>CM062814.1:841472875-842072875 GCA_031772625.1 Pinus tabuliformis | reverse complement strand
CACACTTCATTAAATATGCCCCTTTTCCAATGTAGATGTGGTCTACATAATCACAATAAAAAACAGAATATGAAAAGTAATTTTAATGAATTAAAGTAGCTTTGTTACACCTCAAGCAAATGGACTCTAAGAAATTGGATTCATTCTCTACAAAATATGATATAGCAAGATCTAATCACACTTTTAACTGAAACAAAGGTAAATTGGATTCATGCTCTACAATAGACGATGTAATGAGATATAAGGACATTTTCAACTCAAACAATGGTAAGTTGAGTAAGCTCAAGATCCAAAATGATGGCATCCAACTTCTGAGTGGCAATTACTCTATATATCTAGCTAGAGGCTATAACATAAATATATTTGTTATATGTGAAGATAAAAAAAATGAAAGGAATGTGAAATGTTGACCATCAACTATAAGCTCCTTTCAAGGACTAGATCAAACCATAGCATTGTTATCAAGATAATCAACTCACCCATGTTAGTACTCTTCTAGTAGTTTCATGATAAAACTCAAACTCAATAAACTTCAAACAACATAAATTAACCAACGATATGTATGAGGTTGGTTACCCTAAGGATCATATCATACTAAATTTAGGGAAACTTTAGTGGAACCTTTGTCGACCTGTTGAGGCTTTTGAATGTTTTGAAGGTGGTATCTACCAATTTTAGTCATCCCAACTCAATGGCCTAAAAAAATGACTATATATCTATAACTTTTAATATATATTGAACCACAGAACCCGGAAAGAAAAAATACAAAATAAATAAATCTAAATGATAATGCTAGTGTAGACAAGAGTGGGAGTTTTTATTGGGTAGCTAGACACATTGATGTTTTTGTTTGATTATTTGAAAAATTTCTAGTTAGTCATAAGGATAATTATGAGATTATATTTTTTCAACAAAATTTAAGTGAGGTAAGTGATAATCATGAGATTTTTTTTGAATGATCCTATTTTTAAGGCTTTTAAGTAAAATATTTCTTATTTTAGGGTTTTAAGCTAATTGATATTTTCATTTTACCAATGTCTATGCATGAAAGAAAGGAATCTTTTTTACAATGTGGATCAAATTTTGATATTTAGTTAGTCTCTACCTACTTGATAAAGTTCCATAACCTTTTGGGAAAACAATTATTCAAATTTTGTCACAAACATGAGTCCTAGTAGATCTGACTCTAGAATATTTGAATCCATTTCCAATATTTCCTTGCAAATTGAATATAATTATGGATCTGCATGTCGTGTATCTTCCTAGGAGATATAGAGACCAACCAATTGATTGAATAAATGTTTGAGCTAGGACCATGCCAATTTGCACCCTATGTATCAATACAACTAAGAAATACATTCTACCACACAAAATTATAATTGGAGGAATCAAGAGAGATTTAACACCTAATTCTAGCAGATAAATGAACATGAATACACAACCTATGGCATCATAAACACAATCTCTTTATTTATTAGCTCCTCCTCTAATCTTTAATGCAAAACACAGGTCCAAACCATGGTTTCCAGCCAATGATTAATGCCACATGCATACTAAGGCTCCTCTAAGCACATTATCTCTTTGTCTCTTTGTCTCTATTACATAGAGGCAGGCTTGTCCCCTTATACACAGAGATTACAATCATTATATCCTAAATTTCTTGAAAGAAATACATCTAAACCCCCAAATACCAACACTGCCACATTTTTTTGGTGTTAGATACCCACCACACAGTGCATAGGAATCTTGCTTCATGGTCTTATTGTTATTTCTCTTCTTGTGATTTGGCTCCAAAATCCATCCCTAGCTCCTCATGATTAAAATACCCAAAAAATCCCATAAATGGGTCAATAATTTAGAGGTGTTTTATGCTCTATTGCTCCTGCATCAAGCACAAATCTCTATAGACCTGTGTCTGAGATGCACTTCCTAGTTTGTGAATCTAGAAGTTGCATATCTCATATTTCTATATTTCAAAACTCAGTCAATTATGTGCATTTGATGGATCCTCAACCTTAGGAACCCCTAGGTCAATATCATACTTGAATCTAGACAGGTGCATGTGAACTTCATATTCATGCAGTCAATGCATTGTCTATATTTAACATCCCATCACTTGGACATACAAACACTACAATGCTCACCCATGTCCAGGATATTAGCATGGACCTCAAATCTTTCTCAGTGCAACTAAGGTAGATGTGATCCAATTTCCATCTCTCCAAAAGTACACAGTAAGCATTACATCAAATAAGCTTTACCACTATCCCTTAAAGGAAAGACTACTAGGGATGTTGTGGCATAAAAATATATATGTGAAAAGGTTGGAGCTTCAACAAAAAGGATCCAACTCAATTTCACAACTCCAGGAAAAGAAGATGTGGCCGACTCGATTTCATAACTTTTGGAGGTTGAATTGCACTAGATGATTTAGATAGCTTGCACGTTAGTCCAAGAGATTGGAAAAAGATACTACACAGTGTGCCTTAATTCTATTTCATTCAACTGAATGTACAGGGTCCAACTGACCTTCAACTAGAAGAAAGATCTAGAAATCCTTCCATAGGTCACAACTTGAGTAGAAATGCCTTGGAAATTTGATGTATGTGGTGCTAATTCTCATGATCAGGGTGGTGTTGATATGCAAGGTTGGGTTTTTAGCCTTAGGATATTAGGAATTTCTAGAAGTCACAACAAATTGGCTTCTATAACCTCCAACAAACCCATCCTATGGCTACGTGCTATTTTTAGTATTTCAGGTACTCCCCTATGTAGAGCACCCTGAAGTCCTCAGTGATTTTCCATAAAAAAATTGAGGTGTCTCTACACGTCCCTCAGATGGATCCCTGCATTCCTATATCCCCATGTCCTGGAAACTTGGAAAAATATTGGAGTAAGAATTCCTCCATCAAACAACCATAGGAGACCACCATGATGCATGTCCCTCACTCATAAAGTGGCATTTTTTTAATTGAAGTCAATTCCTTGTTTTCTTAACTTCCTTATTTTCTTCTTACCATGAACTCTAGGCATGTCTAGTATATCCCACTCATAATAATTTTTGTGGTGATTTTTACTCCAATTAACTTGTTACATTACAATCATTGTTGTAAAGAATCAACTGCTTAGAAAACATGGCACTTCAACTTGTAATACCAATTTATTTTCATGTCTCTTACATTCAGAAAGTAACACAAGATAGACACGAGAATATGCACAAACAAGAGAGAAAGGGTACTAAAATACACTTCAAAACATCATAGGAGGATTATACAAGATGTCATGCAGTAAAATAAAACAATATTTAAAAAAACTACATATGCCTCGTTCATTTACCAAATCCACTCAATTTTATACAAGACGTTGTAAGGCAGAAAAATTTGAAGGGGAAAAAGCACTAGGATGGGTAGGTTTAGTAGGGAGCAACAAAGAAGGATTGAAAAGGGCAAAGATAATTGGAGGGGTAGTTTTAGGGAGAGGCGAAGAAGAATTGGGAAGGGAAAAGGCAATGGGAGGGGAAGGTTTAAAGAACAGTGAATCAACAACAACACTAGCACCACCAACACCACCACCACCATTATCACTGTTAAGATGAGCCAGTTTAGTCTCAGTCCTAATGGATTTTGCAGATCTTTTCCTCTCTTCCATGTCTATTTATAACTGAACCACACGTTTTTCAAGATCTTTGGTAGGCATCTATTATTCAAGTTTGTGCACTTCAATGCACTTTATTACATTGTTCAATGAATGAATTTCTTTTGAGATTGTTTAATTCTACAATAAGACATGGAAGTTTTCAGAGAATATGTCTAATGACAAGTTAATATTTTGATAGTTTATGCTGACAAGGGAGCATGAACCACACCAATAAGAATAAACATACCAGTGACCCAACGTGATCTCTTCCTTTTTTCCTATTTCTTGTGATGCTTTCCTTTGATGCTCGAGATATGCCTTCAACAAAGGCACAAGTGTAACTTTTTCTACAAGTCCAAATGAAAAGACAAACCGTAAAGCATTCATTTTCCTTTGACTTCGTAATGTATTTCCCACATTAACATGGAAACCAGCCATTACAATGACTGGATTGGAATTAAATGCAGTTATTTGAAAATATGAAATTATAGATATATCAACACAGGTATCCATAACTCTTTATCAAAATCTTCTCATGTGTTTAATTTCACAAATACTTTCATTCATCCTACAATAACCTTAAAGAACTTGCTCTTCAATGGAAAAACATGAGCTACACTAGAAGAAGGAAAACTGTGATATATATATATATATATATATATATATATATATATATATATATATATATATATCTATGATTGAAGAAAAAGTGCATAAACCTTAAATCCAATAGGGTTGGGGCTCTCTAAGAAGCCTTCTTCTTATGCTAAACTCATCTTAACACATAAATCATTTTTTTTTAATAACATCACCTCCAAGCTTAATATTTGTAGTAATGCAAGTTGAATTTCCAAATAAATGCAGTGTAAATTCTGGGTTGATCTCAGCATTTGATGTATTGTTGAGGATACTATGACCTAGATTTTTCACCTACTCTGAATTAATATTGCAATCATGTATTAGTAAATCCAATCCTCCTCAAGTTACATTGCCCATTCTAAATGAGAATATCTTCAAACTATCATCATCATGTAAAATAATAGAAATATTGTTGTCCTTAGAGAGAGACCTGTATTTTGCAGTGCCCGATCCATGGAGAAGATGAATTTCTAGACAATCATAGAAGTTGTGCAAATAGATCCATAGGACAAAGAGACACGGTGAGTGGAGAGTTTGACTTTAAAATAAACAGGAAGACAAAAAAAAACATTTCCATCAAGTAAATCCTTCCAGTGATGTAGCCCAACAAACCTTAACAGACCATCTTGATCACCCTCAAGAACACTTGATACTTCAATTATAGATGTGCCTTCTGGATTCAATCTTCCAATGATCTGTAGGCTGTTGTGAAACATAGAGATATATATTTTGATTTCACATATTTACCCCACCCTTGGATAGTCGCCATCAAAACTTGAGCTCCAGTGTATAATTTTTTTGGACTAAATTTAGTAGTTACTAGTGATAATAACATGAAGCATGTATTGTCTTTCCTTTATTGACGATTCTTATGGTAAGACTTGGGTCTACTTATTAAAGATCAAGGATGATGTGTTTAACAGGTTTCAAGAGTTCAGAGCTCTGATTGAAAGCCACACAAGTATGAATATCAAAGTCTTGATATTGGACAATGTGAGAGAGTATACCTCCAAGGAGTTCAAGGGTTTTTGCAAGAAGGAAGGAATCAAGAGAGAGTTGCAGCTCTTTACAACCCAAGGAAAAATAGGGTGGTTGAGCAAAAGTCTATTATAGGGGCTACTAAGGCCATGACACATGAAAAAGACTTGCATATATTTCTTTGGAAAAATGCATGCAACACAACCCGAGCAAAGATAACATACAATTATTATATTAATTTCAAAAGAGACATATAGGGTGTGAAATCCTACTATATATATTTATAAATTATAACTTGATTCTTATATTGTAAAAAAATAAAATCAAATCTGAATAAAAGTATGTCAACTATTTAGCTTTCATACTCATATTTACCATTGAATACTCATATTTACCATTGGAGAATGACACAAAACAACCAAGTTCACAAAAGATTTGATGACTTCAATGTATCTAATAACATCATCAGATATTCAAGCTATAAAAACAAATAATATAAGCCAAGAGTAGAGAACCATGATGAGAAATAAAATCATGAGAGATTAAAGCCTACTAATGGTGGAATATTGTGTAGTGTGAAAACTTTTGTTTCAGATCATAATACTACATGAGTGACAATGTCTAAATACAAAAAGAAACATCACATGTGAAATGTAACCTTCAAATAAACAAGTCACTAGCAAATAGACTATACTAAAGGAAACTAAGAGTACAAAACTAATAAAATACTATATTGATATATACTTGATCATCACAACTAATCTAACACTAAGTTTAAAGCAATGAACTTGGGATGGAATCATTCAAATTTTGAACAGGTTATCAAATAATTATTATATAAATTGTGTGTTGAGTATTCTCAAAGATGAGATGAATGGTGAAAATTTTTCAAAACATGCTTTAGGGTATAAAATAGATTCTTTTCACCTAGGTGTTAGGTCTAAGGAAAACTATTCTGCCAAAGTCACCAAAGATATACACTCAACATCGTCCCTTTTTTCTGAAACATGAAATGAAAAAATTATTTACCCCCCTCATGGGAGCATTGACAACCTAACCCTCATGGAAAAGGAAAAGCTCATGGAAAAAGAGAAGGTCATTTGAAAAAAAAAACTGAAGATCCATAAGCTTCAACAGAATACCTTGTTTTTGAATATCAAGCATTGCCTTGGCATGGAACTACTCCTCCAGAAGATCCTCACTCATTTATTTACTAAGAAGATCTTGTTTCTTCTTCTCCATAACCATGCGCTCAATCTCTTCCTCATTTGGTAGGGGCACATGGGCAACAAACTCTTGCTCTATCTGTTGTTGGTTTCCCTTCTCCTGCTCTCCAATTTATTTCGCCACATCCTCCTCTTCCTTGAACAGAACCGTCTTAACGGCAATGACCTCCCCACTCTTCACCATTAAACTAGACTCCCTCTCGACTGACTCAATCCTATGCCACTCTCTTAACACCTTGGACCGCATCTCCTCCTCTGTGAGTTGCTTGACTTTCTCCAAGATCCCGTCCTCGTCTTCCTTGTATCCATAATAACTTGCATAGTTTCACTTATAAATATCATAGGTAGACCTCCTCTTCTTTGCCTGGGGGGTTTTATCAAAATCTCTTTGAGGATGGCTAAGAATTTTGCAGCCCTGAGAACCCAGCCACCGCAAGCATTCCTCCTCATCGATATCTATCACCTTTCACCGATCGTTAATAATTCTTGGGTCAATCACTGTATCGTCAAAAACAATGGGAGCGAGTATGGGACGTATGTTCCACATAGGTTTCCTTGTTAAGATTCTGATGTGATCAATACCCCAGGAATCAAGTTCATAAAACATATTAATGAGGATACCTCGACCATCCATGTTGCTGTTAATGTTCTTTGTCAGAAAATCCCACATGGGAAAAGGATCAAGATAGCATTGTGTTGGGTTCATGTCCAATTTTCACAGCTTGAGGTCATAGTTTAGTTCAAGAACGTTAAAAAATTTGTCGTCTCTCTCCATGCTCTTCTGTGCCATGTAGTTGAAGACAGAGTGCATGACGAACTCGGCAAACGCCCTGGCCGTGCATAAAACCACGATGGAAATCCCGAACTTGTGGCCCAAGCAGTGAATGCATCCCGTAGTCATGTCGCTGATGATGCTTGAGATTGGGGGAAAGTAATGGGGCACCTCCTTGGTTTCAGTTGCTACTTTAGCCATTCTTCCAAATGGTGAACTAACTTGTGGGACAAAGTGACCAGTTTATGGAAGACATCATGGGGAACATTGTTGGAGCTTTCGATTTCTAGAGGTAGTCCCTCGGTGGAAGGCATCAGTAGAGACACCATTCGGATGTCAAGATTCGATCCCTAGATGTGAGGCTAGAGCCGTTTGGCATTCTCGGGAGTCATTATATACAAAATGGCAAGGCCCTGTGAAGCCAGAAGCTTTATTAGTTCCATGAATGGAAAGGCCACCGCATGCGGTTTGCTTTCTTCCATAATCAATCTGATGCCACAATTGATATAATAATAGGGATATAGTGAAGCCCGAGTTAAACCTGTCTTGTGGCTACTGCAAAATGGTAGCACTAACAAAACTATGCACATCCACCTAGTTTCCTTCCAAGTCTGTCATCTGGGCCCCTACTTTGGCATAATTAGGGCCGCCAAGCTCTACGATCTGAGCTTCCCAGTGCTCCTTTTCCCTAACTAGCTTGCTGATCTCATCGTTGAGGTTCGGGAGGCAATGTTCACCAAGTTTTGGGTTCTGACTGTGCCTTCTCTTTGTTACGGGCCATTCTTCCCCAAAATATGAGAGCCTACAATCTGATTTTCTATGTTTAAAGCCATAAGCCCTCCTTGCCTAGAAATGCATCTGATCTGCTATGTTTAAAGCCCGAAGCCCTCCTTGCCCAAAACTTCACAAAATAATTAGAAGGTATGAAAAGATTTCATCAATTAGTTAAATCGTATGCTGAAAAGGCAAGAGCAGGGGTTGGAATTTGGAATTTGGATCTATATGTTTCCCTCAAGAACCTTTTCTCTTGAAGAAATTAAAACTTTACCTTTCAATTACATTAAAATTCCATTTTACATAAAAGCAATAAAAAAATAAAAATTTAATACATAAGATTGTATATATATTAATTCATAATTTTGACCATCATGAATGGAATGATTTCATTCAATTTAATTTGATTGATGTAGAGAATAATTAGTTTTTTGAGAAAAATTATAATCTTAGATTGGAGACAATTGCCTATAAATAGAATAAATAAAACAATAAAACACTTTAAATATTTTTATTTTTTTTTTAAATTGAATTCTGCATTTTTTACCATGTCAAAATTCTAATTCGAATAAACAACTACTTAAAAAGATAAAAACTTGGAGTTTTTGGGGCAACCGTGAGTCTTTCCTTCTAACCTCCACTACCTGCAATATTTTACACTATTCAAGTTACAACCAACTTGATGAATAGAGGATGAAAACAATGCTACAACCACTTCCTTGAGAATAAAAGAATAAATATACACAAATTCGAAGTTCTTTAATATACTAATTTTTACATTTTAATATTTTAGGTAAGTTTTACATGCAAACTAGTCCGCATGGGGTAGCTCAAGTGGCAATGGCCGTGGAAATGAAGTCTCACCAAACCAGAGATCTTGGGTTCGATTCTTGTGCTACCCTCCCTGGAAATGGGATGAATAACGGACATGTAAAAACTCGAAAATGAGAAGTTCCCACCTAAGCTTACAAAAAAAAAAGTTTTACATGCAAACTATACAATTAACACATTATATACAAACTACATTAAAAATGAAAGTAATTAACACATTCTATATTAATCATCTCATTCCATCTTAGTTATTTTTGAGATTATAAATCAAATTTCTTCTATAATTTTGTTGAATCGAAATAAGAGAAATGTGCCTGATGCCACTCCCTCAATTAAAACCCAAAATCATGATTGAATTAATTGTATCGTTTTTTTTGCATATGTTACTAGTAAATGATACATAAATTTATTTTTTTCACTGAGATATCAAGTTTCATTAGAATGCATCTCCAAAATTTGTTAGAAAGATATAGTTTGCACTAAAATTTTAAAATTTTGGAAAGTGCAATAACATATTTCCAATTAAATTCACAAGGCTAAACAATTAAATGGACCATTGCCAATCCATTGAAAAAAGAGTTGAGGATTTTCTTTCTCAGATGACTATGGCTAAGAAAATTGGGCAGCTTATTTAGGCTGAGTGTGGGGCAGCCAGCGCTGATGATGTAATCGAGAAGTTTTGAAATGACACATCCATGGGTCCCTATTCACTCTTTGTTTGAATTTTATTTACATTTTACAGGAATCTATGGGTCATTTATTTCATATTGTATTTCAAAGAAGCTTCATACCTATGTCCATGTTTTGAAATGTCTTCAATGCCCATAAATAAAAGAGCTTCCTTTCGGGGAGCTCTTTCTATCATTAGAACTCCAAACTATAGAGCCAGGTTATCTAGAAAAGAGGAAATTAAAGGACACATATAATTTAGAACGTGAATTTCTTAGGATCCAAAATTGTTTGGGTAGAAGCACACTCCACATTTTGCAGAAATGGCATGAGTTTAATTCCACCTTAGATGAAAGCTAGATAGAAGTTGTGAAGCAGGGCCTGACAAAGAGGCTGACCATTATAGGGCCCTCCCAGAACTGCGAAAACCTATGTTGGTTTGACCATTTCGAGAATCCTCCTACCTAACATACAATGTGATCCTATTCTAGTCATTTTTTATACCAACCATGCACTAAATCAGTTCCTAGAATACATTTATTCTGTAGATAAAAATATTGTTTGAATCAATGGCGATTTAAAAATTCAATGTTGAGGCCAAGGTTCAATGTTCTTTCTGGAATAATTCATGACAGAGAAAATGAATTAATGTGTACCAATGCACAAGATAAAATCAACAGGTGTTCAACCTGTCTGAGAGGTATGGTAGAAAGGGATGAGAGATGAACTAGTGGTCGAAAAAGGCAATTAGAAATTTAAAGGGAAGAAGAAAGTGTCAAATAAATATTCTTCAGCAGAGATATCTCTAGACAACATACTTAGTTCCTAGTATTTATGATTTCTTCCCCAAAAATCAAGGATCAAGCTGCATAATCATTGGTTGCAGAAAGCCAACAAAAAGGCCAAGGAGGAATTTCACAATCTATCTGAGAGATACAAAGAAATATGTGATGGGACACTTCAACATGATCATAAGCCCAACCTCAAAATTTTAAGAAAATTAAAAGTTGTGGGAATGACAAACACTGGGGCTGCTCAAAATTATGTCCTCCTCTAGGCATTGCAAGCTAAAATAGTGGTGATAGAAGAGGTCGTCAAGGTTTTGGATGCCCATGCATCAACTCCTTCACTCAACATCTCATTCTCCTTGGCGATCACTTACAATTGCATCCTTTTGTTGTGAAATATGAACTACGCGTGAAATACAAATTGGACATCTCCCTCTTTGAGAGATTGATAAGTAGAGGGATCGAGCATGTGAACCTAAGATGCCAAAGAAGAATGAGGCCTGCAATTTCAATATTAATATCTAATCTCTATCCTTCATTGTAGGGATTGATAAGTAGAGAGATCAAGCATGAAACCCTAAGATGCCAAAGAAGAATGAGGCCTGCAATTTCAAGATTAATATATGATCTCTATCCTTCATTGCAGGACCACAACAACGTGAGAAAGTATGAATTTAACATCAAAGGAATTAGAAGTGATGTGTTTTTCTTAAATCATAAAGCCATGGAATCCTAGGTATTGGACAACAACAACAAGATTAATGTAAACGAAGCGCGACTTGCAGTAACATGGACATAGGCTTTCATTTAATGTTTAATGGGATATATAGAAATTGTAGACAAAGATAGGTGACTCTAGGCTTTCATATGGGATTGAATTGGTAGATGGAAAATAAATTGAAAATAAATGGGCGTAATGACGTTTTGGAAAAAAATTGAAACGTCAAAAATATGGGTTACACTGTTTCAAGCATGTCATGAAAAACAGACATCCACAAATTCTAGACGTCAAATATGGGAAAATGCCCTATGACAGGAAAAATGTACGTCAAATTCCATCCCTCGGTGGGAGTGGTTCTCAACGGGCATCATTAATTAATGGTTCCTTTCTCATTACAAATTTGATGTGTTTGGCGCAAACGAAGATGGTGTATTATTGTGTAATCGATTTGTGGGTGGTGGAACTCTGTTTTTGGCTTTTATTGAATTTCAAAATAATTTAATTTTAATTAAAGTTTTATATTTTAATTTGTTAATGAGAAGGAATTTTTCTGAATTTGGTCTTCTATTATTCATAAAGATGAATGATAAGTTTTCTGGATAAATCACAACAATGTTTTAGGGGATTGAAGTCAACGTTTTGAACCCTCAATTGTGGTTCATCATCAGGAAAATGAATTTTGTTATAATATTATATGGTTTTAAAGTAATATTAGTGGGCAATTCACAATTTTGAAGTGTGAGTTAAGTAACATATAGATCTCATGGATGAGATTATGTCATTGAAAGAGCTTAGTGATGTTTATCTTTTTTCAACATATTAGGTACCTAGCCTTCTTGAAAAATCTTAGTTGATTTTTCATTTGAGAATCAATAATCATGTATAGGAGTTTTTAAGTTTGAATAATATTAAATGGGATTTAAATTTTAAGTAAGTTTGGAGTTATTGGATGTTTAATTGAGTTAATGAAAGAAAAGTGGTGTTATTATTCCTTCTAAGGTTTAAGTCTTTGAGTGATATATTTATTCTTTTGTTTGTGCCTATATGTATTGGTGCGTGAAAAAACAGTATATAAAGACATAGGTAACTTTGGTAGAATAGATACACTCAATAGGATTCAAAACAATTTCATAAAAATCTAGTATTGTTATATTCATTATATACATTCAAACTATATAAATAACTTGATATCCAAGTTAAAAACTAGTATCCTAAGTTCAATGGATATAACGTTGATAATAAAAAATGTAAATATGCATGAAAAGTTAAGTCTTCAACTAAAGGAAATTTGTCATCTACTAATTAACCAACATTTCTCCTTGTAGGTATTCTTAATAATATATGTGACTCGGCTACAAGCCCACTCCCATTTTGGATAATTTATCAACATTTAAATTGAATTCCTATCAATGTGATCAAAGGATATAACCATGAAGATTCTAATAAGCTTCATAACTCCAAACGTCTATTGATCTAATAAAGAAGTTTTTAAGGAAGTATAACCTTTCAGCCAATCTATAACAACTTCTAAATTCCCTATCACTTTTATGTTTAGATTGTTGAAAAAATTAAAGTGATTAAAATAAACCACTAATTCATATTATTGTAGTACTTGTTAGGTAGTCATATTTTCATTCCTAGACTAAATTAGTCATTTGTGTTTGTAATTTTTAGTTGTATTACTTAATAGCTAGTCATATATTTTAACCCAAAACTAGATTAGTCATTTTTAGTTGGGTCACGTAATATTGTTCATTTTTGGTAGTATTTCACTTGGAAAGTTGTGGTGACTAACTTTTTTAGTCGCTTAGTTACCAATTTCTTATTTTCTACTAGTGCATGGATCCATATTTTGTCAAAAGATATTCATTGAATTAAAAATCGTTGCCAAATAATAAAATAAATTAAAATCAACAATGAGGAAAAATTCAACATCAAGGCAAAAGGTTGTTTGCACAGGGTCCATTTACACGAAATTTGTTCTTAATGGCTCATGAGGGGCTAACATGTACATGCGGGAATGAACCCTGGTGGCAGAATATTCCTTCCATTGCTTTACCGAAGCTCCCATAAAGAGTCTTAAATATTTTTATTGAAGGAAGTAGTCGGCAACAGTTTTATTAAAAAAAAAAGTAGTTATAAATTTTTCCTTAGTAGTGTCATAACCAATGGAAATGTCCTCTGGTATAGACTGTATTCCACCAATCATAGCTTAATCCCTCCAATTTAAGTACTGGAAAATTGGTCATGTCTTCTTAATTCATTGGTTTCATTCAAAATGTGTCTCTAACTTGTGAATCCAAGTCATTGCATGGATTTTTCTTTTTCCATCAAAAGCTGGAATTCCTAATTTGTTGAGGTAAGGCTTGTTGAAGATCTTGTGCTACAGATCACTCCATTGTCTTTAAACTTCCTCAGAGATCATATAACTCCTTGAAGGAGACCTCCCCTTGAAAATCTACTAGGTTAAGCTTGTGGCATTTTCAAGAATCCTTCGTTCAAATCTTTAGCACTTCAAATTCTAGATGAGGTTTGACATCTTCATTGAGAATATGAGGTCACAAGAAGTCACCTATAAATGCACCTATTATTGACACATTCACATCAAAATTATTGCTCAACAAACAAGCCAATAAAAAAACTACTCATGGATCCTTGGCCATTGCCTGAAGAGGTAAGTAGAGAATACCTTGATAGATTAGACATCGAGAGCATATTTTGACATGAGGATACATCAAAAATTGATGAGAAATGGGGTCTAGGGTTTTACTATTAAGAGTTTTTCATTAAAAAAAAATTCAGGGGATCAATGATAAAAAAGCACTGGAAGTTTCAGGATCCATTTCATAGGCTTAGGATCTATTTCCTTCACTCACAAATCTACTTCCATGTCAGATCTTTCCATTAGTGATTGGGGATCTAGAGCTTATCATTCCACTGACCCTAAATTCCCATTTAGCAGCAATTTTCTGAGCCTCTTTTTTTGCCTCTGAGGAGACCCCATCTGGTGACAAAACAAAATAAAGGGAATCTAAGAGCAAAACACAGGCATGTATCTGTGTGTCAATGTTCATAGTCTATTTACCGTCCAGATAAAATCCCTTCAAGGTCTACAGAAGCATCTTGGTTGGTGGTGAGATCCAGTATTACAACAATAATGTTGCAACTCCTGGGGCTTCCTTCTTTACTTTTATCAACCCAGTAGTTCGTAACAAACTTGGAAGCGACGGTGCTGTATGCACAAGTACTAGCTCTTACTGCAAGCTGTCACTTGATCAGCTGGCACAAGTTCAATAGGAGCTTAAGCCAGCTTCTATGAGTTCTCATAAGAATCTTTTACTGTGATGGAAGAAAGCTATCTCCATAGGGGCTATTCTACTTGCAGAAAGAGAAGGAAAACTGAAATGAAACGCAAACCCTAGCAAACCTTAATTTTGCAAGAAAAGAGATGGAAACTACTGAAATGGGTGCCATTGACTACTGAAAAGGAAAATGCATTTATTCAAGCTACTTCTGAAGAGAAATGAGAAGAAATCATCTTTTTGTACTTTTGAGTATTTTTATGTGAAATTATTATGCTTGTGATTTGACAGGTTGTGACTGTGCAGAGGGTTGGTGGCGAAAGAAGATGGATTTGGATTTTTCAGATGGTGAGGAAGGTGTAGAGATGTCCTAAGAAGTCCCTAGTACCCTTCTGAATACTTCCATTGTGATCATACTTTGAAAAATCACTCACAAGAAATTCTACAGGAGGCTGCAGGGGATCTACAAGAAGTTCTACAGGAGGATTTACAGGAGGAGGCCGAAAGTGGTTTTTGGAGGTTTGAGGGTGGAAAAAGGATGGGAAAATGGAAATGAAGGCTGGATGAAGGTGTCGAGGTGTCTAGAACTTTGTCAATGAAGATCAGGAACAAAGGAGATGGTTACTTTTGTTCAAAGGGCAAGAAAGCATCTTTGTGGAAAAACGCAGAAATTAGGGCTGATTGGTGAAATGTGGCGAATGAGTTGGGTAATCTTGAAAGATGAACTGGTAAAAGTTGTGTTATGGAGGAATGATAAGCTGGAATGTTCTACAAGAGAGTTGCACACTTACTTCTCAAAACTAACCAAAGAAAGAACCGAAAAATAGAGTTTTGTTTATCTTGACCTAAAGTTTGACCTAAAACCAGAAAAATGCTGAACAAAACTTTATGAACAGAAGGTTATGCGAGAAAACCATGGTAAATGAACATGAAATTATCTAATTATGTGAATCCAAACTAATATCAGCTTCTCCAACTCGAAATATCACACTAGCAATTGCATTGGAAAAGCAAAAACAGTGTTTTTGGTGGTAGCAATAGTGCCTTGATCTCAAATCATGGTCCCAAGGAGGGAGAAAGGAGATCAAGACCTGCTGGTAGCCTTTTTGGATCTGTTTCTTTCATTGCAGCAACTTACTCAAACAACTTGAAGCAAAAACAACTATTCTAACCATCAAAAGCAACCTAATTTAACAAAGCAAAATTAACCTAAACAACATAAATTATCTCATGAATGCAAGCAAAAGCATATAAATACACAAAGGAGGTGTTGGGCAGCTTGGTTTGGGCCCTAACCCAAGAGCTTCATCCCTCTAGAAAAGATTAGTGTTGGTTCAAAACTTGGTTCATCTTCATTTAGCAAAAAAAATAACAGTCACATCATAAAACTGTCTTCAAAAAGAGCTCGAAAATGAGCTGAGTACAAAGCTGCACAAAAGTAAAAAAATATACTTTGAAATGGATAAAATCTAACTAGAAAAAACTGAGGCCCTAAGCCTTATTATTTATACAAATGGGGACTCCCAACAGTCCTCCTAAAATTAAGGAACTCAGCTTCCTAGAATTGAAGATAACAGCAGTCCTACTTGATTTGCTTGGCTGCCCCTTGGAATCATCAATGTGGGCCTTTGTACTCCGAGTTTCTGATGGAGAATTCGAGGTAAGGGTTCATAAATGAAGGGGACTCCCTCCTACAAATCCTCTCCCTTATTCTTTCTCAAATTTGGCTACCAAATTCTCATTAAACCTTTGATTTGGTCTCAAAATTGACCAAAAATATGCATAAAGCACACATTAGACTTTTTGGCAAAATGACTAACCCAATTCACTCTATTAACATAAATATAATAAAAAAAATGCAATAAACTAATGATAATGGTGGATTAAGTCGAATTAAGAGGCAAAATGAGCCCATATAATTACCCATTTCTGGGGCTCATAATCACCCCCTACTGAAGGTGTTGCTCATCCTCTGAGCAACTAATCTATCTCTTCATCCTTGATGGCTCTGATGGATTCCCTGACATCCCATGCTCCTGATGTGATATCCTCCTCTTTATCATGGAATTCTGCCTTTCTATCTACCTCCTCCCACTGTTGTCTTTCTTCTTCCTCTTTTTCCTCTTCTTTTGTCTTCTCTGCCTCTGTTAGCTTTGCTTCCTCAAGCTCTGTTTTGGTTTTCTTCTCATCTTATTTAGTTTTTTCCTTCTCTTCTTTAGTATTTTTCTTCTCTATTTCAGTTTCTTCCTTCTCATCTTCTATTTTTATTTCCTCCTCTATTTCAAGTTCTTCTTTCTCTATTTTTTTCTTTTCCTCTTTTTCTGTTTCCTCCTCATCTTCCTCTGCTATATTTCTAAAAATCTCCTATGCTATGAAGGTGTTCTTGGCAACTTGAACCAGTGGTTTTTCTTCTTTGCTCCAGGGGAGTCCAAGTGGTAGGCTTGTAATCCTACTAATAAACTCTGGTGTGAGTTCTATGGTTAGACCCTTGAAACTGACTGTGGCATGGGTTTTTGAATGAGGTTTTAAAGACAATAAAAATTCTGCTGTCACCTCCTCATCATATCCATGAATTCTCTCAAAGAAAGATATCCAGTTTACCCTAGTGAAAAGGACCACCACTTCTGGGTGCTCATGCAATTTGTTGGAGTTCAAAGGCTCCTTTCTCGTAAAACCTCCTGGCATTGTGTTTAGTGACCTCTGAAAATGCCCAGGTGAGGAAGAAGGCAACAACTTTCCAAACTAGAAATAGAGGAGTAGCTAATGTTTGTCTTTCTAAAACTAGAGAGGGAATTTCTCGTGTTCTTCTTTTTTCACAACATCAATTTGCAATCTTTTCTCCCTTCAAACTGTTTTCACCCTGAATTTACTTCTCGACTTTTGGAGGAACTCAATATTTTGACAGAGAATATATAAAACAATGTTTTTTTCTCAGAGTAAACAAACTTGCAAATTCGTTTTTTCACAGGCTTGGTTTCTATGGTTGTATCCCTTTTATTTTTATAGGAGAACATGGGAAAGGGAAAAAAATAGATTTTTGAGTGCAAAGAAGAAAACTGAGAGACTGTATGGAATTCAAGAAAACACAGGCAAAATTTTGAGCTCTCTTTCCTTTTTTTTTTCAACCAAATACTTTGCTTCTAACCCACCACCTTGTATAGATATATCACATGCAGAGTGGGTTTCTAAGCCTACCTCTTTTCAAGCTCGAATTTGACATAAAATCCTGAATTTTCCTTTACGGAGCTGCTCACTGGCCTTCCTGTAGAACTGTTATAGCTTCCTGTAGAATGCTGATAGTAGAAAAATGACAGAGAACAATGGTTTTGAGGCTATGGAGGTGGCATAGAGCTTGCTGCAGCTGCGAGGATGATGATAAAATGGAAACAAAGGTGGTGAATGAGTTCAAGGAAGAGTGCTTATGTTTTCTATGAGATATTTCCGCTGATGGTGAGCTGGCAAAAATGTGCGTTGGCATTATTTGGACTGTTGGTCCCTACTGCAGTGCCATCATGAGACTTTATGCTTTCTGCCTGTAATCAATTCCCATTACCCATTATTTTCACTGGAGTTCAAAACATTTGCCACTACCTGTTTTTTAGATTTCCCGTGAGTTGACTAGACACGTGTGCTATATGATTTCCGACTGAGTGTTGTAGAACTGGACGAGGCGCTATCTGAACTAGATGAGGGTGGCCAGTTAGTTGGCCACCGATCTCATTTAATCACAACCATCTCACTGTCCATGCAATTTTTAAATTACATTCATGCAATAGAGGAACGGGTTTAGTCACTTACCTGGAAGTCGAATGCGTTTGCTGTGAGGTGTTGTGGCCTTTCCTTCTGCTGCATGCCTTTGTTTCTGTGGATGCATGCTTGTCTGGTTGCTGATATGTGGTTATTTTTCTTGTGCAGGTATCCTCTGGCTGGATCTAAGCTGCAGGAGTCTGCTTCAACCTTCAGATTTGCACCCTCATGCTGCTGATGTTAGATTTTTGTAGGACAACGACTTGTTTTGTCCATAGCTCCCAAACGATAGACTGGATTGACCTGAAATTTTTTGAGCATGTTTCCATCATCATTATGCACCTCCCATATAAAAATTATGGTTAAAGGATGCACGGATTTCGAGAAAAACTGAAAATGGCTAAAGGTGACGGAGGTCAATTTCTTTGAAACCATGCACTAGAATTGGCTAAAATTGCTTGGGCAGGTTACTATCACCCAAATGCATCTCCCCATGAAACAGGTTTTTAAATGGATGCATGGATATGGAGAAAATGAAAAAATGGCTGAAGGTGATGGAGGTTGATTTCTTGGAAACCGTGCACTGGAATTGGCTGAAATTGCTTGGGCATGTTGCCATCATCCCTATACAACTCCCCATGAAACAATTTTTTAAATGGATGCATGGTTTTCAAGTTAGGGAAAAAACAAATTTCTGCTCTATGTATTTTTGTATCAGAGCATTCTGTAGTTTTTTGGATAGTAAGAAAAAATGAGCTTGGGTTGTAATGCAGACTTGGAAATGATGGAAGAGAGTTTTGAAGATTGCAGGGGGATTTATAAAACCTTTATGAAGCTTCCATGTTCCCCAAATTGCTTTTAAAATCCATTTCTACCTATCTGTAATTTCTACAGGAAGCTCTCTGTAATTTCTACAGGAGCCTCCTGTAGAAAACATAGTTTTCAGAAAAGAAGCACAGTGAGTTGGAAAGAATGTCAAGAATGATGGAGAAGGGTGAGGGAAGGTAGGATAGGTGTTGTTATTGATTTCAGAGCTTTCTTGGAACCTGCTGCTGCTTCCTGAAGTTCTCCTACAAACTTGCAATACAACTAGAAATTCATTTTTCTTTTTCTTTTTCTCTTTTTTCTTTGGAAGCAACTAAGGCGCCTCAAGGAGGTTTCCACCCTAATTGCCTGCCCTCGGCGCCTCCAAGGGAGGTTTTCACCCAGGGATCTTATTCTCTTTTTCTTTTATCTTCTTTCCAACCCATTGACTGGCTCATGGAGGTTTTCAATCAATGAGCCAATCTGAGGCGCCTCCGAGGAGGTTTTCACCTTAGATTTTTTATTTTTCTCTTATTTTTCATTTTTTCATTTTATTCTTTTTTTTTTCTCTACCCTACCCTACTTGAAAAACAAAATCATTTCCAAGTATAAGAATACTTCCAATGGAGCCATGTGCACATCGATATGAGAGACAAAATGATGTGGAGGCTTGAAATGTATGCTTTGACAGACATTCGGATTTCAGAGACCAAATTATTTGCTTTGAAGGGATCAAGCATAGTTGAGGAAGAGAGTGATGCTACACCTTAGTGACCGTGTGAAACCATATCTCAATATAGTTGCGATGTCCTTGGCCTTTCTGCTGATCTGGATCATTCTTCATGTCTTCTTCTACCATGACCTTCATATCTTCCTCTTTTTGCTGATCCTTATCTTGAATACATGGAGGATTTGATGGTAACCATGAGGGAGCTCTCTCGATCTTTGATTCTGTTGTCTTCTCTTTATCAAGTGCAGCCAATGGTTCTTTGACCTTCTCTTTTGCATCTTCTTCTGCTAGATGTGGTCCTTCAATGATATCAATATAATCTCTTTTTTGCAATACTCTTCCTGAGCTATGGTGAATATCATTGAGCTCAAGAGGAGTTGTTTGGAAGTGTTGTACCTCACCTTTGCAATTGGGTTGAGCTACTCCAATGTTCGGGTTTGGAAATGGTGGATCTCCACTATATACTTGTTGGGCCTGTTTGTTATTCAGGTTCGGGTTCGGTTGAGCAGGTATTTGGGGTTGCCTTGGTGGAGCAGGAGGTAATGGTTGCGGTTGAGCAGGTGGTGGAGGCAAAGGAGCGGGAGGAGAGTTGTACTGGGGCCTTCACCCCTGATGAGGTGCATTCCACTGAGGCTGTGGCTAAGCATAGGGGTGAAATGGATGAGTAGTTGGTTGAGCATGATATTGAAGAGGATATGACCAAGGAGGGGTTGTGGACCAGGAAGGATGAGCAGGGGGACCCCAAGAAGGTATGAATGTGACTTGATTGGGGTTGTAATAGGTCTGGGATGTCGCTTGCATTCCCTGCTGGTAAGGTCTAGGTCCATGTGGCCTCCTTTAGTTCATGAAATAGAGTGGTTCAGTGGCTCCTTTAGCCCCTTGATACATAGCTTTAAATCTGGGTAAGGAAGGGCACTGATTTGTAGGATGGTCTTCTTCACAGACAAAACACACTTCTACAGAGTGTAATGGACATTCATTCCTAGGATGCTTTCTAGTGCACCTAGGACAAAAGATGGCCAAAGACCTCTCTACTTCCTCTTGTTTTCTTTTGATATGCATGGCTGTTATAGACATTTTTGTGCCTCGCAGCATGGAGCATGAAATGTCAATAATTACAGGGATCCTCAGTCCCTAAACATGTTGTTCTTACCCCTAGAGGAACAAGGTCAGCAAACCACAGCACTTCCTATCAGTTCTCCACCTGAAAAAACTCAAAAACAGGCTATTTTTGGATCATGTCAGCTGCTCCACTGAGCATCTGCGCTGAATGTCAACTGCTCCTCCTTGTACCTGCGCTGAAAGTCAAAACCAATGAAGGCTACCTGCGCTGGGCGAGATTGGCCAAGTGGCACAGTCATTCTGCAAGGTGTCAACTGCCCAGGAAGCTTCCAAACTGACACTTGGTTCAAGGGATTCGCCCTATGATGAGTAAGAGGTACTTGATCTCCATGTGGAAGCAAGGATCTCCAAGTGGACTCAAGAACTGAAGTTTAACTGAAGAGGGAGAGGACACAAGGCATCTTTATGTCAGTCTCAAGCTGACTCATCCTTTCTCCTTCTACCCTATATATAGAGCTCTCTCATGAGGTCTAAGGAGGCTGGAATTTTGTGCAAAGCAAGGAAGTGTTGTTGATTTACAGTTAGAGCTATTGGGTGATTGCTTTTATAGAGGGGAAGAGGAGATTTCTTGCTGCTGGGGAGGTGCTGCTGGATTGGAGCCATTTATGGTTGTAACCTTCTCAGAACCTTTTTCTTCTATCAATAAAGCTTTGATGTTCTCCTATATACTTGTATTGCAATGATGTATTGTTTTTATCTGTATATTTGATTCATTCTAATCCATGCATCAGTTATGAGTACATGTTTCTTGTAGTTTCCCTCTCTTGTTTTTGCAGGATCTTTGTGTAGCTGGGCCGGCAAAAGGAGCAAAGAGCTGGGAACAAGAGGCAAAGAGAGAAGACAGGATCGACAAAAGCGAAAGACATCGGTTGGTCAATCTTTTCTTCCTTCTCTGTACTTTCATAAAGGAAAAATATCAAAGCTTTACTTTCAGTTGTTGCTAAGGAACTATCACCCTTAGAGTAGGGATAGGGTCATTCCGAGTCGGATACTTTTCCCCCCAACAATGGCGAGCATCTACCTCATCTCGCTCTTGAAATCTTCCAGCAGATTTTCAAGTTCACCTCTAAGGGATGAGTTGGAAGAAAAGGTACTACTCCCAACATTTATGTTTTCAGCCATGGGCTCCAGAGGAATGTTTTCTTCTTCTTCTCCCATATAGGTTCTTCAAATATGTCTTGCAATCCACCTAAGGGTTCTTCTTGATCACAGCCATCGAAGAAGAGAGAAGGTTGGCTGTGTGAAGCAGTGGGGGTGTTGGGAAATTTTTTTCCTGAATTATCTCTATTCCTACAAGGCATGAAAGGAAATCTTTTTGGTTGATTTTTGTTTTTTTCTTCTTGTACCTGCAAAACTGAAATTGATTGAACAAAAAATTGCAACTAACTGAAATGAATCTTGCTGAAATGGAATTGCAGAACTCAAATAAAAGGAGGAAATGACTAATTTATGCTTGCTGAAATGGAAATTGCAGAATTGAAATGAAAGCAATAAATGACTAATTTACGCTTGTTGAAATGGAAATTCCAGAATTTGAAATGAAAGAAGGAAATGTCTAATCTATGCTTGCTGAAATGAAAATTGTAGAATTTGAAATGAAAGCAGGAAATGTCTAATCTATGCTTGCTGAAATGAAAATTGCAGAAATTTGAAACGAAAGCAGGAAATGTCTAATCTATGCTTGCTGAAATGAAATTTGTATAATTGAAATGAAATAAACTACTTAGCAGAATGTTGTAGTAAAAAATAGAAGAAAAGCAGTAATCACAAAGTACTCTGACGCTTCCCCGACAACGACGCCAAAAAGAGTGGTGAGCTCCAGTATTGCAACAATAATGCTGCAACTTCTGGAGCTTCCTTCTTTACTTTTATCAACCCAGTAGTTCGTAACAAACTTGGGAGCGATGGTGTTGTATGCACAAGTACTAGCTCTTACTGGAGGCTATCACTTGATCAGCTGCCGCAAGTTCGCTAGGAGCTTAAGCCAACTTCTATGAGTTCTCAGAAGAAGCTTTTACTGTGATGGAAGAAAGCTAAATCCATAGGGGCTATTCTACTTGCAAAAAGAGAAGGAAAATTGAAATGAAACGCAAACCCTAACAAACCTTAATTTTGCAAGAAAAGAGATGGAAACTATTGAAATGGGTTCCATTGACTACTGAAAAGAAAAATTGCATTTATTCAAGCTACTTCTTAAGAGAAATGAAAAGAAATCAATTTTTTTTACTTTTAAGTATTTTTATGTGAAATTATTATGCTTGTGATTTGACTGGTTGTGACTCTGCATAGGGTTGGTGACAAAAGAAGATGGAGTTGGCTTTTGTAGATGGTGAGGAAGGTGTGGAGAGGTCCTAAGAAGCCCCTAGTACCCTTCTAAAGACTTCCATTGTGATCAAACTTCGAAAAATCACTCACAAGAAATTTTACAAGAGGCTGCAGGGGATCTATAGGAGGTTCTACAGGAGGATCTACAGGAGGAGGCCGACAGCGGTTTTTGGAGGTTCGAGGGTGGAAAAATGATGGGAAAATGGAAATGAAGGTTGGATGAAGGTGTTGAGGGGTCTAGAACTTTGTCAATGAAGATCAGGAATGAAGGACATGGTTGGATTTGTTCAAAGGGCAAGAAAGCATCTTTGTGGAAAAACATAGAAATTAGGGTAGATTGGCGAAATGTGGCAAATGAGTGTGGAAATCTTGAAAGATGAACTAGTATAGGCTATGTTATGGAGCAATGACAAGCTGGAATGTTCTACAAGAGAGCTGCACACTTACTTCTCAAAACTGACCAAAGCAAGAACTAAAAAACAAAGTTTTGTCTATTTTGACCTAAAACTAGAAAAATGTTGAACATAACTTTATGAACAGAAGGTTATGCAAGAAAACCATGGTAAATGAACATGAAATGATCTAATCATGTGAATCCAAACTAATATCAGCTTCTCCAACTTGAAATATCACACTAGCAATTGCATTGGAAAAGCAAAAACAATGTTTTTGGTGGCAGCAATAGTTCCTTGATCTCAAATCATGGTCCCAAAGAGGGAGAAAGGAGATCAAGACCTACTGGTAGCCTTTTCGGATCTTTTTTTTTCACTATAGTAACTTACTCAAACAACTTGAAGCAAAAGAAACTGTTCTAACCATCAAAAGAAACCTAGTTTAACAAAGCAAGATTAACCTAAACAACATAAATTATCTCATGAATGCAAGCAAAAGCATATAAATACAAAAAGGAGGTGTTGGGTAGCTTGGGTTGGGCCCTAACCCAAGAGCTTCAGCCCTATAGAAAAGACCAGTGTTGGTTCAAAACTTGGTTCATCTTCATTTATAAAAAAAAATAGCAGTCACATCATAAAACTGTCTTCAAAAATAGCTCGAAAATGAGCTGAGTACAAAGCTACACAAAAGTGCGAAAATATACTATGAAATGGCTAAAATCTAACTAGAAAAAACTGAGGCCCTAATCCTTCTTATTTATACAAATGGGGATTCCCAACAGTCCTCCTAAAATTAAGGAACTCAGCTTCCTATAACTGAAGATAACAACAGTTCTACTTGACTTGCTCGGCTGCCCCTTGGAATCATCAATGTGGGCCTTTGTATTCCGAGTTTTTGATGGAGAATTCGAGTTAAGGGTTCATAAATGAAGGGGACACCCTCCTACAAATACTCTCCCTTGTTCTTCCTTGAATTTGGCTGCCAAATGCTCATTAAACCTTTGATTTTGTCTCAAAATTGACCAAAAATCTGCATAAAGCACACATTAGACTTTTTGGCAAAACAACTAAACCAATTCACTCTATTAGCATAAATATAATAAAAATCATGAAATAAACTAATGAGAATGGTGGATTAATTCGAATTAAGAGGAAAAATGAGCCCATATAATTACCCATTTCTAGGGCTTATCAGTCGGGTCCGCGACACATCTCAGCTCTTCGAAGCGCTTCTGCATGCACTTCTCCAAGTCGTTGAAGTGGTATTCGAGCTCCTTTCACTGGACACTAAAGTTTACCAGGGTTGAATAATGGGAATGCAGCTCCAGGAATGCCTTGTGGAGCCGCTCCTTCTTGGATGACACCTCATCCATGGCTGCCAAGATTGAACTCGCTAGCGGCCAGTAAAATTACAGTTTGGAGCTCGACACATGAAACCCTAATGCAGATGGGCACATGAAACCTAGATGCAACTCAGAAAATGAAACCCTCATGCAAATGAAAGTCATGATGTAGCTCGACAGATGGAACTATGGATATGAAGCTCCATGGAGCAAAACTCGTCTTCCATTAAGGGACAATAATAAGTTGCTATGGCATAAAAGAAGCTAAGCACCAACAAGGGGTGAGAAAAAGTTCATACACCATATAGCATTAGCCAATTTGGAAAATGTTACCACTAATAGTTTATTAGATTCAACCAAGAATTCCTTCCTACTAGCTAAGGTTCGCAGTGAAAACGTCTTCTCATCCTTACAACTATGATGAAAAAAATCCATCGGTGGGACTAGATAATTTTATCTTAAATCAAAATGCTTATCATTTGGCATGATAGCTAAGGAGTGCCAGGGGATGCCAAGGAATGAAAATGTGTGCTAACACATGGCAGACAATGTCAACGGATGGTGAGGAGTGTTACAGAGAGTCAAGGGAACACAAGGGAGAACTAGGTCAAAATGCTTAAAAATGAACAAATAAGAGTGTGTCAAGGAGTGTCAGTGAATTCTAGGTGTCCCAAGGATGAAGTGTTTTAGGAGAATTTTAGAATAGGACTTTCAGGAGGCAAGCCTATGGTTGTAATAAGGTGTGGACAAAGAAATTTCAGAGAAAGGGAGACATTCGGTTGGGAACAATATTGTTTTGCTAATGAATTGGTTGGGTTCCCAAGTTGCAAAAAAAGTAAGGTTATTTGTGAGGGTGTTAGTGTCAGTCAGTTCAGCCTGTCACCAGTGATCAAATATTCTCTTACAAGGTGTTGTTAGGGTGTCAAGTCAATTTTTTTTCATTTAAGTGAGTCTTCAAATAAAACTTTGGTCACTGGCTAGTGTGTCTAGGGTTATTTCCACTCTCTCAAGAATTTCATATGTCGGTCACTTTCATCATTCAGTTGAGTCTACCATCATGAAAACATCATTAATATCACTTCAGTCACATCATCATGGTCTCCATTTAGCTTAGTGTCACCATTAGGTCATTAGGTTAAGGTCACAAAATTAGTCATTTCATGTATAAATCCGGAAAATGAGGAGTAGCAATAGGTAAATTTGTTAAATAACACTTGATTTCAAATGTAATTTATGCTTTTAGATTTAATAATGTTCCTAGGTTCTAAAGTTACTAGAAGAGGTCCTAAGGCTACAAAACTAAAAAAATAAAGTGAATTGGTGAGGTGGGCCATCCTACCTCATTAATCACTTACACACCAAAAGAAAATTATAAAAGCACACAGAGGAGATCATTCACACTCATTTTCACTTGTCTACCATCCTAGCATCGAGCTCCCCCCTCTCCTTTGCAAAAAATTGTGATTCCATAGCCCTCACTGGCAAAAATTGATTATCGTTGCGCATAGAGAGCTTTCATTGCGCACCTGGACAACGCGTTGTGTACAAGAAGCCTTCATTGCGCACGGGGCATAGTTGTCCAAAATTGTAGTTTTACCACCAAAATTCATTTTTCAAATCTCCTCTTCAATCATTTCATCCTCCAAGCTCTATAACAAGTAAGTTTAATCATTTTCATGCCCTCCTTTGCCTCATATGTCAAGAAAATGATCAAAGAATTCTTCTTCTAGGGTTTACATGATTTTCATGGTTTTGATCCTCAAATCATGAGTTGTTGCCCTAAACCCTAGATTCCTTATCCCTACACCTCTATTTGCAGCTAATACACCATTTCCAGTAGGCAACCGCTCAGTTCATTGCCAAGCTTGCGGTGATCCAAACAGAGTTGGGAGGTCTTCGCGCTAAGATCTCTACACTTGCAGAGTTACTCAAGTGTGAGTCACGATGTTTGTGTTGGGGGCCTGTTGGGCGTGGGGCACCCCAAGGGCAGTTTTTAGGCTTAGAGCCCAATGTTGGTCCAATTTTGTAATTCTAATGTAAAGACTCCACATTTTGTGGGCACGGAGCATGTAGTTGTTAAAGAGTCATAGGGTTGTGCACCCTTATTTTGATAATGTAATGTCAGCTATAGAAGATATACCCATGGTCTATGGACCATGGGATTGTATAAATAGAGTGAAGCTCTAAGTAGTTAAGGCATCAAAGAAACACAATGTCTAAGGAATGAAGATGTATGCGAGATAGCTCTGAAGTGTAAGCCTAAGCTTAGGTTGTAGCATAGGTAGAGGGTTTGCAGCTAAGTGCACAGACCCCTACAACTGAGTGCGCAGGGTGAGTTGATTCTGTAATCATTCAGAAGTATTAATAAAGAGAAGTTTTCTATCATTTATGCGTATTTATTTCCTGTTTATGCATTTGTTATATTGGGTATGAATTTCACTTTTAATACTTATATGATGCGCAAATGTGTATAACTGTATTGGTTAAGTGAACGCAGGGAAGAATATCTGTTTATGCAAATATAATTAAGATCTATCAATAAGATAAGTAAGATACTTACCGTAGTTTGGGAAATATCGCAGTTCGCTACCCTAGTGGTGCGAAAGCATCTCAGCCCCTGGTTAGGGCTGTGCAAAAGCCAATTGTAACAAATCGTGAAGGTACTAAAGGGTGGAACAGAGCGTGAAGTGACCTGCGCGAAAGCAAGTCGAGTTGGAATAAAATGACATCATAACCATCTCAAGGGTGCAGAAAATTGGTTCTAGCATCCCCCCATACTGCTTCAGGTGAGACATCAATCCACGCTCTGTGGGCTGATGCCGAAAGGGCCAATAGTGTAGGGATTTGTTTGGCTAACTAACGCTGAACATGGCTCAGGCCCCCATAAGCCAACAGTCGGTATCCTCATGATTTGATGAATTGAATAGAGGGGTAAATGAGAAGCAAAGATGTTCACCCTTTGTGTTTTCAAGAAAGATAAATGGCAGATTGAATGGATTTTCTGAGGAAGATGTGTCCTCTCCCCGTTGTAATGACAGACTAACATCCAAGCTGTCTTGTGAATGATCAGAAGAAGAAGCATCCGGAAATGATTTTTCACAGGGAAAATAAGCAGTGGCATAATTACAAGGGATGTCGGGATGAAGCGGATGAGGCGCGGCTAGAAGGGAGTCACCCTTTACCGCGAGCTCTTCTTTAGATTCCCGCACACACTCATCATGAATGATGATGTAGGTTTGCTGCATAACACCAACTTTTTCGACAGCTTGATCCTCGTTCACAATAGGTGAGGAGTTTGGAATGGAAGAACACAAGAAAGTACAATCTAGAGGATCAATAGAATGTGAGGATGGAGGTCAAGGGAACAAGTCCATGTGACAACTGGCATGCTTGCAAGCCAAATCTGCACAAATATCAAGAGCAAGTGGGGTGGGAGGATGTGAAATTTCAACCAAGGTGTGTGTATGATATCCCACATCACTCCATAGTGATGGAGCTATTTGATGAGGTGAAGGTGGATAGTCACTTGTGACAGCAACAGTGTCTGCCTGTGATTGTGCAGCTCCATCACTGAAGTGTGTTGAGAAGGGTTCGGATATGTGAAGAAGATACTGAAATCTTCCAACAAGAAATTCCCAATCAATATCATCTTCCAGGAATTGGTATGCAAGGCCTTGTTGTGTAACTGTTCATCGATGAAAGCTACTTCCCCGATGAGATAGAAGTGAAAAATGATAGTTTCAAAAGTTGGATAATGACGTGAACCTTGACTTAGTAACTTGTAACTTGTTAAGTGGGATAAGTTGAAATTGGACATGAGTAGCCTAAGATGATTTATAGTCAGTTCTTAGGTGAACAAGACATAGTCTAGTTGTAGTAACTATAACTTGGTCAAGTTGTTGTAGTCAAGGAAGGACTTGGATGGGTTCCCAAGTCCCAAAAAAAGTAAGGGTAGTTGTGAGGGCATGATAATTAAGGAGTGTCAGGGCATGCTAATGAATGAAAAGGCATCCCAAGGAATGAAAAGGCATGTTAACACATGCCAGATAGTGTCAATGCATACTGAGGAGTGTTAGGGAGTGTCAAGGCATCACAAGGGAGAACTAGGTCAAAATGCATGGAAATGAACGAATATGAGTGTGTGCTAAGGAGTGTCAGTGAATTCTAGGTGTCCCAAGGATGAAGTGTACTAGGAGATGTTCATAATAGGACTTGTAGGAGGTAATCTTATGGTTGTGATAAGGGGCTAGACAAAGTAGTTTCGAACAAAGGGAGGCTTTGGGTTGGGCACAACATTGTTTTTCAAATTCCTTGGTTGGGTTCCCAAGCCGCAAAAAGGGTAAGGTTGTCTATGATTGCATGGAAAAAAAGTGCTAAGGTGTGTCAGGGAATGCTAGGAAGTACTAACAATTCTAGATAGTTCCAAGGCATGTTAGGCATGCCAAGACATGCCAAGTGCTAAGGCTTGCCAGGATGTGTCAAGTTTCAGGGTGTGGCGTGAACACATGCTAGGGAGTGTTAGGAGCAGGTGTTAGGGAAACACAAGGGAGCACTAGTTTCAAATTGATGGAAGTGAAGTGTCAATGAGTTCCATGTGTGCCAAGGAGGGAGTGAAAAGATATGTTAGACAGTTCTAAGGCATGCTAAAGTGTTAGGGAAGCATACCATTATGTGCTAAGTGCCAAGGTGTGTTGAGTGTTGGGGAGTGTCAGGGAAACACAAGGGAGATCTAGGTCAAAATTCATGTAAATGAATGAATAAGAGTGTGTGACAAGGAGTGTTAGTGAGTTCCATGTGTGCTAAGGAGGGAGTGCCATGGTATCCTAGGCAGTGCTAAGTCATGCTAGTGTGCTAGAGTGGTATGTGGCCAAGATGTGCTAGGTGCCAGGGTGTGCCAACACGTTCTATGGAGTGTTAGGGAAACACAAGGGAACACTAGGTAAAAATAATGCATGAAAATTAAAGATTAAGAGTTTGTGACAGGAAGTGTTAGTGAATTCCAGGTGTGATAAGGATGGAGTGATAAGGTATGTTAGGAATTATTAAGGCATGCTAGAGGCTAGGGAAATAGACCAATATGTGTCAGGTGCTAGGGTGTGCCAATACATGCCAAGGAGTGTTATGGAGTTTGAGTGAAAGGCAAGTGAGCCCTAGTTTCAAATGCATGGAAATGAATGAATAAGAGTGTGTGATGGGGAGTGTCAATGAGTTTTAGCTGTGCTAAGGAGGAGTGACAAGGTAGGATAGGTAGTGTCAAGGCACCTTAGAGTGCCAAGGCATGTCAGGGAGTGGTAGGGTGTGCCAAAGAATGACAAGGAATGCAGGGGATGCTAACACATGCCACATAGTGCCAAGATATTGTTAGACATGCCACGTGTTATGGCATGTCAAGATGTAAACTATGTTTCTTAGTTGTTTTTATGGCCACAGTTGGACGTGAGCCTTGACTTGGTAACTTGTTAAGTGGAATGAGTTAAGATTGGACATGAGTAGCCTAAGATGATTTATAGATAATTATTAGGTAAACAAAGCATAGTCTAGTTATAGTACCTGTAACTTAGCCAAGTTGTTGTAGTCAAAGAAAGACTTGGTTGGGTTCCCAAGTCTAAAAAAAAATAAGGGTAGTTGTGAGGGCGTGATAGATAAGGAGTGTTTGGGTGTGCAAAGGAATGAAAAGGTGTGCTAACACATACCAGACAATTTCAAAGCATGTTGAGGAGTTTTGGGGAGTTCCAGGGAATCATAAGGGAGAATTTGGTCAACATGCATGGAAACAAATGAATAAGAGTGTCTGTCAGGGAGTGTTAGTGAATTCCAAGTGTCCCAAGGATGAAGTGTGTTAGGATAATTATAGAATAGGAGTTGGAGGAGTTAAGCATGCATTGCGATAAGGGGATGGAAAAAGTAGTTTCAGATAAAGGGATACTTTAGGCTAGGCATAACACTATTTTTTGGGTTCCGAAGTCATAAAAAAAGTAAGTCTATTTGATGAGGGCATGACAACTAGGTAGTGCCAAGGTGTGCAAAGAATTCCACGAAGTGCTAGCGCATGCTATAGATTTTCAAGGCATGTTAGTCAAGCCAAGATATGCCAAGTGCTAATATGTGTTAGGTGCTATGGTGTGGCACCAACACATATTGGGGAGTTCTAGTGAAACAAGGGAGAACTAGTTTCAATTTCATGGAAATGAATGAATAAGAGTGTGTGATAAGGAGTGTTAGCAAGTTCTATGTGTGATAAGGAGGGAGTGACAAGGTATGCTAGGTAGTGCTAAGGCATGATAGAGTGTTAGGAAAGCATGCCAATATGTTCCAAGTGGCAGTGTGTGCCAATGTGTGCCATGGACTGTTAGGGAGTGTTAGGGAAACACAAGGGAGCACTACATCATAATGCATGGAAGTGAATGGATAAGAGTATATGACATGGAGTGTCAGGGAGTTCAAAGTGTGCTAAGGAGGAGTGACAAGGCATGCTTGGTATTGCTAAGGAATGTTAGAGTGTTAGGGAAACATCTGGTCAAGATGTGTCGATGCGTCCAAGGATGTGTTAGCTGGGAGTGTGTTAGGGAGTGGCAAAGAGTGCTAGATGTCATGCCAAGGAGGGTGTGATAAGGTATGCTAAGCACGGGTAAGGCATGCCAGGGAATATTAGGGAATGTCAAGAAGTGCTAGAGTGTGCTAGGTAGTTCCGGGGTGTGCTAACATGTGCCAAATGTTGCCAAGGCATGCTAGGAGCTAAGACATGATAGGATGTGTAGGGTGCCAAAGTATGCCAATATATGTAAAAGAGTTTCAAGGAAATGAAAGGAATAACCAATCCAAAATGTAAGGAAATGAGAACATAAGAGGGTTAATAAGTCAGGACTGTATCTTTTTCAAAAGGGGCATGATAGGCACACTAATAATATGTTCCAATACATGCCAAGTGCCAATGTGTGCCAAGTGCTAATGTTTGTCAATGCAATATTATGCCAAGGTGTTCCACGGCATGTTAGGGACTCTAGGGCATGCCAACACATGATATGGGAGTGCTATGCTATGATAGGGCATGCCAACATGTGCTTGGGTGTCCTACTCATGGCAAGATGTTCTGGGTACAAAGATGTTTGAGGTACAAATATGTTCCAAGACATACGAGGTGCCAAGGAATGTTAGTGTATTGTTCCAAAGCATGTTAAGGTGTGCCATGAGTGTTGAGGAGTGCTAGTTCTCTCTCATTAATAGAATTGACAGAGCTTGATTATGTATTACATAATATAGTTCCTACACACACTAGTGGAACTTTATTTAAAGTAAATTTGCTAGATAATAAACCTAATAGAGATGAATCATGTGTTGACTCATAGGAAAACTATATTCTTAAGACTTGAGGGAAATGATTCACATTAATTACTTATTAACAAATTGACTGACTATAACCAATACGACCTTCGACACATAATGAAAAAGACTCCAAAACAATGGTCTTAAATCATTATATTTTGACAAAAAATATAGTAAGATGTACATAGCGTCATCAAAAACTCATTGGAATGATCAATGATGATGAACAGTTTTTGACTATCACCAAAAGTAACCAAAAAGAGCATGTGTGAGGGTCAGTAAAAGATCGTCACTAGAAGGTCACCAAAGAGAGAATTAGCAATGGGTCTTTAATGACCCTCACCAAAAGTGCCATTGAAAATGGCTTTGGTGACAAACCTTAAAGGACCATCACTATATACACTTACAACAACATTTTTCTAAAGATCGTCACCATATGTGACATTGGTGAAGGACCTTAAAGGTCATTCACAAGCATGAAGTGTCATAAAAAACTCATTGGAATGATCAATCATGATGAACATTTTTTTACTGTCACCAAAAGTAACCGAAAAGAGTATTGGTGAGGGTCAATAAAAGATTATCACTAGAAGTGTCACCAAAGAGAGAATTAGTGATGGGCCTTTAACAACCCTCACCAAAAGTGTCACCAAAGAGAGAATGACAGACCTTTAATGACCCTCAACAAAAGTTTCAATGAAAATGGCTTTGGTGACAAACCTTAAAGGACCATCATTATATACACTTACAAAAACGCTTTTTTAAAGACCATCACCATATGTGACATTGGTGACTGACCTTAAAGGTCTGTCAAAGGCATGACCCTCACCAATGACCTTTTTTCTTGTAGTGTTTTCTGTTCTTCCACCTCCTTCGCAGTGTCTTGCACCACCTGGCCTTAGCTAATGCCACTTCGTTCCTGCATTTTTCTGCCAGCTACACCATTCACAGTTTCAGCTCATCCTTTTTCCTTTGCACGATAGAATTTTCTGTTTCCACCATGGAGTTGGCTAGAGTGTGCCACTCCAGCGGCCATGACTCAAGAATCACGAAGATGACATCGTCCGTCGCCAGATAAGGTAGCTTTCACCATCTCTTCGTGGGGTCCTTTCGTGCCTTGATGTACACGTGGTGAAAATTTTCCTTGAACTTTGCGAAGCTCTGCAGATTGTTGTAGACCATGGGCAATAACCATGGCTTGTGATTAATCCCCATTCTGATGTTCATCTCCATGAACACCCATAATATTTTATTGACCCTGATCCTTTTCACATCTCGAGTTTCCCACAGTGAAGCATACTTCGCTGCCTTCAGAAGGTTTTGTGCGATCATCGGGAACTGGCCATCTTTAGGCAATTCCCATGCCACCAGTACTATGGATAATAGCAAGCATGCATAATGAAAAGTATTCCCCTGCTCCTGTGCCTCATGGTAGTTCTCAAGGAACTCTTCGCACAAGTAGTTCGCCCACTTACTGAACCCCTTATTTCCTTCGTTCCTGTAAGCTTTTCCACTTCACGTAGCCCCGAACATCAAGGTAACCGCATAACCCTGTTTTTGCACAATAGCATTTTAATCCAAGTATTCAAAGACTTTAAGTACTTACCTCACGATCCTTTGGGAAAGCGTCACTCTGCTTCATTGTAGCTAACTAAGGTGTCAACTGTGAACTCAGTAAAGGATCCTCCTATGATATGATTGAGCCAATAATCAACAGTGAGCATGATCTTATCCTCTGATGCTTCTAATATTCACACTAACTCTGGGGTCCACAAAATAGGACTGTCAAGTTTCTACCTACCTTGGCTGTCTGCTAGCTTCGCGATCCACTTGTATAGCTCAATAGGGAAGGATGCGAAGAAGGTTTCATGGATCTCCATGTATAGTTAGCAGTCTTACCACTCTTCTTTTAACAGTTGCGGGTTCCCGTTATCCTGCACTGCGAACTCGTGAATTCTTCTGTCCAACCAGCCTTCAATTTCCTTCTTAGTTGGATTCCAATGATACAACATCAGACATCTCTATGCAGATTCCGGTCCCGCCAACGGAACCATTTTTTGGCTTGGAGGGGGCTTGACCTAGGTTTGATGTTATTTAGCCAAACAAATCCCTAGACTATTGGCCCTTTTGGCATCAGCCTGTGGAGCACGGAATGAAGTCTCACCCGATGTAGTATGGGGGGATGCTGGAACCATGTTTCCACACCCTTGAGATGTATGTGGTGTCAATTTAGTCCAACTGTGCTTATCTTCGCACAGGTTATTTCGCGCACTATTCTAACCTTCGATACCCTCACGATCTATTACAATCGCCTTTCATGCAACCCTAACTAGGGGCTGAGATGCTTTCACGCTGCTATAGCAGCGAACTACCTATTCCCTCAAACTACACCGTGAATCTTACTTATCTTCTTACATATGTTAGTTAACTTCACATAAATATATATTCTATCTTGTATTCACTTAATCAACACATTCATCGATATTCGCGCATCACATAAGCATTAAAAGTGCAATGTATATTCAATGTATCAGATGCATAAAATAGGAAATAAATACGCATAACGGATATGAAACTTCTCTTTATTAATTCTTCCAACTGTTATAGACTCGACTCGCTGTGTGCACTTGGCTGCAGGGGTCCGTGCACTCAGTTGCAGACTACAAGGCCTCTGCGCACTCAGCTGCAAAGCCTTCTCCTACTGTATGACCCAAAACTAGATCTTACACTTTAGATATGAGTCGACTCTTCATCCATATTGTTATTATTCAATTCCTTAACTACTACAAGCCTCACTTTATTTATACAATCCCATGGTCCTCGGACCATGCGTAGATCTCTATTGCCGACATTACATTACAAAATTGAGGGTAGACAACACTATGAATCTTTTACAGTCTACGTGCTCTGTGCCCACAAAATGCGGAGTCTTTACATTAGAGTTACAAATTTTGACCAAAATCTGGGCTTTAAGCCCAAAAACTTCCCTTGGGGGATCCCTCACCCAATATTGATCCTTCAAATTATAACCTCATGGTTTTTAATCATGAAAGTGATACACCAATACTTCCAACAGAATTATATTTCATGATTCAGGTTATTGTGCAAAGTAATACCATCTATCGAACCATTGTGGACGAAGGAACTTCCACCTGCATCATGTTAGTTTCTTTCTGGAAGGCCATTAGCTCTCCTCAACTCAATTTGTCACTGACTAATCTAAAGGCCTTTTATGGAAGAGGCTTCAAGCCTTATGGAATTTTGAGTTCATTAAAAATTGAATTAGGTGGCAAGACGGTGTCGATAGAACTCAAAATTATTGTTGTACCATTAGATTATAACCTTATTTTGGGCCATACATGGGTTTATGCTATGGATGCTATTGTTTTGACTTTTTTTCAGAATGATAGTTTTCCCTCATAAGGGGGGAATATTGACGATTGATCAACTCACATTATTTGCCAATAATTCTCAAGTTACTCGAAGCATCCCCCTTGTGGGAGAAATCCCACATCCATATTAGATGTTGGGGTGGGATTACTTAAGGATTCTTCTCTTATGGGGACATTTTCCTTCCCCCTCCTCTCTCTTACCCCCATTATAACAACTTGAAACTGGTTGCATACATCAACATGATATCTTCTTGTACTACTACATTTGATCATTGGATAGTACGAGATGCCTCTAATACCGATACCTTTGGTGACCACATCCCTCTCAGTCGTATTGAGATCAAATACAAAGCCATCTATTTGGATTGTTTGAAACACTCTAGTTTTCTCTCTTCGATCACTTGGGTTGATTATTCCTTAGATTATAGTACATCTTCTGGTCCTTTCTTCAATACGTTCTCTACTGATGAAAGAATCATGGAGGTCATTATGGAAGATGAGGTGCCATGGGATGAGAATCATCATCCTTCCTCCTTGCCAGATTCTTGCGAGGATAATCTTAGTAATTTATTTTCACCCATGTCATGGATATATCTATGAATTCCATATATATCCACGATATCAATTCTGAGAATAATTTGTCGAATATTAAAGAGACTATCCCTATTGATATTTTTATTAAGCCCGAAATTGTCAAGAATGTACATATTGGTGCATCTTGCTCTCCTGATGAGATCAAGACCTATAAATCCCTTTTCCATGAATTTCAAGATTTTTTCACCTAGTCATATGAAGAGATGCCAAGTATAGATCTGAATATTGTTGTACATGAAATCAAAACATATCCCAATGCTAAGCTAGTTTGGCAACACCTACATTCGGTCCATCCTAATAAGGTTGTTGCTATTAAGTTTGAAGTTGTGAAAATTCTCCATGTTGGTTTCATCTACCTAGTACCTCTAACTGATTGGGTCTCAAATATTGTTCTTGTCATGAAGAAATAAGAAACAATATGTGTGTGTCGATTACTGGGACATCAATTGCACTTGTCCTATGTACAATTATCCTACTCCATTTATTGAACATATTGTTGATGATTGTGCTAGTAGTGAAGTATTTTTGTTTATGGATGGTTTTTTGGGCTACAATCAAATCAACATTCTCCCATCGGATCAACATAAAACCAAATTTATTTGTCCATGTGGCACATTTTCATATTAGAAGCTCCCTTTTGGATTAAAAACTGTTTGGGAAAATTTTTAGAGGGCAATGAATTATGCCTTCCATGACATTAAACATATTGTACAACCATATTTGGATGACCTACATGCCCACTTGAAACATCGTGTAGATCATCCCATGTATATCAGGGCCATATTTCTACATTGTCAACATCTAATTTGCAACCTTCCCACTTCCAAAACTAAAATATCATATGATGATTCTACTCCAGATGAGTCATTTTTCCTGATAGATTCATCTCACCCATGGTATGGAGACATCATGAGATATATCTAGACCTAGACTTTCCAACCCGATACCTCTCACTCTAACCAGCGATGTATTGGATAGAAGGCTAAAAATTATATCATAATTGGAAACACTATTTATCGTCATGGTAATGATACAATTTTTCAGTGGTGCCTCACTCATGAAGAGGCTGAGAAATATCTAAACAAATTCCATGATGTGACTTGTGGTGGGCATATGTCTAGTTATGCCACAACGCAAACGATTTTACATTCTGGCTACTTTTTTCCTGCTATGTTTCATGATTGTATCCTCACGGTACAAAGGTGTCATGCCTTCTAGATGTATGATAATAAAATCCATGCTCCACCAGCTCCTTTACACCCTGTTATCGCCATTGGACCTTTCACAATATGGGACATTGAATTTATGAATGTAACCCTCACTCAACTGGGGGGCATGGCTACATCATTGTGGCAGTAGAATATTTTACTGAGTGGGACGAGGAGATTCCTACATATAATAACACTGACGAAACAACTACTCTCTTTCTCTTCGATCACATCATTGTAAGTTTGGTTTACCGCAAACAATAGTTACAGACCATGGAAATCATTTCCACAATCACATGATGTCCTAGCTAATTTCCAAGTTGGGCCTTCACCATGAGAGCTCAACTCCCTACTACCCACAAGTGATTGGGCAAGTCGAAGGAATTAGAAAAGTCTTGAAAAAAATGCTTCAACACATGAAAAGGATCCACAAATTGGATTAGCATCATATCCTTTATGCAACCTTTTGGGCATATTGAACCTTTGTTCGGACTGCTACCAGATTCACGCCATTTGAATTGGTGTATGGAATGGAAGAAACCCTTCCTATCAAGTTCAAAATTCCATCTCTGAAACTTCTTGTCGAACTCCTCCATGCCACTTCCATAGAGGAAGAGCATAGCTTACATTTGAAACACTTAGATGAAACCCGATGCAATGCCACAATGTCGAATGAGGCCCACAAGAAACACATTAAGGAGGAATATGATAATAATGTCAAACCTCATGCCTTCTTGGAAAGAGGTCTTGTCCTACTGTATTATCAAGTGTTTGATAAGTTAGGGTCTAGGAAGTTTGAGCCAATGTGGCTAGGCTCATACATTGTTAAGTTTGTTCTTTCTAAAGGGGCCTATGAGCTTATTGATTTTAATGGAGTTCCATTGGCGTAGCCTAGAAATGGGTTGTAGCTAAAAAAATACTATGCTTAAGTCATTTTTTCATGGTTCACTATGTACATATAGTTTATAGGTGTGTTGTGTGTGTTTGCAGTGTGTTCCCTTCGGAGTTTCCTACCATCTCTATTAATCTTGCTTTACAATTGGTTATGCTGATGGTGCTAGTCATAGTACTTAGAAACTTTCCTTCGCAATGTGGTCTATATATGCTCAAAATCGTGAGTTAGTGAGTTTACAAGGGATATTTTTTGACTGATATACCAATAAAACCATTGAGTACATCGTAGTTATTGAGCTATTGTCTGCCGCTATTTCTCATGGTATTCATTGTATAGTTATCAGACTTGAATCACAACTTGTAATACTACACTTGACTAATGTCTATTCAGTTAGAAGTCCAACTATGCTTCATATATTTTTAAGGGTTTACCTTTTGGAAAGATATTTTGATTATATCCAATATCAACACATTCCTAGAAGTCTAAATACATTGACAGATGCATTGGAAAATCATGTTTTAGACAGACATTTGCGACATATGTAAATTCAATTCAATTCACATCACATACATTGAACAAAATAATAGAACACATGAAAAACACCAATAGGTAGAGAGTTATATATATATATATATATATATATATATATATATATATATATATATATATATATATATATATATATATATATATTATTACAAAATATGTGCTCGAGACACATATGGCCACACAACCTATCATATCAAAAATACACGTAGTCAAAATATTAGTTATAGCCTCCTAGTAGACTAATCTTAATGGTGCTCATGGTAACATACAATTAAATGAGCTACTTTGCACAATAACTGCATAATATGCTCAAGTACCCCGATACTATGGTGATGAAGTCTCATAGGGATATGATTGAGGCTAGTCTATGATATCCCCTGGGTAAATCCCTCAACATGTCGCTCGAACTCTACAAGAGGCTTAGCGACATTGAGATTATGTAACACCTCTCATGGCCCTGTAATAACCTATACTCCAACTTGTGCCTATTGTGGGTATCCAACATACCAAAGATAGGATAAACCCACTGGTCGAATGGGTCTAGCATCTACATGTAAGAATCAATAGTTAGTCTTAGATACATGAAAAATACCAAAAAAATTGTAAAATGCAAAAATAATAAATAATAAAAATGATCTTGTTTTACTTATGCCACACCATTTCTCACCTTTAGGTAGCATGAGTTCTAGATCTCCAAGATACTACATCCTGACATATGGATAGTCTTCGACCATAATGAGCTTCATACACAACTATCGAAAGAATATAGGTGTGAAACTAATGGAAGACAAAACCACATGTCTAGACATGAGGTCTACCCATCGCCTCATCCATGGAGCACTAGGATCCGAAAGCTCGAGTGAGATATGTTGTGGACGGAGTCATAGAGTCCTATCCAAAGTGAATGAGATCAAAATGGAACCATAGTTGAATTTTTTCAATCGCCCATGTTTTTCCTTGGTAAGTTTTTCCTTAACGTTTGCTAATACCCCCTCATTCAAGTTGAACATTGTCGACTCTATGCACTGTAATGAAAATTTCATTTGGTACCTGTTAGCTAAATGCAAGGTAGCATTGATGGACAATCTAGCAATAATGAATGGGATTTTCCTGAGAGGTAAATAAATCACATCCTTTATCTCGATTTTCCTATTTTTAATTGGTTGGGATCAAGGTCTATAGTGTGTAGAAATATAGTCCTTAACTATCTCTCCACCCATTCTCAAACCAGGTAGAGATATAGGAGCACCTCTCCTTGATAGAAATATCAAGAAATAGATGTTTTCCACCTATATGCTAAGCATATGTGCTCCAAACCTGAAGGATTTTGCCTACACATCCCATTCTCTAACAAGATACGCCAATAGTTCCATATGTTGTCCCATACCAGGAAGCCAAATGAACTTGAGAAGCCCATAGTTTCTCAATGCTTGTATGGTTGCTAGATCATTGGTAACATCCATGTCTTGGAATTAATGTTCTCTTTCTCACAAAATCAGTCCATTTTCTTCTGATGAATGCCTGAAAGATGACAAGAGAAATCATCATAATAAATCCCATGAAAAATTATGAGAGAAATTTGAGTGAGTAGAGATTTCTTTTTTTCAAATGCACCCATCACACTTTACTAAAAGGAGATAGTGTATTGCAGTTCTCTCCATAGTTAAATTTTTACTGGCCCAGTGCTCTTTTTGACATTGTTGGGCTGCACTGGAGCTAGGGCATAAAATTAAATCCCTAAATCACACAAAACCTGGAAAAAATTGCTTGAAATGAAAAATCGGAACCGTAAAAAGAAAGAGGAAGATAATATCTCGTACCTAGAAATGATGTCACCAAAAATGATCCATCGGATTGGCTGCAATCAACTACTGAAGATCAGGGGTAAAATTCACTTAGAACTCACTCACCAAGAGGTAAAATGTGAAATGGTAAAAATGAAATTAATTTTTATAGGCATTTTTTATGATTATTTAATTATATTTTATTGTTTTGATCTAAATTTGACCTAATTTTTCCATGTATCAGATAATTTTAATTTTTTGGTGATGTTTTGAGCTGGTTAAAAATTGTTTGAAGGAACTAATGACATTTTGAGTTGACAAATCATTTTAACTATGGAGCATACTTTTATAACTTTTTCGGGCTCTATAAATTCATGAAAAAGGAACCCCATGGAGTCCTCTTTTAGATCTTTTCAGACTCCCTAAACATGAAAATATTGTTGGGCACTTGTCTTTTCGAAATTGTTAAAGTAAATGAAAAGACATGTACCTAGTATAAGTCTAATCCTTTTCTGAACTGGGATAGAATATGTACGAATAAGGAATACCTTAGTTGAACATGGTTAAGAGGTTCTCCTGAGTATCGTTTTCTACCTTTTTAGACTCAAGAGACTATTTACAAAAGTGAATCTTTGGAGTTTTCTTTTTGCCACTTTCTCAAACACTCTAAACATGAAAAAGGAGCCAAGTTATGCCTTCGTTGGACTCGTAAAAGCATAAAAAAAAGTTGGACTTGTCGAACATGATGGGACCAAACCACTCCTTCTCAGGGTTCGTTAAAATTACTTGAGGGATTCATTCGAAGGATGAACTTAGAAATAAATCATATGTTATCCTCCTTAAGCATGTCAAGAAATAAAGAGGTACTGACCAAAAATAGTTGTGGAAATTGGGAAAACACGGTACTTAACCTATTAATGGGACTGAGTTTCTCTTGAACATGACACTCTTTCAATTCATATTCCTGACTGTTGTGCTTGGGAATATGCTTGTCTTTTTGGTTCATCACACCATATCAAAGCCTCCAGATTCGATTTTGGGTCAATGTTCCCAACTCCATTCAATGTCGCTGATGTGTTCAAGATAATTCCTTCCATTGATATCTGCTACGATACTCCTGAGCCTTCATTCATGTCTATCGTCCCAATTCCATATCAATATCATTCTGTCTCAAATATTGATACCCATTTTATGTTCTTGATGGGGGATACATCAAGCCCCTCCTATGATGGGTCACTTACTATCAAATGTTAGCTCATTATATAGGAATTTGGCTTAAAAAATCCCTTTAGTACCTTGGGGCTTGCATACATCAATGACAATTTTCCTTGCTCTCAATGATAGGTTTCCATCATCAGCTTTCAACCGAAATATTCTTTGTGGTGTTTGAATTCAACTCATTCATTCACACCATATGGATTTTACTATGGTACCTTTAGAGCCATTAACATCATCAGTGGATTCTCTTGTGTTTGTTAATGTATTACATTATTGGTCAGTAATCAGATGGCGTCTACCATATTTTACTCCAGCTCATTTATTCACATGGTTAGACTTGTACATTGGATGATTGAGTAAGCAAGAGAGAAGACCTCGGATCTAGTTCCATCCATTTGGGCCACAATTTCAGGATCAATGCAATATTGCAAAACATGATGGACACGATCGTATAGATAAAAATCTAAGCATGTGTCCACTCTATGTCATCAGTGGACGCGACTCCTTGATCATTGTAGATGTAATGTTAGCTTATATGTTGAGCATTGGTATGCTTCCCTTAGCAAAGTTGTCCTGATGAAAATGTATTGTAACAGATGATGATCTAGACCAATTGTTCTTGATCTGGACTTGTCACAAGGTAAAGAACTTTGGCCATCAGATGTCATTTCAAACCTTTTTCTCTAGGGAGGAATTTGTTATAGGCCATTTTGTTAGATATGGTCAATAGGCCTACAAGTCGGATCAATCAACATTCGTGAACATGTTGACATCATCCCTTCACAAATCCCTAAGCATGACCTTTCCAAAAAGTTTGATTTTTTGGAATTAATTGCTAAAAATCAATATTTGTTTCCCTTGCAAACCATGTCCCTTTAGCCACCTACATTCAGCACCTACGCCAGTGCTGATCAACACTTGTTTCTACCTTCTACACATGCGTTGATTCTAGAAATTCATGAAAAATAAAAAATATTTCGAAGCTTCCTCTTCCAGAAGCTTCCAACGGTTGTTTTAACTATTTACCATGGATAAGAAGCTTGAATCCTATTTTATCGTACCTTGGATACTTCACCTCTTATACCTTGAGCTCATCCTCCCATCATATGTGGATCTTAAACCCATAATGGTAAATCCTAAACTACCATCCTTCTCCTATAAATTTATAGCCATCCATAACATTAGGGTTTCCTTTTGGAGATTGATTGTGACCTTATGCTTCTGCCTTGAACCTAAAGGAGTCATCATCCTCATGCATTAAGGTTGATATTGAGGTGTGCTTTTTGACAACGAATGAAAAGTAAACTTGGGGAGACTTCTACAAGATCAACTACTATTTATGGTTGTAAAATATCTCCTATTTCTATTAATACAAAGAGTATATTGTTTTCCTATATGTTTTGTATTATGTTTGCACTCATGTATTTCAATTCCTTGTTGATTCATTGAATGGATATGCTAGATTATGATACTTGGTTGTTGTAGATCCTTTGCTTGTTTTAGTCACGTATGCAGGTCCTAATTATAGCACTTGGAGCTACAATTGGATCTTACAAGTGAGGAGGAAAGATAAGATTGTTACATATTCGAGGTAGCCTTCATTCCTATATTGTAATCTCTCTAAGGAAAACTCTATATTCTTTGTTTTCTGTTGTTCTATACTAGTCCACTAGGTCTAGGGAATTCACCTCTATCTGTGATCGTAAATTCCACACAACAGTCACATTCCAATATCAGTCTCATTTTATGGTTGCTTTTCTAAGACTCATAAATGAAACTTTGTGACTTGGAGAGATGTCATAGATGAGATATATGATTTGGGCCAATCACATAGCTACACTTCAATGCATGTTGCACTTTCCTGTTGCTCGTTTGTGGCTCTGAAATGTAATCTTACGACCTGGATGGTCACACTTCTTAGATGCAACGTAGCTTGCGTTCTCTAGAAATATTCACAATTTCAATCTCTACTCAACTGGTTATTGTGACTAAATAATGACAATATGGTTGGGTCCCTACTTGGTGGAAAAAAGTTATGAAAATGGCTCTGTCCAAATATAGAAAATTTCTACATAACATCTCAAAGGAGCATTTGTATTAACCTTTCCAATCATAAAATAATAGTTCATGATGATACCATATTATGTGTATTTTACTTTGTTTAAGTCTCCATATTGCTACATTGGGATGTATTTTTAGCCCTAGCACATATCCAAATATGTATTGTTTGTTGCAGGAGGATTCAACGCATAGTAGATTTAGGAATTTATTTCTTATGGATGGATTTCATATATTGTCTTTAAAATAATTTCAAGCACTATAAGTTGAGCATTTATTCCTTTTAATGTTCATTGTGTAATATACTCCTCATGCATGGTTATGATCAACACTCATCACCACTTCCAACGTGTCATTTAAGCTTGGTGCCACGGTTTCTTTGCAGTGTCATGATAGTTGTAGCATGCATTGGCCATTTGGCTTATCATGCTCTTGGTGATTGTCATCAGAGCATGTTCAAAGTATGTCTTCTACATATTCCCAATGCCATTTCTCATTATTTTTCATTGCCTTTGTCAATATATATTTCGATGGCTCCCATTTGTTGCCCCTTTATACATATTTATGTCATTGCAAAGGGTCATTTTAAGGTAGCTTCAAATTCTATGAAGGCCTTGTATTGTGAACTTTATAAAACATCCTCCCTGCATAATAAAGATATATATATACTATCATTTTCTTAAAATAGTTGGCTTGTGTATTTCACATATGTATTCTTTCAAGGCATGTTGTCTGCTACAACAAATTTTTCTTCCTCGCAATGATGACATTATTGGGTCTATTCTCCATGACTCAACCTGCATGCCATATTATGATGTAAATAAGTCCAAGGGTGCTTTAAATGATAATGTCATATAATTTGAAAACGATCAAAATGTGATCATAAGCTTCAAGAAGTACCCCAATAGAAGGTCTAAATAATCTATGATGGAAATGCTTCCAATGCCCTTTTGAAAAGGTGATATATCATGCACTTAATAGAGATTTTGAAGGCCTAAAATTTCATGGAAAAATAACCTTACACTTAAGTAAATGCATGAACTTGGTGCGTGTACAATGTACTTCATGACATGATATGATTATAGCACAAGTGCCCTGCCATGCTTGTGAGATTGCATCTTGGAGGCTATAATTATATTAAACATGGCTAGGACTTCCATTGTGACAATTTAGGGTTTCAAATGTACTTGAGCTAGCCAACAATTGAAAAAGCCATAACACATTTGAGAATATGAGGACTAAGGTAGGGTGAGGTTATCTTCATGTGATACTCCCCCAGACCCTCACGCATAAGTATAACATACATAATATAAACATGTGCATTAATAGGGTTTGATGACAATTGGCCCATTTGTAGATTGGGTAATTCAAAGCATAAAACCTTCAAGACTTTGGGCAATTAGAGGGGGAACCCAAAAAATTGGTAATAGGAAAATTGATGCGTGTTGTTGTAGTAGCTACAACAATTCCAAATCACAACCTCATTGAAAAAAATTTCAATGTATATTAGCCTTATTTCCTTTTAATTTAGTTCCTCTCTCACCATTAATAATAGGATCTCAATGAGAGGGTTTGGTGCTCTTATTTTGTTCATTATTTCAAGAATCTTGCTTCTTTAAATTATTAGTTTTATCCTTTTATTGTGCCATTGAGTCTTTGTTAGAGGTAGTTATAGTGCTAATCAATATAATATGTAATAGTTTATCTTGATTTCAAATCAAAGAATTACAAAAATATTTAAAAGAGAGAATTTTGTAAGTAGCCCCTTGAATAATAAGAATTTCAGTGGTGTAATGAATAGAAAATACAAAAACAAAATAGGAATTTCCAATATCAGCAAGAATATCATATATAATTTGATCATATGTATTTATTATTTTACATTTTGGAAGTAAAATTATAAGTGTTTTAAAATTAGATTAAAAAAACCCTTCAATGCAAGAAAAATCATTAGGATTTAAAGAAACCAATTATTTTTTAAGCTATGAGATCAAATATTATTATGTTTACCAAATAGAATTTCCATATTTTGCTATGTCTGATCTATATTGGATTATTATATTTTTGTCATCCATCTTGATGTTTTCATCATGGAAAAATTAAAGAAATTAGCTTGTAGGAAAAATTTTAGTGGTGGGATCCAGTTTAGAGAATTGGGGTATGGAACCTTTTAGTGCTAGTTTGAGGTCTTAAATTAATTTTTTGAGAAGTATAGATTTTTTTCATAAGTGTTTCACACTTTAGTGTTATTCTACACTCAAATACTTTTCCAACAATGCAATAATCTCATCAACCAGAGTTTGAACACAAAAGTTATGCCTCTTAAAATTTGACATATTGTGACTGACCACCACAATTTGACAAGATTTCATGTCAACCTTGTTACTTGTTAGGTAGTCATGTGGGTCCTATGAAGAAGCCTCTAGAAGGGCATATTTTTAACTCATATTGAGGGTTGAATGGGTCAAATTTAACCACCAATTAGCTGTAAGGTTGTGTTATAATTGGGTTACTAGAAGGAAAAGGGGTTTTGTTCTATGTCCTTGCATTTCTTTTCCATAGTAGAGTAGAGTAGCTTAGTATGGATAGAGAGGGAGAATAAAAAATTGGTTTTTGTGTCTATATCATCCCATGGGCCATATCCTTCGATAATTCCATAAAGAGTGCCTTCTCCTTTGTATTTGCATCATTTCCATTTCAGAAGAAAGAGAGGAGATCAGTCTCACCTTCCAGGTGGGTTTTCTCCTAAAAGGGTTTCTAGGAGCATATCTTGAGTTCATTACAATTTGTGAGTGATTGTATTTTACAAATTCTCTATCTTCTGCATTTTATATATATTTCATGCATAATAACAAAATCAACAATAACATATATGGAATCTAAAGGAATTAACCCTTGATAGTATAGATTTCATATTATTTTAATACATCCATTTTGACAAACTATACATAAGAATATCCAACATAGTTTATGGATCAATTTTGCATGTAGGGTCTTAATTCCTTGAAGGTGAAATTTAATATCAATAAATATGGAGACTCTGATTGATTCATGTGATTGTAATTTATATTATCTCATTTGGATCTATTTAATGCATTAAGACAAACAGTTTATATTCCCAACATACTCTACTAAATTTGCCTAATTTGTAATATATACTCCATATGGCACTAAAAGTAACAGTTGGATGTCAAAGTTATGCCCTTTTGAAGAAAGGCACAAAAAGGAACCAAGGTGTCACATGGTAAGTACAAGTTGGTCAACATGGTGATGGATGCACAATGAGATTGTTGGAAAAAAACAAATATAAAAACCTTCCTTTTCTCTTCCTTCCCCTCTAAGTTCCTTTTTATAAATAAGTTTCTTTATAATGTACATAATCCAAATTTATTTAATAATGATATGTAGTAATAAAATGGGTCTAAAACCTCTAATGTTATTATTGATTCTACTTTTTGTTTAATAACCACTAATCAAGATTTATTCCCATGCTCTATCTCCTTAAAGTTGAGGATAAACACTAACTCGAATTACAAATTGCTGGTTTCATAAACCATGTTATATCATCAAAAAATTTGCATACTTTAGTGCCAAGCACCCAACCCAACCAATGAAATGGACCAACGCTATACCTATGAATTTATGTGTCACACACTATTATTTTGGAAAATCTTAGCCCTCGAAACCACAAGAACAAGAACCCAAAACCATGTATTGTTTCCAAGCGCTTATCATATTAGCATATTGGTGAGACATTATTTTAACACACAAACCCTTTTATATGGGACCAATATAACTCATGATTACTAATTTATGTCACTCAATAACACCAAAAGGTCATCTCCCTCAGGATATTAGTGGTCAACATATATTGGGATATTAACATTCATTTTTTTTAAGAAACCTCTCATATAATAAATATTCTATATATGATATTGGTCTATTTTACATAAAATTACCCATAAAAAATATTATATCAATAGTTTCCATTAGTTGATAGTGGAGCGCATTTGAGTATCACCCATCAGTTTAAAACAAATTCAAAGGAATTTGTTGCAAACCATCAAGGCCTAGGAAGAACCTAGTAGTGGTGGAACCTTCCATTGGATGGTCAAACTCTGGTAAACAGACAACCAATGATGGTGGTCTATGTGTTAAAAATATTCCTTAACTGACAGAAGCACTATAAAAGCTTGGCAAAATCATGAGTTTTGTGTATTACAAATTTTCTTGATATATGTATGACCATGAGTTGGAAACTTTTAAAAAGGAACTTTTCCACTAGTGAATGAACCTTGTGTGAAATCCAAAATTTGGAACCTCACTTGGAACCATGACTGGTTAACAACATCACTTGTGAATCTCTCTTACAAATGAAAATAAAGGTAATCCACTTGATCACTCAGAACAATAATGGTTCTTTAATGGAATTCAACCAAACACAAACACGCAATTTTGTCCTTCAACTAGTAATTTCCATAGAACACCAATATTTTATTTTATAGTCCATACAAAGGGTAGGTCATTACAAATTGAAGTGTTATTACATTGTCAACCCTATTGTCCCATAAGACCTCTTCACACATTGACACCATTCTCCTATCTCATACACACTCGCTAATTTTACAAATTATAGAACTTATCTATATACAATATTATGGTTTGGCTATGATCCACTAAAGTTAGATCAAATCATCTATTTATGGAAAAATATATAATCTAACATGAAATCTCTAAGTATCTCAAAAAATAAATTTAAATAGTGAATTGCATGTTGATGGGAAATAAATCTGTCATTTCCCTATCAACATTTAACATATTAGTTAATCCATGTTCTTTTCGAAAACAAGCCCCTTAATCCTATCTTCATAAATTAAATTAAGGAAACCCACTCCCTTTAGTAAATTTTGTAAGACCTTCTAGAGGTCTTGATGACTTTGAATATATTCTCCTACATCAAACTCCTAAAGGAAAAAGAACCATTGACTCATGTTCACGAGTCTTCTAATTTCTTTGGTTATAATTTAACTATTTGTATCTCCCATCCTATTGTCTAACATTTCTCAATTGTAGGTGCATCTACTGCATCTTATCCTCCTCCTATATTGAATATTTTTCTTTTTTGTTGTCTACTTTATTTGCTTCCATAAGCACTTTTAGTAAAAAAAAATCTTATGTTGAACTTTTGTTTGAATCCACTATACTTGGCCACTAGCTCTATCCTCTTCATTTCTACTTATTGTTGGGTTATACTATTGTTTCTCTCTTTCATTCGGTACAATATTTATGTATAAATTATTTGCATTTATGTTTCCATATCTTCAACACCTACATCTTTTACCAACATCTTTAGCCCACAATACACTTTGTAATCGCTTAGGTTTACGACCAATGCCTCCAAGCATTTGAAACTTTGTTTCATTCATCCTTTACCAGTTCTTTTGTCTCGTAATTCATTGTACATTCTAATTCTTGATACCATAACATTATGACTTAGAATATCATTCATTAGTATCATCTTCTATACCAAGATGATTCCTCTCGTTCATATTTTTTATCAATCCATGATTCATTAACTTACTAACCTTAAGAAGCTATAACAATTTTTTTGTCTCCTCTATATGTACATAGGCATAGAACATGTATCTTCTATTTTGATTTTTCAAATATATTGAATGGAGTATTCCCAAATTCATAAGAAATTAATTCCTTATTTAATATGAGAACACACAACCACTCATCCATACTTCCAAGTTTAATCTTCTCTCCATGTCTCTCTCTTTTATAATTTTGTTCTTTATCCTTTTTAATATGTTGATTGAACTTTATATTCATGTTGTATTTAACTACATCTTCAAAAAAATTTTTTTCTTACTATAATTCCTTGATGTCGTCTTTTATTTATGTAGATGAAACAATATGTTCATAATTTTTACTCCAATATTTTGTAATGGCACATCTTCTTTGATTTCGATTTTCTTGAGGGTATTCGTCTTTTGTTAGAATAGATCTATAAACATGCATATTTGACTTCTTTTCATAGATAATTTCTTCTAACAACAACTTGTGTACGAGTCATAAGAACTATCCTTTTCTATGCACAAATATTTAAGTCACCTAGCTACCTTCTCCCATGTTTTTACTCTTGTAAGGAAGACCAGTTGATTTCATCTTCAAAAATCTTGTTATTGTATCATTTCTCCTTAATTACCTACAAAACATACTCTTGGTTATTATTATATTATGGTGCAAATGAAATTATATTTTTGTAATTTTCTTCATTTTGTTCAAAACCTAATTCACACTAGCATGTATTGGAAGATTTTTATTTTTATTTCTTTCGCTCAAAATGTTGTCTTAATTCTTAAATCTTCTCTTTTCTTTTATCTTTGGATTTCCTTCCTTACATGATTCCATAAATTTTACCTTTAGATGGATTCTTTTCAAGTAAATTTATCCTTGGTTGTTGTTCATAAGGTTGTTTTTTGTCTTCCTATTCAAATTTCACCTTTTTGTTTCTAGCTTCCCTAACTATACCAATACATTTTTGGTTGTTGTAGTGGTGTTTTTGTTGCTATGGGGTACAAAAAGATACTTTATTAGCATTTGGTTGTTCCCTGCAAAGAAAATACAAATACTTGGTTGTTGTCAATGGAAAAACATGAGAAAAAAAAGCACTGTAAATGGTGAAAACAATGCATACACTTTGAGAAATGGTGCTAAAAAATCCTTAATAAGGAGGTTCCTTTCCTCAATCTCTTTTCAAGCTTATCCTCTCTCTCAAAGAAGTATGAAGACACTCAATGGTGAAATCCTCTTCCAATAGAATGTTTGATTTCTAAGGAGAACTTTTTCCAGCATAACAATGCTCTAATTTTTCTTTAATAATGGAAAGCAGGATTTCTTGGAGCAATTTTTCCAGCATAACATTGCCTTGTTTTTGGTATTCTGATGGTTTGTTTATATATAGTTTTGAATTCCTCCTCCCTCTTTTGGTCCATTAATGAGAAAATGACTTATGATTTGGACAAGAGGATCCCTTGGGGGCTGCATATCTCGAGGTTGACTCATAATCAACTATCCTTGACTGGTACATGTCAATGAATTCCATCTTCGAAGTGTGCGAATTGGTCCCAGACTGTTGAGTTGGACTTTTGTTTGACCATCAGGCTATTGAAGGAAAATTTGTGCGGTCACTAATTTCAACTTTTGGATGGGCCATGTGGGTAAATTTTATAATTGAAACCTTTGGAGAAGAATTGTTTTTTGTATTTCATGATATTCTCAGCTAGAAAGTCTTCACCTGTACGTTCTTTCAGAGGACTTTGGGCATCATCTGGATTGTACAAATGTGTGTAGGATTTTTATGTGTTAACAGTTTCCCCCTAATGTATGAGGTTAGGATAAAATGTGTAGCATAAATACATAAAATATATATATATATATATATATATATATATATATATATATATATATATATATATATATATATATATATATATATATTATTGAGAGTCTGATCAACTTCTTGAGAGAGAAAATAACTTGCTAGGGAGATGAGTAGGGAAAAACCTTGACTGAGGATGAAAGATAACCATGCTATGAAGGAATGCTGATAAAAAAGCGTCTATATGAGGCGGGCATGTCCCATGTCCATTATGATGACTAGTGACTAAGTGTTACAATTATACATGAAACATTCCCGCCAAGTCAGCGTTATGGTGGCTGACATGCTGATGGATGATGATTATAATTGTTTACGCCCTCAAGGGAATTTTTGAAAAATAGACTGAATTAGGTGCCCCCGTGCATCAAAAGTGAAGCACTGTTGAGTGAGGTGCTCATGGATACATGGGTCTTCAACTCTGGGTACCTCCCATTCATCAAAATGTAAGCAATCCTAAATGAGGTGATAAGTGATGCATGGTTCTTTTGACTAAATGAGAGAACTGCAATGGTCACCACATACGATACTACCCTGACATGAAAAAATTATGTTGGTGTCAAAATGTCATGGAGATCGATGACATCAATGGGTGATATTGATTCCCATTATGCCACACGAGGATGTCCCTTAAGGGGGGAGCACTCAAGGTACTGCTTTGATCCTAGAATATTGGTGTTGAGGTTGATAGGAAGGAAGTGCCAACTACCCAAAATGTTTATTTGGGGAATCAAGGTGCAAAATAAAGATGACTATAACATGGTGGGTCAACAAGGCATGACAATGAAAGCTGACAGTATGAATGGATACGAGCAGCTGCCCAAGGTTGGAGCTGTAAAGTGAGTAGCGACAATCAAAACAATTCTTTTGGGGGGAATGTCCTTGGAGTTAGTAGGACATCCAGGGTAGGCGTACGCGTGTTCTAACTAGCGTGATGCATGATGAATGGATGGTGTGGTCATCAACGAGCTCTAATCAGGGGTGACTAGGGAATTTCAACCAACATGAACGTTTACCATGTGCAAGGGAAGGTGGTGGTAAACTTCGTCGAGATGATGGACCCTATGGTGCATTTCAAATAAATGATTTCAGGATATGCAAAGATTTGTAGGGAGCCTATCATGCTAGGTGGAGAATGATACTTTCAATATCGACAACCACCAGGGAATTGATTCTGATGGGAAACTATTGGTATACCATTAACTTTGACAACCAATACCAAAACATCTTGATGAAGACATATATAAGCTAAAATTTGCTAAACAAGATGAAACGAAGAATATGGGAAGGCACACCTGAATTACTACTCTTAATGTGATACGTGCCCAAAAATTAGTCTGGGGTAAAAATGGAACATATGGTACCATGATGGAGATGATGTCATCCTGATCCTTGTGTCGCTAACAATTTTGAAAATGGAGGTTGTGAGCCCTTGAACGTGGTTCTGGAAGATGAAAAAGAGGGAAATATATAGGGAAAAGTGGGCCATATGCCACCTCATTTGTACTTGTTGTCTTGGAGTGTCTAGTTAGGTCTGAGAGTTGTTTTTTGTGATAGCAGTCATCTTGTGCACCAAGGAAGCATGTGGGGCTAGAAAGGTAAGTAGACTTGATTTAAGCTTCATGACTTTGGTATGGTAGGGTAGGTAGATCATACAGGGTGGCCTGTATGAACCTGCTTTTACGGAAATGACTTCATCAGCATTGGAGATTGTGAAAAATTCGTGCGGTCCCCATGGATCAAAGGAATACAACCGCACAATATGCGTAGCAATAGAGAAAACAATCGTGGGGTCCTCTAGGAGACTACCCCATGGCTTTTGTGTTTATAGATACACATGCAGTGCGATTGTTCAAGAAAAAGTCATGCGGCCTACACATTTTTGATGGAAACATATGCGTGACCATTGGGCGGATGTCTCCGGAGCTGAAGGGATAATATATGTGCTTATTGTGCATGTATATGGATAAATTTCACTCTGTAATGTGCATTTGTCAGAGAGACACATGCATAGATGTGTGTCTGTTGTTAAGACAGGCACGTGAGCTTAGAGAGATATTTTTTTGAAGCCTATGAGATTGAATTTTGGTTTTCTACATCTTTTTTGGTAGGATGGGGATTACATGAAGAGAGAGTGACTAGTGTTATCTCCAAAAAAGGATCACCTAGCCATTTCTAACTAGGCGGATCAAAATATGCCATATAGGATTATTTTTAAAATAGTACAATCGCTTTCACTGTGGAAAATGATTTAGTAAACCACTTTTATTAAATTATTATCTTATTTAAATAAAAAAACCGATGGGAATAATTAGATAAGTCATTATTTATCTATATTTCTCTATGAATAATTATTAAATCATCATTTAAATAATTATTCCTTGTCACATTTTACTAAATCCCCTACGAATAAAATCACTATTTATTTATTATTACTTATTTCTATTATTGTAATAATTGTTAAATCACTATTTAATAATTATTTCAATTTCACACCATTCTTAAACCTCTTGAAATAATTAATAAATAATTTTATTTATTAATTATTTCTAAATAAAGATATTTAACCATTTTAAATATATTTTCCCACTCCAATAAATATAATAAAGTATTCCAAGTAGTTAGATCTTGATTTGGCCAATATTATTTTATTATTTTCCATTTTCAAGGTTAACTCTATACTTTGTTATAAATAGGAGGGTTTTCCATTCATTCTTCATCATGATCATTATCATCGTCACTATTACCATATCTTTTCTTTTGAGGTTCCATTTGAGTTCTTCACACTTTTTGGGTTTTTCACATATTGAGAGAGAAGATCGTTTACTAAAGCATCAAGGACATCAAAGGACCCATCCCATGGAGGTGGATTTGTAGACCGTTTTTGTAGATCTCCTTCACCAGGTGTTTTCAATAAAGAATTTATTGAATTAAAGTCTTTCCATTTGGTTTATTAAATTGGATATATTTACTGTTGTTTGCTATTTTGGATTGCCCATATTTTTGTTGCAGTGTTTTCCATTTTTATTGTAGATCTGAATTGCAAGTAGCCATCAAATTGTTTTTAAGGTCACTTGTTACCTAGTGACATAAGTGAACTGTTTTTGGTACACCTTCCAAGAAATTTCACACTAACAAATGGCGACTCCACTAGGATCCTATGCAGATAGAAATTGTTGGTGATGCTCAGGAGAGCACGACAGTAGCTAGATGGGGATTACTAAAGTTAGTTCACAACCCCTTGCTCAGGTTGCAGGACGAGTTCTCGCATTTTGTGATATGGAGATGGGAGCCGAATAGAGAGGTGTTGAGGATCCAAGTTAGTGACTTGACATTCACTTCTATGGTGGATGTCTACTTTGTTACAGTGTTTGTGCCTTGTGGAGAGGTACTACCCATGCCTCTTTCTCATGGTAGGGTGGACATGCAGGAGTGGGTAAGATTTCATTCCTATCCAAATGCTATTGATCAGGGATGTTTTCAGATTGAGAGTTTTTTCTATTTAGATTAGCGAGATGCTTTGGTGATGATTGTGCACCTCACTGGGTCAGCCTCCCCTCACCCCAATTCTGGACCACAGATTTCCATCCTTCAAAGACTTTAAAAGGGTCACTTCTATGACTATGATGGATTTGTATGGAGGGGGATAATATTGCAGCTTATGCAAGTGTGTAGAGGTCAATTGTAGAGTTTTTGTTATTCCAACATACTTTCCAGCATCCTCTATGAGAGGATCATGATGTTGCTCCCTATACTGGCAGTGCTGCCAGGGCCTCAGAGATATCTATGGATACGACAGTGGATCCCTATGATGCCTCGTGTAGGCAGAGGTGAGGTGGGGTGATACTAGAATGCCACGGTAGAGGTTTAGTTTATGTCCAAGCCTCAGATGATTATGGAGAACCCAAACTATAGTGTGGAGTTTAGGGGAGATCCATATGTGGGCTTACCCCTTGGAGATGCTTGGGGTTTAGTAGGTATGTGTTTTGTGTTTTTTATATTGTGCCTACTTTCATGTATTTATGATGTATATTTATGACTATATTGATACCATGTATGGTTTCTTGCAGATGTGGGTCCTCGTGGAATTACATTGGCCTAATTAGTTGGAAACGATCCTCGGTGACTGGGCATAGTTGGTGCGGTGGATGTGCCATGGCGGAAGAGAGACAATAGGGTTTAGGAGGACCCTTAGAGACTAGCTCAATGCCGACACCTCGAGATAGGCGGTCCCTCCAGAGAGGGAGGGAGTTCATCTTCCCAGGCTAAGATGGATAGGTTGTACTAGAATCTTGAGGTTGCATAGGCTCACACAGATGATGCAAAGGATGCATGGGATTGTGTGGTTGTCTTACGCTAGGGTATGCATGAGAATGGATGAGAGATGATTGGGGAGGATATGATGGATTGAGTTATGGATCATGATAGAGCGCAATGTTCGATCCTCCATCGACCTGTCGTAGCAATGGCAACTACTCGTCCTCTTTTGACTCCAACACCTTATGAGGCTAGGGGGGTGAAGGGGGTGATGGGCCTTGACCTTAGATGTATTTTGGATGTGTGTATCAGGGAAAACAACAATTATGAGGATGCTCCCCTATTGATGACTTATTTTTCTAGCTCATACCAGCAGATGTATATCTTTTGTACACATATTGTTTTATATATATATATATATCTATATCTATATGCATATGTATACGAGATGATGATTTTTGTAGCTCTCATGATGTGTTTTTATGTGCATACTTCTATACATGTGATGTATCTATGAATTTATTTGATGGATATGGTGCTCATGATTTATGTGTCTTGATGATGATATATATGTGATACATGCCAGTCTAGGATTTGATTAGCTATGTGATTAGCTATATGATTTTGATCTCTTGGTATATGTGAAAATGTGATATGATCAAAATTACGAGCTAACATTTGGGCATGCAGGTATTTCCAAAAAAGGAATGGATCACGTACTTTGAAGGTTTGGTTCAACTACGATACAACAAGCTGGGAATCAAGGAACACATGTAGGTGAATGATACCTAAATGGGAGGCATTGACCAAGAGGCCTACGACAACATCGTATTCTGCTTGATTATTTGTGGTTGATCTGATAGATAGCCCATTATGGTGAGAGGGAGTTAGGTTAACAGAGTATATGGAATAGGTAGTTGTAGTGAGGTTTTGCAACCATCGAGAAGCACCATCAATGAACCCGAGATGATAGAATGGAAAATTATCCATCTACAAAACATGATGAAAGAGTGTTTTCAGTGTACATTTGTGATGAGGTGGTCATCATAAAACTAATTCATGGTGCATAAATTTATATTCTAGGGCTAATTTAAATGTTATGGATGGAATTTTTTAATGTAGAGTCCATTGATGGGATATTTAAGGCAAGTCTCATCCGAATCTGCTAAGATATATTCCCCCTTGAGGAGACAATGTTTAATATGGGCCCTTCCATAATGTCTCAAACTTCTCTGGTCCTAAGGATTCTTTGGAAACATCATAGAAAAGGACTAACTCCCCTTTGGTGAATTATCGCGGGGGTGAAATTGCAATTAAAATAGGGTTTAGTCTACTTTTTGTGTTCTTCATTATGCTGGAAATACTCTTGCTGACTTTCGTCAATGTGTTCTAGCTACACCAACCTTTGCTCTAAATATGTGGTGTCAGAGAGAAGTTTGATGAATGAGTGTAAGGTAAGGATCTCGCACTCGATGGGGAGAACATCTTTGACCCAATAGACTAATTGTAAGGGTGTGAAACTAGTAGAAACTTTGACCGCGATGCGTACGCCCATAAGGCTAAAAGCACCATGTGGTGCCAATTAGTTTTATGGTTGTTCACCATACACTGCAACATTGTTTTGTGAACTTCGTTGACCACTTGTACCTGGTTGTTGGACTGAGAGTAGTATGGAGAAGAAAACTCATTAGAGAAACCAAGGTGTTGGGATAACTCTTGAAATATTGCATTCTCCGAAATTTTTTCCATGATCCAAGACCAACTCCTTTGGAACACCAAACTGTGTTATGACATGGTTAAAGAAAAATCGTGCACAAGTGTCGATGATGTTATTATATGTGGGCAAGGCCTCTTCCCATTTGGTGAAGTAGTCGATGGTGACCACAATGTACTTATGGCCACCTGAATATGGATGGTTTCATGTCATGAAGTATATGCCCCATTTACAGAAGGGGCCAATGATGATGATGGGGTGTAGGGGAGGTGGTGGATCTTGTGCATTATGAGCATATCTTTGTCACTGCTCACATCTCTTGACTACTTGAATAGAGTCACATAATAGTGTGGGATAGAAATAACTTGCACGAAGTATTTTCTGAGTAGTAGCTATCATGGAGAGTTGGACGCCGCAAGCTCCAATATGGAAATCATTTAAGTTCTTCTCAACTTGTTCAAGAGTAAGGAATTGATGAAGGATGGTTTTGATGCCTCGATGATAAAGGATGTTGTTATGCCCCTATACTACTAGTGTAATCCCATTTTGTTATTATTACAACCCCCTTATTATATTGTTGTATCCATGTAGTCCCCATATTGTTATTATTGTGCCCCATAGAAGCCCACTATTGTTATTATTGTGCCCTTACATTATTATTGTTATGTCAGCTCTGATTATATTATGACCCCTTAGACTCCTATATATAGAAAGGAGGTCTTGTCATTTATATCATCCAAGAATTGTTCATTTGTGTAATGTAAAGGTCTAAACCTTGGCTCCAAATTTCAGATCCTGTCTTGCTATAATTTCGGAGATATAATCTATGGAATTTAGGGTTTTTGTAGACCCCTGAATTACATTCCAAATAGGTCACCTTGGGAAAATCGTCATAACTTTTTCTCTGAACATTAGATTGAATTTTGGTAAGAAACAGAAATAGGACAGACTATAGTTTCTTGTTTATATGTTTTAGATCCAAAGGTCAAAATAGTGACACGTGACACTTCATACAAGTTTTCTCATCTGAAAAGGTATATAATCAGGTCATCTTGGGAATTGTGCATAACTCTTTCTTGGAGAATCCAATTTTGATCATACTCATGGCATTGGAAATAGGACATAAAGGGCTACTGCAGTTCACAATTTTAGAATTGGAAGAGCCAAAATTACAGAGTTATAGTCATTTCAAGATTGAGCTCCTAAAATCAAGAAAAGGCAATATGAGGAAGTTTGATGACAATGATCTAGTAAATTGGATACTACAGATGGAGAAATATTTTGATCTACATTAGGTGCAACTATTACAAAAGGTACGTATTGCATCTTCATATTTAGAACCAGATCAATTTTTATGGTATAAAGGGCTTTGTTCTCGTAAACCACTTGTTACGTGGTCAATTTTCACGGAGGAAATGATAGCACATTATGAGGATACAAAGAGAAACACCTTCTTTAGCCAATTGATAAATCTCAAACAAAAGTGTTCAATGGCAGAGCACATTGAGGACTTTCAAAAATTGATTATAAAGGTAAATGATATTCCAGAGAAGCGAAGGATTGATGTCTTCATAGGTACTTTAAAGGATAACATTCAACATGAGGTCCGTCTTTAGGAACTTGATTCATTGGAGAAGGCATTCAAGTGGGCAAGAAAAATTGAAAGAGAAATTATGGAAACAAGGAATCCCACCACTCACGGCTATAATTATGGAGGTGTTTCTTCTCCTAGCCTTCCACAACCTACAACGATTACACCACAACAATTGGAAGGAAAAAGAGAAAATGGGCTTTGTTACAATTGTGATAGCAAATGCACTAAAGGTCATAAGTTTGCTGAGAAGAAATTATTTTACATAGAGTATGAAGAGGAGGAAGAAAAGGATCAAGAAACATCAAAAGAAGAGGATATACGCTAGGACCCAACCCTAGAGAAAGAAGAAATTAATCCGACCATATCTTGTAAAGCATTGACAAGAATTACCTCTCCTCCAACTCTCAAGATAGAAGGACATATCAAGAAGAAAAAGGTTCAAGAAATGAAAGATCACATCGAGAAAGAACAAATGAATCCAACCATATCTTGTAATGCATTGGCTGGAATTACCACTCCTCAAACTATCAAGATAGAAGGACATATCAAGAAGAAAAATGTTCAAGAAGTGAAAGATCACATCGAGCATCAAGAAATGAATCCGACCATATCTTGTAAAGCATTGGAAGAAATTACCACTCCTCAAACTATCAAGATAGAAGGACATATCAAGAAGAAAAAGGTTCAAGCAGTGAAAGATCACATCGAGCATCAACAAAAAGTTCTCCAACATTTAAAGGATAATGCCACTTTGGTGCAGAATCAAATGAAACAACAGGTAGATCAACATCGCAGTGAAAAAAGTTTTGATGTAGGTGATTTGGTATTTTTACGGCTACATCTCAAGCAAGCTATTTATGAGAAGGAAATTTTGGAAATACTACTTGCACTTAAGAAATGGTGACCTTACTCAATGGGAAGGCACTTTAAGGTAAAAATGGATCATGATAGTCTTAAATACTTTTTAGAACAAATATTATCTTTAGAAGAACAGAAAAATGGGTCACAAATATGTTGGGTTATGACTTTGACATCATCTACAGAAAAAGGAAGAAAATTTTTGTTGCAGATGCACTCTCAAGAAAGGATGAGGATGTGGAAGCATTGTTTTGTGTTATTTCTATTATCCAACCAGATTGGATAAACGAAGCAAGGGATGAATGGAAGAAGGAAAAAGAAGTGTGGCCACTCATTCAAAAGTTGCAAAATATCCCAATTCAAACAATATTGCCAGAACTTGAAGAGGAAGGAAAATTCATATTGGAACCTAGAGCAGTCATAGAAACAAGAACCCGAGAGCTACAAAATTGATCAATTTCAGAGTATCTCATCAAGTGGAAGAACTTACCTACTGAAGATTCCACATGGGAGGACAAGAATTTTATACAGAACCATCAAGAACTACTCAAGCGTTGAGGACAACACTTTTTGAAGGAGAGGGGCATGTTAGGCCCCTATACTACTAGTGTAACCCCTTATTGTTATTATTATAACCCCCTTATTATATTTTTGTACCGATGTAGTCCCCATATTGTTATTATTGTGCCCCATAGAAGCCCACTATTGTTATTATTGTGCCCTTATATTATTATTGTTATATCGGCTCTGATTATATTATGACCCCTTAGACTCCTATATATAGAAAGGAGGTCTTGTCATTTGTATCATCCAAGAATTGTTCATTTGTGTAATGTAAAGGAGGTTGCCCCCTCGAAGAGGCTGAATTCTAAGGCATTGATCTTTCTTTTCTATCTTTTTGTGAGCTGGTTTCATAATAGATGTCCCACATAAAGAGGTAACGAGGGGCTTGGTGTTGAATGTGCCTCTGGTCATTGTGAGTGAGCTAAGGTTTGAAATTTTGACTTCGTAGAAAGAGGAGGATGTCTTCATACCATGGGTCATCCATTGATATAAAGAACACATGTTCGTCAGGGAAAAAATCATTAACAAGGGACCCTTGGGTCTCTATCGGGAGATCTGTGATGAGCTCAGTAACAATAAGCACCTTATTGCTCTTTGGGGAGGAAAACTGTAGATCGAATTCTTGTAGAATAACTACCCATCAAGCGTATTTTTAGTTCATCATATAATGAGTAAGAAAATATCTCATGGGGTTGATATTTTCTATTATGATGGTAGTCAGCAAAATGATATAATGTCAAAGATTTTGTACAAAGTGTAATAGTGCTAAGGTTGTCTTTTTGGTTGTCTCATACTTCAAGGTAGGCCCAGAGAGGTTTTTGCTGATGTATAAATTACATTTTCTCTATTATCAAGTCCTTTTTGGACTAATACCCTTGTGACTGATATGTCAAATGCTGATATGAAAAGGGTATATTCCTTATTGTGGTTAGGAGGGCTAATCAATGGAGCTTGAGATAATGTATCGTTTAGGGATTCAAATGATTTTTGTGCCTACTCATCCCAGTGGAAGGGAATATCCTATCAAAGAAGACGCAAGAAGCCATGCACACAAGTGGCATAGTTCGGGACAAAGTGGCGTAAGAAGTTGGCCTTCCCCTCCAAGATTTGTAACTACTTTAAATTTTTTGGAGGTGGTATTTCTTGGATGACCTCAACCTTTAGAGGGTCAACTCTAATACCTTGTTGGGAAATAATGAATCCCAATAGTCTTCCCGCATTAACTAGAAAGACACACTTGAGAATGTTTGAGTGTAGGTTGTATTGTTAAAATCTCTAGAATGCTAGGTGAAGATCGTCCAAATGGTCTAAGAGCTTTCTGGGTCATATTGTAAGGTCATCGAAGTAGGCTAGTATGGGATGAGCCAAATCATGGAAGATATAATTCATGGCCCGCTAGAAGGTGGTGCCAGCATTTTTAAGACCAAAGGGTGTGACTCGGTGTGCGAATGTGCCCCATGGGGTTGTAAAGGCTATTTTATACTAGTAAGTGCAGTGAATATGGATCTGATTATACCGAGAGAACCCTTCCATGAAGGATAGGGCTTCATGACTGACGCAAGCATTGATAACTTGGTTGATGAATGGTGTAGGGTAACCGTCCTTGGGATTGGCTTTGCTCAAATCTTTAAAATCAGTATAGATGTGAATGGTGCCCTATTTTTTCATGATGGGTAGAGGGTTGGAATCCAAAAAAGTGTAAGTGATAGGATAAATGAAACCAACTTGGTGGAGCTTATTAATTTTCTCCTTGATCACCTCTACCTTAGAGGGAAGGAGATGATGTTTCTTTTGCCTAATAGGGTGGGCGTCAGGCCAACTGTCAATATGGTGCTCCATGATGGTGGGACTGAGGCCTGGCATTTCAAAGTAAGCCCATGCAAATATATCCCTATATTCTTGGAATAGGGCTATGTATGAGGCCACCTCCTCTTGGGAGCATGCTTCCCCTAGCAATATTTCTTAAACTATGCCAAGTTTGTTTGAAATATCTGTTAGGTTCCTATACCAATAGGTGTCATATTTCATGATTGACTGATGAAATTCCAAATATGTTCATCCTTCCCATGCTGCAAAGGTTCCATATTTTCAAAAATAAAAAATATCTAAAAAATGAAAAGAGGGTATGCCCTAGAAGAAAAATCAAAGGGAAAGAAGAATGAATTGGTCAAAAGAAAGAAAATGAACCCCAGAGAAAAGACCAAGAAAGTGTGCTAGTTCAAAAATGCCACTGCTATCCTATCTTTTCAAAGAAGTTCAATATGTGCAATCAGTGACTTCTGTCACACTTGATGGATGGCCCAATAGCTCAATCGTGGCCAGTCCATGTTTAAATTTCTTGTTTTAGAAATAGTGAATGAAATCTGTCCAAACAGTTTAAACTTGGCAGATCAGTAGTTAGGTAGAGAAGCAAGGGAGCTCAACAGCGAAATCTGAGCCCCTGGAAGAGATAAGGGCAGACTTAGATAGGAGGGCAGTTAAAAGAAAACAAGAGAGAAAGGGTTTGCTAGTTCAAATGCACCCAAGCAAAAAGGAAGAAAAATTTTTAGGCTAAATAGGCTCGGTAGGCAGTTTTGATGTTGCTGAAGCAGGTTGTGAGAAATTTTGTCCTTTCAAAATGATTTATCTCATGGATATCATAAAGTGCTATGGCAAGGTGGTTACAGAACAAATGGAGCATGACTAATTTCAGCCTTTAGATGGGTTGTGCAAGTAAATTTTGTTATTGAAACATTTTGAGAAGTTTTGATTTTTTACTTCATGATGTTCTCAGCTAGAAAGTATTCACTTGCATGTTTTTCCAGATGACTTTTGGCTTCATCTGGATTGTAGAAATTTGTGTACGATTTTTCTATGTTTACAACTATTGTGTAACATTATTCAACCCTAATCTTTTCTAGCCACTCTTCCAATGATTTCAATTATTTCACAAAATTTGTCATCACCTTTACTGGAGAGCATATGTTGTCATGCCATCTATCCCAAATTCCCATTGGATTTGTCTTCATGAGGAAATTCTTCATCTTATTTCATAATTACTTCTTGAGCTTGACCATTTTTGTAACATGGATACACACACAAAAATTCAGTTTCTAAACCATGATACCATTTTATCTTTATTTATGCCTATAACATCCTCTCTTGGTGATTTATTAGGTTCTCCAAGTACTCTCCAAGTATTTCAGCTTGTATCTCATTTGCCTCATCATCCTTTCCAAGCATTGTTCTGATTCCCAAAAATGAACCATTTGTCCTACTTGCAAGGACTAGTTGTTGAATTAAAATTTCCTCAACTTCAAGTAAAAAATAGGACACATGACATTCTTATTCAACCACAATCCAAATCTCATTTTTTCTAAAATTATCTCTAGTAGTAGCATCATCATCACACGAACTTTTTCCTTTAACCTAGTAATCTCTGTGTCCCATTTCTTATCACTCATCTTCCTTTTTCCAGTTTCTCTGGTGTATTCCCTCATCTTGTTGTGGATTTCTGTATACTCTTTACTTGACTATATTCAGTCATCTCCATTTTTTTCTATATGCACTTCTCCATGCTCAATGATGAGCTATAAGTAAGCCTCTTCATTGACAAACCTTTTTCACCTTGCTACATAATACCTCACCAATCTTCTCTCTTGAAATTCATCTTTTGGTACCCTTGGTTCCTTCCTCTAGAAACTCTTGATTTTCCTCTCATCCTCTTAGGATTCTACATGTTACTCACTTCTCTTGAGAGATTACTCTCATTCCTCAACAACTTCTACCCAACTTTAGTTTGAAGTTGTTAAAGCTTCTATATTGCAATAGTTTTAGCCACACTTCTCTCTTCTTTCTCTTCTACTACCTACACAACCCATACCCTATCCAACTATAAAAAATATATTTACCTGCAAGATTTTACCAAACTTGCACCTTCAAGACCTTTTGTTTTCTCTTCTACCCAACAATTTCCTTTAGCCGGAACTATGTCCTCCTTTAGACGTTTTTGTTGCAACTTCTATTTTAATATGTTCTAATTATGATCATTACATGACTCATTTATTGGATGGCTGCGACCATGCCCGAGTCTGTTTATCGATCCTCACTGGATGGCTGCGTCCATACCTTGGATCCAGATTTCTATGTACTCTGCTATGGATGGTTGCGCCCATACCACATATATCATGTACTTGAGACATCAGTTGTACTTCTTCATGCAGGTTCTTCGGCGGCAGTGTTTTCAGTTGGCCATGTTCTTGTAAAGCATTTCACCCCTCTCTCTCTCTCTCGGGTTTCATGCTTTAGGGGGCATCTGTTACATAGTAATTTGTCGCCGTCCCTGTTACCCCTTCTCCCGCACATTGGAGGACTTATTCCGGGACCTATGAGAAGTGACATAACCTGAAAACACTTGCATTGTATCCCCTTGAGTATGTACTTCATATGCCCTGAAGACACCTTCTGCAAATACCCATAAAAATAGCCCTTTTTCCAATGGCGCGATTCCACTGTATATCACTCGCGCCAATGGGGGAAATCCTCCAAAGAGGGCACGCCAGCTGGCGCTCTGTCTCAGAGTCGCACTCACGCCAGCCCGGTTGGGTAAAGTTTTTAACAAACCAACTTACGAAGGTTCTTCCTAACCCACTCATGAACTGAATCTATATTGAGTTGGGTCAGTTTGGCTTTGAATCTCCATAGGAGGGAAGTAGTTCTCCACCTCTCATGGAAGCTTCTTAGTGATAAAGCCAATCCCATGAATCTTGTGGATGACCTTAACTCCTTCTCCTCTATCTATAAAAGCTTGTCCTTTTGCTTTTGACAAGTTAGAGTCTCCAAGTTCCAAAATTCTACGTCTCAAAGTCTGAGAATTGCCAAGTTCATGCTACAAGGAGCCTTATTCATTCCCATGAGGCTAAATCTTAAGTGAGGAGATTCTTATCCAAGTAACTAAGGAGAGAGAGGCTTGTTCCCCATTCCCAACAAGCTTTGCAAGGCATGTGCTGCTGATCACACAGCCAAAGGAGGATTTGACGTCAGAACTATGGTTGTATTCTTCTTTGTTTATCAATAATAGACGACTATCATTATGGTTCCACTCTTATTGTCTTTTGTAATGATGATTGAGTTATATCCTTTCTGACTCATATATAGTTGCATCTATTGGATTTTATGCTTGTGTTTGTGTCATTCTTTGCATGTGCAGGTGTCCGTTCACGAGGATCATGGGGATTGTGACCAGCTAGAGCAAAGGAATGGGAGCGACGACTCTTCTACAAGTACTAGCGTTGGAATCCAGGTAGGCCCTCATCATCGGTCTTTGATTTGCAATTAGGAACCTGCGTGTTAGCGTTGTTTGATTGTTGCTAGACCCCATTTGGGCTAGTAGGGGTCGCCTCTGTCCGCAGAGGGGATTTACCTCCACAACAAGGAGCCAATAATTAAAACCCGTGATCAAACACAAGGTAACCTGCCACTAATGTCTGCAAGAACCAAGGCACTGAATGTGTTTCTGGGTTATCTTCCTAGATAGAGTTTTGAAGTCGATAGGAAGAAACCTGTCAAAAGGTAGGAAATGACGTGTCCTACATCAGTCGACACGAAACCGAACGAGGATGATTTTGTTTTTTGAAGAATCTTTTGAGCTTTTGGGTCTAAACAACGGAGCACATGATGAAAGGATATGTAGGATCAGTTGATAGAGGAAACAAGTAGGGACCCTTGAAAAATATAAGGCATGACAACAGTTTTAACCAGACAACACTAGACTCATGAACGCTACAGAGTGTTCTAAGATACGGAGGTGTAATTACATCAGGGTATATAGGCTAAAAACTCATAGGTTGGTAGGGTTCATATTGAGAAGCTATCAAAATGAAGGTTTATCTGAGGGAGTGCCATGTTCAAGGGAACATTTGCTGCCAAATCACGCTTTCGAATACAAGATACAATTGTATTGTCCACTTTCCCCATCTAATTTTTTAATGAGTCCAGATGGGTAAACTCATCAATATTTTCATGTTTAAAGAGTCTGAAAATGATTGCAAAAAGAATGACTCTTTGCCCTGTTTGATTAGTTTAATGAGTCTAGACAGGCAAACTCGTTGGTCTTTTCATCTTTAGAGAGTCTGAAAAGATCGTAAAGAGAGACTCCATGGTGGTCCCTTTGTCATAGTTGTTAACCGGGTGCGACAAAAGGTTAATAGTATACCCGGATCGGTTACTTTTCCGTATTTTAATCTATTGAACCCAAATAAAGAGAAACCTTTTTCAAATAGATGTCGACCTCATTTTGTTACAAGTACGAGGCAATGAACTAAACTCGCATTTTGTCGTGACACTTTAATGAGCTCAGTAACAAAAACTTGGGATTTTTCATTTTTTAACGAGCAAGAAAAAGTACCTGAAAGAATGCTCGGGTCATCTTTAGCATGTTTAATGAGCAGCAAGACATAGCTCGAGATTTTTTCAGTTTAAAGAGCGAGAAAAAAGTTCCTAAAAAGAATGCTCTTTTCGTCTTTTTCAGTTTATGATCTGGAAAAGATCGAAAAAGAGGTGCTCAGAGCATTGTTTGCATATATTTAACGAGTGCAAATGATGAAAAACTCAAAGATTTTATTATTTTTTAAAAGAGCAATAAAATATCACAAAAAGTGCTTTGACCAACGTTGCATATATTTAACAAGTGTAATGATGAAAACTCAGGGATGTTTATATTTTTTAAAGAGCGATAAAATATCCCTAAAAGTTCTCTATTGATTGCAGTATATATGTTTAACGAGCCCTACTACAAAAACTAGTTGATGTTTATATTTTTTAAAGAGCAATAAAATGTCTCCAAAAGTGCTCTATTCTATTCTTCATTCTAGTAGTTTAACGAGCCCAAAGAAGGAGACTCGAGGTTTTTCGGATTAACGAGCAAGAAAAATACCATAAAAAGAATGCTCAATCTTTCTCAATCTCATGCTTGACACTAGAAGGGTCTATGCCATGAATTTCCTCATAAGACCAAGGAAAAACATCGCAGAAGTCCCTAAACAGGTAGGTGAAGCTCACAATTTCCTCAGGATTGTGATTGGCTCCACTCTGTATGTTTTCCACTATGCTTGTCATGACAGAAATATCAAGGAGCAATGTTTGTGAAATATTGCCCATGTTTCCTTCCGAATCCAAAATTTGGATAGTCGTATATGGTGAGGAAACGATTTCATGTGTGTCAGGTAACAGGATTTGAAGAGGCATCATGTCCAAATCATATATCGAAACATGATGATGCGAATCCTCCCAAGGTCACTCTTGTAACCTCGTGATCTCTCTAATAGCTTTGTCCATTGATAGGACTTGCTTGAGTGAATCAAAAGAAAGAGCGGTTATGGGAGGGGCAGTGGTACAATTGGCCAAAACCAAAGTGACAGGAGATTCAAATGCAAATTGAATGGCTTGGTAGGCTAATTCAGCTGGTGACAATGGCATTTTCTCTCTGTATGTGTCAATGTCTGAAGGAGCTGGTAGGATCCATGGATCAGTATTTTCATGAGGAATAGATGAAAGCATATTGACCATCTATGAAACCTGTGGCGGTTGAAGAGGGAAACAACCCATGAGGGAAGAAGCCTTTAGTAGATTGGTACCTACACTGACGTAACTGTCAGTTCCACCTCCTACTAGGGGTACGGAGCCACTTGGTAATGGTGAATAATCAGGGGTGCAGAAAGACAACTGTTCCGCTGTAATAACCTTTCCATCCAATGGAAATTAGATGATGCGAAAGACAATAGATACGACAGTCGTCATGGCATATGTCCAACTGTGACCCAGCAAGAGATTATAGTCGAGTTTTCTATCTACGACTTCTACGTCCACCGTTATGGTATTTCCAGCCAAAGTGATGGGAAAAATGGCTAGGTATCCTTTTAGGATAAAGGTGTGGCCGTCGAAAGCTTTCAGGGAGTTCAACGGTGGGGATAGGGTTGGAGAACCCAAGGCGAGCTAACATGAAGCTGACATGACGCAGGTCGAAGCACCTTCGTCGATGAAAGTTTTGTGTATACCTTTACCTTTCATAGTGATATGCACTTAGAATGAAAGCTGGTGAGAAAGGGGAGGTTTACACTTGTTCATGTCGAAAAAATCAACCATGGAATCCTCTGGGTCGATACCAACAATAGCCAAAAGCAAAGCTTTCCATTGTGTTGGGCATGTTTGTAATACTTCGAGCGCCGACATAGCCGACGGCACTTGCACCAAATCCTCTACAATATTATAGTGTTGGGCATCACGTGCAGATGTATTGTGCATTGTGCATCGAAGTGCCCCTTTTGGGGGTCGAATTATAAGGTCCACAACCTGCCCATCGATATGCAAATCATTGGGCGGTAGTGGGCTTTGACTTAAGGAAGGTTCCATTGCATGAGTGATAGGAGCTCCATAAGATTTGGCTCTTATGGCAAGATATACCGTTCCAAATGTGTAAATGGTAGAAGATCCTTCTCCAGCTGAAGGATGTTGCAAACCATCATTGCCCCCTAGCGTGGGTTGAGGTTGGTTGGCAACAAGATTTTGCTGCTGCTAAGTGGGAAAAGGATTCCTAAGGACAGTGGGGGTCTTACCAGTATCCCTTTTGGCAAGGTAATCTATGCATTCCTGAAGCCGTGGAAAACGCCAGGTTTCATGGTCTTCAGCATAGATTTTGCAAGGAAATCTGGCATGTGTATCCTTTTCATCAGCAATAGGTGTAGTAGCCTTCTATTTTAGGTTGGGCTGCTTTGTTAAGTATTCCTCAGAAGGAGCGGTCTTTTTCTTATTCTTCTTTTTCTTACCACTGGGATTCTTTTTATACTACACAGAGTTAACCGCAGTGGCAGGAAGAGCAGTTGCTTTGGTAGAGGGGTCCACTGCTAGCTTGGAGATGGACCCACTGAGTTGTTTTACAGCAACCCCAGAGGTTGCACTGATGATCCTGTCGGCGTGCGCTCCAGGGTGCTGAGTGGTGGGAGGATTGGGGTTACTGGGAGCATAGGGGATTATGTCGTAGAGAGTGCCAGACTATGAATAAATTAAATCTAAGTGCTGGGCATGACATATGGATTGGTCTTTTGTGACCGCACCATCTAGAGCGACATCTCTAGCGATTTGTGGGAGTAACGTCTTACAGAACCAGTCCGTTAAGAGAAAATCAGGAATGGGAGCTTTGACTAACCTCCGCCTACGTCTCCATTTATGGATATGATCGGAGATGTGGGTGGCGGTATCCTGATGAAACGAAGTAAGGAACTCTGTCCCTGCCTCATAGCAGATAGGTAACTGAAATTGCTTTAGGAACTCCATCGCTAAAGCATCAAAGTTATTCATTGACGCGCGTGGTAACTCAATATACCACTTTTCAGCATTGCCAGTGAGGCTGCGGGGAAAAAGACGTAACCGGTCACTATCATCCACCATGGAGTTAGAAACACACCAGAGATGGTAGGTGGTGACATGAGTGCCCGGATCCTCCCCTTGTTTTCCATCGAACTTAGGAATGTCCGTCAGTATTTTATGTGAGATCGGCGGCCATTGTAAGCTGTGGTAGATGGGGTCATTTGTCAACTTATATAAGTCGGGAATATCCAATGTTGCCAAAAAGGCCAAATTGTTGGGTGCCCCCAACTCGAACCACGGTGATGACGGATGACCTAAGGAACTCTGTGCTCCTCCCATCATTTGGTTCCCCATGGTGTACATGGGTTGCGTGGTGTAGTAGTTTCTTTCGGTATAGTGTTGTAGAGTGGATTTCCACGAGGATTTTGATACTAGGGTATGAAGTTGCCCCCAATATAAGCGGTGCCCCCTTGACTCATCTGAGTTTGTGAGTAGGGTGCCCCCATGGATTGGGTGGGAATCCCTTGTGGATTTCCAACCGACACAGAACTAACCATATGGCTTTCATTGACAGAGGGAACACTCATGTCAATTAGCGACTGTCCATGCATGCCTGAGAACTTCGGGGGAACTGTGACATTCCCCGCCGACATGTGCATATTGGGAACAGCCCTAGATATCTGAATTTGGGGGTTGGAACTATACATTAGTGGTTGACCTTGTTGTTGGTAAACTGGAACCATGCCCACAGTTCCACATTAAGTGTTATATGGAGCACTATATGTGGCACTAGTCGAAGGAATGCTTTGTGGATCCATAGGAGTGGAACTTGGCATCTACTGGGTTCCACTTATAGAGGGTGTGATGTGAGTTGTAGTACCTGGGACAAACAGGATAGCAGGATTCCACATTACCGATGTTGCGATGACCATCGAGTAGGGAAGTGGTAGAGGACCAACAGTGTCTCTTTAATTCCACAACCCTTGAGGTGTCGACTGAATAGTTGGGAAAGTTCCACCTACTGAAGAAGGAAGTAAAGGTACCACGGTAGTAACGATAAGTTCCGACAGATTTGTGAGTGGAGTGTTAAAATGAGGAAGAAATCCTTTCGTGAAGAAATCCTCTGGCACACTAAAATCATTGGTCGTCCACACAGATCCCATGTGCGATTTAGGAGACTGATTCCTCAAAGATGAGGAATCTAAGTCAGTGGAACTCGGTGGATCCTCCACAATGCGTGAAGGAAGTCCTAACAATCGTCTGGATTGATGATGAGGGCTGGATGTAGCCACAATGACTGTTAAATTTTATCTGATAGATTTTAATGTGATATTCTTTAAAGTTTTGAAAACGATAGCACTGAGGTACCTAAAAAGAAAAAATACACTAAATATGTCAATCAGCAAACAGAGGGAAATTACCTCGTCTGATAAGCACCAATTACTGGAGATGAAACCCAGTCTCTCAATGAATAACAGAGAATGATGGCCAAATGTATAGTTACCTTACTTTTGAGCTTCGCTCGAACCTCAAATTGAGGGGCCAAGTACTCTCGTGAAGACGAGCACCCTCCCAAAAACTGAAGACAAAGTAGATCTGTCCGTTTAAGGTACCAGGACAACCCATCCCAGTCACCTTAGGTAAGTACCTAGAAGTTTTGGCCACTAGAGATACCTCAAATCACATACATTACCAGGGGGGACATAGTCGTAGATAGCACTCTATGTGGCTAGGATACCTGAGTCCCCGAATCAGTTCCAAAATCCCTGAAGGGACCCCCAATACACAGAACACCCAAAGGAGTTGTAAGAGAAGGCAGGCTACCTTTAATTACAGTCCGATGTTGTCTCATATTTCGCTCTGTTGTTAGTGGAGTGGTCCTAGTAATATGAGTGCAGAAGGATTTTTCACTCGTTAACAACACTAGTTTTGATTTTCAACCTTGGGTAGTTCACTCACATGCTTATCCCAAGATCCTAATCTAGCTAATGTTGGTTTGCTCAAAAAAGAGTAACTGACTGATTTTAATGTAAATTTTAGTGTACTTGATTATTTGTCTTTGGTAGGGGTATTGACCTATGAATATGATGAGACTCTCGACTAAATAAGCCATGCAAAACAATGCTCTGAAAAAAAAAAAAAATAAATAAATAAATAAATAAAAAATAAATAAAAAATCAATTTCTAATGCAAACAAGTCTTATTCTACACATGTATATTTTCACATATTCATGGATTCATCAGTGCATCTAAAGCCATTCAACACTTGCATAACTGAAAGTTTCTTTTCTCAATATTCCCTAACAACTACTGAAAACCAAAATGAAGCAGCCTACAACTATTTCGACAGAAGGAACAATACAATTTATCAGCTTTTCTTTCAAAAAAAATGTCTTTTAAGAGAGAAAAACTAAAACATTTTCTTAAAAATAAAATTTTTAAGACACCAAATTTGTTAACATGATACTGTTGCAGATCTTACTTTAGCCCCTGAGACAAGTTCCCCCCCTTTTGGTCCACAGAATATTCTGAAAAACATGGAAATGGGAGACTAATGCTCTGTTTCTTTGTAAACAGAGAGTTAGTTTGGCCACTAACGCTCCCTGTGCACAGTCAAAGAGCTTTATAAAGCTCTATGTAGACTAGCAACCTACGTTAGTGAGGGAAATAGCTCAAACAAAGGGTATTTAGGATCAGTTTCTGAGGAGAATGCAACTTTGCAGGATGCAACAAGATAGATGGTGGATCAGAAAAGGATTTGAAGAAGTGGGAAGCTCATAGAAGAAAGAGAAGATCTGAGAGGAGTCTGGGTAACTAGGAACTAGATGTATAGTCCCCAGCGAAGTCACCAATTATGCTGTGGGGTAAAATCCACAAGATGAAAACTAACCTCAAATGCCTTCCCAGGACCTTCGACAGACTATAAGATTATTTGCAAAAGCTAACAGTTACACACATGTTCATCTATCAAACATAAATTGATAGGGTATGGAAAGAGGATCACCTTTGGTTCCTTCTAGATTAGCTTGGGGATCTCTGTGTGGCAAGAAGAACTCCTTCTAAGCCAACTCCAAGACAATTCCTGCACAAAGGACAAGGCAAACCAATCACAACATATGCTTCTAAAAACTAATGTAAGAATCCATAACAAGCATGTATAAATGTATAACTTAACTACTCAACTCGACAAGCATCAGAATGAACAAGTAAATGAACAATATCACCAATACTTTGGAGTAGGGAACACAACTGCAGTTCTATATTCAGAATGGAAGAGTGATTACAACAATCTGTTGCATCATCCTTCCTTACCCCTTCTTCCTCTCTCTCTCTCCTTCTTTTAGCTAGCTCCTTCAAGAATATGACAGTTCACAATAGCTCTATGGGCTATCCTTCCAAATGCTCTAACCCTTTTGCAATGGCCCTCTCACTGCTTATGTAGAAATTGAATTAGGGATGCTAAGATCCATCTAGAGTTCATTAGGCAAAAAACCATGAACCTGCCTTGTTTACAAGCTTTTTCCCATTTGCCTTCATTCTCATAATAGAATTTCTCCAAATATCTTGATTTTTGGAGTTTCCTTGCTTTTCTTGCATGAATTTAGGGATTTAATATCTAGATATTTATGAGCAGATTCGTTGGCATGACCTTCTGAACATCACTGAAGTTCACTAACGCTCCCCTTGGTCTGACAACATGAGTTAGCAGGGTGACTAATGCTCCTTTATGCTTGGTAAAAAGCTTTATAAAGTAGGTTGTCAGTGTATAGAGAGCGTTAGTGTGGATTTTGGGCCTGCAATTGTGGTCATTTCTTCAGTCACCTTGTCTTTCACCTCTGAGTTGATGAGGAGGTCAATTTGTCCTATAACACTAGCCCCCTCCGACTCAGAATTTACAAATGATGAGGTTTAAGACGCACGAAGAAGACCCGAATGTAAACATGATGCTCAAGAGCAGTATGACCCGTGTTACAATGGTCCCTTATTCAGTTATGAATGGAAAACCAACAGAGGATTTTTCCCATGGGAAGATTTCAAGGGGTCACAGTCAATATTGAAGGTGCGAGCGCGCAAGCGGATTTTGAAGTGATAGAGATTGTCGATGATAGTAATCCCTATCTCGCACTACTAGGAATAGAATCGGCCACCAATATAAACAGAGTCATAAATCTAAAAAAGTGCAAAATGATCTTTGAGAAAAATTCACTATGTGTAGTAGTACCGCTAGATCTAGTCGAAGGAGCACGATACACTGAACCAGTACGCAACGATGATAGTGATGATGATCTCGATTGTATTTACAAGATAACTACATGAGAACATGATTGGGTGAATCTGACTACAGATGGAAGAATTTCGTGGGAGCAAGTGGTGAGCGCTAGTATTGTAGCAATAATGCTGCAACTCCTAGGCTACCTACTTTACTCTTATCAACTCGGTAGTTCATAAAAAACTTGGAAGCGACGGTGTTGTATGCACAAGTACTAGTTCTTACTGTAGGTTGTCACTTGGTCAGTTGGCGCAAGATCACTAGGAGCTCAAGCCAACTTCTATGGATTCTAGAAGAAGATTTATATGTGATGAAAGAAGAGAAATACTACTCTATAGATACTACTCTAACTGCAGAAAGGAGAAAGACTGAAATGTAAAGAAAACCAAGTAAATCTTAATTAACCAATGAATCCTACTTTTGCAGAAAGCACTATGAAAACCATGAAAAGAATGACATTACCTACTCAAGGAAGTAAAGAACATCTAACTAAGCTATTTCTGGAAGTAAATGAGAAAAAAACATCTTTTTGGATTTTTATGTATTTTTATGTGAATTTGACATGCATGTGATTTATTGTTTGTGGATGTGGCAATGAATAGGTGGTGTTGAAGGGCAGTTTTGGGACTTGTGAGGATGTAGGATGGTGTGGTTGGGCCCCAGGATGTCTCAGGTAGCCTTTTGGAGGCTTTTCCCACACTTGACCTTCAAAAGAAAGCCTACAACAAAATATACAGGAGGAAAAACAACGTTCTATACAAGAGGCCTACAAGAGGAGGCTGAGAGCAGTTTTGGCTGTATTGAGGGTGTGAGAGTGTGGGAAAGGTGGATGAAGGTTGGAATGAAGTGTTAGGGCACCTAGGGTCTACCAAGAATCATTAGGAGATAGAGATGATTGGATTTGCTCAAGGAGAGAGGAAGAAATTCTATGGAAAATTCAGGAAACTGAGGCAGATTTTGAGGGGAGACTTGGGCAACCTGTAGGGCATGGATCAGATGGAGGATGGTATGGCCGATAGGGTGGCCTACTACTAGAAGATCTCTACTGCATAAACAACTGACAGTCAACCAATGAGATTAAGCAAGCAATGAAATAAGTGCATCTAGAAAAACAGAATTTTGCATCAAACTAATCTAAATTGTGATCTTATGAAAGGAAATGTTGATAATTGCTGCAAGAAAGGAAAGCATGGAAGAAGACTATGGTAAAAAAAGAAGTTAGCATGATGAAGAAGTTTTGAAGCAAAGCAAACTAAACTATTAACCAACTAAAAAGCTGTAAACACTAGAAGTCCTATGAATGAGGAAAATCTGTTTTTGGGGCAGCAAGAGGGTCTTTGCCTCAAATCATGGTCCTAGAGGGAAGAAGAGAGGCCAAGGCATTTTTGCTAGCATTTTGGATCTTTTCTTTATCACTACTTAACCTGCTATGAAAGCACAAATGGAATCAAACTATTTAATCATCAAAAGCAACCTATTCTTGACCATAAAAGAAATTCATCTAACAACAACCTAATCTACAAACTGAAATAAAACATACAAATACAAGTAAAGAGGAGCTTGGATACTTGGATTGGGCCCTAACCGAAGATCTTCAGCCCTCTGAGGTAACTCAGTGCTAACACAAAAAGGATTCCATCTTTATTTCAAACAATAACAAGATTACATGAAGTTGTCACAAAAATAATAAGCTCGAAGTTGAGCAGAGTTTACATAAGTGAAAGTACAACAAAAATCCGACCCTAGTGGGGCCCTAGGCCTCTCTACTTATAAAAAAGAAGCTACCAAAAACTTCCTTAAAATTAGGGAGGATTGGCTCCCAAAACTTGAGATAGTCATCAGTCATCCTCCACTTGCTCGGTTGCCTGCTAATGCATGACTTGGCTACTTGTACTCCGAGCTGAATGAAGGGGAATTTGAAGTGAGGAGTAATAAATGAGGGGGAATCCCTCCTATAAGTCCTCTCCTTTGTCCACTTCGAGTTATTATTGCCATTTGTCCACTGGATCATTGACGACCACAAAATTCATCAGTAATCTGCATTAACACATATTAGACCACATGGCATCATAACTAACTAAACTCACTCTATAAGCATGAATATAATTAGAAAATCATACAATAAGCTAAGAGAATGGTTGATTTGACTAGGTTAGGAGGTAAAATGAGCCCATATAATTACCCATTTATGAGGCTCATCATCACCCCCTACTGAAAGTGTTGCTCATCCTCTGAGCAACTTAGTCCATCTCCTCATATTTTATGGCCCTGGTGGCCTCCCTAGCATCCCATGCTTCTGATGTGGTCTCCTCTTCCTTGTCATAGAATCCTGCCTTCCTGTCTATTTCTTCCCACTGCTCCTGCTCTTCTTCTTCTCTTCTGCCTTCCAGCATGCCTAGCAGCAGTGGGGGACTCAATTTGAGGCCAATCCAATTGACCTTCAGCCTCTGCATGGAGCACTTATACATTGGCACTCTCCTTAATGCCTCCTTCATCCTCATTGGGGAATGATATTCCCTGATCTGGACACTGTGTGGTAAGGTGTTCCATCTCCTCCTACATGCATGCACACAATCATCCCCAATTAACCTTTCCATATCCTCAAAGTGTTCAATGGCTTGTGCCTGATCACTTATATATCTAGGGGCAATCTGAGGATTATTTCTAAGCAGGTTATGTGTGTTGATGAGTGCCATGGGGTCTAATGGCTCAACTCTGATCATTAATGGCTCATTTTGTTCCTTTACCATCAACCTTCTTATTTCTATTGCCCTTAACTCTTCATGGTTCATCCATGAGGCCATGGCCATTAGTTACAGGTCCCCTAGCCTAGCATTGGGGTCCCACACATTCATGTCTATGAGGGCCATGTTATGTAGGTAGAATTATGCCATCTTTGCCTTATCTTCTAGTGTGCTTTGGTCACACAGGTCCATAAACTACCTGTAATCTTGGAAAGGAATTATGCCTCTTTGTTCCAAAGTCTTTATCTGAAATATTAACCATTGGTCCTTAAGATATAGGCCATAGGATTTTTCTTGTGTTTTGTATTACAATGCCTTCATGGATAAGCTGGCCATGCATGCCAGTTGAGTCTCTTTCTCTTTCAGCTGCCTCCTTAGTGATTTATTTCTAGTTTCAAGGTTGCTTCTTGTAATCGATTCCCTGTCTCTGAGAGCACTCAACTCTCTGCCCATTTCCCTGAGTTTGTTTTCCATATGGACAATATCCTCAACCCCTTTGGATTTGGCTATTTGCATCCACCTATGGGTCCTTATCCTTTCTTTCTCTAATTCAAAGAATAATCGAATTACAATTTTTTGTGGAATTATTCTTCCCCGCTCAAGAAGATTGTAGTAGGAGCCAAGACTAGGTTGGGGATCAGGTTCTTGTACCTTTGTTTCTTCCTCCTTTCCCTATGGTTGTCCTTCTACCCTTTTCTCAAGCTTTTGGGTCTCCTGTAGTTTTGACAGGGTCTCCTATAGAACTATCTGTGCCTCCTGTAGGACTGTTTTTGGGTCCTGTAGTTCTACCTTTTCTTTCCATGTGGAGGACCTAGGAGTCCCCCTTTCATATGTGACAGGTGCCTTGGAAGGGGATTCTTTTCCTTGGGCAGAGGGTGAATCTTCAATAATAATTGGCACTTTTGAAGAAGGCTGGGGTTTCCCTATTTTGATTCTTGTGCTCTTCCTAGCCCTGAAATACATTGAGGTTTGCATCTTCCTCTTCTTTTTTGGATTAATCGGTGTGCTAAGGGCAGTCAGAGTAGCTGCTGCCTCTCTTTCTAGGGTCTCAAGGGACACTTCTGTCTTTTCTACCCCTTTTTGTCCTCCTTTTGTTTCTCTTTCTATCTCTGTTTGCTCTGTTTCTTCCTGCTCTGTTTCTTCAGCTTTCTTCTCCTCTATCTTAGTTTCTTCCTCCTTCCCTTTTTGTTCTGCTAAGTCACTAGTTGCCTCACCTTCTCCCCCTTGCTACTCTTCCTCCTCACTGCCAGTAGGACTGATATCATAGGTTAGGGCTTTTATGTCATCTTCTGTTGTCATGTTTCGGAAGATTTCCCATGCTATAGGGAGTGTAAATGTATGGAGGGCTTCTTCCACTAAAATTTTGATTAACCCATGGTGAGCGAGCTACTCTGAATTCCCTGCTTGAACTTTAATGCTAGAGTCAATGAGAGACTGCAGGAGGAAGTAGGGGATGCTGAGCTTCTGAGGGGCTGGAGTGTCCATGCCATATCTTAATTCATGAAGGATTCTAAAATGGTAACCATAGACAATGTTGTACCTCCCCTCATAGGAAATATATTTGATTATTTGGTAGCTAACCTCATCCCAAGGATATGGTATGCTAGCCCTTCTAATGCCATTTTTATCCTCTACAGGGGTTTCATTGTTTTGGAAGAAGTTTTTCTTGGCAGCCTGGCCAATTGGTTTTTCATCCTTACTCCAGGGCAATCCAAGAGGAAGGGTAGTGACCCTACTGATAAACTCAGGGGTTATCTCCATGGAAAGACCTCTAAAGGTGACAATGGCATGTGTTCTAGTGTGAGGGACCAAAGAGTGGGCAAATTCTTGAGCAATTTCCTCATCAAACCCTCGGAATTTCTCAAAAAAGTTCATCTAATTTGCTTTTGTGAATATGTCCACTACTTGGGGATGTGCATGGAGCTTGGAGGAGTTGGTAGGCTCCTTTCTCATAAAATCTCCTGTCATTTTGTTTATGCTTCTTTTGGAATCCAAAGGTGGAGAAGGAGACAACAATTTTCGAAGAAAAACAGAGAAACAAAGAGATAGTGTTTTTTTTTAAGAAATAAGCAGAAATTCTGTTATGTATTTCCTCCACCTAAAGGCTTTATTTCCTCCTAAAAATTAAACCACTGCTTGCATATTTTGATATTCAATGGGGGTATGCATAGAGCCTACCTCCTCAGCCCAAGAATTGTGCTAAAACCCATGTTTTTTTCCCTTCAAAACAACTCACTGGCCCTCCTGTAGAAGACTGTTGGCCCTCTTGTAGAATTCCTGTAGGTTCTCTTGTAGAACCTGTAAGTGCTCCTGTAGAAAACATCGAGAGCAGGAATATGGGATAGATCAATGGAGAATGATGGTTACGAGGCTTTGGGGGGTACGAGGAGATTACAGGAGCAGAGTTTCGAGGAGAGAATGAAGGAAAAGGTCGTGAGAGTGCTCGGTGAGGAGTACTTATTACTTTCTATGGATATTTCCGGTGATGGAGGGTGAGCTGGCCAAGTGTACATTGGCCATATTCAGACCATTGGTCCCCATCTTCCTTTTCATCATGGCCCTTTCCTCGTAATCACCCCTTATGATTGCATCGGAGTTCACACTTCCTCCACTACTTGTCCTTGACATCTTTCTTGAGTTGATTGTGCACACGTGTGGGTGACATCTTCGGATGAGTGGAGTCAACTAGATGAAGATGGCTAAGTTAACTGGCCACCTTTCCCTCATTCAACCTCAACCATCTCATTACTTTTTCATGCCTTCTAACTACACAAATGCAAACAGAGGAGTGGGTTAGTTACTTACCTGAGATCCGAATGTATTTGCTCATGAGGTGTTGTGGTTCTTTCTCTCTACTGCATGCCTTTGTTTCCTTTGTTTCATGCTGTCTACTTGCTGATGTGTTTTTGTGCCTTATGCAGGTTCTTCTCTAGTTGGATCTGAGCTTCAGGTGTCTTCTTCAACTTCCATATTTGCACCCTCTTGCTGTTGATGCTAGATTTTAATGGGATCAGCTACTACAGGAATTCCTACAGGAGCTCCTGTAGCTGCTTCTCCCCTTGAAACTTCAGCTTCGTTCTATGCTTGGAGTTTTGAGGATGATGACAGAGATGTAGATAGAGATGGAGAGGTAATATCTAGGCTTCAGGTGAGGTTGATGGTGTTGCCTACTCTCTTATTTTTTTGTTTTTTCTTTTTCCTTAATTTTTTTTTTCTTTGTGGACAGGAAGAAGAATGATGCTTGGGGTGTGATGCAGGCTTGGACATGATGGAAAGGAGGTTTTAATACTGTAGGAGGATTTATAGATTGTTTACGAAGCTTCCCTGTCCCTCAAACTGCCTTTTATATCCATTTCTAGCTCTTTGTAATTCCTACAGGAGCCTCCTATAGAAAACACAGTTTTTGAAAAATAAACACAGTGAGGTGAAAAAAATGGCAAGAATGATGGAGAAATGTGTGGGAAGGCAGTATAGGTGTTGGTGTTGGTTTCAGAGCTCCCTTGGCACCTTCTGATGCTTCCTGTAGTCCTCCTGTAAACCTGCAATGCAACTGGAAATTCATTTTTCTTTTTCTCTTTTTTCTCTTTTTTCTTTTTTTTTGAAAACAACTAGGGCACCTCAAGGAGGTTTTCACCCTAACTACCTGCCTTGGGTGCCTCCAAGGGAGGTTTTCACCCAGGGATCTTATTTTTCTCTCTCTCTTTTTTTTTTGACATCACTAGGCCACCTCAGAAGAGGTTTTCAACCCAATGATGGGACTCAAGTGCCTCATGGAGGTTTTCACTTGAGTCCTTATATGTTATTTTTTCTTTTTCTTCAATGAGTGGGTGAAGTGGAGGCTAAGACATGCTCCACTACCATCATTGCCTTATTTAAATATTCAATGAACTCTTGCTTGGAGAGGGGTTTCTTGTACAATTTTAACCAATGTCCATTGATAAGCATGGCGATGGCTTCTTCATCAATGGTTCTGATCAGAACTCAACCATTGTCCTTGCATTTTTCCACAGTGTAGGGTCCCAACCATCTTGTCCTTAGCTTGCCCTTGAAATCTTTATATCTTGAATCATAGAGTGCCCAATCTCCCTCTTGGAATTGATTCTCCTTGATGTTTTTGTCATGCCATATCTTTCTCTGAAGCTGAACTACCTCTGTATGGAGAAGGGCCTGCATTTTGTGTTCATCCAATCCATTGAGTTGGAGTAATCTTTCTTTCTGTGCATGGCTGAGATCTAGGTCTAGCTGAGCTGCCATCCTCAGGGTATTGAATTCAAATTCTATTGATAGCAAAGCCTTCTTCCCATAGACCACCTCATAGGGTGTGAACCCTATAGTGGTCTTCCATGTTGTATTGTAGGCCCAAGTGGCCTCAACTAATCTGTCTTCCCGATATTTTTTGTTGGTACTCACTACCTTTGTGAGGCTCCCTTCCAATGCTCTGATAGTGACCTCCACCTGCCCATTGGCTTGTGGATGGTAAGGGGTCGAAGTCCTGTGCTTGATTCTATGATGTGTGAGCAGGTCTTCAATCAAGTTGGAAGTAAACTGACTACCTTGATCAGTGACTAATTCTCTTGGATACCCGAACTTGTCGAATATGTTTTCTCTCAAAAATTCAGCTACTTTTTCCTCTGTCGTTGCTTTGATTTCTTTTTTCTCTACCCACTTCGTCAGGTAATCGGTGCACACAATGATGTATTGCTTTTGCTTTGAAGGAGGGTTGATAGGAGCCACAAAGTCCATGTCCCACTTCTCAAATGGCTCAAAGGTCACTTGAGGTTTCATGGGCATTTCATCCTTTGGAGTAGGTTTCCCTATCCTCTAACACCGATCACATTGGCTGGTATATCTCCTCACATCCTGATGAAGAGTGGGCCAGTAGTAGCCTGCTTGCAGTATCTTGAAGGCAGTTCTTTTTGCTACAAAATGACCTCTACAAGGCCCACCATGACAGGTCAAGAGGATGTCAAAGACTTCCTCCTCCCTGACACATCTTCTCAAGATCTGATCTGGGCCATGCTTGAAGAGATTACCCCCAATCCAGGTGAAAGGGGCGCTTTTCCTCACTATCTTGCTCTTCTCTTTTGAGGACAAATGTGGTGGAAACTGTGCTGAAACCAAGTAGTTTACTTTGTCACAAAACCATGGAGAGAGTACTAAGATAGAAAACACGTGTTCATCTGGCATTTGTTCATCCACCATTCCTTCTTCCCTTGCAAGCAAATTTACTCTAGAAAAAAGTTAGCAACAACATTTTCTTTACCAGGCTTATTAATAATGGTCAAATCAAGATGTTGCAGTAAAAGAAACCATCTAATAATGCGAGAATTCTCATCCGGTTTATTCATTAAATATCTAATTGCAACATGATCAGTGTGCACAAAATTTTGATAGCATGTGATATAATGTCTGAATTTGTTTAAAGAATGCACGACAACTAGGAGTTCCTTCTCGGTCACCATATAGTTTAACTCTGCCTTTGAAAATTTTTTGCTTAGAAAGTATATGGCATAAGGTAACTTTTCATAAATTTGTCCCAAGGCTACTCCTATTTCTTTGTTTGAGACATCTGTGTGAATGTGGAAAGGTAGGGCCAAGTTTTGGCCTCTTAGAATTGGGGCAGTCATGGGCTTGCTCTTCAACGTATCTAGGGCTTCCTGACAGTTTTTCGACCATATAAACTTGACATCTTTACCTAATAGGCCAAACAAAGGAGAGGCTAGCTTGGTGAAATCTTTAATGAATCCCCGATACTACCCAGCTAAACCTAGGAAACTTCTGACATCTCTCACCTTTTGGGGAGGTGGGACCCTTTGGATGATGGAAATTTTGTTGGGGTCCACCTGTCGTTCTTGTTGAGATATTGCATGACCTAGCACAATCCCTTTAGTAATAAAAATTTCACATTTTTCTAGACTGAGGGACAGGTTCATCTCAATACATTTGTCTAGCACTTTTCCTAGATTAGATAAGGCTTCTTGAAAGTCAGAGCCATAAGGAGTAAAGTCATCCATGTATATCTCTACTGCAACATGAGCTAATTTAGAGAATATACTCAATACCGCTCTTTAGAAAGTGGCGGGAGTGTTACACAAACCAAAAGGAAGGACTCGGTATGCAAAGGTACCCCAAGGACAAGTGAAAGTGGTCTTATCTTGGTCTTTCGGGCTGATTTGAATCTGATTGTACTCGCTAAACCCGTCTAGGAAAGAGAAAAGCTTTTTACCTACCAAACCATCTAACACTTGATCTATGAAAGGTCAAGGAAAATGGTCCTTTTTAGTGGCTTTGTTTAATTCTCAATAGTCGACACAAATTCTCCACTTACCATTTTTCTTTGGCACCAGCACCAAAGGAGAGACCCATTCACTATCAGAGATGGGATAGATGAATCCTACATCAAGCAATTTCTGTAGTTCTTCCTTAACAACATCTTTAAGTGTTGGATTCATCCTCCTTTGAGGCTGCTTGAATGGCTTGCAATCCTCCTTGATGTATATATGATGAGTACATATTGAAGGGTGCACTCCCTTCATCTCCTTATAGCTCCAGTCGAAGGCATTTAGGTGTTTTCTCAGCAAGCTACACAGTTCCTTCTCCTGGGAAGTGGATAGGGATGGATTGATTTTCAAGGTTCTTTCTGGGCTGAACTCTATATTCTTAACATGAAGAGGAGTGGAGTTGGCCACACAGAGATCAATTGAGGGGTTGTTTTGGGTTTCTCTTACTATGTCCTCTAATGGTGATACACTGGGGGGTGGATTCTGAATCAGATTTTCAATCATATCATCCTCATCTTGCGGTTTTCCCCCCATGGTGATTTCTAATGCACAAAGCGGTGCAGAATAGACTTCATCCTCATCTTCCTCCTCCAACCAGAGAGGTAGATCATGTTCTAGCAAGGGTTGGGCAGGAGGATATAGGATTAACTGCTTGGACATATGCCCGTTCTTTATGGTCATGTTCCCAGCTCGACAGCTGATGTAGGCATCAACAATAGCCAACCAGGGTCTTCCCAGAATGAGAGGATACCCAGTGAGATTTTCCTTTGGCTGGAGAACTAAGAAATCAGCAGGGTACTCCCAAGAATCAATGGAGACCATCACATCTTCCACAATCCCCTCAGGGGTCACGGTGGAGCAGTCTGCAAGTTGTAGCATGGTCGTGGTCTTCCTCAAGGAGCCCTAGAGGTTGAGTTTGAGCATTGTGTCCTTTGTCATCACATTAATGGCAACTCCCAGGTCAATCAAGGTGTGCAGGATCATGGTGCCATTGATGTGGACACAACTACTGGGCTTCCAGAGTCCAGATATTTTGGACAGATTACCTGCCCCAGCATCAGGTCGAACAGTTGCCCTATGACATTGATGGTTGGGGCATCCCTCTTGCGCCTTCCTGGATGCCTAAAGCACTTCTCTTTGATCAACATATTGTAGATAGGCACATCTTTTTGGCTTGGAGAAGTGGTATCTTCGCACATAAATGTTTCAATTCTCCCAAGAGTTCAGTTTCTTCTGGGGTAGGTTGGACTGTTGTGGATAGTCTCTCAAGAAAGGGTGGGTTTTCTTTAGGTTTGCTTTCCTCTTTATCTTCCTCAACCTCCCTAGGTGGAGGCTGGCTATCTTGGAGAACTTCCCCAGATCACAAGTTAATTTCCTGAATCTCCACAGCATAAGTCAGGCATGATGGTTCCCCACTATACACTTGCTGAGCCTGTCTGTTGTTCGAGTTTGAATTTGGCTGGGCAGGCAGTTGGGGTTGTTTTAGTGGAGCAGGAGGTAACAATTTTGGTTGGGCAGTTGGTGGAGGAAAAAGAGCGGGAGGAGAGTTGTATTGGGGCCTCCACCCTAATGAGATGCATTCCACTAAGGTTGTGGCTAAGCATAGGATTAAAATGAATGGGTGGTTGGTTGGGCATGATATGGATATGTGAAGGACCAAGGAGGAGGTGTGGACCAGGTAGGATGCGCAGGGGGGCCCCAAGAAGGTATGGAAGTGACTTGGTTGGGGTTGTAGTATGCCTGAGATGTCCCTTGCATCGCTTGCTGGTATGGTCTAGGTCCATGCGGCCTCCTTTTGTTTATGTAATAGAGTTGTTCAGTGACTCCCTCAGCTCCTTGATATACAGCTTTAAGTCTAGGTAAGGAAGGGCACTTGTCTGTAGAATGATTTTCTTCACAGACTGAACAAACTTCTATAACATGCAATGGGCATTCATTCCTAGGATGCCTCCTGCTACATCTAGGGCAAAAAATGGCCAAAGACCTCTCTTCTTCCTCTTATTTCCTTTTGATATGTAAGGTATCCATTTTCATGGCAAGAGTCTGCATCATCTCACTCTTGAAGTCTTCCAGCATGTTTCCAATTTCTCCTTTAATGGATGTGCTAGAGGAAGAGGTACTGGCTATTGGGTGTGGAGCCTGATTATCTTTTGTATTCAAAGGTTTCAGCCAGATGTATACCCCAGGAAGATTGTACACCCCTCCACACAGGGGGGGTGCGGGAGGGACTTTCCCCCCCCCCCCCCCCACGAGGGTCCAGGGGTTACCGGTCCCCTGCCAGGGGTTCAGGGGCAGCGCCCCCGAAGCAAAAAATAGATGTAAAATTGCCTTGTAACAATCTAGTAATTTCTAGTCAATCTGGGCCATTCATTAAGCGGATGATCTAACGGTAGAAATTATGTTTAATTTAGGGTTTTTTTCCCTAGAAGGCAACCCCTCACTATATATGAGGGAATTGTATTGTGTCTATATAGATCTGGATTCTGAGTGAGGAAGAGAGAGGAGATTGAGAGCAAAGAGGGTGTTACAGCGTATCTACTGTAGGTTGTATCTCTTCAGTTTGCTGGATAATATAAAAGGAAGGACTGGTTGTTTCTCCGTGGATGTAGCCCAAACTGGGTGAACCACGTATATCTGTGTCTCTCTTGTTTTATGCATTTTATGTGTTTATATTTCTACAATATTTTATGTGTTCCATTGCTCTATAATATATAATTTTCTAACACTTGCTATGGGTTGACTCCTCCTACCTTTCTTTCTGGCTACTTTATAATGGTTTCTAAAAACAGTCTTTATGTCCTTGTAGGACAGTTGGTAGATGTATCTCCTGGCCAGTAGATGGAGGGTGTCTAAAAGATCTTCACGAATTCCCCTGAGCAGGACCAGATTCAGAGACTCAGGGTCAAGTGTACACCCGGCCCTTTGTAACTGAGCTGGAACCTCTCTTCATAGTCCTCCAGGGACTCATCACTTCCTATGGTCATTCAGAAAATTTCTTCTTTAGTATCTTTTGACCTACAATAGTGTTGATACTTGTTGTTAAAGGCTTGTTGCATCTGAGCCCAAGTCGTGATGTTATTGCCAGGTAATCCCATGAACCAGCACAATTCTACATCCTTGAGAGTAGAAGGGAATAATTTCAACTTTTTCTCATCTTCTGCATAGTCATAGGTTCAACAGATAACAACAAACTCAAACAAAAAGGTGTCAGGATCCTCTATAGTCAGACCATGGAAATGAGGTAGGGCGGAAGGGCTTATATTCTTCATTTTAGTGTCCCAATTGGTCTCCTGAATAAGAAAGGTACCCTCTATTCACTCTCCATTCCCCCTAGCATTTTTGTGTTCAGCCATTGGCTCCAAAGGAATGTTTTCTTCTTCTTCTTCCCCTATAGGTTCTTCAAATATGGGTGGTTGTTCCTCTAAGGGTTCTTCTTGATCGCAGTCACCGAAGAAGAGACAAGGTTGGCTGTGTGAAGCAATGGGGGTGTTGGGCAAGAATTTTCCTGATTTATCTCTATTCCTATGAGGCATGAAAGGAAATATTTTTGGTTGGTTTTTGTTTCTATTTCCCCACACTGATAGTACATGCAAAACTGAAATTGATTAAACAAAACAAATTGCAACTAGCTGACATAAACTTGTTGAATGGAAATTTGTAAAATTGAAGAGGAAAGCAAGGAAATGCAGAACTTGAAAGAAAAGAATGACTAGTCTACTCTTCCTGAAATGAAATTTGCTGAAAATAAATGTAGAACTTGAAGGAAAAGAAAGGACTAGTCTACTTTTGTTGAAATAAACTATTAGCATTATGTTGCAATAGAAAATAGAAGAAAGTAGTAATCACAGAATACTCTGACGCTTCCCTAGAAATGGTGCCAAAAAGTATGGTGAGCGCTAGTATTGCAACAATAATGCTGCAACTCCTAGGCTACCTACTTTACTCTTATCAATCTGGTAGTTCGTAACAAACTTGGAAGTGACGGTGTTGTATGCACAAGTACTAGTTCTTCCTACAAGTTGTCACTTAGTTAGCCATTGCAAGATCACTAGGAGCTCAAGCCAACTTCTATGGATTGTAGAAGAAGCTTTATATGTGATGAAAGGAGAGAAAAACTACTCTACATATACTACTCTAACTGCAGAAAGGAGAAAGACTGAAATGTAAAGCAAACCAAGTAAATCCTAATTAACCAATGAATCCTACTTTTGCAGAAAGCACTATGAAAAGCATGAAAATAATGCAATTACCTACTCAAGGAAGTAAACAACATCTAACTAAGCTATTTCTGGAAGTAAATGAGAAAAAAACATCTTTTTGGATTTTTATGTATTTTTATGTGAATTTGACATGCATGTGATTTATTGTTTGTGGATGTGGCAGCGAATAGGTGGTGTTGAAGGGTGGTTTTGGGACTTGTGAGGATGTAGGATGGTGTGTTTGGATCCTAGGAGGTCTCAGGTGGCCTTCTGGAGGCTTTTCCCACACTCATCCTTCAAAAGAAAGCCTACAGGAAAATCTACAGGAGGACACAGGAAATCTACAGGAGGAAAAACAACGTTCTACAAGAGGCCTACAAGAGGAGGCCGACAACAGTTTTGGCTGTCTTGAGGGTGTGAGAGTGGGTGGAAAAGGTGGATGAAGGTTGGAATGAAGTGTTAGGGAACCTAGGGTCTACCAAGAATCATTAGGAGAGAGAAAGATGATTGGATTTGCTCAAGGAGAGAGGAAGAAATTCTATGGAAAATGTAGGAAACTGAGGCTGATTTTGAGGGGAGACTTGGATGACCTATATGGCATGGATCAGATGGAGGATGGGATGGCTAATAGGCTAGCCTGCTACCATAAGATATTTTCTACATAAACAACTGGCAGTCAACCAATAAGATTAAGCAAGCAGTGAAATAAGTGCATCTAGAAAAACAGAGTTTTGCATCAAACTAATCTAAATTGTGATATTATGAAAGGAAATGCTGATAACTGCTGCAAGAAAGGAAAGCATGGAAGAATACTATGGTAAATAAAAAAGTAAGCATGATGAAGAATTTTTTAAGCAAAGCAAACTAGACCATTAACCAACTAAAAAGTTGTAAACACTAGAAGTCCTATATTGAATGAGGAAAATCTGTGTTTTTGGGGCAACAAGAGGGCCTTTGCCTCAAATCATGGTCCCAGAGGGAGGAAGAGAGGCCAAGGCACTGTTTCTAGCCTTTTGTATCTTTTCTTTATCACTACTTAACCTGCTATGTAAAGCACAAATGGAAGCAAACTATTGAATCATCAAAAGCAACCTATTCTTGACCATAGAAGAAATTCATCTAACAGCAACCTAATCTACAAATTGAAATAAAACATACAAATACAAGTAAAGAGGAGCTTGGTTGCTTGGATTGGGCCCTAACCCAAGAGCTTCAGCCCTCTGAAGTAACTCAGTGCTAACTCAAAAAGGATTCCATCTTTATTTCAAACAATAACAAGATTACAGGAAGCTGTCACAAAAATAATAAGCTTGAAGTTGAGCAAAGTTTACATAAGCAAAAGTACAACAAAAATCTCTGACCCTAGTGAGGCCCTAGGCCTCTCTACTTATACAAATGAAGCTACCAATAGCTTCCTTAAAGTCAGGGAGGCTTGGCTCCCAAAACTCGAGATAGTCATCAATCATCCTCCACTTGCTCTATTGCCTACTAATTCATGACTTGGCTGCTTCTACTCCAAGTTGAATTAAGGGGAATTTGAAGTGAGGAGTAATAAATGAGGGGGAATCCCTCCTATAAGTCTCTCCTTTGTCCACTTCAAGTTAATGCTGCCATTTTTCCATTGGATCTTTGACTATGACCACAAAATTCATTAATAATCTGCATTAAACACATATTATACCACATGGCATCATAACTAACTCAACTCACTCTATAAGCATGAATATAATTAGAAAATCATACAATAAGCTAAGAGAATGGTTGATTTGACTAGGTTAGGACGTAAAATGAGCCCATATAATTACCCATTTATGAGGCTCATCAGCGCGAAAGCTCTTGCACTTCAGATTTAGACAAAGAAGTAGAACGATGGCAGAATCGGTTGCACAAAGTAACAACATTGAATTGCAACATGATGATTAGATCATTGCATTGCATGACAACAAAGGAAAGGGAGATTCCGACATATGATGGATTAATAGCAGTGGATGAATTTCTGAGCAAATATGAAAGTGCAGTACGAGAACAGTGGTGATTCGATGCTCTGAAATGGGCACTGCACACAACACCCTCACGATGGTGGGGTACACATCAAGGAAATTTTTAGGATTGGCACGGATGCAGAAGGATGATGTGCCTATGTTTTGGAAAGCCCTAGCTCTGAACAATAGCCAATCAACAGGGGCAGAACAACTTGCATGCCCACCTTTCTTGATGGGTACAGACATATGTTGTACAGCCCGCTCAAGTGCACACCATCCCCAGAATAGAGAATCGAAAAAACTGCAGCAGCAGGAAAGGTGGTGTGTGCTACCAATTCTCCACGATGAAGCATTCGATAGGGTGTGTGGAGTGCTGAACAAGGTTCACTAGATGAGATGAACTAATTGGGACTTGCGTGTGCTAATGGTTCAATGGGCCTATAGGACCATGTGCAAAACCCTGAACGCAGAGATGATTCCAAAGGTGTGGAATAGAGTGGAGACCATAATTATTGAAGAAAATCCAAAAAGGAATCCGCATGTACTGGCCCCCGCAGTGGTGACAGTGCCCAATGACCAAGAGGAAGAAATCACACATCTACGCAAGTTCGAGCATATAAGGATTCAGGAAGCCATCCGATGAGGGAAACTTAGACTTCGCAAACTCGAAAAGGATTGGGTACGATTGAAGAAGAAAATCATTTGGATGGACGCTGAAATCAAGAGGCTGGAAAACGAGATCACACAAGCATGTCTCGTCGATAAACCAAGGATGACAAAGCAAGATACGGATAATCATACCACTGCATTAGAAGATTGTCACTAAGAGTTTATGACTCTGCTTCCATGGCTACGACTGCACCTCACCAAATGCATTAACCAGGGGAGCGCATTACATACAGTGGAATGCGTGGCACCAGCGATCGCGCAGGCAATTGAGGAGTTTCCATGGAGTATACTGGAAGGCGAATTACAATCTCACACGGGCGGTGTGACTACCTGACTAGTCGTAAGGAGCATAGTCTCGGCACTCCAGAAAGTTGAAAGAGGGCGCGGGACTATAAAAGAGCCTGTTTGGGAGCTACTCGATGAGGGAGGTGTGTGCAGAATAAGCATGTCACAAGGTTCGCGCACGTGCATGGGGTGTTGCGCTACCACGTGGGTAGGTTGGGAAGTGACCGTTGGTGTCACTGTTCATGACGAGATTTCCAATTTAAGGCAAAAGGGAGTGGGCGTCGGGCATTTAAGACACGAATTAAGGGCAAGATTTGGGGAAATCTGCCACCAAGAAAGCATTGATGGCCTAGAATTGGGGGGAATGGTTGAATTTGAATTCAAAAGGTGCTATAAAACTCTAGGGGCTAACCACGAGACAACACTTGGTCATTTGAGATTTGAGCAGTCGGTTAGAGCACAGAGTATTGAGCACCAAGCAAGATTTGAGCCCCAAAGTTCGCGAACAACCACAGACAACTCAAACAGGATGATGACTACCAAGAGAGGTTTGGGCTCAGTAGAAGGAACCACCAAAGAGGCCGCGTAGAACCCCATGTTACATGATGTTCCCAGAGACATTGGGGTCACACCAAAAATCCTGAAATTGCCCCAGACACCGAGGCCGAAGAAAGCTAAGCAGGCAGCGGGACTAGTTCGCATGTCCCCAAGGAATCCACGATTCGGTAAAATTTCAATGGAAGAAAAGGGAAAGGTTGTCACCATTGAGACAGATGATGATGAGGAGGACCTACAGCCTCTCGTCCATGAGATAGAGGCAGGAGAAGACATGGAAGAGGACATCCAACCAGTGTGCGCTATAGCGAAATTTCCCTAGTACATCCCTCTGCGAAAAGGGAAAGCTAAGATACCCAAGGACTTGGATGCCACTAAGAGCACACTCCAAACCCCGCTCCTCCCTAATATAATTGTGTTTGAGGGCTCGCACCTAGGTCACGTACCCACAATTAAGTTTGAAGATTGGGACCTCATGAAGAGTGAGAAGTTCCCACACTTGGAGACGAAGAACCTCATGAAGCAAAGCACGGAGGCGTCAGTCACAAAACTAGAGCCGCGGAAATGGTTGTGCAGTGTGGAGAAGGCCAGATTACTTCATCTGTTGTGGATTCCACACTTTCACCATGTGCCTATCACTATTTTCATCATTAGGCAACTGCTTTTCCTGGTGCATGATGGGTACTTATGGCTGGAGGAGCCTATTCCCATCACTGCGAATCTCATCCATATGATTTCCCGGCTCCCCTGTAAGAGAAAGGACCCAGCAGTGATAGCAGGAAAAAGTGGAGATTTGGCGCTCACAGAGGCCATGAAGAAAAAATACAAATTGGAGAAGAAAAATAGGGGTTATGCAATCAAAAGAATTAAAGATAAAGGGGTGCGCGTAGTTACCCATCTCCTAGTCAGGAAGGTAATGAGAAAATGCCCTGGTGATGAGGTAACAACGCCGGTAGTTGCGCTAGATCAACAATGCATAGAGGGGGTCCAATTCAATTGGGATGAGTTCCTCTGCAAGGAGTTCCTGACTAACTGCAAGGAATCCCAGGAGTAGGGCAAGACCTTCCACTACGCGTGGTTTCTCTTGTCCATTTTACTAGTGACAAGGGAACTTCCCAAGGACAGTCAGTTCCCTAGCATTGAGCAGGACCTACCAAAGGCCGCAAAGTACGTGTCACTCTGGGCCACCAAGGACATCAAGTGAATTCACGAGACAAAGATCTTCTGGGTGCTCATGGAGGCGAGCATCCGGATGTGGATGAATAGATGGCCGCGTCTATCTCCCATAGTGTACAATAGTCTATGGAGCTTTGCAGAATTCAAGGCGAACATACATAATGTGTACATCAAGGCGCGTAAGGACCCGGCGCAGCAATGGACCAAGCTCCCCTTCATCGCTATTGATGATGCGATCTTTTCAGTGCTAGAATCATGGCCCCCTGAGTGGCGCACCCCGGATCTGGCGGAGATGGATAGAACAGCAGCACAAAAACAGAAGGATGCAGCCAAGTTGCATGTCATGAAGTTGGCCTAGAAAAGGCACAATGAACAAGTGGCCACGAAGGTAAGGGCTATCCGCGAGGCAGCAAAGGCAGTCATAGAGCAGGCCAAGGCCGTCTAAGTGGCAGCAGTCGTGTAGACAACAGAAGCCACCACAATGCAGCAAGAGGAAGGTCAGGACTTGTCTATGGGATAGGGGGCAGAGGACACAAACCTTACAAAAGAGGGAACCCCGGCACAATGTCTACCCAACTAAAAAGGCCACACGTCATAGAGAGATCGGGTCCATGGAAGAAGGTCAAGGCTTCCAAATTGACCTTCGACCGATCACGTTAACGGAAGGTGACCTCTACGACATCGGTGACACAGTTCACAAGTCACCAAGGAAGTGCTCCAAGAATCCATGACGAAGCAGCAGATTATGTTGGGGGCCCTAAGAGCACAACTGTAAGAACTTCAGGTGTGGCCCACACAGGAAGGAACTATAGCCACCTATGGCACAACATGCACATCATCAATGGAACAGCTACTATACACAAAGATGGCCAATATCGTAGTGATACTGGAAGGAGCACTAATAGCATAGAAAGAGGACGATAGAGCCGCGGTCGGCAGGATCAAGGGACCTGGCCTAATTTGGCTACCCTTCCACAAGACACATTGTACCAGCTGCAAGATGGCATAACAACAGAGCTCCGCACCAAGGAGGGTTGCGCGATCCAGTTAATGAATGAGAAAAGATCAACATCAAACAGCTTAGTCTACAGCGGGACGAAATGGTGTCACAGAACCAACAGATCATGCAGACAATTGATGAAGCATGTCAGCGATTTCTAGAGTTGTCCGTTGTCGTAGACCTGCCAACAAAGATTTGGATCCATTATTTGGCAAGTGGAGTCTGAAGTGCGCGAGAGGAAACAACGCGAGTGCAACTGGAGCTGAACCTCCATATTGCTAAGTCCACTCCTTCAGAGGTTAGGGAGAAGCGCGTTAGCACTATTCAAACAAGATTGGAAGAAATTGGACGGGCAATGTAGGACTGTACCAGTATGTTGGACCAAGCCTTTGACATCCTCACATCCTTGCAGGAGGACCCCAACATGCAGCGCCTGGAAACAGAGGCATGCAAACTGCAGGAGCAGTATGATAATATAAGGGGAACTATGCAGACAATCACCCTCACCCAACAACTGGCCAAGATGCAGCAAGCAAGGGCACTAAAAGAGAAGGTGCATGTCGCTAGACAGAAAGAGGCACTTCTCAAGGCGTGCGTCCAACCATGGATTGATGAGGCCTTCACCATTAGGGAAGATATTGAGGGCAAGTTCGCACAGATGCAGGGACTCTATATACTAAGGCAGGTAGCTGATCCTCACAAAGGAGCATCGGAAGAGCGCATGCAGCAAGTCCAGCAAACCACAGAATAGTGCACCACAGACCTCCGAGTAGTACGGGACTAGTTGGAGGGGCTCCACGTCAAGGTCATCGCGGCAGAGTGACTCGGGACAAGTCACGATGATTGTGTTGGGGGCCTGTTGGGCATGGAATCACCCCACAACATGTTTTGGGGCTTAAAGCCCAAGTTTTGGTCAAAGGTTTTGTAAGACTCCACGAATTGCGGGCATAGAGCACGAAGTATAGGATAAGTCATAGAGTTGTCCACCCTAAAGTATTGTAATGTAAAGTAAAGTCATGTTGGCCTACCCATGGTCCGTGGACCATGGGATTGTATAAATAAAGTGAGCCTCTAAGTTGTAAAGAAAGTGAATGAGCGAATACGAATGGTTCGAGCTCGGAGTAGGAGTATAAGTGTATTGGGTCGTAGTAGTAGGAAGAGGCTCTGAAACTGAGTGCACAGAGGCATAGTAGAGTCCGCAGCTGAGTGCGTGAACCCATGCAGCTGAGTGCGTAGGGTGGTTTCGTGCCTGTAATCTCGATTGAAGATTAATAAAGAGAAGTTGATTCCTATTTCTATGTATCTGTTTTGCATTGCCTTCTTTACGTTTATATTGTTTTATTTATCGCGTGCACTGATATGATTGTTGAATATGTTGTAATAATCATTAGTCTTACATAAATAAGTAAGTAATCGGATAATAACTAATTAAATAGCAAGGGACTTGGGTATTATACGGGTTGCGCCCCAAATAGGGCTGCACAGAAGCGACATCATAGGTTGTGAAGCGATAGCGAGTGTGTGTAGCGACGTGCACAAAGGGCCAAACCGTGGACCTCCAAAAGCTCATCAGACATCCCCAGGGTGTAGAAACCTGGTTCTAGCACCCTCTCATACTACTTCGGGTGAGACCTCAGTCCACGCTCCGCGGACTGTTGCCAAAAGGGCCAGTAGTACCGATATTTGCTTGGCTAAATCACCTCTGAACTTGGGTAAGGCCCATACAAGCCAACAGATTGTGTAATGTTTTTCTTTTCTAGTGAGATTAGCACTACCCCAGCCCCTGCTCCATGCTTTGTACAAGAACCATCAAAGAACAACCTACATACATCAGTTTGATTTAATACAGGGTTTTCAATTACATCTTCAATTTTTACTTGAGATTCATGTATTTGATTCGAAGAGAATTGAAAACAGCCAAAATCTTGATCAATAGCATAGATGGGGTGGTTTTTTGGTTGATCTATCTTGCATACCGTGTGGAAAAATTTAACCTCTCTATACAACCTAAGTTTTTCTCCCCCATAAACTGGAATAGTGGCATAAGACATGTCCATATGAAGAGTTCCCCCTAATCTGGCATAGCAAGACCTTGAAAGGAGCATTCCAAATTTGGGAGGGATGTCAGTGACAACAATATCTAACACTATGCTCTTTACTGGGATTTGGGAAAGAGTGACTACTAAATCCTTAATCAATCCTAGACAAGGTACCCTTTTGGAATCAAAGGTGTACAAATCATGATAGGATCTAGTTATGTCAAGATTTAAATGATCCATGATGGTTTTTGGCATGAGATTGTGTGATGCTCCAGAATCAAGCATACAGTTGTATAGCATGGAGTCATTTGTCTTTAGTGTCACATAGAAAGGGGGTACTATTTCATCTATCATATATGAGCTAGGACCAAAGACAACTACTGGTTTTTCATCTTGAAGGCTAATAACATCACTTTCAGCATCAACAGAGGTGTTTTGTATCCATTTGGAAACTTGATTTTTATATCCACGATTTTTTGAAAGTTCTAAAAGTGGTATAGGTATCTTAACTCCTTCTCACTCCTTTTCAATTTGAGATGTATCAGTTGACTAATTTAATGGTCAAATAGTAGTTTAATTTAATGGTCGAATAGTAGTTGTCTGTGTTTCAACAGTTTTGGTGTGAGGTTCAATTGTTGGAGGTTATTTAGGAGGTCTTCCAGGGCCAGGTCTAGGTATAAGATCATATCTTTTGTTCAGCTCTGCCATTAGGAATTCAGAGAAGGCATGGTATTTGGAAACCTGTGAGTATTCTTCATCTTCTTAAGCTCGCTTATGTTGTGAAAAACAAATAATAGTGGTCTAACCTGAAGAGGTATCCATATTGTTAATGTCTTCAGTGATAGTCATGGTATTTTCATCAAGTCTTTGATCATCTATCAGTAAAGAATTTGGAACATGTTGATCATTACTAGGTCTTTGAAGAATTTTTAATTGTGGAGTTCTTTTGTATTGACCTTGATTTCGATTTTAAGGTCGAGTGACCATTTGTTGAACTGTTTAGGTTGAGTCTCAATCTTGGAAATTCTATTAGATATATTTCTGAGAAGTGAAATGATTTCATCTATTTTAGAATCTTCAAGTTTACTCTTTGAAGAAGTAGAGGCCTCTTGACTAGATTTAAGATTTCTTTGGGCCTTTTCCTCTTTAGTTTTTAAAGTCCCCGAGGCAGCCCTATTTTCTTCCACTTCTATATCATTAGTTTGCATGTATTCAAGAATCCTTGAAGTTATTTCTCTTAACATTACAACAAAATCATCTTCAAAGGATTTTGAAAACCTAGATTTGGCTGCTGCTACAGGGAGTTTGCAATCAAGGGGCATCTTGTGGTAAAGTTTGCTGAATCTCTTAATAAAATCAGATACAAGTTCACCAAAATTTCTTTTAAGTTCTTCAAACTCAGTCAAAAAGTAAAGAGAATCTTTCTTCACACCCCATTGGTTTTTGAATATATTTGTTAACTCTTCCCAAGACCTAATGGAATTTACAGGTAACTGCCTAAACCAGGTCCTCACATTTCCCTCAAGAGATTGAACAAACAACCTCATATAAATTTTTTCTTGCTCAATGTTTATATTATCTACAAAATCTAGAAATGCTTGAAGATGGTCCTCAACCGAGGAACTAGTTTCTCCATTATACCTAGGAAGGTGTTTTAAATATCCTAGAGGGAATGCATCGAGGTTTCGAGGTAAAACTAAAGCTGCATATCTAGCATGTACAATAGGTTGGAATTTCATAGTAGAATATGGTGTGTGAGATGTTTGTGTAGATGATGAAGAAGAAAAAGAAGAAGATGGTGATAAAGAAGATGTATATCTATGTGGAGGTGAAGAAGGAGGAGATGAAGAAGGAGGATATCTCCTATATGACTTTAAGGGAGTCTTAATAACTAACTTTTGGACCTGTGACTGAATATCCTCTTTTGTTTCAAAGAGTGGATTTGTATATATAGAAAAAATCCCTTTAGGTTGTTCAGAAGTGGAAGCTTCAGGTTGTTCAGAAGTGGAAGGGAATGAATAAGTAGTGGGGGATATGAAATATGTAGGTTTTTATTCAGGTAAATGAACACCCAAGTCAGACTCAGATTTAGGTGATCATATTGGTACTGGGGGTTCTTGACATGTTTCAAGTGAGTGAATGAGGAAAGTTGATTTGAAATCAACTCCCCTATCTAAAAGTTCAGAAACCCTAGGTGATAATTGTGTCCAATCTGGATTGGATGGAATGTTGCTATAGGGATCAAATGGTAATATATCTTCAAACTGCAAGGTTGAAGAAGAAGAATATGGTTGAATTTTTCTCTTTGAATTGGTCCTTCTCACTAGTTTTTCTAGATCTGACAGAGGACTGACTATGTCAGGTTCAAAATGAGATCATGTGTGCTTAAAAGGTGCTAGTTTGGCATAATGGAGTCGCCAGGTGAATAATTTTGACCTCTCTAAACCTTTAGTCACCTTTAAAGGAATAGGATTTATATCGTTGTCCTGAGAAAACTAATCAAATTCAAATCCCCGGCAACGGCAACAAATTGATGTTGTTCCTCTGAGATGATAATGGTCAATTGATCATGCCAGAACATCTAAGGTATTTGTTTTGGGGGCGTTGGTTTTGGTTTTTATGGAGGACCAATACATATAACAAACTGTAAGAATGATGTATTAACTCTTTTAGATAGTATTAATAGATAATCAAGGGGCTGATATTTAACTTCACACAATGATTTGAATTTAGAAGGTGTGTAGAAAGAATAGTAAGAAGATATGATTAATTTAGATTTCAGATAGAAAGATAAATGATCATAAGTGGGAAAACCTTTGTCCAATGTTCAAAAGTTAAACAAACTATGCTCAAAATTACATAAGATGCTGACAATTTTATGATTTAGAGGGAGAATTTTAGACAGGAAGTCCAATATCTTAGTCTCTTTATGATAATAACTTTAGAAGGAATTTTAAGAATAACTGTAACACATTTATTCTCACTTGATATCTCTATAAAACTTAAGCATATGCAGAATAAATATAATGAATTGAAACATAGTGAAAACTTACAGAAGAAAACAAGACTGTATGACACCAAATTCAGAATCCTTTGCTTTATTATCAGTGATCTAGAAAAAGCTTGTACATCAATGCTTTACAAAATTTCTTATGGAAAGGTACCACCTTTAATAACTCATAGAAGAGAGTTATTTATACAAGTTTTAACAAAATATCCTAAACTGATTACAAAATAGCTTGAAAGAAGATAGGAAAAGAAAAATTGATGCATGATGTGTCCCTATTAGATAGGAAGTTGTTGATGATTGTTCCTTCAAAATCTGTTGTTGATGTCTTCTTGTTGGAATGAAAAGTTAATCAATTGTTTCACACAATTGATCCCACCTTTTCTCACTAGGTATATCGAGATTTACCATCCTTCTAAATATTTCATTAACTTAGATATATCTCTCAACATTTGGTTTAGTGAGAAAAAGGTGTCCAACTTCATATTTGATGGTGAGGTCAGAGCTCAAGGCTTCCAAAAACTCGTTGTCAGTAATCTGTATTTTTATCCCTGCAAATTGATTGTTGTCTCCTGCAATAGTATATAGTCTCTCACATTAATCCTCCAATTTTACTAGCTGATCATTCAATGACACTATCTCTGGTAACCATTTCTTATGCAACATACTGAATTTGGAATGAAACCTTCTAACTGTAGTGTTCAAAGCTTCACATTTTGTTTTCAGCTGAGTTAACAAATTCTTCTTCACTAAGACTTTCTTAATTTCCAAAATAGTAGCTATCCTATCTGGAATGTTCATCTCTTGTAACTACTACCTAGTTTTAGAGTTTAATACCCTGATCATCCCTGATGATTCTTTGGGTTTTGTGCCCAATGCTGCCTTTTGGGTCTCTATCTCTACCCTTCATTTAGCAATCAATTCTTGTTGCTCAAAAATGATTTGTATGGATGGCCATACTTCTGTTATAGAGTGGATAATATCTAACCAGATGTCTTCTTTGGCTTGGGCCAAAGTGTCTGCCATTAGAGTCTTTCTTTCTAACTGTTTAACCTTGAGCTCTAACCTATGTGACTTTTACATTTCCTCTACATACAAGGTATAATTTTTTACCTTCTGTGACTCCAGGGTTTGGAACTTCTGGAGTAACTTCTCATTTTGTTGTTTTTGTGCTTGTAGCTCCTATGATAACCTTGTTGTTTCACCTGTTGCTGAAGATGAAGCAATGAAAATAGGAGATGAGATTAAATTTGCACCTATTATTGGATTTGTTGTCACAGAGGTCACAACAAATGGTGCTACCTCTTTTTCCTTGAGCAGTTGTTCTATCTGCTCCTCCATTTTCTTGATCTGTATGTTTTTCTCAATGATGAGATTTAACATCTCCTCCCTATGCTTTTCATTTTCTACCATTTCTTTGGTCTGTTCAGCTGAATGGGCAATAGATCTCCCTGTTGAAACAAAATTAAATGGATTATGACTTAATTGTACCTGAAAACTCCTTGAGTGATCAAATTCATAAATTGTTCATGTATATTATCAGCCGAAAAGTGGCTATAATTATACATGAAGGCAGGTCGATATTCTTTGCTAAAAATGGAAAAGAATCCAAGGATGGATTCATCAATAGGTTTGTCATTTTCATGACCTAGGAGGTATGATAACAGAGAGATAATGTGTCTAGTAGCTTTAGGGAACATGGAAGATGGATATGGTGGATCTCTCTTAGGTAATTCGACATCTTCTGGTAGGAAAAGTTCAAAGATAAGGGACCTCTATGCGAAAATAAGTTTATTGTAGAGTTCCGTGAGAGCTGCAGGTGAGAAATGGCTGAGGGAATGAGATGGAGGTACCATTAACATTTGATTTATGCTCTGAGCAGTAACGGTGATCATGATTTTTCCATCCTGAGTCATCACAGTTCTTTACATAGGGTCATACCTGGCTTGACACCAAGAGATTAAATCAGGAAAGTGATGGGTCTTAGGAAAAGAATAAAATGGTGGAAGTGTCTCCTAGAAGTGAATGGGGTCCTCTTTATCAACATATTTCAGTTTTAACCACGAATGTAATTCATAAAAATAGAATTCACATTCACAGTCATTGATCTTAAATAGGGAATCTACAAGGGGCATATGATCCAGATCAAGGGAGACTATGGAGGGATTCCCTTCTTCAAAAGTCTTCTATGTCTTTGCTTTAGGAGCCATTCTGCTGTAGGGGAAATTCAGAAGTTGTTTTAATAAAAAATGGATAACAATGGAAAAAATACACAGAATGACAAATTATGTTATTGATTTATGGATGGAAGCGAAAAGTGGCAAATATTGGAGCCACGGAACATTTATAGGTTCAATTGGGCTCAATTGACTCTTTAGATCTAGACATAGGTAATCAATTTGCAGAAGGATGCAAATTAATGCTTAACATATGTTTAAACGGTTAATTAGGCACAACAATGGCTTTGGAACGTATAGCAACAATATTATAATGTGGCAGGTGATGAATGGGTGAATGAAAATGGATTGGTGACATGGAGGTTTGTGATTGGATGGGAGATAACGGATGCATATGGTGCAACAAGAAGTCAACAGTCGAATGGAAGAAATCCAGCAGCAGATTTCGAGGGGGGGGCATAATGGTTTGTGGTTTTGAGCCTTGGGGTTCTGAAACATTGTGGAGGCACCACGCTACAAGAAAGGGCAGCCATGAAAACTTCTTTTCAGACCCCCCCTCATGTTATCGGGAAACGACTGAAGGGGGGCCGAAAGGCTTCCTCCATCGTTGATCCAAGCGGAGTGAACGATCCTCGTTGAAAAGTGCCCGTTGGTTTTCGGCACCCAATGTGTTGTTTTGTCGCTTTCGCTAATACGACAAAAGTGTATTATGTGATTTATTTATAAGGTCATCAAGCTTTATTACAACAATTAAATCATAATTAAGGAACTTAAGCATGATTAATTAAAATAACATTTTCAAAGGTGCATTTTGAGCTAGCAACCTTAATTCTATTTTCTAAAGCAAATATTTTTTTTTTATTGCTTATCTAGCATCTTCATTTTGCCTTCCTTTTTTAGAGAAACTATCTTATCATTTTATTTGATATGGACTTGTAATAATAATGATTCCTAACATTTTTATTTTCCAAGTTTTTTTTGGTCCATATCCTAACTTTTCATTTTTTGTATGGCATTTTGATTTTTTCATCTAATAGCTAACTTATAAAAAACAAGAATGTTACAACACCACTAAAAGAAAAAAAAATCAAGCACAAAAATTCATAGAAACACCAAAAGTAGAAATAGATTCAATATAATTAAAGACAAAATCTCTAATGCATATTTGAAATAAATGTAAACTAATATTGAGTGAGACAATTATAGTCAATATCCTAATCTGCGATCTTGAGTTTAGCTCATCAGAAATCCTTATTGCACTTGGAGGAGGAGACCACGATGCAAGCTTGAGGAGAGGGCTTCATAGTTGGAGGTATACTTCCTTGTACTTTTCATTCATGTTTAATAGAATAATGTTCCCTTCCTATACTTCTAATTTAACTATCCTGTTTATCTGGCCATGTTGTTTTTAAGCTGACAAGCCCACTACGAAAGGCTTTTGTGTGCCTATTTGTTGGTACATGTGTGCATGGCTTTGGTTTATGATAGTTGTGAATAGGAACTTCTAATAGGATAAAGACTCTTAGCATCAAGCACAAAAGACATCATCAACTTGCGAGGGTTCCTGGTACCAGCCTGAAAAATCTCTCTTTAAAGTGTCATGTATAGATGTTAAGGGTGCTTTCTTGGATGGAATTGAATTAGGGCCAAATCTATTGATCAACCTACACTGGTACTCACACCATTCTAGGTAGATTCTGAATTAATCTATTGGGTTAAAAGTAACCTACTTCTATTAGGTGAAATTCTCCCATAACACTCTCCAAAGGCCCTACTCTCTCCCCTTCTTAATTAGAGAAAAAACTCTTCCAATTGTGCCTCTTCTAAAACTCAAATAAAATGCGTGTAACCTTGTAAAGCACAACCTCATAGCAATTAAATGGTGCAACACAAGGTTCTGGCGTAATTTCCAACATTGGTAATTATTTAGACCCTACAACCACTTGTTGTGAAGCCCTAATGATGCAATTAGAGTAGACCGCTCAAGCCCATAAAGATTGTTAGGCCTTTAGTTTTCGAATTTTTAGTATATTTTGTCAAATATTTTTGTTATTAAATTAGCTTAAAAAGTAATATGCTTGTATACATTTTAGTAGGTGGAATTGGATATAATGCTTGTATACATTTTAGTAGGTGGAATTGGATATACCTCCATGATACATTTTTGGAAAGTTTGTGTAAGTTGAAAATTTTGGACTATATCTCTCAAGACAAAACATTTTTTAGTATAATTTCTGCCTATTATTGATAAAGAAAATCCTTAGTGCTTGAATATTATCCCAAATTTTGTTTAATCTAAAATACCCTTAAGGTGGGGATACATCATATAAGATTCGTTTAAGAAGGATCAACTCCATATCTTCCCCATATGACAATGACACAATAATACCCAACTTTAGAAGGGGGAATCCATCCTTGTTTAAAACTCCTAGATACTATAATCTTAATTTACGATTAGTGGAACTTATTTGATGACAAAGTCAGAATATCTTATTTAAAAACTAATATGATGGAAATTAATTAATGACTAGCTCACATTATAGTAATTGGCCAACATAATATCATAACTTTAACTCTATTGCGGCTTCTTGTTTTTCTTGCATCAACACAGAGGACCATAATTATTAGGCCTTCATTTTGTCTATCATTCACTCTTGGGTTGTTGATTCCTTGACAAATTTAGGATGCAATATGTCAATTTTAACAAAATTTTAGTGTTAATGGAGTCCATTTATCATTTGAATTGTGAATGAGATATTCGTAAATTATAGTTTTTCAATGTTGAGTGGACTATTAAATATAATTTTTTTCCGTATCGTCTTTCCCATCATTTTTCTCATTTTTATCTATTACCTTAATGATAGAAAAATTACCAAATCAAAACATTTATTCCAATAAAAATCCAAAAAATATTATTATAAATAATATTATTCATCTAAATAATAACTGATTCTTAATAATATATTAAAAAATTTAAATTTTTTAATAAAATTTATCTAACCTAATAACATTACTAAATACTAATAATTATTTCGCAAATAAATATGAATCGTAAAATGAAAAGAACCTCGTAACAAAAAAAGCTCAAAATGAAAATAACTCTGAACAAAAATAACTCATCCAACAATATATGAATCCTCCATCATAGAATGTTCCATGTTCCCCTTGCAATAAAATGATACCATATATGTGTTTGAAGTCCTCTTTACACTATAATGGAAGTGTAGCTCTTATGTTCCATGGACCCTCCAAACTCACTATTCAATTAATTAACATTTCTTAAATATAAAATCATATATTTAATTTTAACATTTCTCAAGTATATAGTAATATATTTATAAATAATATGAGTAATGAATTTATATAATCTATAAAGTATATTTTATATGATTTCTTAATTTACTTTCTTTTTAAGTGTAGTTATATAACTATAAATAGTTAGTCTATTTTGATAAATCCATCTAAAAATCCACATTAAATAAAGGACTATAATTTTAATTTATGCTTATTATTTTAATTTTTAAATTTAAATATTTTATTATTAATCATTTATTTTGTAACATTAATTAATATTTTAAAAGAATATAACTTTAAACACTATGAAGATAATTACCATTTTAAAAAGTATACTTTATATATATATATATATATAAACGGTTTCAATGTTTTTTAGTCTCTGCCATCTAGCATCCGGCAGGGACTATAGTAATCGTTCCGGACAGAGATAGCATTAATTCAAAGGTGTTATTCGGTTGTTTCGGTTGTTATGTTAAAGTTTCGAAATGCTTTGTGCAGGACGTATGCTAAGTTTCATTCGCAGCTCAACTTCGCCATCTTATTTGGCCTCTTCCCGAGGCGGAAGAGGCTCGACCATAGCTTAAAAGCAATAAGCCCGGTGCATTTTCGCTAACCGTCACGGTTGTCTGGTTTTAATGTTAGCATTACTTCTACCCGGGTATGCGAAGGTTTAGTAAAGCTCTGTGTTCCCTGTTACAATGTTCTGCATTGGCAGCTGGTGCATGCCATGATGCACCATGGTTCAACAGCTGTTAGCCTTCCTCGCACGTTCTGTTAAGAACCCTACAGGGGAAAACCAAACACAGGGACTCAAATTTAATCTCAGACTCGCTTGTCAAAGCCCTCGCTCTGAATTCGAATGGGTCTTCTCTATACACAGGATCCTCGACTGCAACTAGATCTGGATCTATACCCGTAGAGCACCTCCGGAGGACACCTCAAGGTCCGGCCCCTCGGAGAACACCTCTCAATCTTTGGATCGAAGCATGTGCTGCACGTTCTGTTAAGAACCCTACAGGGGAAAACCAAACACAGGGACTCAAATTTAATCTCAGACACGCCTGTCAAAGCCCTCGCTCTGAATTCGAATGGGTCTTCTCTATACACAGGATCCTCGACTGCAACTAGATCTGGATCTATACCCGTAGAGCACCTCGAAGGACACCTCAAGGTCCGGCCCCTCAGAGAACACCTCTCAATCTTTGGATCGAAGCATCTGCCCTATGTGCTAGCTCTCCGCCACTATGAAATGCCCGGTATGTCTGGCAATGGGTTCGTATGGCCCGGTAAGCCTAGCGTGAGCGTCCGTCCCGGTCTATTCAGGCTCCTCAGATATGACTGTGAAGGTATGGCGAGTCTTCTTGATACAAACAGCTCACATATTGTCTTCTGAATGATCTGAAGAAATTTGACGGGCAATCCCTTTTCGATTTGGGTCATCCTCTGCTGAATTGTGTAACTGAGAGTTTCATGAAAGCTGCAGGGGTGAGTCCTCATTAAAGCCAGCACTTCTTCTTTAAAAGCTTTGTATCTATATGCTCTGTTCTTACCAAAGAGCTGAAAGTGACTTTAATGGCAGATTGGAGCAGTGCAGGCTGTATCCAGGGATTCTTATTGCACAGCAGCTGAAGGTCCTGTCACTCTCTATCTATCTCCGTGATTTTTAAAAACGAGACAAGTTTGATATGTTATAGTTGTTCAACAAACGGATTTGTTAGGAGAATTTGATGAAAACTCGGTGGTTTGTATGTTGGCTATTTTGAATGCAGGGTTTGAGAAGAAAAATACTCCAGAAATTGGTAGGCAGAGAAGGCAAACCCGTTTTCCTAATTTGGAAGGTGAGCATGAAACAGCCTTACCTCTACCTCTATATATGTCTGTGTTCCGGCGCTGCATTCCAAACCAATTCCTACGCTGGTAGGATAGGATAGTCTTTTATCTCCGAACACATCAAGACGATTCGGTGAATCTAGCAGGTTATTACTTCCTCTAAGGCAGGGGGCAGGGCATATCCTGTCAATGCTTTCTGTCTGAAGAAATCAGTTGTATCTGTCCGGGGCTCATAGACAGATAGGGCCACCTGCAGCGCACAGCCTAGGGGTGTGAACTCCGCTGGCTTAACTAAGCTTTACGCTATGGAACCATGCTATTTTCCTGCCTTAACCGGATGCAATGAGAAAGCTTAGTTCCTGGTGTGCGGTTCAGTGCAGTGGTTGTGGTTCTGGCCAAGGGGTATTAGGGTTTGGCAATGGGAATTGCAAGATCACTGAAGGGAAGGGTGTGAACCGATAGCGCCCACGGACTGAGAGGGAAAAGAGAGTCTTAAGCAGCAAGCATGAGTGAACAGAGAGAGCTATCCTCAGCAATATCTGTATGCAGGCAGGGTTACAGGCAAGCGAAAGCAGCTTGTCAAGCGAGAACAGAACCGGTCCCAGAACGATCACAGAGCTGGGACATGAGACAGGAGAGCAGAGGCCGGATAGATGAGACATTCAGAGAGAGAGGGCTAGGTTGACAGAGCCTGAAGGTAATCACAGTCACAACAGTGAAAAGGGAACAACGATGCTAAGATCGTAAGTTCAAGAGGGATTTATGTCTCTTGTGACAAATGCTTGGTCCACAAAACCACAGCTTGCAGCAGTTGGTTCTTGCTGTTTAGTTGGTCTTGTGTACGAGAAGACACTTTACGTTGCTAACATGTGGCCACGTTTCTTTGTGCATGCTTCTAACCGGCATATTCACTTTACTAATAATTTTAATGAACTTCAATTTATGTTTAAATATAATAAATTACTTGGTTGAAAAATAACACGGTTAATAGACGGCCAATTAATTCTTGTCTTCTTGATACAAACAGCTCACATATTGTCTTCTGAATGATCTGAAGAAATTTGACGGGCAATCCCTTTTCGATTTGGGTCATCCTCTGCTGAATCGTGTAACTGAGAGTTTCGTGAAAGCTGCAGGGGTGAGTCCTAATTAAAGCCAGCACTTCTTCTTTAAAAGCTCTGTATCTATATGCTCTGTTCTTACCAGAGAGCTGAAAGTGACTTTAATGGCAGATTGGAGCAGTGCAGGCTGTATCCAGGGATTCTTATTGCACAGCAGCTGAAGGTCCTGTCACTCTCTATCTATCTCCGTGATTTTTAAAAACGAGACAAGTTTGATATGTTATAGTTGTTCAACAAACGGATTTTTTAGGAGAATTTGATGAAAACTCGGTGGTTTGTATGTTGGCTATTTTGAATGCAGGGTTTGAGAATAAAAATACTCCAAAAATTGGTAGGCAGAGAAGGCAAACCCGTTTTCCTAATTTGGAAGGTGAGCATGAAAAATGCTATTTGAATTCTTAAATAAGAGAAGGTTCCATAGTTTGCTGAATTTCTACATGACAAAAAGTAACATCAGTGTTGTGGCATCCATCACAGGAGAGACATACAAGAAGTCTTTGGAGACTCTGGTACAGTTTCTTTCTCTATGCTTATGCTTCCTAAACAAATTGCGAATATTTATGTTATGAGATGCTAAGCCAGGAATCTAACACAATCAAACCGTGTAGGGATTGATTAATATTCATGTTCCAGCACCACGCAAATTGAACAATACTTCTCTTGAAGTCTGATCGTATTGGATAACACTTTCATAGATTGAGGTGATCTTAATAGGATAACATATTTTTGTTTACATCTTGGAGAGACCCAGTAGGAGATATTAGGATGTAAGCAAAGTCACAATTGGGTATTTTTGATATTTGTAAATTTTTTTGTCTTCTAGCCAAGAATCCTATAAACACCGTTCTCGGCCCTATCTACTGAACATGGCCTCCATATCAGGGGACTTTCTCCACATATTGACCTTCCAAGTTCCCATATTACTAGCAATAGGATTACAATGTTGACAGACAATAGAACTATTTAATGGAGTAAAAAATTACATAAAAATTTTCTCAAAAATATCTATTTAAAGCTTAGCAGTGAAGTTCTAAAACTTCCCCAATCTAAGGGCAGAGACACAAACAAACAGCTCACGTCACAGGGCTCAACCAGCATATGGTTGAACATAAATGGTCTTTTGGATTTGTACTTTTTCAACCTCTTCAATTGCTTGGTATGGTAATAGAAAATCTGTTTGTGGTCATGTGCCTTGTACCTTATTTCATAACAAGTTCACATCACAGGGCTCAAGCAACCACGCATATGGCATATGGTTGAAGATGCTCTGTGGGATTCGTACTTTTCCAAGATCTTTTTTCAATTGATTAGTACGATAATTTGTAATCTGCTTGTGCCTATATGCCTTGTGCTGTTTTCATAATTGAATTCCTAGCACATAGTCCAACCTTTCTAAAGGGAAAAGACAACAAACTTACATCACATGGCTGAAGCAGCTTTATATTGTTATGCATAGATGTTCTTTTGGATTTTTTACTTTTTCAACCACTTGTTTCAATGGCTTGGTATGATAATCTGTTATTTGTTTGTTCACATATGCCTTGTGTCTTATTCTCATAAGTGAAATTCTAAAACACCCTTAGTCCAACTCTTTTAGTCCAGGAAAAATACGACAAACAACCAGCTCACATCACAATGGTTGAGCATAGATGCTCTTTTGGATCTGTACTTTTCTCAACCTCTTGTTTCAATTGCTTGGTATGATAATATATAATCTGTTTGTGCCTATATTTCTTATGCCTGTTTTTCACAATTGAAGTTCTCAAACATCATAAATTCATGGGTTGAGTCTTTTTCTGGGTCTAGCATATGCTCTGCGGTGTCATTATCCCCCATTGCTTGTATTTTCAGAAAGTAGCATGGTAACCATTGATCATTTTGAGGTGAATTTTTGTCACTGTAATTCCAAGGTAGATTCATTTTGTGCGATTGATTGACGTAAGGTGCTAACAATTCTAAAAATTGCCACTATCTTCAATACTAAGATGATGTCCACAATTTTGATTAATATAACCTTCCTGAACGTTGATGCAAGTTAAATTAGGTTAGCTTAACATAGAGGTCATGGAAGAAACCCCAAGTCAAATTTATGTTGGGGTAGTGGTAGGATGAATGGTGAGGAAACGGATTGCTCTGTGTAGTTCAACAGTATTGGGGTATAGAGATCTGTTATTTTCCAATTCTGGGGTGAACATAAAGCAGGAAGAGGGTTTGCTAGCCTTTATTTACAGGCGTTTCACTTGGTTAAGGAATATAGTAATTATTTTTTAATCATTCTTCTTAATAGTTTACCTCTTTTTTGCACTTGTAGTTCTTCAGGCTGTGCCACTAGTTTTAGGGTGACTAACTCGGCAGGTCAGAGATGTCGAAAGTACTGTGGCTCTAAGAGTTTCTACTGTCTTCAGGGGCTTTTAGATACCTTTTAGGACTTCACAGGACACTTGTTTCCAACGATCCATATCTCTCTGAATGGAAGAACCACTTTCTATAGTCATGGTACACTTTGCTTTATATTTTTCATGGTATATCTCTCTGAATGGGAGAACCACTTTTTATAGGCATGGTACACTTTGCTTTATATTTTTCATGGTATATTATAATTTTTCAAGACGCTTTTCCAGTTGTGGACTTTTAGCCCTCTTCTTTTTGTCTCATTTTACAGCCATGGTGTTAATCTCAGTACATTTACATTGTTTGTTAGGCTCACCATGGTGTTATTGTGTTAATTCTAGTACATTTACATTGTTTGTTAGGCTCACTGGTGTTTTACCACGCTGTCTCTGGCTTGATAACATAGGGACTTTGGCCTTTAAAATTCATAAATACTCTGTCCCATTAGCCTAACACATTTTATACACATAGGCACCCAGGCCTCAATGGAACTTGGCTCACCAGCTTATTTTGCACTGGCTCATCAGCTTAAGTAATACATGTACATTTACAAGATCGTTTGGGATTTTAGTTGTGATACTCTTCCCCCTTATTGTCCTTAGTGCATTATATGCCATGTAACATCCAACTTTTTCCTTTTGAAGCTCTGTTTCTTGCCAGGGACTGACTGCATGCCTTTGTTTTTCAATTGTTGTTGATTAACCATTAAAAAAATTACATGTTATAATTTTCATCGTGAAAAATTTACATATCTTCAAGAGTGTTCAACCTCAAAATGCAGTAAGTAAACTGAAATATATTGTACATTTAGAAATAAATATTTGTTTATTTGATTGTGTCAAGTTGTAACACTAGGCATCCATGAGCCAAAGATAGAACACAAAGAAGGATGTAAAATGCCCCCTCTGCAAATCTCAACGATGGTTGACTTGTACCAGAAACTATGAACAAGACACTAGAAATTGGTTATTACCTAGACTTCATTCTGCGAAATTCGACTGACTATTAATCCACATTCTGTCCTTAGGCTAAAAGGGCTTAATTTTTCCAGATCTAGTTAGCTAAATTTTCATTCAGTAGACCTGAATGGCTACAAGCAGTTAGAATAGCCCTTCAGCAGAAGGGGGGACTTGAAATTTGAAATAGCCCTTCTTTTATTTCTTTTGAATGGAGATTCTACTTCTTTGGAAATAATACATCACTTGGATAAGTTACTATACCAGAAAAATGCGTAGAATTCTGGTAGATAAATGGGGGCTATTTCTTACTGCTGCAAAATTACATCATCTGGCCAATGTTCATGCCGCATGTAAGAGAATCCAATCAAGGGAAGATAGCCTGTGGGAACGTTAACTTCCTGTTAAGTCCCTAGGGATACAATGCATTTTCTTTCTGTATTATCCACAAATTAATATGCAAGAATTGTTGCTGCCATTGTGTATGCATGAATATGGTGAGATTAGGTGGTTAATCTTCACTTAGAGGCCACGTGCTGAACTTTTATTTTTTATATTATTGCTCATTTTGGTTAAGGATGACCTACGTAGACCTCTTGGGGCTTACACCCCAGCCCTAAAGGAGGTGAGTATATATGACATTTCTTATTTGTAAACTTCAAGTTATATATTGATAAAGGTCTATGGGAAATCTTCCCATAGTGCACTTCTCTTGTTCGTGTGCTTGGACACACAACAATCTCTCTTGTGTTTATCATTATAGTGCTGTGTCATTTCTGTTGTATTTTCACTTGGCTGAATTAGGGTTTGTTGGAGAAATCACTGTACATCCACTATCTACTTAATGATCTCAACTTGGTATTAGAGATAGTGTGAACTCTTCCATCTCTATTCAGTGTTGTTTTAATGTTGTTTCAAGTCTGAAACTAGAGTCTTCTTTAGCACTTTTTTGGGATAGCAATAAATTTCTAGGGTTTTTCCAGTGGATTTATGGGGATTTCTTTCAGATTTGTGTCCTTTTCTAGGGGAGCACACTCCTTTTTCTCTCTTTTCAACTAAAACACTGCAGTTTTTCTCCAAGGCAGTGTTGGTGCCTTTGGCATATGTGGATGGAAAACAATTTTTCCTATCTAAATGGGGCCAAATACCATATTTGGTCTGGTCATATGACAACCCATCGTTGTAGCAAGGGTTTATGGATGTATTTGGAGAAACCCCTTGTCACCTTTGATTATGACAGCTGTGACCTTGTTTACTTGAAAAAGGATGAAGCCATTGGATAGATTACTCTGTTTGTGGAATTGGATCTTTTCATCACACCAAGAATAACAAAAGTGCAAAGCAGAGTTGGGATACTTTTCAAAACTTATTGGACCTAGTGATATCTATTCAAGTCAATCGAATTGAAACTCAGCTTGCAAATCTCAACGATGGTTGACTTGTACCAGAAACTATGAACAAGACACTAGAAATTGGTTATTACCTAGACTTCATTCTGCGAAATTCGACTGACTATTAATCCACATTCTGTCCTTAGGCTAAAAGGGATTAATTTTTCCAGATCTGGTTAGCTAAATTTTCATTCAGTAGACCTGAATGGCTACAAGCAGTTAGAATAGCCCTTCATTCTGCGAAATTCGACTGACTATTAATCCACATTCTATCCTTAGGCTAAAAGGGCTTAATTTTTTCAGATCTGGTTAGCTAAATTTTCCTAGTAGAAATTTTGGGATTGCTGTTTGAAGGGTTTTCTGGCTGCGTTTTTAAGACTGTAGACAAATACCATGCTTATGTTACAGTGATAGGCTGCTGCCAATACCTGTAGGATGTGTGACCTTCATTCTATTTAGAGTTGACCAGCAGTCACCATAGAAGGTATTCAGTTCATTATGGCTGAGATTTAGTTATCATAACCAACTGCAGGGATATGCCCAATTACTGGTGTAACTAGTTGAACACTAATATGCTTACAGAACTTCAACTTGTCCCCAAAAGTGAGATCAAATAGGTAAAGCTTAACCATTAAGTTCTGCAATCTCTTTCTCTTGTTGATAAGATTTAAAAGAATACGTTGACCAGCAGTCACCATAGAAGGTATTCAGTTCATTATGGCTGAGATTTAGTTATCATAACCAACTGCAGGGATATGCCCAATTACTGTTGTAACTAGTTGAACACTAATATGCTTACATAACTTCAACTTGTCCCCAAAAGTGTGGTCAAATAGGTAAAACTTAACCATTAAGTTCTGCAATCTCTCTCTCTTGTTGATAAGATTTTAAATATTATGAAGAATACAGTCAGCCTAAAGCTGCTCCTTCAGTGGACCTGAATGGCTACAAGCAGTTAGAATAGCCCTTCATTCTGCGAAATTCGACTGACTATTAATCCACATTCTGTCCTTAGGCTAAAAGGGCTTAATTTTTTCAGATCTGGTTAGCTAAATTTTCATAGTAGAAATTTTGGGATTGCTGTTTGAAGGGTTTTCTGGCTGCGTTTTTAAGACTGTTGCATTGGAGATTGATCCATAATATACATCTTTTGTTTTAGCTACACGTTGTTTTGTTAATGATGACAATTAAAAGTTTCTTGCTCATTCCTCATTCCTGAACATAATGTTACACTCAAGCATGAAGAGTTGACAGTGGATTGTTACAGTTTTGGTGACATAAAAGAATACGTTGACCAACAGGCACCATAGAAGGTATTCAGTTCATTATGGCTGAGATTTAGTTATCATAACCAACTGCAGAGATATGCCCAATTACTGGTGTAACTAGTTGAACACTAATATGCTTACGGAACTTCAACTTGTCCCCAAAAGTGTGGTCAACTAGGTAAAACTTAACCATTAAGTTCTGCAATCTCTCTCTCTTGTTGATAAGATTTTAAATATTATGAAGAATACAGTCAGCCTAAAGCTGCTCCTGTCATCGAAAGCATGAAGTTATGGTAAGGATCTGTGATGAGCACAACTTGCAATACATAAGTATTAACTCCAATTAAAAAGTATTCTGATCCTGTAAGTTCATGAGAAGTTCTGCAACATCCCTTCTCATGCCGTAGTATTAATGAGGAATGTGATTTTCCCGGCTTCTCAGACATTTCTTGTAGGGTACACAGATATTGTCCAGCGACTGCACCTCTATAATATGTCAGTTTTCGTCTTTCTTCTCTGGCTGGCTTCCATTCACTGGAAAGTGTTGGCCAATGGGCAGTATGATGAAAGGCTTTAAAATGAAGAATGTAGAGGATTCAAGCAATAATTTCTATGTGGAGTTCATGGGACCTCGACACAGTAAGTTAGAATTCCATTGCTTTTCTTGTTTTCTTTTGGGTTTATTAGAGACCTGGATTCTGTTAGTTATAATAGGAAATACCCCACGCCAGGGAAAATAATTTAGTAAATTAGCTTACATTGTATTGAAGCTAGAATGAACTGAGAGTTAATTGTTTTCTTTTTCTCTCGAATTATTCTAGGTAACAAGCTGAGTTACTTCAGGAAAAAATTACATTGCTAAAGTTTTACATGGATTCAACCCTATCCTCTGCTTAACGTACGATGCACACGAGCTTCTGTACAATTTGTCAGGTATGCATTAAAGGCCAACGTTTAAAAAGTTGTGAAGACAAGATTTCTTTAATCAAGAACATTTCTTTAATCCGGATATGAAATTAGACCTAAGTGTTTTCTGTGATATCCATACTTGATTAGTCAGATAAGCATTAGATTAGTGCTATTCCCATTGCTTAGACCATTGCTGTTGTTGCTATACGTCAAATACTACATATATATTGCATAAGCTATAGACCACCCTTCCTTTGTAACGAACAGAAAAGCTGCTTCTGAGAAGGGCAGGGCAAATCAATGTCGAATCAAGTATTCTATGATAACTCGATAACAAATCACTACTCTGTATTTTATGCAAATATATGAGTCTTCCAACTATGTGTCCTAGACTTGAAACTAAACAGTGAATTCTCAACCATGGTGTCTTGTCACTAGATATCCCTTGAGAAATGAAGATCAAAACAGAGAGACTTCCTGACAGACTTTCTATGCCACCTAATTTCGCATTTACTACTGCCGCCACATGCATCATCCCATATGCCATTTCCTCCCCATGTCAGATCGATCACCTCATTGCACCTATCGCTCACTTAACGTAAGGTTTTCGTTTTATGCCCATCATTAAATACTCGCCTCCTCCAATCTGATCTTCAAGTATTTCAGCTCCATTCCAAATCAATCCGTATATGTACTTATTCCTGTACCTAGATATTGACATAGATCTCCTGTCTTGCCAATCGTTTATTAGAATAGCTTGGACCCAATCTACCACCAAGATTGCCCGATGTCAAATACATCACCTAATTTCGCATTTACTTCTGCCGCCACATACATCATTCCATATGCCATTTGCTCCCCATGTCATATCGATCACTTAATTGCACCGATTGCTCACTTAACGTAAGCTTTTCGTTTTATGTCGACCATTAAATACTGCCCTGCTCCATCTGAGCTTCAAGTATTTTAGCTCCATTCACACTTAAAACCAGCTTACAAACACGTTGAACTTTTTTATAAATTGGCCTCTTCTGCACCTGGATATTCACATACATCTTCCCGCTTCACATAACATGGAATCCATTAGCATAAGCCAACTTACTCAACTCGCAGCATTGTTTCTCTTAGCACTTGTTCTCATGGCTCTTCTGATTATTGACATCGTAAAAGTCGAAAGACAAAGAAAAAAGAAACCAAAAAAACAATAACATCTCTTTTGCATTATTTTACGCATTGTCTTATTTCCCTGCTTCCTTCTATGTTACAGGTGTACGACGGATGCTTCAAATATGCATTTGGGTCAGCCATGGTGGTGCAACTCGCATTTTTTATGCTTCTATCGTCTCTGCTCAGATGCCGGACTAATGTCCTAATTGTTAGCATTCGTGCTTGTCTTGTATTCTTCACATGTTACAGTCTGTCATAAGAAATGCGTATTTTCAAGGTCAAATGTAAGCTTCACGGCGGTTTCTATCGTCTCTGCTCAGATGCCGGACTAATGTCCTAATTGTTAGCATTCGTGCTTGTCTTGTATTCTTCACATGTTACAGTCTATCATAAGAACTGCGTATTTTCAAGGTCAAATGTAAGCTTCACGGCGGTTTTCATGTTACTCGTGTCTTGAATTTTCTATTGCAGTTGTGTGATTTTGGGCTAGCAACATAAACTGGTGTATCTTGAATTGATAATGATTCTCTGCAAGTTAGTTATTCAATAATGTTCAGATCTTTAGTATATAGTGCTCATGTAACTATTTCTATTGCAGTTGTGTGATTTTGGGCCCCGCGATTTATGTATTACTCAAACTTGCTCATGTGACTATTTCTATTGCAGTTGTGTGATTTTGGCCTAGCAACATAAACGGGTACATTGTTTTGAAATAACTGGTGCATTTTATATTATTCGACAGCCCTCTATGTCTAGCAGCTATGTCTGGTGCTTATGTATGGCTACACTGGCTGTGTCTGGCTGTACTCAGGCGTATGACCCTCAAAAGGTGAATTGCATATAACAAGTCTCGGAAGCTAAACGAGCTAGATAGAACTATGTGGCTGTGTCTGGCTGTATAGAACTATGTGCAGGGACTAGCTGCTTCGCAGCCTTCCTTGTTTAAATATTAACTTATTTTTGATGACGACCAAACATTTTTAATATACATATTTTTTTTATTTTTAATAAGCCATAATCCTTTTATCCTTCTGGAATCACTAAACACCGACGTAAAAAATGGGAAACGCCAACTTACCTACGTGCAACTTACCTTATTTTAAACTCCACTCTCTAATATACTTTTAAAGTCTTCATCCCAATCATACATTTATTAATTTAAAGTACCCCCACTGTTTTGTTTTTCCTCGTTCTTTTTCGTGCCACTGAGGGTGTGTTAAGTGTAACAATGAAGAGTGGTGAGAAACACGACAATAATCACGAAAGACAAACATTTTTGCTATCTAGTATATATTATAATTAGGGAATATTTAATCATGACAAATGATTAAGTGTTGGTTAGTAACAAAGCCTATATACAATTTAATAATATCCACAGTAAAGTGGGGATGAACATCCATGGTTAAGAATCTTTCCATATTGATATACAATGTTTTTATTGTGAAATAAGTTATGGTTTTTGGGCACGTGGTACTGGTAAGCCGTGATATTTGCCCATGATATTGTAACAAAGCTTATTTACAAGTTAATAATATCCATAGTAAAGTGGGGGTCAATATCCATGGTTAAGAATCTTGTCATATTGTAAGTATTAAGTTTTTGTGTTTATTAATTAAATTTAAATATGTTATGGAATCATTATTTTTGTTTAGAAGGTAAAACATATCTTACTTAATAGCTACTAATTATATGTTATATTTTTTAATGTGATATGTATATTATGATTTTCTATTATCTAAAAAAATGTTCGTAATTTTATTAATGAAAACAAAATCAAATTATAACAAATTGAATTTTATTATTTTTATTGCTTTTAGCTTTTTATTATTCTTTAATTGAGCTGACATTTAAAAATGTTGACAAAATTTCTTACATTACATCTACACATCTCACCTATACTGGGATGTAGAGCACCTATCAGTGCAATCATCGCCTATACTAGGCTCTATATTACTTTTAACTTTTTATTATTCTTTAATTGAACTGACATTTAAAAATTTTGACAAAATTTCTTACATTACATCTACACATCTCACCTATATTGGGATGTAGGGCACCTATCAATGCAATCATGCCCCGCATATGGTAAGCATTTTTATAAAAGTAAATAAATATATAAATTAGCAAATGATAGTTAATTTCATTTCATGTCTATTTAACTATTTAATTATTGATCTTATCTCAATGATTACAATAATTATTATAACACATGTTCATTATCCATAATAATGTTCATACCCGTGTCACCCCAATTTTTCTCTATAGCTTACCAATGTTGGCTCCTAGCTTACCATTTAAGCTATCTTCATTGCTACAAGGCCAATGGCTAAGACTATTGTACAAAAAAATCCTTACTACACCACGAGGTGATGGTAGTCTATCCACCAAGGTTCAAAGATGGCTTATTTGGACCGCCTTCCCCCTGTTCTGCCTCCCTTGAATTGTAATTGTCTCCCTGCTGCTGCAGAGCCGAGCTCGGGCACGACAACGGGGAGACGTTGCCAAATTTTGTGCTGCATTGAGATGGTAGATGGTGCCCATTTCTCGCAGAGTCTTCTGTGTTGCATTCGACTTGATTCTTCGACCTTGAATCTTGGTTCAGAACCGCGGATTACAGGTCCACCTGCTCTCATTGGTCATTCAATCCCAGGCACTACTCCTCCTCATCTTCGTCTGCCCAATTTGGACCAGGTGAACATGCCTCGTCTGCATCATAGGATGCGCTGCAAGAGGGGCAGTAGCAAAGGAAGAAAAATTCCCCCCTTTCCCTGTCCCTTTCTAACTCGACGCCTTCTGACTCTTCCTCCCCCTCGACAGCTCATTTCACGGGACGTTATCTAGCCACCCGCAGCGGTCAGAGGTGAGATCAAATTATAGGCTCTCCGCATGTTGAAGATGCTCCACAGCGTCTTGCTGCCTTTGTCTTGTCTCAACAACCCAGTCATTCAGCCCAATTCCATTTTCGCTGCATGCTGAAATGACCATGCATAATTGCAACCATTTTGGTAGCATTTAGAGAGAAGCCTCAAATCTTTGAAGTTCTAGCTCACAATAGTCAAGAGCATGCCAACACCAACAAAAGAAAAGCCCCTGGCAGTAGCTCAGGGGTGCATAGAATCCATGAAGAAGCTCAAGACCGCATAGACACAACTCAGGGATGCAATAATCCAGGCATGGAAACAACTCCGAGAGATCAACAGGATGCGGAAGATGACATGGAGGTGTACAGGTGTCTGATAGTGGAAGAACCGCCTCCTACTAATGACACATAGCTGGTCAAAGTCTTTTTTAGGTTTTCAGGGCTCCCAACCTTAGAGGTCTATTCGGTTGTTTCTTTTATGTAAATGTTGTTAATTTTGATGTTTACTCGAAAATCTATTCCACTCTGGCATTACAAGTTGTTACCCCTGCTTGGGCAGCAAACAATTCTAGTTTTGGACTGGTTTCCCCAGTGCGGGGAGTCTCTTTCAGTTATTTGTTGTTAAACATGGCATATTTTGAGGCTTGATCTGCAAAGGTCGATGCCTCCTTGTACCGTTTTTGTTACATTAATAGAATTAGTCAAATTTAGAAGAAGAAAAAAATCAATATATTTCATAAAATGATTTTTTAATTGTACTTAAATCAATTTATAGTCCAATGTGGAAGACATGTGTAGGTGTTAGGTGTAATATAAGAGAGATTATATATTAACATTTTTTAAATGTAGAGAAATATATATATATATATATATATATATATATATATATATATATATGTTGGAAATAATACTGAGAGTGGGGGGGTGAATCAGTATTATCAGATCAATAAAACTTTTTCATTTCCATACTTAGATACATATACGCTACTTCATTCAAGGGAACCTGCGTGTATATGCAATTGAGTCTAATGCAACTAGCGTATATCCATAATACTTATAATTCAGTTATTCCATTAGATGTTGATCTTTAGTTAGTGCATCAGAACTTAATTAACCATGTGAACAGTAAGCAGGTGCAGTAAAACAGATCATCACACACACAAAGCACACATGAACACCATGATATAAGGTGGAAACCCAATGTGGGTGAAAACCACTTGCTGCAAGTCGTCTCTATCTTCTTTCAATAAGAAACTTCATTTTACAATATTTTTTACTGGTGTAGTCCTTTACCAGTATGCAGGCTGCAACCTGCAGAGGGCTACAACACTCTCTCGTTTTCCAGACTCTCCTGGATGGGAGCTACAACCACCTTAGCTTTTGTACTAGCTGATCCATTTACTAGTACATAGGTGTCTACGTACTGAATGCTCCAATCTTCACTTGTTCTCTAGCTGCTACTAGAAGGGAGCTTCTACCCCCTTTGCTCTTGTACTAGCTGATGTACTAGTATATAGGCGCCGGCCTACGATCTCCTTTCATCCTCCAAGGACCACATTTTATACATTTTCAGACTGGATACCCCTGAAGCTCAACACTATAATCTGAAGGCCACGTTTCATCAAATTTTCATACTGGACCCATAAATATCATTGAAGCACAAAACAATCAATACTAGCATCATCAATCTCTGAATCACTGAAACCCTGAAACCCTGTCAACAACATAGTCACCAGAACACAGAGCAGACAAAAAAACTCTGCAACAACAATCAGAACCAACTACAACTTCAAACATCAAAATTCAAAATGTATACACTACTACGATGAATCAAACCCACGTACATACATGCTTTTTCCAAGGCCAACCCGCGTACAAATCTAAAAATATTTTCTTATAACTTTGCAGCTGTACCAGACCTCAGTCATACTCATAAGATTTATAGAACATTACATGTGTCAATATGCAGATCTAGAATAAGCATAATCAACCATATAAAGATAGTTCATTTCAAACCATTTGATCCCGATCTCTCCTTGGATCTTGTTCTCCATCAACCGGTGAGATCCCTCCTTAGCTCAGATCAAGCAATGCATCATCAACCCATAACCTGCATACTGGATCTCATACTTCCTCAGATATTCAAGACTTTTCAGATACCTTTGCCTAATGATATTCTTCTCCTTTTATAGTCTTAGTCCTTGCTCAATACCATGGTCCAAAACCATAACAAACCAATACCACGGACCTAATACTTGGGATCAACACGTCTGACGAGGTACCGTGGTCCAAAACCATAGGTTCAAATACCAAGGACTAACTACCATGGACCAAAGGTAAGTTCTCCAACATATGTGCGCTTTTCCTTGCATGAAAGTGCATGTATACGCATACGCGCCTTTGAAACGTATAACTCGCGTGTATACGTGGCTTCGCTTCACTGAAACTACGTATATATATTTTATCTTCATTCTTGTAGTCTGATCATCAAATCCTTGCTGCTGACCTGCTGCACTATGATCTGTCATCTCCTTGATTTGCCATCAAGGACAACACTTGTCTCATAATGCCAACAATCTCCCCCTTTGGACTTGATGGCAAAGCTAACTTGTCACACTTAGAACTATCATCTGATTCCTTTGAGTTGTCCTGCATCCCATGCATTCAGTCACATCTGATATCTCTCCTGAAGATTCATCTAGTTATAACTAAGTGAGATGTTCTTCTATGAGTGGGTTGCCATCAAGTACAACTCACGCATCATAATGCCAACAATCTCCCCCTTTGGACTTGATGGCAACAACACCAAATCACTCTCCCCCTTTGACATCAAGGGCAAAGGGCAAACCAAGATATTCTCTTTCTTTGGTAAACATTCCGCTGTCCATACTCCCCCTGAGTACCTGCTGAAATCTCTGAGTGAGCTCCCCCTTTGTATATGCCAAGGTGTACCAATCTAACCATGCTCCCTCTGAGTACATGCTAAAGTTTCTGCTCTACTGAAGTGTGAAGTTCATGCTCCCCCTAACTGTAAGCAAGGTCTGCAAAAAGATGTTTTATAAGAAGAACATGTCTCTATCATAAATGACCTTCCTATCACCAAGGACTCAAGCATACATCCATTTCCCAACCAAGTGGGGATATACTAGAGTTGACTCATCCACCCAACCAAGTGGGGATACATCAAAAGTGTACACATGATCAAATAAGAACATTACATCTTCATCCCAGGCATAGTGGGGAAACCAATATAGGCCGTTACATGACCTTGACACCATAAAAGAGATACATGACATAGAGACGAAATATCAAGACTATGTAAGTCACCAATAACTACTATCAGCAACATCAGTCAATCACTGTACAGATCAACAACCATGTTCTCCTTCTGTTCTCCTTTATGCAGCTGATCCACCTGAACCAAAATAGCTTGAGTACTTGAACCAAGAGCTTCTAAAGATATGCGAACAATGCATTATTAAAAGATTATCTGCTCTCCCTGAACCTGTGCCAGATGGTCTCTGTCAGACCCAAATCAGACAAACTTCAACCAGAGCCTGTCCCTACTGATATCCATCAAACCTCCAAATTAACATATATGCGACTGTATCCACAGAAACAGGCGTATATACGCGGATATTACTCATAGAACTCGCGTACAACCACTTCCAGATTAGCAACCTGTAAATGTCACGTAGAATATAATTCATCAACCTATAATAAAGTATGTCTCCATCAATTCATCCCTTTGAACAGAATTCTGCATATACAGAATCATTCACATTCTATCGTATGTGAGAAACACCATAGCCATCCAGATCTGCATGAACCAAATATCATCAATTGGGAATATCTGCATCAATCAACATATGTACGAAACAACCTATCATCATATAGGTAAGAACTCATCATCGTCATTTCTCCAACAATGCAACTTTGAATAATCATCCATGTATCCAGCCAACAATCCTCATCCATATATGTGCCAAGAACAATAGGAATCCTGAATCATAATTGTATGATATTTATGCATATGACGACAGCAGCATATGAGTGGCTCATCACCAAGTAAAGAAGAATACCATGTAACCACCATATATGCATCATCAGAGAATCAACCACAAATCTGATCTGAACATCAACTATGTAACCCCAAGAAGCATATGAGATTTTATTATGGACAACTCATAACCACATCATAGCAAGATATATCGTTTAGCCATATAAGTATCATCACCAAGGACTATTAATCCATAATGCCAACAATGCATTATTAAAGGCATATGCTCCCCCTCAACCTGTGCCATTTGTTTACTGTTAGATTTGATCGTGCATATATCAGAAATAAGCATCAAGACATCATCATCATCAAGTTAGGATCAAAACATTTCTAAACATCTTACAAGTATCAAGACATTTCCACACATCCTCAGCAGACTGTAACTATTAACCGATAGAGAAAATAATGGACTGAATCATATTAGACCCTTTTTCTGAGCCTGTCCCTACTGCTTTTTCTTCAGACTAACATATACGCGACTTTGCAGTGTCTAATTCGCGTATATACGCGACTTCCCTTTAAGAAACTTGCGTATGAGGTTCAGGACACTGAAGTTTTACACTTTCAGCTCCCCCTGATTCTGTTATGTCTGTGTTGTGTGTTAACACCCAGGTTGTTCCCTATGACTCCCAAGGGAATACGGCCGGGGTAACCACTAACCAATCTTTTAATCACTGTTTCTAGCCAAACAGTGATCAGAGAGGGCTCTCTCTTTATGATTTATATCTACAGTGATGGTGTTTAGGCTAGGTATTGAGTACAGGTTATGTTTGTGTTTCGATTGATGTAATTCCTTTAGACTTTAGTGATGTAGTTTTCAGATATGTTGAATATCATTGGGCAATGGAGTCTGTGGCTTGGTGTGTTTGAAACTGTAAGATGAAGGATGGAACGTACAGGGCCTTTTGAGTGCTTCATTAAAACATATTTTTGGGTAATGACAGGAGACAAGAGAAAACAGAGGTCACAGGGGCAATAGTTGAATCCCTGAAAATGACTGTTACAATAAAAATACAGTTTCGAATTGCAGCAACTAAGAATTACAATTCTTTCACTGTATATGAGGAAAACATATATAATAGCTCAGTTTGAGTCCAGGGTAAACATAGTTAAATCCTGGTACTATCCTTTCACCTTGCTATCAGGTGTAAAACATTAGAACAACAAAGAGAACAAAAGACTCAAAACACATAACAAAGAGATTTGTGAATACTTATAGTTTTATGCAACACCCATGGGATCCTGTAACATGCATCCTTCACCACAAGACATCAAATACACCAAACTTCTGGAAGTTCCATTCCTCCTTTGTATTAATTCTCTGAAAATATTACAGCAGATGGAAGTTATCCAAGAGAAAATTCCAGCAACCCCTTCAGCATCTGTGAAGGGTGTATATATACTAGCGGTGGTCTACAGAAATATCTGAGTTCTGCGTTATCTCAGTCTTTACATTCTCACCAACTCTTTAAGATATTATGTCAAAAATTTATTACACATTTAATACACAGTACAGGCATTTTAATGCTCTGTCAGAAGATATTTAGCTTTATAAGAATAGCTAAGTCGGTCTGAATATTTGGAGTTAATGCATAGAAAACCCGACTGTAGGCTGGTACACTATGTCTCGGACCTGTCAGCTGTGACTTTGACTGCTGCTGGTGGTGAGTGACTGGTCTGGCTGAGTTGGCTCAGCCTCTGCTTTTTCTGTAAATTTAATTCCCAAGATTGCCACTGCGCGTGTCTGCCTTTTTTCCTTCTGCGCTATTGGTTCTGGCCTGTCAAAATTGTCTGGGTCAAATGCCTCCAGACATCCTGTGTGGGCAGTTGATGTGCCAAAATTGCGCCTAGAGTCTCATCTGCTTCTGTGAATTTGAAGAAATTGGGTGGTGTATCAAACAGATGCTCTATCTCATTCATGAGAAAAAACAGGTTTTCCACCCTGTCATACACCATTTGCCCTGTGGCTGGCCCTGTGTCTGCTGAAGTGCTGGGAGATTTTGCAATCTCTGCTACTGCATGGGCATCAATTCTCTTGTTATAGTTGTCCAGGGTGAGCAGTCTTCCCACGCTGCTCAAAATGTTGGGGAGGCCTCTGTTCTGCAGTGTTACAAATTTCTCCAGGAATTTGTTAATTTCTGTCTGCATGTCCTGTGTTCTCCTCTCCAGGGTCCCAACCAAGTTTCTCAATGTAACAACTCTCTTGGCTATGGCAATTGTTTCTGTCCTGTTGTTGATTCCCATGGTAGCCAATTGAGTGCTGGTCTTGTAATTCAGGATATTGATCATCCTGGTAGCTGCTTCTGGCATGTGTCCAAGGCTTGCCCTGGCTCTCTGTATCTCCTTGTTTGCTTTGGTGATGAGCACCATTTGCTCATCCATAGTCTCAATATATTGCCACTGGTTGGCAATGGATCTTCCAATGTTGCTCCATAATACTGCTTTCATCTGAGCAGTTACCTTTTCCAATGCAAGCTCTTTTTCCAGCTCAGCAATCCTTCTCTTAAGGGTTTTCACCTCTCTCTCCTTGGCTGCCTCATTTTGTTTGCTTTTATCAAATTTCTCATTAACATTAGCCAAGTTCTGTTTGAGCCCATCCAGCTCTTTCATTTGAGCTTCCATAGCTCGGATCTCTGCTTGTAGCTTCTGCATGTCTAAGCTAGCAGCTTGCTCTGATGTTGTTGTGGGGGCTGTGGATGGTGCTGTAGCTCCTGTTTGCTGAGGAGGAGGAGTGATGATCGGAGGTGCTTCCTCAAGATTTATTATTAATGGAGGAGGCTGGGAGGATTGACCTTCCCCTTTCTGTTTCATGGCTTCTTGTAGTGCTGCCTTTGCAGCTTCAGTTTGTCCTAGCTGGTCTTGAGTCCTAACCAGCTCTTTGTATAAGGATACCAGCAGGTCTGTGGTATCTTTTTCTTGCCGTTGCTGGGCAACTTCATCTGTTTGTGGATGGATGGTGGCCGGGAGTTTGATTTTCTTTCTTAGGGCTGCCATGTCTGCATCCCTTATTTTCAGCAGTTCTTGGATGCCTTTGACATCCTTGGGATCATGTCCTATCTCTATGATTACCTCCTCCAAGGATTTGATCCTGTTGTCCTTGGCTTGTGAGGATGCTCGTTCCAATTCTAGCTGGGATGATGTATTGTCTAGGCTGCTCTTTAACTTGTAATTTTCCAGTGTCTCATCTGCCAGGGAGGCATACACCATTTCACCCGTTTGTTTGTGTAACTCTATCTTATCCATGGGGTGAATGTCCTTAGCCAGAACTTCCATATTTGTTCTCAAATAGTCTGAGGTGGACTGAGGATGTAGAGTTGTGGGCATGAAATGGCTCATTATCATTTTGCCCTCACTCACATCAAAAGCAGACATTAGTCTCTGCTGGTTGCTGGGAGCTAGTTTTAACAAGTGATCATAGAGTTGCACTTTTATGGGATCACTCCTTCTCTTGATTTCTATGAACTGCTGCTTTATACTTGAGTGCCCCTCTCTATGCTGGCCAGAAGAGCTGACCTCTCCTCCCATTGTCATATCTGGTCCTCTTTGAGATGAGCTGGCCGAGAGTTCTCCACTGGGTGGGCCCATGCCCATGGCCTGCCTTATTGCTATGTCCTCCTCTTGGGAGTCATTCAATCTTTGTCTCTTCTCTCCTCTGATAAAGGATGAAGTCTGGGGAGTCTCTCTCTCTCTCTTTCTGGTTAAGTCCTCCTTCTGAGGTGTTTGGAGGACTGAGCTGTCCACATTGATGTCTGTTCTTGGAGACAACTCTGTTTGGGGCTGCTGTTCTGTAGGACCGGGCAAATCTGTCTCTTTATCTTGCTGTAATGGCTGCTGCCCACTAGTTTGTGGTTTATCTTGTTGCTGCCCCAACTCCTGTTTTTCCATTTCTTCTTGCTGCTGTAGCAAGGTGTCAACCTGTTCTTCTGTTAATATAGGTGGTTGTTCCACCTGTTTGCCTTTGTCCTTGCTTGCTGCTTGGGTTGTCTGCTCGGCAGTTCGCTGTTGTGTTGCTGGTGTTGTGGTGGCTGCCCCAATTTGCCTCCTGTAGGAAATAGGCACCTGTCCACAAGTTTCCAAGTCAGCTTGTTTTTGGACATTTCTAGCCTCTTGCTCAAGTATTTCTTCATTAGTCATTTGCTCTACTAATGTGCCCTCTTCCCAATCTGGTGCATTTGCATATTTTTCAATTTCAGGTAATCTTGCATGAGCATAGTTGCCTAACTTATACCTGATCCTCCTGAGGGAAATAGAGTGGTTAGGGTCATATGGAATCCACTCAAAACTAGTTTTCAACTGGAGTCCTTCCAGGATCCTGTCTGCCTCTTTCCAGCCTTCCTCCTTCCTGTTGTATAAGAAGGGACCTAGCTGATTTCTCACTTTCAACTGTGATTTCTTGTTTCTACTCTGAAAGTGTAGGTAATCTGAGTTCCCAAATTGCCTGAAATATTCTAAGGCAAACAGTCTCATGGGAACGTACCTTGGCAGCCTAAATGGATTTAATTCACATCCATACACCCTAATGACTGTGTGATTCTGGTAGAAGTACCAGTTGCCGATGTTGTAAAGCTTGTTCAAATGAAGAATTCTCTTCATGTCATCGGTCAGTCTAGGAGGAGGGGCACCTTGCAGCACTGTTAGGGCTGGATGAACAAATAAATCAATAAACTCACAGTATGTATAAGGTGATACTGAGGTACAATGGAACACAGGGGTCCAAAAAACAACTGATCTTGGGGTTCCTTGGGCGTTGAGTGGCCTCAAAGGGACAGAGAAGGTAGCTGGCTGGTTGAACAAGAACAGATGGTATATGTAGGAGGTGTATCTGAACAGCCTCTCCCTCTTCAAGTTCATGAACTGGTCATGAATCTTCTCAGCTATATAAGTTGCATAATCATAGTGGATAGCTGGAGGCTTACCCGGGGCAAATATGGACAGCATGGCCAATATGCTGTCATCTACATCTTCCAGTCCTCTGAATCCCAGGACATATCCAATCAAGTCCACCATCATCCTGCCCAACTCATTCAGGTATTGGTACCCAATGGGAGGGGTTCTGACTGCTTCAGAGCTAGGTGTGACAAATAGCTGGTTAATCTTCACAATCTGGTCATTAGACAGGTTATTTCCTCTCTTTATCAAATCTTGCATGGAAAGAGGGGTCAATTTCTTGGCTGTATGGAAATGCAGCATCTGATTTATACTCTCTGGAGTGATCTGAAACAGGACTAGGCCTGTGGGGCTAATGACTGCCCTTTGGCTGGGGTCATAGCACTCTTGGCAACTGTAGATAAGCTCTGGCATGGGATTAACTTGGGGAAGGTTGTATATGGGCAAATTTGATTCCCAAATTCCCAGGATATCTGCTCCACTCATGTGCTGGGCTCTCAGTTCATTTAACATCTGGATATTATACTTAGTTCCCATAGGAAACCAGTCCAACATCTGGTAATCCATGTCTCCCAGGGGCTTCCATGCTAATTCTTGGTGGGGGGCATTGATAGGCTTAATATTGAGAGCAATGGGAGTCTCCATAGCTTGTGAAGGGATAAACTAATGCAATTTGACAAGTGAGTTGGCAAAGACAGACTGCAGATTGCCCTCTGTGGTAAAAACTTGATTTTCTGAACTGTCAGAGGGGAATTTACCAGCTAGAAATTGAAATACTGCTGGTAATTGGTTACAGAGACTCTTTTGGGGCCCAATTTAGCTCCTGGTAGTAATTCAGAGGTATTCAGCGGGGCATTTAGCCGAGAAAACGCAGGACGAGGGGTTTTCAGATGAATTGCAGTTTGTTACAACTCTGCAGGGAATTTTTGGACTTCACAGAGACAATGGTGGAGGTATAACCCGGTTCTAGCGGTGAAAAAGTCTGTTTTACGGTCCTATTATGCCTGTGAGCAGTTTAGAGCAGAATGCAGGTCGTATGGAGGGCAGGGCAGGGTAAATACCTGTAACTCGACGTGCAGAAGTCGTGATAAGGTGTACTGCAGTTGCTGGAGTGGTCGCCTTTGTTGAATTTACAGGTTGGCGGAAATCCGGGCAGAAACGGTTAAACAGAGAGTTCAGCAGACAAAACGATGAAATGGTGAAAAAACGCGTGAAATTTGGTTAATATGAGATTTTTACCCATTTGGCGCTTTTTTTTACGATGACGTCAGCATGACGTCATTGGTGGGTCACGGTGATGTGACGTCAGCTGACGTCATCGGGGAGGACGTGGCGGAAGACGACAGGTCAACGGGGGTGAGGTGGCAGTCCAGTCAGCGGTGAGCTGGACGCGGGGTGGAGGCGGGTACGAGACGTGGCAGACAGGTCAACGGGGACGGGCGGAGGTGAAACCGTGACGGTCATGGTTAAGGCTCTAACCGTCACGGTTTCTCGGGGCGGTTAGAGTACGGCGCCCAGGGTGTCAGAGGGAGCTCCGAGATGGTCCATCGGGCGACGCGTGGCGGAGGAGTGACGAGGCGCAACGTCATGTTCTCGGGAGTTAACGTGCGGACGTGGATAGCGCTCCGATATTGTTGTGGGCCGTCGGATCTGGAAGGCTTGATCCGACGGCTGGCGGAGGTGTAAGGTGCACGGCGGATAGGGCGGCGGAAATATTAACTGTTTGTGGGTTTTTGACATGGTTTTCAAATGTTTCAACTTCTGACCACCCGCGCTTGCATTTGGGGGCGTGCTGAAGGCGGAATTTTGCCTTTTATAAGGTTTGCGGAGGGTTTGTGGGCTAGAGGGGTTTAGAGAGGGGTTTTTACCCATGCAAAGGTATTTTTTGAGGGGAAATGATCTGCAGCAAAGGGAGAGTATCGGAGATAGGTTCACCATGGTGGCCAGATGCCACTATGATCCCTCTTTGCAGATTTCTCGGCTATTATGCCTAGGGGAGGGAATATATAACATTTAGGGCTTTATACACCTTAGTGTTATTACTATTAGGGCAAGGGGTAGAATAAGGGAGTTAAATAGTAGATTTAGGAGTTAGTAAAGTGAAGGAGGGGAATCTTTGAGAAAGGGGATGTTAATGATGGAGTAGAGGGGAAAAGTGAAGTTAGTGATGCTCTCTGCTGTGAATCCATGAAATTCACCACCTTTTTTGCTGATATGTCCATTGCCTTGGCAAAATATCTTTGACAACTATGTAATGGTGAACCTGTCCTTTCTGCAACCACAACTGCCTACCCAACTATTTCACCTAACATTTTTTAGTTTCTTCTTGGAGGGGCACTTAGACTTGCAACCCTCAATTGCCTTTTCTTTTCTTTGGCTTTTTCATTTTTTACTCTATCTGCTTCTACCCTTATCTCTTCCAAGGTCCCAGATTAGACTTTTGGGAACCTTTGTTTCTCTACCTGAACTACTTATCTGCCAAGATTAAGCTGTTTGGACAGACTTCTTTCTCTATTCTATAACTCAAAATTGAAACATGGCATGATCCAGCTTGAACTGTTGAATCATCCACAAAATTTGTAATAAGGTCCTCAATATTTGAAGTATTTCATACACCTCTGATTTCCTGGAAATATGGGATCTTTGTAGTAACAAAGCAGAGCATATTTGGATTTTCAATAATCAATCATGAAATATGAAACCTATTACTATAGGTATCCAACAGTGGCTCCACATGGGGATGGTTTTTCTTTTGAAAGACCAAGAACAGCAGGTCAGATTGCCTTGTTGCTCGATTGTCCATCTTAATCTTTGAGCTCTGATACATGTAACCTGTCAAAATTGTGTGCTTTTTGATGGGGAACCTCTGGTTCTATGTGCCTATTGCTGCTAGGTGCAGCACTTGGAAAACCTCTTCTTACAAACTAAAAATAAAAAACATATATAGGCCTGAATATATACAATGAACCTTTGGATCCTTATCATAGTGGACCATCATAATAGTGCTTCAGCATCCTGCCATTGACAGGACCTTCATCCAGTTCAGTTACAGTCAAACTTTTAAGGAAATAAGTGTTATTACCTTGCACTGCTTGGACAGCAAATGGTCCTTTCCACAAAGAATCAAATTTCCCATGTTTCCCTTTCTCTTCTCTTCTTGCATCCCACTTTAGAACTTTGTCTCCCATATTGAAATCTTCTGCTTTGGTTCTTCTGTCAAAGGCCTTTTTAAGTTTTTCCTGTAGTATTTGCACTCTGCTGAAAACTTGTTCTCTGGTCTGCTGCAAACAGATTATCTGGTTGATCCTTCTTTGCATATCATTTGGCTCTGCTTGACTTTCTTGTAGAAGTTTCATAACTGGCACACCTAGTGATGAAGGAAATCTGGCCTCTAATCCATAAACTAACTCATATGGGCTGGTCCCAATTGATCTTTTGGTGGTTAATCTGTCTGCCCATAAAGCATTTACTAGCTTCTTGTGCCAGTTCTTTTTGTTCTCTTCTAGCACTTTCTTTATGATGTTTATCAAACTTTTGTTTGATGATTCAGCAAGACCATTTCCCTGAGGATAGTAAGCTGTAGAATGGCCCAAAGTAATGTGAAATTTATGACAGAAATTTATCATTTTCTTGGATTTGAAGGCAGCAGCATTGTCTGTTATTATCTTTTCTGGGCAGCCAAATCTAGCCAGTATATTGTTTTCTAAAAATTGAATGATCACTGAGTCATTTGCTTGTCTGCATGGGGCAGCTTCAATCCACTTGGTGAAGTAGTCTGTTGCAGTCAAAATCCATCTGTGTTGTCCTGAAGATGAGGGATGAATCTCTCCAATGAAATCCAAGCCCCATTGTTGAAAAGGTCTTTCTGTTGAAATGGGCCTCAAAGGAAGTGGCAGCAACTGTCTTCTGCCTTCAAACAGCTGGCACTTGTGGCATGATGTTGTGAATTTCTTCATATCTGAGAACATGGTGGGCCAGTAATAACCGGCCCTTAATATTTTGTCCACAGTGGACTTCCAGTACAAATGTCCACCACAGTCTCCAGCATGGAATTCTTGCATAATTTTATCAGTTTCATTCTCAAGAAGACAGTGCAGCAAAATACCTTCATGGTTTTTCCAGAGTAGATTCTCATCTAACACACAAAATTTGGATGTTTTCATTTTTAGGAACCTAGACTTAGTTCTGGACAGTCCTGGGGGAGCACACAGGTTTTGTAACACATAACAGATATCAGAGTACCATGGAGATTGTTCAAAGGCTACATTGATCTTTGGAGTCGCCAGCTCTGTTTCACTGTCCAGTTGGTTGATATCTAAGGCTTGGAAATTTGATTCTGTCATTAACTTAGCCAAACCTTGCCCTTTTATCAACTTTGTAGGCTTTATTTCAATGTCAAATTCAAGTATGTTTGCAATCCATTTTCCTCTTCTACCCTCTAAGTTTTCTTGGGTGAGAATGTCTTTGACAATAGGACTTGGTACATAAGCCACAACATGAGAGTAAAGGATGTAAATCCTAAAATCTTTGATAGCTTTGATTAAGGCATAGGCTTGTTTTTCCATTATTTGGTACTTCAAAGGAGCATCTCTAAGAGCTCTGCTGAAAAAAGCAATGGGCTTTTCATTCCCTTGGTCATCTTTCTGCAATAAAACAGCAGCAATAGTGTGTTGGGAGGCAAAGGAGAAAATGACGAAGTCTCTGTCAAACTGAGGGTTAGTTAACACTGGGGTTTGGGTCAAAGCCAATTTTATGCTTTCAAAGGCTTGCTTTGCTTCCACAGTCCACTTGACCTTTGAGTCTTTCTTTAGCATATTGTTTAGTAGTCTGATCAATTCTGCTAAATTTGGGATAAACCTTCTCAAAAAGTTGATTTTTCCCAAGAATCCTTGAAGCTCTTTGACATTCCTTGGGTGAGGCATTTGTAGGATAGCTTGTATCCTATCTGGATCAATTCTTATGCCATCTTTCGAAATGATGTGTCCTAGAAGTTTCCCTTCTTCCAAACCAAATAAAGACTTCTTGGGGTTTAAGGAGATGCCATATTTTCTGCATGTTATGAAAATCTGTCTTAAATGTTTCAAATGTTCTTGGTCAGATTTTGAGAAGGGTGTGAGATCATCTAAGTAAATGACCAAGAAATCATGAATTTCTTTTGCAAAAGCAATGTCCATTGCTCTCTGAAATGTTGCCCCTGCATTTTTCAATCCAAAGGGCATTTTCACATACTTGAAAGTTCCCCATGGGGTAGTAAATGCAGTTTTGTCTTGATCATCAGGGTGCACTAAAATTTGATTGAAGCCTGAGAACCCGTCAAGCAGTGATATCCTTGAGGCTCCTACTACTCTTTGGAGGATGTGGTCCATTTTTGGTAAAGGGTAGTTATCTTTGAGTGAAACTTGATTCAGATTCCTTAAGTCTACACAAAGTCTAATCTCACCAGTTTTCTTTCTTGTAGGGACCAAATTTGAAATCCACTCAGAAAACCTGATTGGTGCTATGATCCCAGCTTTGAACATTTTTTGTAATTCCTTTTCAATGGAAGGAAGAAGCACAGGATTGATTCTTCTCAATTTTTGTTTGAATGGTTTTTGATTAGGCTTGAGGGGAATGGTGTGCTGTATAACAGAGGTATCATAAGACTTCAAGTCTTCATAACCCCAGGCAAAGACATCTTGGAATTCTTTAAAGAGATCAACATATTTGGGCTTTTGATCGGGGGGCAAAGAGGCGGACAGCTTGACTATCTTAGGCTTTTCCATAGTGCCAATATTACATTCTTCAACTCTTGCATCTAATGGCTGCATCTTTGGCTTCCTAGGGATGTCATTTGAGTCAAAAATATCCTCTAATGGGGTAAGGCCCACTGGGAGGAAGTTGTCTTTGAGTTGTATGATTTCAGTTTCAATGTTACTCATCTCTTCACAGTCCATTTGTTTAATTTGTTGAATGTTTTCATTGTTGAAAATGGTTGGGCTGAGCAGTTGTTTTGCTGTCCTAAGTGACATTGGGTGAGCAGATTGTTGAAACTGTAATTGTGATTGACTTGCTCCATCAACAATTTGAGATTGACTTGCTGTCTCAAGGTCAATATTTAATCCTGTAAACTCTTGTTGCAAAGTTAAAAAGTTGTTTATTTGCCTATCATTCTCAAATACTTGCCATTCTTTGACATTGTTTGGAATAGAAGGCCTATATTTGACTTCTGCTGTGAAACAATTGTTGGGTTGTAGTGGGAATTTGAAGGTGCTGGCAAATGTTGCCAAGCTGTGAGCATGGAGATTGTGGCCCCTTGGAATCTTTGTGAGAACAAACTCGGAGAAAGTTTCTAGTATTTCAATTACAGCAGACCTGTAGGACCTTAATCTTTTGTCATTGGTGACAAAATCCCCTTTTACTTGTTGAATTACTAGATCAGAGTCCCCCATGATTGAGAGGCTATGTGCTTGTAATGATTTTGCAATCTTGAGACCTAGTAATAGAGCTTCATATTCTGCCATGTTGTTAGTGCATTTAAAGTTCAGTCTATATGCCCTGCCTTGTGCACAGGCTTTCTCTTTGTTATGTATCCATACTCCAGCTCCTGCCCCTAACTTGTTAACTGAGCCATCAAACTCTAGGACCCACAACTATCTTGCTGGTCAGGAGATCTTAAATTCTTCTCATGGGATGGCAGTGTGAGCATGAGTTGGGGTTTCTTTTCCCATTTGTTTTCCAGGATAGCTTCATCATTTGTTTGACAATTTTTTACAACTAAAGGAGGGTGAATGGGTATTGTTGGGCTGATTAAATTTTGGCAGGTGCCACTTGTTTGATGGATGTTTTGTTCTTGTATGGGTGTTTCGGTCTTAATGTTATTGCTTAAGGAATTTGTGCTGTCATTGAAAAGGATGAAGGAGTCTATGTCCGAATGGACAGCATATATTGGAAAATTTTGAGGCTTTTCTTCACTGCTGACCATGTATTTCATGAGTGTTTCCCTATAAAGTCTCTTGGGTTGTCCAAAGACAGAGATGGTTGCATATGACATGTCTAATTGCAGGGAGCCTTGGAGCTTGGCTCCCCATGATCTTGATAAGAGCATTCCATATTTGGGTGGGATATCAGCAACAACAACATCCATTAAAATGGTTTTGTTGGGAAATTGAACCAGGGACACACATAAATCCTTAATCAGGCCCAAGCATTTTACTTGACTAGAATCAAAAGAAAACAGGTCTTTGTATGGTCTTGTTATATCCAAATTTAATCTTTCCATGACTGCTTTTGGCATGAGGTTGTGAGATGCACCTGAGTCAAACATTGCATTGTGCAGTATTTTATCATGAACGTGTAAGCTGACATAAAAAGGTAAAACCCCTGTGACTACTGTTTTTCCATCTACCTCTGGACCAAACAGTAATTCTGGAGTGTCATCTAGCACATTTACATCATCTTTGTTGTTGGTGAGCTGAAGGGATTTCTTGATCTGTTGCTTATATATGTCATGCTTGGCTAGCTCTAAAAGGGGAATTGCTATCTTTAACTTGCCAATCTCTGTTCCTAGGTCAAAGGGTTTATCCACCTGAATTTTAGGGTCACGGACAGCAGTCCTTTCCTTGTTCAATGAATCTTCTTGTTGGATTTCATCTTGATTTTGGAACCTGCCCCCCATGCCCATGTCTTGAGGGGTGATGTTCGGATTTGGGTGAGAGGATGATGTTGCTGTGGGCTCTTGTGGTGTGGACAGAAATTCAGTGACCTCCTCAACCACTACTTCCTTTGCAGGCAAGTTTGTTTTGTCATTAGGTTCAGTGACTGAGGCTTCTTTAGATTGCTGTTTCTCCTTTACCTTTTCAGGCTGATTTGCATTTACAGTCCGACTTCTTAGTTTGTACTGCTTATGGACTTCATAGACAGCAGTATCATATCCTTGCTTAAAGTCAAAGGATTCTCCTGATTGTGTTTGGAATGTTTTGTTCTCATCCTCATCATGGTCTTCTTGTGTTAGGAAAACATGGCTTTTACCATCCAGACCTATTAAATTGATCTCTGGATCTTCATTGAGCTGATTAGCCGAGGAAGTTTCTGCATAATTTTCTTGAAAAGGTGGTCTGATATCTTGGTCAGCACCTGTTTTTCCTATATTGGGGTTCTGTGTTCTCCTAAAATTTGGGTTTCTAGGAGTATTGTTTTGTGGTGCTTCCCATGATGACTTTCTTTCTACTGATTCCACTCTCTCACCTAGTCTTTTCATGCTGTTTAGTATTGCATCCAACTTTTGATCGAAGCCCGAGGGCTCTTCTTTGAAACCAACCTTCTTTTCCAGCTTTGCCCTGTTTCTTTTGGCAATTAGGTTGGCCTCTACAGTGACTGCAACTCTTTGGGCTTCTGCAAGGGTTGGAGGGTCTCTTTCTCTCAACTGATAGGCCATATCAGAGTCAAAACCATCAGGGAAGTTATAAAGGGCCAAATCAGGAGGGGGCCTTAAGTTCTGGGGAATAGCATTGTATATGTTGTTAAACCTAGCACAATATTCCAACACCGTTTCTTGGGGACCTCTTTTAATAGTGTTATATTCACCAAGTATATGGTGTGGATCTCTCTTTTTCTCCCATCTGTTGGTAAATTCCTGGTATAGAACTTCAGAGGTTGCAATGGAATTTGCATTCAAGGATCTAAACCAAGTTCTGACATCCCCAGTTAGGCTTTGGACAAAAATTCTCATTCTAACACTGTCATCATCTATTTCATAGGTCTCAAAGTGGTCTTGCATCTTTTTAGCATGCTGGATGGCTGTCAAAGGGCCATGGGAGTCAAAAAATGAGAGTCTAGTTTGGTAGTCTTGGGGTAGAGCCGGAGCATTGGCTGGAATCTGCAATGGTGCATATCTGTTAGCCATGTTTATAGGGTTAATAGGGTTGATAGGAACAAATGGGACAACTGGGATTACAGGTGTACTGGGGTTAATAGGATGGATAACAAGTGGAGAACTGGTTGAGTGAGTATGTGCAGATGGTGAAGATGGAAAGGTAGGACTTTGAGGGGTTGAAGATGAACTAGGGGAGTTGGGTGTGGAACGAAAAAGGACTTTGCAAGGAGTGGGAATGAGGATGGGTTGGTCTGACCTTATATCTGAATCAGCAGGTTTATCCTGCTTGTGTTGTTCCTTATGTTCTTTGGGATGATATTTGGGTTATCAACAATGATGGGTTGATCAGGGTCAGGGTGTGCCCTAGTATGCCTTGGGTTTCTTTTAGGAGCCAGCTTCTAAGTGTTCTTTCAGAACTTTATACAGAAGTTTTGTATTTACAAGGGCAAAATAAGAACTCTGGAATGACTATATATGTTTCAAGGCTAGGATAAGTTTCCCTAGTTAGCTCTTCCCTAAGACTGCCCCTGTATTAGAGAAACAGTCCTAAGATGTCTTGGCTAGCTTCAGGCTTGATGAAAGCTTTGGAAGATAGATAGTGATTGAATAGTCTGGTTCCCCAGTGGAGTCGCCAATTATGTTAACACCCAGGTTGTTCCCTATGACTCCCAAGGGAATACGGCCGGGGTAACCACTAACCAATCTTTTAATCACTGTTTCTAGCCAAACAGTGATCAGAGAGGGCTCTCTCTTTATGATTTATATCTACAGTGATGGTGTTTTAGGCTAGGTATTGAGTACAGGTTATGTTTGTGTTTCGGTTGATGTAATTCCCTTAGACTTTAGTGATGTAGTTTTCAGATATGTTGAATATCATTGGGCAATGGAGTCTGTGGCTTGGTGTGTTTGAAACTGTAAGATGAAGGATGGAACGTACAGGGCCTTTTGAGTGCTTCATTAAAACATATTTTTGGGTAATGACAGGAGACAAGAGAAAACAGAGGTCACAGGGGCAATAGTTGAATCCCTGAAAATGACTGTTACAATAAAAATACAGTTTCGAATTGCAGCAACTAAGAATTACAATTCTTTCACTGTATATGAGGAAAACATATATAATAGCTCAGTTTGAGTCCAGGGTAAACATGGTTAAATCCTGGTACTATCCTTTCACCTTGCTATCAAGTGTAAAACATTAGAACAACAAAGAGAACAAAAGACTCAAAAAACACATAACAAAGAGATTTGTGAATACTTATAGTTTTAATGCAACACCCATGGAATCCTGTAACATGCATCATTCACCACAAGACATCAAATACACCAAGCTTCTGGAAGTTCCATTCCTCCTTTGTATTAATTCTCTGAAAATATTACAGCAGATGGAAGTTCTCCAAGAGAAAATTACAGCAACCCTTCAGCATCTGTGAAGGGTGTATATATACTAGCGGTGGTCTACAGAAATATCTGAGTTCTGCGTTATCTCAGTCTTTACATTCTCACCAACTTTTTAAGATATTATGTCAAAAATTTATTACACATTTAATACACAGTACAGGCATTTTAATGCTCTGTCAGAAGATATTTAGCTTTGTAAGAATAGCTAAGTCGGTCTGAACATTTGGAGTTAATGCATAGAAAACCCGACTGTAGGCTGGTACACTGTGTCTCGGACCTGTCAGCTGTGACTTTGACTGCTGCTGGTGGTGAGTGACTGGTCTGGCTGAGTTGGCTCAGCCTCTGCTTTTTCTGTAAATTTAATTCCCAAAATTGCCACTGCGCGTGTCTGCCTTTTTTCCTTCTGCGCTATTGGTTCTGGCCTGTCAAAATTGTCTGGGTCAAATGCCTCCAGACATCCTGTGTGGGCAGTTGATGTGCCAAAATTGCGCCTAGAGTCTCATCTGCTTCTGTGAATTTGAAGAAATTGGGTGGTGTATCAAACAGATGCTCTATCTCATTCATGAGAAAAAACAGGTTTTCCACCCTGTCATACACCATTTGCCCTGTGGCTGGCCCTGTGTCTGCTGAAGTGCTGGGAGATTTTGCAATCTCTGCTACTGCATGGGCATCAATTCTCTTGTTATAGTTGTCCAGGGTGAGCAGTCTTCCCACGCTGCTCAAAATGTTGGGGAGGCCTCTGTTCTGCAGTGTTACAAATTTCTCCAGGAATTTGTTAATTTCTGTCTGCATGTCCTGTGTTCTCCTCTCCAGGGTCCCAACCAAGTTTCTCAATGTAACAACTCTCTTGGCTATGGCAATTGTTTCTGTCCTGTTGTTGATTCCCATGGTAGCCAATTGAGTGCTGGTCTTGTAATTCAGGATATTGATCATCCTGGTAGCTGCTTCTGGCATGTGTCCAAGGCTTGCCCTGGCTCTCTGTATCTCCTTGTTTGCTTTGGTGATGAGCACCATTTGCTCATCCATAGTCTCAATATATTGCCACTGGTTGGCAATGGATCTTCCAATGTTGCTCCATAATACTGCTTTCATCTGAGCAGTTACCTTTTCCAATGCAAGCTCTTTTTCCAGCTCAGCAATCCTTCTCTTAAGGGTTTTCACCTCTCTCTCCTTGGCTGCCTCATTTTGTTTGCTTTTATCAAATTTCTCATTAACATTAGCCAAGTTCTGTTTGAGCCCATCCAGCTCTTTCATTTGAGCTTCCATAGCTCGGATCTCTGCTTGTAGCTTCTGCATGTCTAAGCTAGCAGCTTGCTCTGATGTTGTTGTGGGGGCTGTGGATGGTGCTGTAGCTCCTGTTTGCTGAGGAGGAGGAGTGATGATCGGAGGTGCTTCCTCAAGATTTATTATTAATGGAGGAGGCTGGGAGGATTGACCTTCCCCTTTCTGTTTCATGGCTTCTTGTAGTGCTGCCTTTGCAGCTTCAGTTTGTCCTAGCTGGTCTTGAGTCCTAACCAGCTCTTTGTATAAGGATACCAGCAGGTCTGTGGTATCTTTTTCTTGCCGTTGCTGGGCAACTTCATCTGTTTGTGGATGGATGGTGGCCGGGAGTTTGATTTTCTTTCTTAGGGCTGCCATGTCTGCATCCCTTATTTTCAGCAGTTCTTGGATGCCTTTGACATCCTTGGGATCATGTCCTATCTCTATGATTACCTCCTCCAAGGATTTGATCCTGTTGTCCTTGGCTTGTGAGGATGCTCGTTCCAATTCTAGCTGGGATGATGTATTGTCTAGGCTGCTCTTTAACTTGTAATTTTCCAGTGTCTCATCTGCCAGGGAGGCATACACCATTTCACCCGTTTGTTTGTGTAACTCTATCTTATCCATGGGGTGAATGTCCTTAGCCAGAACTTCCATATTTGTTCTCAAATAGTCTGAGGTGGACTGAGGATGTAGAGTTGTGGGCATGAAATGGCTCATTATCATTTTGCCCTCACTCACATCAAAAGCAGACATTAGTCTCTGCTGGTTGCTGGGAGCTAGTTTTAACAAGTGATCATAGAGTTGCACTTTTATGGGATCACTCCTTCTCTTGATTTCTATGAACTGCTGCTTTATACTTGAGTGCCCCTCTCTATGCTGGCCAGAAGAGCTGACCTCTCCTCCCATTGTCATATCTGGTCCTCTTTGAGATGAGCTGGCCGAGAGTTCTCCACTGGGTGGGCCCATGCCCATGGCCTGCCTTATTGCTATGTCCTCCTCTTGGGAGTCATTCAATCTTTGTCTCTTCTCTCCTCTGATAAAGGATGAAGTCTGGGGAGTCTCTCTCTCTCTCTTTCTGGTTAAGTCCTCCTTCTGAGGTGTTTGGAGGACTGAGCTGTCCACATTGATGTCTGTTCTTGGAGACAACTCTGTTTGGGGCTGCTGTTCTGTAGGACCGGGCAAATCTGTCTCTTTATCTTGCTGTAATGGCTGCTGCCCACTAGTTTGTGGTTTATCTTGTTGCTGCCCCAACTCCTGTTTTTCCATTTCTTCTTGCTGCTGTAGCAAGGTGTCAACCTGTTCTTCTGTTAATATAGGTGGTTGTTCCACCTGTTTGCCTTTGTCCTTGCTTGCTGCTTGGGTTGTCTGCTCGGCAGTTCGCTGTTGTGTTGCTGGTGTTGTGGTGGCTGCCCCAATTTGCCTCCTGTAGGAAATAGGCACCTGTCCACAAGTTTCCAAGTCAGCTTGTTTTTGGACATTTCTAGCCTCTTGCTCAAGTATTTCTTCATTAGTCATTTGCTCTACTAATGTGCCCTCTTCCCAATCTGGTGCATTTGCATATTTTTCAATTTCAGGTAATCTTGCATGAGCATAGTTGCCTAACTTATACCTGATCCTCCTGAGGGAAATAGAGTGGTTAGGGTCATATGGAATCCACTCAAAACTAGTTTTCAACTGGAGTCCTTCCAGGATCCTGTCTGCCTCTTTCCAGCCTTCCTCCTTCCTGTTGTATAAGAAGGGACCTAGCTGATTTCTCACTTTCAACTGTGATTTCTTGTTTCTACTCTGAAAGTGTAGGTAATCTGAGTTCCCAAATTGCCTGAAATATTCTAAGGCAAACAGTCTCATGGGAACGTACCTTGGCAGCCTAAATGGATTTAATTCACATCCATACACCCTAATGACTGTGTGATTCTGGTAGAAGTACCAGTTGCCGATGTTGTAAAGCTTGTTCAAATGAAGAATTCTCTTCATGTCATCGGTCAGTCTAGGAGGAGGGGCACCTTGCAGCACTGTTAGGGCTGGATGAACAAATAAATCAATAAACTCACAGTATGTATAAGGTGATACTGAGGTACAATGGAACACAGGGGTCCAAAAAACAACTGATCTTGGGGTTCCTTGGGCGTTGAGTGGCCTCAAAGGGACAGAGAAGGTAGCTGGCTGGTTGAACAAGAACAGATGGTATATGTAGGAGGTGTATCTGAACAGCCTCTCCCTCTTCAAGTTCATGAACTGGTCATGAATCTTCTCAGCTATATAAGTTGCATAATCATAGTGGATAGCTGGAGGCTTACCCGGGGCAAATATGGACAGCATGGCCAATATGCTGTCATCTACATCTTCCAGTCCTCTGAATCCCAGGACATATCCAATCAAGTCCACCATCATCCTGCCCAACTCATTCAGGTATTGGTACCCAATGGGAGGGGTTCTGACTGCTTCAGAGCTAGGTGTGACAAATAGCTGGTTAATCTTCACAATCTGGTCATTAGACAGGTTATTTCCTCTCTTTATCAAATCTTGCATGGAAAGAGGGGTCAATTTCTTGGCTGTATGGAAATGCAGCATCTGATTTATACTCTCTGGAGTGATCTGAAACAGGACTAGGCCTGTGGGGCTAATGACTGCCCTTTGGCTGGGGTCATAGCACTCTTGGCAACTGTAGATAAGCTCTGGCATGGGATTAACTTGGGGAAGGTTGTATATGGGCAAATTTGATTCCCAAATTCCCAGGATATCTGCTCCACTCATGTGCTGGGCTCTCAGTTCATTTAACATCTGGATATTATACTTAGTTCCCATAGGAAACCAGTCCAACATCTGGTAATCCATGTCTCCCAGGGGCTTCCATGCTAATTCTTGGTGGGGGGCATTGATAGGCTTAATATTGAGAGCAATGGGAGTCTCCATAGCTTGTGAAGGGATAAACTAATGCAATTTGACAAGTGAGTTGGCAAAGACAGACTGCAGATTGCCCTCTGTGGTAAAAACTTGATTTTCTGAACTGTCAGAGGGGAATTTACCAGCTAGAAATTGAAATACTGCTGGTAATTGGTTACAGAGACTCCTTTGGGGCCCAATTTAGCTCCTGGTAGTAATTCAGAGGTATTCAGCGGGGCATTTAGCCGAGAAAACGCAGGACGAGGGGTTTTCAGATGAATTGCAGTTTGTTACAACTCTGCAGGGAATTTTTGGACTTCACAGAGACAATGGTGGAGGTATAACCCGGTTCTAGCGGTGAAAAAGTCTGTTTTACGGTCCTATTATGCCTGTGAGCAGTTTAGAGCAGAATGCAGGTCGTATGGAGGGCAGGGCAGGGTAAATACCTGTAACTCGACGTGCAGAAGTCGTGATAAGGTGTACTGCAGTTGCTGGAGTGGTCGCCTTTGTTGAATTTACAGGTTGGCGGAAATCCGGGCAGAAACGGTTAAACAGAGAGTTCAGCAGACAAAACGATGAAATGGTGAAAAAACGCGTGAAATTTGGTTAATATGAGATTTTTACCCATTTGGCGCTTTTTTTTTTACGATGACGTCAGCATGACGTCATTGGTGGGTCACGGTGATGTGACGTCAGCTGACGTCATCGGGGAGGACGTGGCGGAAGACGACAGGTCAACGGGGGTGAGGTGGCAGTCCAGTCAGCGGTGAGCTGGACGCGGGGTGGAGGCGGGTACGAGACGTGGCAGACAGGTCAACGGGGACGGGCGGAGGTGAAACCGTGACGGTCATGGTTAAGGCTCTAACCGTCACGGTTTCTCGGGGCGGTTAGAGTACGGCGCCCAGGGTGTCAGAGGGAGCTCCGAGATGGTCCATCGGGCGACGCGTGGCGGAGGAGTGACGAGGCGCAACGTCATGTTCTCGGGAGTTAACGTGCGGACGTGGATAGCGCTCCGATATTGTTGTGGGCCGTCGGATCTGGAAGGCTTGATCCGACGGCTGGCGGAGGTGTAAGGTGCACGGCGGATAGGGCGGCGGAAATATTAACTGTTTGTGGGTTTTTGACATGGTTTTCAAATGTTTCAACTTCTGACCACCCGCGCTTGCATTTGGGGGCGTGCTGAAGGCGGAATTTTGCCTTTTATAAGGTTTGCGGAGGGTTTGTGGGCTAGAGGGGTTTAGAGAGGGGTTTTTACCCATGCAAAGGTATTTTTTGAGGGGAAATGATCTGCAGCAAAGGGAGAGTATCGGAGATAGGTTCACCATGGTGGCCAGATGCCACTATGATCCCTCTTTGCAGATTTCTCGGCTATTATGCCTAGGGGAGGGAATATATAACATTTAGGGCTTTATACACCTTAGTGTTATTACTATTAGGGCAAGGGGTAGAATAAGGGAGTTAAATAGTAGATTTAGGAGTTAGTAAAGTGAAGGAGGGGAATCTTTGAGAAAGGGGATGTTAATGATGGAGTAGAGGGGAAAAAGTGAAGTTAGTGATGCTCTCTGCTGTGAATCCATGAAATTCACCACCTTTTTGCTGATATGTCCATTGCCTTGGCAAAATATCTTTGACAACTATGTAATGGTGAACCTGTCCTTTCTGCAACCACAACTGCCTACCCAACTATTTCACCTAACATTTTTTAGTTTCTTCTTGGAGGGGCACTTAGACTTGCAACCCTCAATTGCCTTTTCTTTTCTTTGGCTTTTTCCTTTTTCTCTATCTGCTTCTACCCTTATCTCTTCCAAGGTCCCAGATTAGACTTTTGGGAACCTTTGTTTCTCTACCTGAACTACTTATCTGCCAAGATTAAGCTGTTTGGACAGACTTCTTTCTCTATTCTATAACTCAAAATTGAAACATGGCATGATCCAGCTTGAACTGTTGAATCATCCACAAAATTTGTAATAAGGTCCTCAATATTTGAAGTATTTCATACACCTCTGATTTCCTGGAAATATGGGATCTTTGTAGTAACAAAGCAGAGCATATTTGGATTTTCAATAATCAATCATGAAATATGAAACCTATTACTATAGGTATCCAACATTGTGCTGTGTCTGATTATATTGTGCTGTGCCACATCTTTCTGACTGTACTTCCTTCTTCTTCCATATCTTCAAGCGTGATGATGTTTTCTTCTTTTGGTATGGTGCCCGTACTTTGTTTCTACATTCCTTTGTTGTATGTTCAAGCTTGTTTCATGCATAACATCTTACATGTTTCATATTCCTCCTGTAGCAATCAACAGCTTTGTGACCAAACATATTGCAAGAAAAACAATATCCATTAAAGTACCTGGAATGTGATGATCTTTCTGTGTGATGATATTGAACCATTCTTCTTCTACATCTAGCTGCAACATGTCCAAGATTATGACATTCATAACATTCAATATTATTCATCTGAGTAAATGGCCGACTATTACTTCCATAGTTAGGAGTAAAATATTTTCTTTGAAGAATCTCTTTCCTTGATTGTTGATGGGGTTGACCTCTCATTTCTCTTATCTCCGTGTTGATCATTTTAGATTTCTCTTTAGAGTTCCTTGCCTCACCTTGTGAACTAGATTCACCTTCAACAGATTCATGAAAACCAAGACCAGTCTTGATAGCAGGAGACCTTTGACTACTAAGAAAATCATCCAAGACTTTAGAACTATCTTGAAATCGTAACAGTTTATCATTTTCTTCTAATTGACCTTTTAAGATATTTACCTCAATCTGAAGTTGTTCTTCCTTTTCTAGACATTGCTTCTTCATGTCTTCTTCAGCTTTCCTTCCTTCTTCCAACTGATGCCTTAGTTTGAGAATCTCCTTTTCTTGTTCTTCATTCAGATCCTGTTGCATTTGACGAATTCTGAAGGCACATTCCAGCTGATATTTTATGCTGATAACTTCGTTTACCTGTTTTTCAATAGCTTGGAGTAGATCTTTATTCTGCTTCTTTGATTCTTCAAGATCTTCCTTTAGCGAGCGGATCGTAGCTTCAAGACTTTCATAGTAACTGGATCTATCTCTGAGTTTCTTGATGGTTGTGCTTCTTTCATTGATTTCATCTCTTAGTGATGTTACTTCATCCTGCAACTTTTGATATTTGTACTTGAATAACTTCCTTACCTTGTTTCCTTCTTCTAGTTGGGCCTTTAGTTTGGTAGCTTCTTCTTTGAAGTCACATTCCCTTTTGTTCAATAGATCTTGTTGATCCCTCATTTTATCTGAAAGCCTTTTAAATTCTGCCTCTATTTGATATCTTTCTTGTTCACCCATAAGAGAAAATTATGTTGTTTCGCTATCACTTTCATCTTTTCCAAATGGATAGATAGCTGGAACATCAGAGGATAGAAAATTCATACCTGATAGTTCATCTTCATTCTGAAATGATTTTGAATCTGATTTTGAATCTGAAGATCTTCTTACACCTAATCCCCAATCGATTCTCCCACTGTCATAGTTCTTCTGAGATGTCTTCTTCTTAAGCTTCTTTCCCATTGTTCCACAGATCTCCTTTAAGCGATCAAGCCTCTACCAAAGGACCTGCTCTGATACCAATTGTTGGAAATAATACTGAGAGGGGGGGGGGGGGGGGGTGAATCAGTATTATCAGATCAATAAAACATTTTCATTTCCATACTTAGATACATATACGCTACTTCATTCAAGGGAACCTGCATGTATATGCAACTGAGTCTAATGCAACTAGCGTATATCCAGAATACTTATAATTCAGTTATTCCATTAGATGTTGATCTTTAGTTAGTGCATCAGAACTTAATTAACCATATGAACAGTAAGCAGGTGCAGTAAAACAGATCATCACACACACGAAGCACACATGAACACCATGATATAAGGTGGAAACCCAATGTGGGTGAAAACCACCTGGTGCAAGTGGTCTCTATCTTCTTTCAATAAGAAACTTCATTTTACAATATTTTGTATTGGTGTAGTCCTTTACCAGTACGCGGGCTGCAACTTGCAGAGGACTACAACCCTCTCTCGTTTTCCAGACTCTCCTGGATGGGAGCTACAACCCCCTTAGCTTTTGTACTAGCTGATCCATTTACTAGTATGTAGGTGCCTGCCTACTGAATGCTCCAATCTTCACTTGTTCTCTAGCTGCTACTAGAAGGGAGCTTCTACCCCCTTTGCTCTTGTACTAGTTGATGTACTAGTACGTAGGCGCCGACCTACGATCTCCTTTCATCCTCCAGGGACCACATTTCATACATTTTCAGACTGGATACTCCTGAAGCACAACACTATAATCTGAAGGCCACGTTTCATCAAATTTTCATACTGGACCCATAAATATCATTGAAGCACAAAACAATCAATACTAGCATCATCAATCTCTAAATCACTGAAACCCTGAAACCCTGTCAACAACACAGTCACCAGAACACATAGCAGACAACAGAACTCTGCAACAACAATCAGACCCAACTGCAACTTCAAACATCAAACTTCAAAATGTATACGCTACTACGATGAATCAAACCCACATACATACGCGCTTTTTCCAAGGCCAACCCGCGTACAGATCTAAAAATATTTTCTTATAACTTTGCAGTTGTACCAGACATCAGTCATACTCATAACATTTATAGAACATTACATGCGTCAATATGCAGATCTAGAATAAGCATAATCAACCATATAAAGATAGTTCATTTCAAACCATTTGATCCCGATCTCTCCTTGGATCTTGTTCTCCATCAACCGGTGAGATCCCTCCTTAGCTCAGATCAAGCAATGCATCATCAACCCATAACCTACATACTGGATCTCATACTTCCTCATATATTCAAGACTTTTCGGATACCTTTGCCTAATGATCTTCTTCTCCTTTTATAGTCTTAGGCCTTGCTCAATACCATGGTCCAAAACCATAACAAACCAATACCACGGACCCAATACTTGGGATCAACACATCTGACGAGGTACCATGGTCCAAAACCATAGGTTCAAATACCAAGGACTAACTACCACGGACCAAAGGTAAGTTCTCCAACATTTATATGCGCGCTTTTCCTTACATGAAAGTGCGTGTATACACATACACGCCTTTGAAATGTATAACCCGCATGTATACGCGGCTTCGCTTCACTGAAACTGTGTATATATATTTTCTCTTCATTCTTGTAGTCTGATCATCAAATCCTTGCTGCTGACCTGCTGCACTATGATCTGTCATCTCCTTGATTTGCCATCAAGGACAACACTTGTCTCATAATGCCAACAATCTCCCCCTTTGGACTTGATGGCAAAGCTAACTTGTCACACTTAGAACTATCATCTGATTCCTTTGAGTTGTCCTACATCCCATGCATTCAGTCACATCTGATATCTCTCCTGAAGATTCATCTAGTTATAACTAAGTGAGATGTTCTTCTATGAGTGGGTTGCCATCAAGTACAACTCATGCATCATAAAGCCAACAATATATATATATATATATATACACACTTTTATTAATAAAATTACCAACTTTTTTTTAGATAAAAGAAAATCATAATATACATATCACATTGAAATATATAACATATAAATAATAAATATAAATTAAGATTCAATTTACCATATAAATTAAAATAATGATTTTGTAACCGTATTTAAATTTAATTAATAAGCACATAAAAACTTAATACTTACAATAAACTTACAATATAACAAGATTCATGACTATGGATATTCACTCCCACTTTACCATGGCTATTATTAACTTGTAAATAGATTTTGTTACAAAACCATGGCCCAATACCATAGCTTATCAATATCACATGTCCAAAAATCATAACTCGTTTCACAATCAAAATATTTTATAAATGTTTTATTTTAATTTAATTTTATAACCTTTGGAACATATTAGAAGAGCTAAAGGTTCTTTTTGAGTTGAGAGCTGCCACTATAAGGTTATATGAGAATGTAATTGCCAAGTTAAAGAGCAATGAGGGGTGATCGAAATATATTAAGTGTAATATCGGAGTTAAACAAGGTTACCCCCTCTCCCCTACCCTATTTGGCATTTACATCGACAAGTTAGAAGGTTGTTTAGAGGAAGCAAGATGTGCTGGCATGATCTTAGCTGGGATAGTCATCATCCTTCTTCTCTACGCTGACGATATTTTTCTTCTTGCAAGGTGCCCATCTGATCTTAATAAGAAACTTATACTTCTTAAGGATTTCTGCTCTACCATGGGTATGATTGTTAAAATTGACAAAACAAAAGTTATGATTATCAAATCCAAGAAGGACACTTACACTAATTTTAGGTATGACAATAGTAACTTGGAGGAAGTGTCTTCCTACAAGTACCTAGGAATTGATATTCATCACAAGCTCAATTGGAACTATAGCATTGAGAAAAGGATTAATGGGGGATGGAAAGCTTATTTTGGTCTTGAAAACAATTGTAAAACGGCAAACCTCGTAATGTGGGATAGAAAGAAGTTCCTCTTTGAAACTTTAGTCACTTCGGTTATCTTATATGGATGTGAGGTTTGGGGTTGTAGCATCTCTAGAGAATCCTGGAGCAAGATTGAGCAAATCCAGAAGCGTTTTATAACGTATAACCTCAAAATTAAAAGCAACACACCCTATCATATTCCCCTTATAGAAGTGGGTCTTTCCCCTATCAAGAGCCTAGCTAGGACTAGGCTTCTGTTGTATAAGCACAAACTCAATAACATAGGAGACCATAGACTTCCCAAGCTAGCTTTAAATTCCAGCCAAAACCACCTAAGGCTCAAACGAGGTTGGTATAAAGACACCAGGGCCTGGTTAAACCATTGGGAGATCGATGAGAATGTTGCATTACAAAACATTAATAACATTAAAAATATTGTTACTTCTAAGTTCAAAGAAAAAATGTGGTGTGAGAAAGATTTAGCAGCTAAAAGAAAATTAAGATATTATAAGGAGGTCAGCAACCCCATAGTAGAAATCAAAAGTATCTCTCTGTTTTAACTAGCACAAAGAAGAAAATTAATATAGCCAAGATTAAAATGAACTCTCATGAGCTCCATAGTTTAATCTTAACTCTTAATTTAAATATTCTTTTATTATTAATCATTTATTTTTATGCAATGAGCCAATCTTTTAAAAGAATATAACTTTAAACACTCAAACATAATTAACATTTTAAAAGTATATCTTATTCATAATAAATGTTATTTTTCAGACTTTCCACGTTTTTTTTTAATGTTAACTTATTTTGGTGGCGACCAAACATATTTAAATTACATATTTTTTTTTTTAATAGAAATCGCAATCTTTTTATCACCGGTGGAATCCAACCATTTTGTCCCCAGTTGTCACCACGCACCCTTTCAAAAGGACGTAAAAATGGGAAAAAATCTCTAAATAAAATTTCCCCTTGCTCTTTGCGAAACGCCCAAGCATTTACTAGGTGACCTTATTTTAAACCACTATACATGAATTGATTTAAAGTAACCCCACAGTTTTGTTTTTCCTCGCTTGTTTTCCTGTCACTAAGGGTGTGTGGGTGTGTTAAGTGGAACAATGAAGAACAATAATCATGAAATAAAAACATTTTCGCTATATAATATATATCCTAATTAGGGAATATTTAATGATAAAACTAATAAGGGTTTGTTAGAAATTACTCGTGATCTTTTTATTAATTGTTTTGAGGTTTTTATTAATTGTTTTGTTATGTTTTATTTTATTTAACATTTTGATTTGGTCAAATTACATAAAAATTAAAATTAAATTGAAATTAAAATTAAAATTAAATAAAATAAAATAATTTATTTAGGGTTTTTTCTTTTTGATTTTAGATTTTGAATATAATATTTTAAATTATAATAGAATAAAATATATATTTTTTTATTTTTTTAATAAAATTTATTGAGTTGAGAGGTGTTCTCTAGCTTAATATGCTAGAGATGTGTAACATAATATAATGTAAACATTTTGGCTTGGTTAAAATAAAATAGAAATTAAAATTAATGTAATGTAAACATCTTAATTTGGTGAAAACAAAATAAAAATTACAAAATAACCTTATAAAAAAAAGACTCATGGTATTCATGTGGGAAACAATCTATTTAAGAGTGAAACTAAACTAACCTAAATTCATCTTAGTTTGATGTTATATTTAGATAAACTAGTAGATTCATCTTAACTCTAGAAGAGAGATCAAATCTCTCGAGGTGCAAATCTTTCCTCAAGTTTTGCACTCAAAAAAAGTTGTCTAAAGATTGAACTTGAGGAAGGATTTGCACCTCGAGAGATTTGATTTGATCCCTCTTGGAGTGGGTGCTTGCTAGATATGGAGTTAACATGGATCTACAATTGCTTAGATAATAGATAATTATATAAACATAAAACATAAATTTTTAGACATAATGACCATGATTTAAATGAAGCTAATATGCTTTCCCACAAACCATTTGCAAAAGATTGAAAATATAATTTAAAAAGAAAAAGAAAGAGAAAATAACTCTCGTTTTTGTTTTTATTTTTATTTTTAAATTAAGAAATCATGACAAAAAAAGTTATATAAAATTTCTCTAATTTGATTTTAAAATATTTGCTTACAAAAAGCCTAATTTAGAGTTCTACAAGTGAAGACTTACCTTCACCAATAATAGTCACCTATGAGATTGAAAATTCAAGGTCCTAATTCCTTAATCACTTAGTGAATCTTCTGTATCTATATATAGCTCTCACACAAAACTATGCAATCTTCAAATTTGACACAACAATCAAATTTGACACAACAAATTGACTTTTCTGTAATTTTTTTAAGTTCTCTCATATAATACACTCTAATATAAGAATAAAGCTTAAATTTGTACAACTATAGATACATGAATCAAAATTATCGAAACAAGATAAAGAGAAAATAACTCTTCTTTTTTATTGGGTCTGCACTCTATAGCAGAGTATAGGATAAATGTGTGTGTTAGGTGTGAGGTGTTAGATGTGTTAGATGTTAGATGTGTAGGTGTTAGATGTTAGATGTGAGATAGGGTAGGTGTGTGTGTTAGATGTGAGATGTTAGATGTTAGATGTGTTAGATGTGAGATGTTAGATGTTAGATGTTAGATGTGAGATGTGAGATCTTTTTTAAATTCAATTTTTTAATATTGTAATTTTTATTTTTATTAATAAAATTATGAACAATTTTTTAGGTAAAAGAAAATATAATATACATATCACATTGAAATATATAACATATAAATAATAATTATAAATTAACATCCCTTTTACCAAATAAATTAAAATAATGATTCCATAACCATCTATAAATTTAATTAATACGTAGATACAAACTTTTATATATTTGTCTTTATTTTAGGAGGACATTATTGTGTCCCATATTGTTGGGCCAAAGAGGCACTCTAAGTATAGGGTAGATGTGTGAACCTTAGATGTGAGATATTAGATCTTAGACATTAGAAGTGTAGGTGTTAGATGTGAGATGCGAGATGTTAGATATTTTTTTAAATTCAATTTTTTTAATATTGTAATTTTATTTTTTAGTAATAAAATTACTAACAATTTTTTAGATAAAAGAAAATATAATATACATATCACATTAGAATATATAACATATAAATACTATTTAATTGAGGGGTTTTCGCACTGCATTATATTAGATATCATTTTTTGGGATTCAATAAGCGCTAAGTGGACTATTCAAAAATCATGAGAAATTAGTCAGTTACAACTACTCTCATGGAAATGGTCATAGATGAATGACTTACTTAACGCAGTTGAATCCCAAAAACTAATATCTAATATAAATAGTACTTATAAATTAACATCCATTTTACCATATAAGTTAAAATAATGATTCCATAACCATCTATAAATTTAATTAATAACTGAATAAAAACTTAATATTTACAATATGATAAGATTTTTAATCATGAATATTTACTATGGATATTATTAACTTCTAAATAGGTTTTTTTTACAATACCATGGGTTAATACCATGGTTTATCAATACCATAGGCCATCTATGCTTTTGATTATTATGCCATGGATCTAGGCTTTTAATTAGTCTGTTACAATACCATGGACCAATAACATGGCTTATCAATACCACATTCCCAAAAGTCATAACTTATTTCAAAATCAAAATATTTTACAAATACTTTATTTTAATTTAATTTTATAACATTTTAATATTAAATCTAAAAGCAAAAGGGCTATAATTACTTTTTAGGTATATCTAACCCTCCATCCTCATAAATACTAAAAATATTCCCATAGAGATTAAATTTGGGTTTTAATAAATTAAAAATGAGAATATTTTTATATATACATATATGAAATTTATATAATATAAATAATATTATAAAGAGCCATGATAGACGCATCTTAACCATAGATCCAAGTAAAGAGAGAAAGAGAAGTGACTAACAATGATTAAGGAAAGATAGTGCATGAGTCTTTTAAGTTTTTTATTATTGTATTTTCTTTGACATGATTGATCCAAAATATAGGTTCAATATTTATAACCCATTACTGTTTTTTTTTTTTTTACTTTCCTAAATACAATACAATGGGACCTTATTGAAGAGAGAGAGTGAGATGGAGGGGGTATAAAGTGGGGAGAGACACATAGAGGTGGGAGAGAGATAGGGAAAGAGAGGAAGGAAGAGAGAGAGGAGGAAAGAGGGAGGGGGAGAGAGAGATGGATCTAGAGGGGGGAAGAGAAGGAGGGAAGAAAAAAGACATTGAGAGGTAGAGTGGAGAGAGAGTCATGGAGTGACAAGGGAGAGATGAAGATGGAGTAAGGGAGGGAGGAGATGGGGGAAGAGAGAGAAAAGGAGGGGATAGATATAGGGAAAGAAGGGGAAGTGAAAGATATGGAGGGGTAAGAGAGGGGGAGAGTGAGAAGGAGAGAGGGAGGGAGATAGTCATAAACTTGGAGGGTGGAGAGAAAGAGAGAGTGTGATGGGGGGAGAGACAGGGGTCGGTGGGAGCAAAAGGGAGAGAGAGGAAGGTAGAGAGAGAGGAGAGGGAGAAGGGGAGTGAGAGATGGAGTTGGAAATGGGAGAAATACATAGAGAGAGAAAGGTGGAGAGGGAGAGGGAGTGGTGAGGGAGAGATGGAGATATGGTGAGGGAGAGCAAGAGGGAAGAGAGAGAAGGAAAAGGAGAGAGAGAGAGAGGGAGACAAGGGGAAGAGAGAGAGAGAGAAGAGGAAGAGAGAGATGGGGAGAGAGATATACATATATGGAGAGAGAGTGTGTATGTTTTGAGGGTGAGAAGGAGAGACAAGGGGAGATAGAGATATAGATGGAGCGGGGAGAGAGGGAAGAATAGAGAGGAAAATGGAGGGAGGGAGGAAGAGATATAAATATGGAGAGAGAGAGAGAGAGAGAGAGGAGAGATAGGGATAGATAGATAAATATGGAGAGAGTGTGTTTGTTTGGGGCTTTAGATAGAGAGACAATGGGAGATAGATATATAGATGGAGGGGGTAGAGAGAGAGAGAGAAGGGGAAGAGATAGAGAGGGAGAGGAAGAGGGAGAGATAGATAGATAAATAGATATGGAGAGAGAGTGTGTATGTTTGCGGGATAATATAGAGAGATAAAGAAGGAGAGATAGAGGGAGATAGATATATATATGAAGGGGACAAGAGGAAAGAAGATAGAGACAAAGAGAGGGAGGGAGGAAAAGAGATAGATATGGAGAAAGAGAGATAGAGAGAATGACACATGTTTAGGGGGCTAATATAGAGAGATAAATAAGGAGAGATGGAGGGAGATATAGATATAAATGGCAGGGGGAGAGAGGGAAGAAGAGAAATATAGAGAAAGGGAGGGAGAGGTAGAGAGATAGAGATTGGGGAGAGAGGGAAGGGGGGAGAGAGGAGAGAGGGAGGGAGATAGACACAGAATGGAAGGTGGAGAGAGGGAAGAAGAAAGAGACACGTAGAAACAAATATAGACATAGAAATTATATCTAGAAAGTCATGAATGTTTTGGTTTTTCACTAAAATAGATGTATTGATTTCAGTGTAGATGTTGATTTCTACTCCTATTTGATTGCTTGCACTAGATGCATTGATTTGAGTGTAGATATTGATTTCTAATCCTATTTGATCGTTTTCCCAAGGTGCATTGATTTTAGCGTAGATGTTGATTTCTACTCCTATTTGATTGTTTGCGATGAATGCATTTGTTTCGATGTAGATATTGATTTCTAATCATACTTAGTTGCTTGTAGTAGATGCATTGATTTCGGTGTAGATGTTGATTTCTAATCCTATTTGATTGTTTGCACTAGATGTATTGATTTTAGTGTAGATGTTGATTTCTGATTTGATGGAACTAGATGTACGATGTACATTAATTTCAAAGTAATTAGATTAATAGTGCACATTGATTTCAGTGTAAGCACATATCTGCCCCCTCCATCTATATCTCTATCTCCCATTGTCTCTCCTTCTTTATCTCTCTATCTCACCCCCCAAACATACACACCCTCTGTCCATATCTATCTATCTATCTATTGTTACATTGTCACTTTGCACTCAAAATGTTTATTTCATCATTCAAGTTACTAACAGTCTCTCTCATCTCAACGAACTGAGGTAACTAAGCAAATTTAAAATTAAATTGACCAAATTAATTGACGGCACATGACTAAAACCAACCTAGATCCATCTTAACCCCAGATCTATCAAGCGCCAAGAGGAATCAAATATCTTAAGGTGCAAACCTTTCCTCAAGTTTTGCACTTAAAAAAAAGGTTTGCATCTCAAGAGATTTGATCCCTCTCAGCACTTTATAGATCCGGGGTTAAGATGGATCTAGGCTGGTTTTATTTTTAAATTAAGAAATTATGTTGTTATGTGGGGGGAGACTTACCACTTGTGAGATTGACAACTCAAGGTCCTAGTCCCTGAATTGCTTTGCAAATTTTCTGTCTATATATAGCTCTCACACAAAAATATTCAAATTTGGCACAACAAATTGACAATTGGTTATTTTGTGTGTGGAAAATTCATTATAATTTTATGCCCTTAAATACGCTGCATTACAAAAGAATACCATGGGAAAAAACCATGCGTTATGAAAAACGTGAGTCAAAATGTTTACATAACATTAAATTGACTATTTTATTTTAATTAAGTAATTCTTTCATTTTTTTATAGGTTAGAATAGAGAAGAATACCATGGGAATAGACCGCGGGTTGTGAAAATCGTGAGTCAAAATGTTTCATAAAGGTAATTTGGCTATTTTTTTTTAAGCTTGGTAGATCCTTTCTATTTCATTCCAAAAAGCAGACAAGGTGTGTATGCACATCCAACAATGTTAGATGGCTTCAACCCACCCATTGGGAAATCAGGTCTGTTGGCCATCTAACTGCATTGTAAGTCATCCAAAATTTAAATATTCTCAGATTGTCTAGCAGTGAAATATAAGTCTGGATATCCTTAATTGTCCTAATAACTATATATCTAAAACATAAACTGAGAGACTGTAAAGCCATCATGTAAATTACTCAAAATTTTCACAAAACATAACCATGCTAATCATCCAATTACTCATTAGAGGAGTCAATAGGCACCAAATTTTTAGCGCTGGAACTCGGCAACTTTGTCTGAGGCAGGCAAGGGATGTGATTCTCAATCCGACTGAGGCGAACATTTTGGAGTTGGATTTGACATTGGATCAATTGAAATTCCCTATGAATTTCTTGGAGGTCTGTATCTAGTTTGGAAGAACTGGACACTATTTATTTTTCCATAATGTTCTTCATAACCCGGTATAAATAAACTGTCTTCTAGAGCTGAGTATATCTGCCTCGAGAATAACCAGGGTCCTGGACTAAAGACTATCATTCCTCTAAGTCCAAATCGGTGTTTTCAATTTACTGCTTTAGCTCTGATTCCCAACCTGAAATCAACTGATGGACAGGGAGATGCGTATTTAGATGGTAAGCCTGAGAGGCTTCCTAATTTTTCCCAAAATTACCATGATGCCCTCGAACCCTGGCTTGCGGAGGCTGAGCTTGCCCAACGCTACACCCTCGACCTTTGCTTTGACTTTGAGCCTGGCCTCCCCGTCCCGTGTTCCTTTTATGAAAGGAGGGTCAAGTCATAGGGATGAATTACAGACCACATAAGGGGGCATTGAACCAATACCAAAAAATTTCAACAACAATCGTCAAAGAGCCTCTCTGAGTTGCCAGCCCGAAAAGAGACAGATAGGCACAGGAAATTTACCAGGCCGAAAGTGGTGTATCCTTGAAAATATGAGAAAAAATGATATAGAATAATAATAAGTAGTAGACTCAGAGAACCCAGAATCCTCCACGGATTTGACCCAGCCTCGACCCAATGGGTTGTTTTTGTTTGCCTTCAGAGCCTAGTAACCCTTTGAAGTCGTGGTTATCCGCCGAACAAGGTGGCTCTTCTTATAAATTACCCATACCACTTGAAGCAGCTGGTATATCATTAAGGAAACAATTTTTTCAAAAGCCCATAAACCCAAAACACTATATAAAACCTCAACAATAATCGCAGAATGTAGAGCCATCAAAGAAAGTAGAATACCATAATGCACAAAAATATTGTCAGGTATCATGGGCTGGGGTTCGCAATTAACATTACTTGCCTCAAAAAAGCCCCATGGACCTTCAAAACTTTCTAGATTCTTCAATTTAGAAACAACCATCTTAACATTCAAGCAATGATAGATAACTAGGGTTGACGATGAGTTTAGAACTAACAAAAAGAGCATACTCGCATCAAACACTTGTAGACTAGGAGACGAGAATACGCCAGAGCCACCTGTCCACAACCACTCTTAGATCATGGAGGAGACACTTAACCATGACAGTTGACCAAACAACAATTTTGGAGTCAAACCTCAAAGACGAGCTTACTAATTGAAACTCGCGCCTCCCGAAACACCTTACAACGTTCATTGCCACCTTACACATGCAAGGAGGTAAATGAGGGCCATCATCCGAGTACCTTGCATCATGCCTCATTATTGCATTGTCCTTGGCTCGAATCCCACCAAGACCACTACATCGGCTCTGACCCCAATCGAAAGGTAAATTGGCTATTTATTTCATTTAAATGATTTTATTTTTGTATTTTATTTTATTTTTATATTAATATTGATTGTTTATTTCTTGTTTTATTATTTTATTTTTATGTAATTATACGAAGTCATAATGTTTTATTAATAACTATAATCATTAGTTATTTTATTTTATTTTATTTTTTTGTGTTTATTAAATTTTAATTTTACTTTCTTTTTATGTAATTTGACTAAGTCAAAATGTTAAAAATTACAACACCTCTCACATACTAAGTTGGAGAGTTTTTAAATTTTATTTTATTTTCATTTTAATTTGACCAAGTCAAAAAGTTTAATAGGACAGAACAAGACATTATAACATCTCTTCCATATCAGGTTGGAGAGTGCCTCTCGGCTCAATAATTAGTTGTAGAAAATGATGGTGTTGAATCCATCTAGCTTGCAAAGGTTAAAAAAATTATGGATATGTTCGAGCTAGGAATTTGTATGGATCTGTTTGGTGTTGTAGAAAATGATGGTGTTGAATCCATCTAGCTTGCAAAGGTAAAACAATTATGGATATGTTCAAGCTGGGAATTTGTATGGATTTGTTCGGTGGCCCTATGTCTTTATTCATGTTTTGCTTCTACTTTGGAATGGATGAATACATAATGTATATATATGATTAAAATATTTAGAGTTTCCTGCTTTAGTTTTATCCTTAAAATGATGAAATAATAAAATAGTTAAAATGATGAAATAATTTAGAAAAACAAATAAAATTCATATTTCTTTGAGTTGACAAGTTTAACATAAATCATGAAGGAACCTTCACTATACAAGCCTAGATCAATGTTAACACTTGATCTATCAAGTGTCTAGAGGGATCAAATCTCTTTTCACTTTAAAAGAGTTTTGCATCTCAAGAAATTTGATCCCTCTCGGCACTTGGTAGATCCCATCGGAAGTTAAGATGGATCTAGGCTTGTTATAAATTTATACTACATTTTTTCCTCTCAATAAATTTTAGTATCAGAAGTTTAACAAAATTGGTATCTAAATCATGCCATTAAATTGGAAATACAAATATTGTAAACATTTTTATGAAAATATATATTTTTTTTAACAAATGATAGTTAATTTCATCTCATTAGTTTATCTGTTTAACTATTTCATTATTAATCTTATCTCCATGATTACAAATTTTTATAGCACATGTTCATTAGCCATAACAATGCTCATACTAGTGTCACGCCAACTTTTCTCTATAGCTTTCCAATCCTGGTCCCTAGCTTACCATTTACTTTGTCTTCATTGCTATAAGATCAATGCCTAAGACTATTGTACAAAAACAATCCCTACTACACCATAGGGTGATGGTAGTCTATCCACCAAGATTCAAAGAAAGAAAGAAAGACTTTTTTTTCTATGAGATTCAGTAGCATCAACAACATCAGCAATAACAAAAGCCATGTGAGAAAAATCCATTGCATTTTACCAAACTTACAACTACAATCATTATTAACATTAAGAAAAGTAAGCAAGTTGAGATCAAACAACTCTTCTTGAATCCCTTTGCCACCGCTACTATAATGTAACAAGCGAGGCTCCTCGATGCTACTGAAAATGTTGTTAGTGGTCTTAGAAGTTCCACGTAGTGTGTAAAAATGGTGACTCTTGTGATTGCCTAAGGTCTATCTAATGGCAAAAATGTGTAAAAAATTGAGTATTCATAGAGTTCCATGGAATTAAAACCCTGTGGAAAATTAAGAAATCATGGACATTCATGGAATTGTTATCCTTGTTGGTGTTGCTAAAGTCTCAATAATGTCTTCTCTACCCATCATTTCCTTGGGAGAACTAGGTTTCTAGGAACGATTATTCTTATTGAGAAATTTATAACCTAACCTGATCCATAGCTCCTCATTGTTAATCTCCTCTTCCACCCCGCTCTCATTCTCCTCAAGCATGGGTAAGCATCACTTGGCTTTGTTGTACATTTGCAATGTTCTTTATAGTATTGCCTAATATGGTTGCTTCTTCCTACTTGGACACAATGATATTAACCAGGTCAAATACGGAACTCTCATAAGTAAGCATGGTTCCATTTTCAAACTAAGAAGAATGGAAGTGAAAGGTATTGCTTTCCTTTTTTTTTAATAACAATAGCTTGTGGATGAATTCATATGTAGATCCACATAGTAAGATTGCTAGGTCAAGTCCCTAGGATTCTTATTACAATGGAATGCATCTTATCACAATGGAATGAATTGATTGCTTCTTTATTGTATTTGCTTTGCTTTTAGTGCCGCCACTTGTCTACGAGACTTTCATTTATTGATGGTTATGGTGTCATTGATCTCCATTAGGGACTTTCATTTATTGATGCTCCCTTAACTTTATTAATGAAGTTTCAAATGTCTATTTTATTTTGGAAAGATAAATACAATAAAATATTAATAAAGCAATCAATTTTGTTAATCGATTTTAGTTTTTTAGATTATTTAATATTATTATTTAAATTACATTTATTTTAAACTATTCCATATCAATATTAATGTTGTTTAAATTATATATATATATATATATATATATATATATATATTATAAATGTATTTTATTATTGTGTTGAAAGATAGAAAAATAGATGTTGTAAAGTCTTGATGTTAGGTAAATAAAAATATTAATAAATGAAAATAAAAATAAAAATAATCACATGTTAAAATAAAAATAATAAAAATAAAATTTTACGTTATTATTATTATTTTTAATAATTTTTATTAATTTTTGTTGGGTAGTTAAAGTAAATTTGACTTGGCCAAGTTACTAATGGTTTTTTAATTCCATGACCATTGGTGTTGATGTGGAATATAGCATATTTAAAAGAGGAAATTAAACCAACATATATTCATTTTAACTCTGGATTTACCAAGCACAATGAGGAATCAAATCTGTTTTTCACAAAAACTTAGATTTGCACCTTGAAAGATTTGATCCCTCTAGTATATAGCCTATTTAAAGGAGGAAATTAAACCAACATAGATTCATCATAATTCTGGATTTACCCAACACAAAAAGAAATTTAAACCAACATAGATTCATCATAATTCTAGATTTACCCAACACAAAAAGAAATTATATCTCTTTTTCACTCAAAAAATAAATTTGCACTTTGTAACATCCCTTGTGAAAAGTTAATGTTAGTAAATAGTGAAAGTAATTATTGAACAAAGACTTTATTTGAAAAATATGTATAATCCTGTTATTAATTTTATGTTAATGAAAGACAATTGTGTTGGTACTATTTGAACTGAGTTATGATTAATCATGGTTAGTAACTAAGGAATCAGTTACATTGGAACCCTAACTACCTTGAGGTAGTTGAGACCCCAGAGGAAAAAGGGGGAAAATGCCAAGTCTGGTTAGGATCAGATGGCAGAGAAGAAAGAAAATATTCATGCTATGTCTGGTTAGGATCAGATGGCATAAGAGGAAAAGAATTTTCCTGTGTACGCTATGTCTGGTTAGGATCAGATAGCGTTTACTGGCGAGACCAGTGTAATTGCGGTCGAGTAGGACCTGCAAGTGCTTGGGGGTGGAAGGACAAAGAAGAATTCTTCCTACGGACGGGTGGATTGACAAGCAATACAAGTAGGTTTGTACAGGAACAGGTATGGCCTACTATGTGTACATTTATTTATTGAGTTATCTCTGGTGTGGTCTTATGCTAAAAGATACACTATTCTGTGCTAGAAAGATTGGTACAGTGTAACCGCTTGACTGTCATTCATAGCTGAAAATAAGAAAGAACAATAGCTGTTGCATTTTAGATAGAGACCGAGACATTGCAATCTGAATAAACGAATATTAAACCCTTGCATATCTCATTTAGACAAACAACAGTAGAGGAGTTGAATAAATAAGTTTTGTTATTACAGAGACAGCAAGAAATATGAACAGAGGTGAAACTGTAATAAAACCCTATTTAGATTTACATGCCGCGGAAAAGAAGCAGAATACTTTATTTCATACAAAATCGAAAAGAACAAAACAGACACTATGTGCAAGAAAATGTATTATGCTTATAACATTGTGACATTTAGTATATAGGACGGGACTGGTAAGTCTCGCAAAACCGGTATACATATACGCATTCAGAATTTATATGTATAACTTTAAAGAAATAGGTATGCCGATGACTGTATGGTAACCGCGGTTACAAACAGTCTCGGCTAGAGCCTGCTAAGTAAAACCCTCGCTCAGAAGAAGTTAAATGAGCTGGGCTGAAGCCTATTCGAGACGGTCGGAGCGCCATAGTCGAATCTTAGCAAATAAATTTGGGTATCGAATCGTATACCAGGCAAACTAGTTTATAACAGAGCTTAAACCAAATCATGGACCTGTAACTCATAGACGGACTCAATATTGATAAAAAGGAACAATGCTTCTATGCTGAGAACAGGTAATACCGAAGCTTAATCAAATCAAATACTTGCAATATACAAACGAGCTCGAAATGAACATAATCCCAATGGACAGCTTAATAAAAGTCAACACTGTATTTGAATAACAGTATGCCGTGAGTCGGCAACCAAATAAATGATAACTGTGCAAATATACAATTACTCAGTGAACAAAGCCTAGACGGAGGCCGTCATAACAAGAGTCTTTAAACAGAGCCTGAATACCAAGACTAAGACACAATAATCCAATAGACGAAGGATTGAACCATACAGGTTCGTTATATGAAAACCTTGGTCGTATAGCGGAGGGAGAAATTCGAAAGCAAGGGACTCGGCATCCCTGTTCAGCAGAACAGAGGATTAGCCACTGTTCCGAGATGAGAAGACCGAAAACAAACTCTAAGAATGAGGTTGTGCTCATACCTGTGGCAGGATGGACGAGGTCGGGGAGTCGGAGCCTCTTCCAAACGCTGTCTGGACGCCAAAGGCCTTCCCTGCAAAAATCATGGAGACCGATGACTGAGAAAACATATTAACCGAAATAAAATCAAAAGCATTTAAATGTAAAAGCTAAACTGTTCTTCGAAGCTCGACTTAACCTGAGCAGTGGGTTGTAGAGGTTCCCTATGCCTTGGTGGAAGGTGGAACCCTGGTGCGGTGAGTATCTGTAAGTCCTCGGCCGAGCACAGAAGAGCCGAAGACTGCAGCAGCCAAGCACTCGACCCCGAATGAAAATAATAACCAACCAATGCAAAATGAACCTTAAATATCCCTTGCAAGACCTTGCCTCGTGGCATAGTCTCGGCCTTTGATCTGGGTAAGACTGCCTCCGTCGTTCGATCATGGAGAAGGATCCGGAAGGGTTTGGGCGCGTGATTGGTAAGACCGAGGAGCCAACCTCGTAACACTTGTTCACGCCACCGCACATGACAGAACACTGTGAACCGTGGATCATGCCAGGTGGATGAATCACAGTAAGCCAGTGCTGTAAAGGATAGTACCTTACCTGTACGCATATATCTCAAAGAGCAAGTTAACCAGTCTCGAGTTGATCACCTATCAGATCGCAATTATGGTGGAACCAGCCTTGGTAAACGAGACCTGTCGTGGCGGTAAACCCCATGACCGCCACAACAATGAAACCCATATTTATATATAAGAAAACCTTTGATATCTAGCTAGGAAGTCGAATGTTTATTTGTCCATGTAATCGAGTACAGCTAATATTGTAAATCAAATGAGTAATGACTTTGATGATCATGAAGTGCGTGTTATGCAATAGTATATGAGTGTGTCAAGACAACAGGTTTTATGTACATGCTGTAACTTTATTACATAAGTATATGGTCAAACTCTAGAATGATCACATTACGCGTGGATTATACATTGATATAATATGGTCTAGGAAATGAATATTTGCCCATGTCAAATTTTTTTTTTTATGCATGTATTAGAGCATGACAATATGGTATCAGAGCCCAAGGTTTACAACTCTGTGACCTTTGGGAAAAATTTTAAAATTACAGTAACATGAATATAAATAGTATCATGATAAAAGCTCAGAAGTACGCCAAAGATAAATTAAATCTGTTTAATAAGTTATTCTGAAACAGGTAGTAGCAGAATGAGAAGAGCAAACAGTGCTCCTTATGGAAATCTGGAACCACCAGATAACATGGAACAACCTCAGGGAAATCCTGAGCTTTGGGTACAACTGGGAGCAGCAGGCCGCAATACTGACTCGACGCTATTGAGGACATTGCAGGAGTTAAAGGACGAAATGGCCCGACTGCGTGAGGATAACGCAAGATTGAATGTTGAACAGGAGAGGATCCTGAAAAGCTTATCTGATAAGCAACATCAACAGCAGTCACATCCGAGACCTGAACAGCCAAGAATAACAGATGAACAGAGCTATCATACTGAACCAGAAGAAACAGAGGACAGGGCAGAGACGCGAGGAGAGAAGTCTGTCAATGCTTCTGAAATTCAAACCCCAAAAAGACCCCGGATGGAACTACAAGGGGAGTTTCGGAAAATTAAACCACCTCATTTCGACGGGGAATCAGAGGAAGCTGCAGAGGCATGGCTAATTAATATGAATAAGTATTTTCAAGTGTATGAATATGATCATCATCTTAAGGCAAGGCTGGCTATATTCCAGCTGCAGGCCAAAGCCACCGAGGAGGTCAAAATGGTGCGGGGAGTGAGTGAACAAGATGTGACATGGGAAATGTTTCAAAGATATTTCAAGGAGAAGTATTTGACAGAACGCTTTTATGATGAAAAAGTGCGAGAATTTCACGATCTGCGGCTTGGACAGCAGACCATTGATGAGTTCGTAACTAAGTTCACATCCCTGCTTCGTTACGTACCCTATATTCGTGAAGAGAAGGCTAAGGTACAAAGATTCGTTAGTAGTCTACCTCTGACAATGCGAGAAAGGATAGAGTTCGATAATCCAAAAACCATGGATGAAGCTATTCGAAAAGCAAGACTGTGTTATCAGCAGAACAAATCCAAAGGAGAAATTTCTGGAAAGCGTTGGACAGATAAGCGGGGCAGTAAAATGCCTACGGGTAGCAAGGGAGCGCGCAGCAGTTTTCAGAAAGGATTTTCGAAGGGAGCCAATACTAAAAATTCAGCTAAAACTCAGAGCAGATTCAAGCCTCCTGCAGAATCCAAATACAGTGAACAGCAAGTTAGACTGGACAATGAAGGCTCAGCTCGGCCACCTGTTCAGTGTTGGGGTTGTGGCGGACCCCATTATATTAGAAACTGCCCTCATCGGAAGGACAGCGATCAGCTGTCCCAGATCTATGAAGCTTCAACAGTAGGGGATGTGGCTCGATCTATGCCCAGAATAAATGCAGCACTGGAGGATCGACAAGCTGATTACCAGCCAACAATGATAGAGTTTGAAGGTAAGATCTTTGATCGAACTGTTTCTATTTTAGTAGATCCAGGAGCTACTTTAAGCTATATAAGTCCCAAAGTTGTGGAAAGCTGTGGTTTGCAGACCACTAAGTTTAAAATCCCTTGGCTAGTACAGCTGGCCACTGGGACCAAAAGACGAGTACTAACTAAAGTCAGCAACTATCCATTAAGGTTAGATGACCAAACAATAACAACTGAATTAAATGTACTCCCTCTTGGTTCCTATGACGTGCTGATAGGAATGGACTGGTTGGAACGACAGTGGTTTGTAATTAATTGTAAAACTAAAACAGTCTCTTACCGAGATGAGCTGGGTGTGGGAAAAGAGATTCAAGGCATCCAGAAACCAGTGCAGATTCGGCCAATCACAGCCTCACAGCTGGTTAAGTGTATCCGGAATAAGTGCCAGATTTATGCAGTACAAGTGGGGTTTGCAGATTCTGTGGATAAGGTTGCAACTGTTAAAGATATACCAATAGTGCAAGATTTTGCAGATGTATTTCCTGAAGAAATTCCAGGGCTGCCACCCAAAAGGGATTTGGACTTCACCATTGAGCTGATACCCGGAGCAGCCCCAGTGTCCCGAGCACCCTATCGGATGACTGTGCCGGAGTTAACTGAGTTAAAAATGCAACTGCAAGAGTTGCTGGAAAAGAAGTACATCCGCCCCAGTGTCTCTCCTTGGGGAGCTCCTGTGCTATTTGTGAGGAAAAAGGATGGGACTCTGCGAATGTGCATAGACTATAGACAGCTGAATAAACTGACAGTTAAAAACAAATATCCACTACCCCGCATTGACGAGCTGTTTGATCAGGTGAAGGGGGCGACCATCTTCTCAAAGATCGATTTAAGATCAGGTTACCATCAAATCAGAATCAAAGATGAGGACATAGCCAAGACAGCTTTTCGTACTCGTTACGGACATTACGAGTTTGTGGTACTACCTTTTGGATTAACTAATGCACCTGCAACATTCATGTGTTTGATGAATAGTGTATTTCATCAATACTTAGACAAATTTGTATTGATCTTCATTGATGATATACTTATTTACTCCCGGAATAAGAAAGAGCATGAGGAACATTTAAGGATAGTGTTACAGACTTTACGGGAGCATCAGTTATATGGAAAATTCAGCAAATGTGATTTTTATAAAGAACAAATCCAGTATTTGGGTCACATTATTACAAAGGAAGGTATAGCTGTAGATCCCGAAAAGATTAAAACTATAATGGAATGGCCTACACCCAAGGATGTAGCAGATATTCGATCTTTCATGGGGCTGGCTGGATATTACCGGCGGTTTGTAGAAGGTTTTTCTAGAGTTGCCTATCCCATTACCTCCTTGCAAAAGAAGGGAAAAGTGTTTAAATGGACAGCAGACTGTCAGCGGAGCTTCGAACAGCTCAAGCATTTACTTACCACAGCACCTGTGTTGTGTGTGGCAGATCCCGAAAAGGAGTATGTAGTTTGTACAGATGCCAGTAAGGAGGGCGTGGGTGGAGTGCTAATGCAGGAAGGTAAAGTGATTGCCTATGAATCCAGGAAGTTGAAAGAGCATGAGCAGAAATATTCTGCCTATGATCTGGAATTAACCGCTGTGATCCATGCTTTGAAGATGTGGCGCCATTATTTAGTAGGGAGGAAATTTTTGCTAATGACGGATCACCACAGCTTGACTAGTTACTTTAGTCAACCCACTCTAAACGCAAGACAAGCAAGATGGGTGGACTTTTTGGGAAATTTCGATTTCGAAATTAAACACCTAAAGGGAAAGGAGAACAGAGTGGCTGATGCACTAAGCCGAAAAGTGCATTGCATTTATGAGATTGGTATCAGTCAAGGATGGTCCACTCTTGACAAAGAGATTGAGGAGGCTGCGGCGCAAGATCAGATTTATTTGCAAAAGAAGCATTTAGTGCAGAATTCAAATACCCGTTCCATACAACAAGGTTACACCTTGAATACAGCCGGCATTTTGTGCTATCAGAAGAAGATTTATATACCCAATCAGAGCAGTATTAAAGAAAAGATTCTGGATGAAAATCATAGAAGTCCTTATGCAGGACATCCTGGTTACCAGAAATTAATCACCTCACTAAGGAAGGAGTACTACTGGCCAGGCATGAAGAAGGATGTTGTGGAATACCTGGCGCGCTGTTTGGAGTGTCAACAGGTGAAGGCTGAACATCAGCATCCTGCAGGACTACTACAGCCAATACCCATACCAGAATGGAAATGGGAGACCATAACCATGGACTTTATTACCGGTTTGCCGAGATCCAAAAAGAATAATGATTCTATAATGGTGGTAGTGGATAAACTCAGCAAGTCAGCTCACTTTATACCGGTTCAATCCACTTATCGTGCAGCTCAAATCGCAAACATTTTTATGCAAAATATATTTAAACTTCATGGGCTGCCGAAAGTAATAATATCTGATCGTGATGTTAAATTTACTTCAGCTTTCTGGAGGACCTTATTTGAAGGTCTAGGAACACAATTGAGCTTCAGCACCGCATATCATCCGCAAACTGACGGACAGACTGAGCGAGTGAATCAAGTGTTGGAGGACATGCTGCGGTCTTATGTGATGCAGCAACCTACGCGATGGGAGGAGTATCTACATCTAGTGGAATTCGCCTATAACAATGGCTACCACTCATCCTTGAAGATGAGCCCATTCGAAGTACTCTACGGCCGGAAATGCCGCACACCCTCCAGTTGGGGTGGACCGGAGGACAAATTCTTGCTGGGTCCTGAGATGTTGGAAGAGATGGAGGTCATGGTGAAAAAAGTTCGAGCTAATCTAAAGATGGCACAGGACAGGCAGAAGAATTTTGCAGATCGGAAGAGAACATTTAAAGAATACCAAGTGGGTGAACATGTGTACATCAGAATTCGAGCTAGGAAAAGTACCCTCCAATGGAATGCCTGTGCCAAATTGGCACCGCGTTTTTGTGGACCATTCCAAATTCTGGCACGAGTAGGGCCGGTAGCTTACCAGCTCGCCCTACCCAGCCATATTCGGGTCCATAATGTCTTCCATGTATCAGTTTTAAAGAGATATGTGTATGACCCTAGGCATATAATAAGTTGGCAGGACATTCAGGTAAGGGAAGACTGTTATATAATGTAAACTGAAATAGAATACTAGTAAGCAGCTGATTTAATTGTTATGTGTTTCAGGTGGAACCGGAAGGAGAGTTCCTGGTCGAACCAGTGAACATATTAGATCGGAGAAGAGTCGAGCTGCGGAAAAGGGTCATCAGCCAGGTTAAAGTGCAGTGGCAGCACTTTGGGCCTGAAGAGGCCACCTGGGAAGATGAACAAATGATGAGGGATACTTATCCCATACTGTTTTTGGATGAACAGCAACATCGGGACGATGTAGACTTTCAGGAGGGGGAGATGTAACATCCCTTGTGAAAAGTTAATGTTAGTAAATAGTGAAAGTAATTATTGAACAAAGACTTTATTTGAAAAATATGTATAATCCTGTTATTAATTTTATGTTAATGAAAGACAATTGTGTTGGTACTATTTGAACTGAGTTATGATTAATCATGGTTAGTAACTGAGGAATCAGTTACATTGGAACCCTAACTACCTTGAGGTAGTTGAGACCCCAGAGGAAAAAGGGGGAAAATGCCAAGTCTGGTTAGGATCAGATGGCAGAGAAGAAAGAGAATATTCATGCTATGTCTGGTTAGGATCAGATGGCATAAGAGGAAAGGAATTTTCCTGTACGCTATGTCTGGTTAGGATCAGATAGCGTTTACTGGCAAAGCCAGTGTAATTGCGGTCGAGCAGGACCAGCAAGTGCTTGGGGGTGGAAGAATAAAGAAGAAAACTTCCTACGGACGGGTGGACTGACAAGCAAATCAAGTAGGTTGGTACAGGAACAGGTATGGCCTACTATGTGTACATTTATTTATTGAGTTATCTCTGGTGTGGTCTTATGCTGAAAGATACACTATTCTGTGCTAGAAAGATTGGTACAGTGTAACCGCTTGACGGTCATTCATAGCTGAAAATAAGAAAGAACAATAGATGTTGCATTTTAGATAGAGACCGAGACATTGCAATCTGAATAAACGAATATTAAACCCTTGCATATCTCATTTAGACAAACAACAGTAGAGGAGTTGAATAAATAAGTTTTGTTATTACAGAGACAGCAAGAAATATGAACAGAGGTGAAACTGTAATAAAACCCTATGTAGATTTACATGCCACGGAAAAGAAGCAGAATACTTTATTTCATACAAAATCGAAAAGAACAAAACAGACACTATGTGCAAGAAAATGTATTATGCTTACAACATTGTGACATTTAGTATATAGGACGGGACTGGTAAGTCTCGCAAAAATCGGTATACATATACCCGATAGATATTACCTTATTCAACAGATTATACGCATTCAGAATTTATATGTATAACTTTAAAGAAATAGGTATGCCGATGACTGTATGGTAACCGCGGTTACAAACAGTCTCGGCTAGATCCTGCTAAGTAAAACCCTCGCTCAGAAGAAGTTAAATGAGCTGGGCTGAAGCCTATTCGAGACGGCCGGAGCGCCATAGTCGAATCTTAGCAAATAAATTTGGGTATCGAATGGTATACCAGGCAAACTAGTTTATAACAGAGCTTAAACCAAATCATGGACCTGTAACTCATAGACAGACTCAATATTGATAAAAAGGAACAATGCTTCTATGCTGAGAACAGGTAATACCGAAGCTTAATCAAATCAAATACTTGCAATATACAAACGAGCTCGAAATGAACATAATCCCAATGGACAGCTTAATAAAAGTCAACACTGTATTTGAATAACAGTATGCCGTGAGTCGGCAACCAAATAAATGATAACTGTGCAAATATACAATTACTCAGTGAACAAAGCCTAGACGAAGGCCGTCATAACAAGAGTCTTTAAACAGAGCCTGAATACCAAGACTAAGACACAATAATCCAATAGACGAAGGATTGAACCATACAGGTTCGTTATATGAAAACCTTGGTCGTATAGCGGAGGGAGATAATCGAAAGCAAGGGACTCGGCATCCCTGTTCAGCAGAACAGAGGATTAGCCACTGTTCCGAGATGAGAAGATCGAAAACAAAATCTAAGAATGAGGTTGTGCTCATACCTGTGGTAGGATGGACGAGGTCGGGGAGTCGGAGCCTCTTCCAAACGCTGTCTGGACGCCAAAGGCCTTCCCTGCAAAAATCATGGAGACCGATGACTGAGAAAACGTATTAACCGAAATAAAACCAAAAGAATTTAAATGTAAAAGCTAAACTGTTCTTCGAAGCTCGACTTAACCTGAGCAGTGGGTTGTAGAGGTTCCCTATGCCTTGGTGGAAGGTGGAACCCTGGTGCGGTGAGTATCTGTAAGTCCTCGGCCGAGCACAGAAGAGCCGAAGACTGCAGCAGCCAAGCACTCGACCCCGAATGAAAATAATAACCAACCAATGCAAAATGAACCTTAAATATCCCTTGCAAGACCTTGCCTCGTGGCATAGTCTCGGCCTTTGATCTGGGTAAGACTGCCTCCGCCGTTCGATCATGGAGAAGGATCCGGAAGGGTTTGGGCGCGCGATTGGTAAGACCGAGGAGCCAGCCTCGTAACACTTGTTCACGCCACCGCACATGACAGAACACTGTGAGCCGTGGATCATGCCAGGTGGATGAATCACAGTAAGCCAGTGCTGTAAAGGATAGTACCTTACCTGTACGCATATATCTCAAAGAGCAAGTTAACCAGTCTCGAGTTGATCACCTATCAGATCGCAATTATGGTGGAGCCAGCCTTGGTAAACGAGACCTGTCGTGGCGGTAAACCCATGACCGCCACAACAATGAAACCCATATTTATATATAAGAAAACCTTTGATATCTAGCTAGGAAGTCGAATGTTTATTTGTCCATGTAATCGAGTACAGCTAATATTGTAAATCAAATGAGTAATGACTGTGATGATCATGAAGTGCGTGTTATGCAATAGTATATGAGTGTGTCAAGACAACAGGTTTTTATGTACATGTTGTAACTTTATTACATAAGTATTTGGTCAAACTCTAGAATGATCACATTACGCGTGGATTATACATTGATATAATATGGTCTAGGAAATGAATATTTGCCCATGTCAAAAAAAAAAAATTATGCATGTATTAGAGCGTGACACACTTTCAAAAATTTAATCCCTCTAAACATTTGATAAATCCAAACTTAAAATAATTTTAAACTCATTTTTCAAAATATTATTATAATTTAATCCCTCTAAACATTTGATAAATCCAAACTCAAAATACTTTTAAACTTATTTTTCAAACTATTATTATAATTTATTGTTTTATAAATAAACATTAATTTTATTTATAATCATTCTTATAAAAAAAGCATATTTTTAAATGCTCTATCCCAAAGACTAGAGATACATAATATATATTAACAACTTAATACACACCGTTTATATATATATATATATATATATATATATATATATATATATATATATATATATATTACAACTATATCACATCGTATGATTGTCATGAAAGCCTCACTAAGCTCTATTTATTCCCTATGGAAGGAAGAAAGAAAATTACTAACAAAACGAAAAAAAGCAATAATATTTACAACTAGTATATTAAATACATTCGAGAATATGAATAACCAATGACATGGTTTTCTTAATCGGTAAATAATTGATTTTTATTTACGTTTCTATTCTTCTTCCGAAGGTGGCAAAACCTATCAAACTCAGGTGTCAAACCAACAGTGAGGACAACCATCTCTGGCTGCTATCCGCGAATGTCGATTTGACTCATCACCGTTATCAAGGAAAACCACGCCACCTGTAATAACCCGCTGGTGGTCCGTAAGGGAGCAGGCTTTCACTCCTGCCAGATGCCTCTGGGTCTTGGGCCGTTAACCTGTTTCCTTACGTCCGAGGAAGATGAGCTCTTAGCCAAGCAGAAGCAGTTTTACGGCATACTCCAGGCCGATTTACGTTTCTATTCTGTTACCAATTCGTGTTATAATGATTTATAATTTTGTATTAAATATTATTTTCTAGGTGTTTTTATATGGAGAATTGTTTTCTATAGTTTAGTATGCTGGTGAATTATGATTTGTCTCTGCTTAATATGGAGTTGACACATGTTTTCTTAAAATTTGTTATTGATATTACAACATAATGTGGTAATAACATTTCACTTATTCTTAGTCGTAAATAAAATAATTTTATATCTGTAATATAATTTTATATCAACTTTTAGAAGAGATAAAGTAATGAAGTTAAAAAAATAAATAAAGATGTTAAAACCTTATACTTTTCAAAAATATTTCAACATGAAATTTAAATAATTTTTTTGAAGATTTGTATTAACTAATTTATGGCGATATCAATTTCATATATATTTATATATATGGAAAGAAAATATAAAAATTTTAATGTTGTATATAATAAAATGTTCAATGTCCGAAGAAAAAAAACATTAATTGAAATTAAAAAAATAAAATAATAAATATCAAGTATGTCTAAGAACAATAAGAGGAAGATGTATAATTCATCCAATTCTTAATATAAAATTAATATGTCACATTTAAACATATTCATAATAATAAAAAATTTCAATGTGGATCATAAATAAAATATTTTAATATGAAGGATTAAGTAATATTAACCTATATATTCTCCAATGGGGGTGAATGAAGGGTGGGATGTTGGTCTTGGAGAGGGTGCCCACCACCCCACTGACCCCCTTGCTTATTAAGGAGGGGTGGTTTGGCACACCTTTTCCATGCAACCTCATGTGTGGGTTATTCCAACTTCAATGCACAAGGGTGTTAAGTTAATCGATGGGACATTGGTTAAGGTTCAGAGAAAGGTAGTTATGAAGGCCACATGGTGGTAGAGACACTGGATTTGCAATCATGAAAATGGTATTGGCATCGACGGTGTGCAAGACTGGATAGTTGCAACAACATGGGGAGTGAAAATAGAGGAAGGTGTTTGTTCTTATAGTTTGGATTTGGTTACTTGGTGGCCATGCTTAGAAGCTTGCAGAGATTGAGGTGGTGGTGATCCTTCTCAATTGTAGCAAAGTTGGGACCTTGGTACAAGGAGATCGTGGCTTGTAAAACAACATCTGGTCACTAGAATTACAATGCTATCAGTGGTCTCCTGCACACTTGAATGACAATCGGGTTCAAATCTGGGCTCTCAGGCTCAGAGTAAGGTATGGCATGGTGCTCTCCCAACTCAATATCATCATATAATTGATACTGATTCTAGTCTTAGTCTTTATATTTGGGAGTTCTGATCTCTTTATGTAAATTTTGGTAGCATCATTATACTAAGTCGGGTTTTGGTAATTGAGGTTTCATTTCTCTGCTTGCAACTTAAGGGGTTCGACAAGAGAGTGATGCATCAACCTACTAACTCTCTAGGTTGATTGGTATGTTTTAGTTATCATCTGGAAGGCTTTATATTAGTCTCTGGAGGGATTGAGGGTAGACCTATCTTTGTTGTTATGACTCTATGTCTGAAAGATATTGATCCTTGTCATCTTAACTTGAAAGTTGCATATTATTGCATACTATATTTTTTTCTTTTTTAATTGTGGGTTTACTTTTGGTTCTTGGAGCTTGTCTGGTCTAGTTGTGGTCATGGCCTCATAGCCTATGTAGGTTGGAACATGCCACTTCCCTGTTGGGTTACTCTTTTTGGTTTGGTTGTTTGTTGGAGGTATCTATGTAATTCTGGTGGATGGTTGTGAGCGCCTAGTTTCTCATCTCTATGGAATTCTCCTTATGTAAAGAGGGTACTTGTTCAAGTGGGAGGATATTCTGGCTTAGCTCTGGGGTGAGAAGTGTAGGTGAGTTGAGAACCTTTGGTGTTCCTATAATCTATCTACTTTTAGGATCTGTTGGTGTGTATTCCAGATCTCAATGCCTCATCAACGAGGAAAATCTAGTAGGGAGATTGGTGATATCTCTCACTATTGTTGCAACCCCAACAACCTCCTTTAGTTATCAACCTAGGGTTCATACAAATTGAAGAGGAGCCGACACTTTATGTGTAGCAGACACTTTCCTCTTCCTAGTCTGAATCCCTTTTATGTAGGTGAGAGAAGGAAATTAAGCAACTTCAAATGAGAGAATATCCAGGTAAGCCAGAAATCTTAAGTTGAAGAAGGTAAATAGAAGCAAGCAAACCTATTCTAATTTTCTATAAATTAAATGACAAAATTAAATCTATTCTACTTTGCAGAAAAGGAAAGTCCTAGATTACTCTTGCTGGAAAGTAAATGAGAAAAAAAAATATTCTACTTGCATAAATGTAATAACACATCATATATTACTTTTGTAGAAGGGAAAAACTCTAATCTATTTTTGCAAGTTAAAAATCGCACCTTGTTGAAAGTAAATTGTAGGAAAGGGAATCTATTCTAGTTTCAAAAATCAACATTCAAGAAACAACCATTGTGTAAGCTAAATGATGACTCTACCTAGCCTTTTCTCAACCAAAGTGGTATCAAATCATTCATAGCATATTGTAAGACATAATCTACTTCTACCATGAATTTGGAGTGAATTTGGGCAAGGTAGAAGCTCAAAAACACACTGCTACAGGAAACTTTATTTTTCTACAAGAAATTTTCAGCAAGCTTATCTATGAAGTTAACTACCAAATGCCTAAGTTAATCAAGTGAAAATATTGTGGGGTAAATTTTATAAGTAAGTGATTTTTTTATGACTTAAATCAAAGTGGAATCAACTCAAAATAACTTCATCAACATGTGTTAAAATTCAACAAAAATTTACTATTAAAACAAAATAATTCAAAATAGTTAACTAGTAAGCTAATCTAAGTAATCTAATGATGAAAATGACTTTAATAAACTATGTTGATGATGTATCACACTATTGATTATCTAAATAACCTGAAAACAAACTCATTTCAATCATTTAATCAATATAACCTAGAGCAAATGAAGCTTAACTACTCAGTGCAGAAATGTGAAATGAAAATAAACAAGAAAATGTTGAAAAGAAGATAAAATAAATGGTATGGCAGGGCTTTGAGGCTCCTGGGATGACCAAGCCCAAGGATACTCAGAGTCCTATGAAGGAAACCAAGCCTTAGAAGCTAAAAATGAAACTATCTTTCATTATTGAAACAAGGCAAGTACATCACTTTTGGAAATGAAACTAAAACTACTGAATAACAAGTGTTCTAAAAAATACCAAAATTCATCTCCTTAGAGGCTAATTCAAATTAGTAATTATAAAAGTTGATGGGGGAAGAATCGTCCTTGAAAGTAGGGTTGTTTTTCCCTCTAAAATACCTCAAAAAGTGGATATAGTCCCCAACGACAAGAATCTTCATTAAATGTTGAATTATGGCTTCTCTTGTAGCAGGGAACACATCCCCGTATTTTCTCAATCAATGGATTTTCAGATCTATTCAATAATTTCATAATATCCTAATTATTTATTAACCAATCCTGGTCCATCCTGTAGTAGGAAGGAAGTCCCAAATTTATCTCATTTTGTAAATCTTCAGAATCTACCCAATATTTTCACAATGTTCTATAAAATAAATAATATTGGGCACATAATAATAAAGGATCAATCGAATTCCCAAGAACCAATTAAGAGTATGAATTAAATCTATGATGTGCAAGTAAGGGGGTTAAACAAATGTTTTAGGTGCATAGGAATGACCAAATGGCCTTATAAAATATCCAATTTTGGTGCCCATCATCACCCCATACTGAAACTATTGCTCACCCTTGAGAAATTGAATCCTTTCCCTTTTTGTTGTCCTCCACTTGCCTCTATTGTTATGGTTCCATTCGCTCCCGTGTTTTATGCTCTATATGCTATCTTGTTTCATGCTCTGCTTGTTGCTCCATTCTTTGCTTTATATGTTTCTTTACTTGATTTTCTTCTTGCTTTTCTACATATTGCTCTAAAAGTTCAGGTCGTTGAAGTGTTGTTGCTATGAGTGACTTGATGCTGCTAATTCTTGGTGATTGAAGATCTTGTAGCAGCCTACAGGAGATATTATAGCTACTCAAGCTTGTTTTCCGAGTTCTTGGGATATGGTGGTCTTCATAGCTCCTCGGATTGATACTCCAAAATTGGGCCAGTAGGGATTTTGCGGACTATTACAGAATTGTGTTCTTTCCTGTAGAAACCATAGAGGCTCCTTAGGCTCACAATTATTTCAAGATGTGACCTTCAAAAATTATTATAATTCAAGAGGAGGCTACTTGTGGTGATCAAGAGGCATTCTCTACTGAAGATTGGTGCAAAAGAGGAGGATGGTTGGATTTTTATGGATGGTCAATGAAAAAGTGATGAGAAAATTGAAGGTTGATGGAAGGTGTAGGTGCTAAGGGCATCTAGAGACCTTCTCCCTTGCCCACAGATGGAAAAAATTCATCTCTACACCATTTTTTTGTGCTTAGAGGTTTCCTGTAGCAATACATATTTTTTCCTGTAGTAATTTAGGATAGTGATTAAAAGGGATAAAAGGGACTTGGAAATGATGGAGGAGGCTTGGAAAAGGTGTGGGAATGAGTGATATGGATGAAGAGAAGCTTGTTTATGGCTCTAAAGGTGGGTGCTTGGACTGTAGACTAATCTTCTTAACTACTTCTAGAATTATGTTGTACCTACATCACTGTTAGAATTATGTTGTACCTACATCATTGTTAGAATAGATCAAACATAGGTTACTTTTTGTGTCTTCATTTTCCTTTTTCTTCTTTTCTTTTCCATTTTGTTTTTATTCTAATCCCATAGGCTGTGAGGTTATGGTTTTGCTTGGATTACATACTTTCAACCCCACAGAAGTCTAGGTATCCCTTATGTCTCCCACAAATCACATTAAGGGTTCATCTTGATATGTTGCCCTCCAACCCTTGTCAAAACTCCCTTCAAAGCAGAAAAAACAACTAGGCCAGGTCTAGGTATAAGATCATATTTTTTGTTCAGCTCTGCCATTAGGAATTCAAAGAAGGCATGGTATTTGGAAACATGTGAGTATTCGTCATCTTCTTGAGCTTGCTTATGTTGTGAAAAAGGAATAACAGTGGTTGACCAGAAGAGGTATCCATATTGTTAATGTCTTCAGTGATAGTCATGGTATTGTCATCAAGTTGTTGATCATCTATCGATAAAGGATTTGGAACATGTTGATCATTACTAGGTCTTTGAAGAATTTTTAATTGTGGAGTTCTTTTGTATTGACCTTGATTTTGATTTTAAGGTCGAGTGACCATTTGTTGAACTGTTTAGGTTGAGTCTCAATCTTGGAAATTCTATTGGATATATTTCTGAGAAGTGAAGTGATTTCTTCTATTTTAGAATCTTCAGGTTTACTCTTTGAAGAAGTAGAGGCCTCTTGATTAGATTTAGAACTTCTTTGGGCATTTTCCTCTTTAGTTTTTAAAGTCCCCGAGACAGCCCTGTTTGCTTCCACTTCTATATCATTAGTTTGCATGTATTCAAGAATCCTTGAAGTTATTTCTCTTAACATTACAACAAAATCATCTTCAAATGATTTTTCAAACCTAGATTTGGTTGCTGCTACAGGGGGTTTGCAATCAAGGGGCATCTTATGGTAAAGTTTGTTGAATCTTTTAATAAAATCAGATACAGGTTCACCAAAGTTTCTTTTAAGTTCTTCAAACTCAGTCAAAAAGTAAAGAGCATCTTTCTTCACACCCCATTGGTTTTTGAATATATTTGTTAACTTTTCCCAAGACCTAATGGAATTTACAGGTAACTGCCTAAACCAGGTCCTCACATTTCCCTCAAGAGATTGAACAAACAACCTCATATAAATGTTTTCTTGCTCAATGTTTATATTATCTGCAAAATCTAGAAATGCTTGAAGATGGTCCTCAACCAAGGAACTAGTTTCTCCATTATACCTAGGAAGATGTTTTAAATATCCTAGAGGGAATGCATTGAGGTTTTGAGGTAAAACTAAAGTTTCATATCTAGCATGTACAATAGGTTGGAATTTCATAGTAGAAGATGGTGTGTGAGATGTTTTTGTAGATGGTGAAGAAGAAAAAGAGGAAGATGGTGATAAAGAAGGTGTATATCTTTGTGGAGGTGAAGAAGGAGGAGATGAAGAAGGAGGATATCTCCTATATGACTTTAAGGGAGTCTTAATAACTAAATTTTGGACCTGTGACTGAATATCATATTTTGTTTCAAAGAGTGGATTTGTATATATAGAAAAAGTCCCTTTAGGTTGTTCAGAAGTGGAAGGGAATGAATAAGTAGTGGGGGATATGAAGTATGTAGGTTTTTATTCAAGTAAATGAACACCCAAATCAGACTCAAATTTAGGTGATCCTATTGGTATTGGGGGTTCTTTACATGTTTCAAGTGAGTGAATGAGGAAAGTTGATTTCAAATCAACTCCCCTATCTAAAATTTCAGAAACCCTGCGTGATAATTGTGTCCAATCTGGATTGGATGGAATGTTGCTATAGGGATCAAATGGTAATATATCTTCAAAGTGCAAGGCTGAAGAAGAAGAATATGGTTGAATTTTTCTCTTTGAATTGGCCCTTCTCACTAGTTTTTCTAGATCTGACAGAGGACTGACTATGTCAAGTTCAAAATGAGATCTTGTGTGCTTAAAAGGTGCTAGTTTGGCATAGCGGAGTCACTAGGCGAATAATTTTAACCTATCTGAACCTTTAGTCACCTTTAAAGGAATAGGATTTATATCGTTGTCCCAGGAAAACTAATCAAATTAAAATCCCTGGCAGTGGTGGCAGATTGATGTTGTTCCTCTAAGATGATAATGGTCAATTGATCATGCGAGAACATCTAAGGTATTTGTTTTAGGGGTTTTGGTTTTGGTTTTTATGGAGGACCAATGCATAGAACAAACTATAAGAATGATGTATTAACTCTTTTAGATAGTATTAATAGATAATCAAGGGGCTGCTATTTAACTTCACACAATGATTTGAATTTAGAAGGTGTGTAGAAAGAATAGTAAGAAGATATGATTAATTTAGATTTCAGATAGAAAGATAAATTATCATGAGTGGGAAAACCTTTGTCCAATATTCAAAAGTTAAACAAGCTATGCTTAAAATTACATAAGATGCTGACAATTTTATGATTTAGAGGGAGAATTTTAGATAGGAAGTCCAATATCTCAGCCTCTTTATGATAATAACTTTAGAAAGAATTTTAAGAATAACTGTAACACATTTATTCTCACCTAATATCTCTATAAAACTTAAGCATATGCAGAATAAACATAATGAATTGAAACATAGTGAAAACTTACAGAAGAAAACAATATTGTATGACACCAAATTAAGAATCCTTTGCTTTATTATCAGTGATCTAGAAACAGCTTGTACATTAATTCTTTACAAAAGTTCTTATGGAAAGGTACCACCTTTAATAACTCATAGAAGAGAGTTATTTATACAAGTTTTAACAAAATATCCTAAACTGATTACAAAATAGCTTGAAAGAAGATAGGAAAAGAAAAACTGATGCATGATGTGTCCCTATTAGATAGGAAGTTGTTGATGATTGTTTCTTCAAAATATGTTGTTGATGTCTTCTTGTTGGAATGAAAAGTTAATCAATTGTTTCACACAATTGATCCCACCTTTTCTCACTAGGTATCATGAGATTTACCATCCTTCTAAATATTTCATTAACTTCGATATATCTCTCAACATTTGGTTTAGTGAGAAAAAGGTGTCCAACTTCATATTTGATGGTGAGGTCAGAGCTCAAGGCTTCCAAAAACTCGTTGTCAGTAATCTGTCTTTTTATCCCTGCAAATTGACTGTTGTCTGCTACAATAGTATATAGTCTCTCACAGTAATCCTCCAATTTTACTAGCTGATCATTCGATGACACTATCTCTAGTAACCCTTTCTTATGCAACATACTGAATTTGGAATGAAACCTTCTAACTGTAGTGTTCAAAGCTTCACATTTTGTTTTCAGCTAAGTTAACAAATTCTTCTTCACTAAGACTTTCTTAATTTCCAAAATAGTAGTTGTCCTATCTGGAATGTTCATCTCTTGTAACTACCGCCTATTTTAGAGTTTAAAACCCTGATCATCCCTGATGATTCTTTGGGTTTTGTGCCCAATGCTACCTTCTGGGTCTCTATCTCTACCCTGCATTTAGCAATCAATTCTTGTTGCTCAAAAATGATTTGTATGGATGGCCATACTTCTATTTTAGAGTGGATAATATCTAACCAGATGTCTTCTTTGGCTTGGGCCAAAGTGTCTGCCATTAGAGTCTTTCTTTCTAGTTGTTTAACCTTGATCTCTAACCTATGTGACTTTTGCATTTCCTCTACATACAAGGTATAATTTTTTACCTTCTGTGACTCCAGGGTTTGGAACTTCTGGAGTAACTTCTCATTTTGTTGTTTTTGTGCTTGTAGCTCCTATGATAACCTTGTTATTTCACCTTTGCTGAAGGTGAAGTAATGACAATAGTGTTACAGGTAAAAGTGTCTATGCAGAACTGCTAATCCCACTAAGGCCAGTAGCTACCTTAGAAACAAACAAAGTAAAACTACTTTCGTTGTCCTTTATGAAAGATAGATGAGAGAAGAATAAAGGAGACCAACCTCTATCTGGCGCTTGGTTCCTTGCTCGATTCCTCTCTCTTCTGATAGTCCTTTGCTACTTGCTTTCTTGTATAGCCAGCTTCACAAAGTACCTGTAGAATCAAAGCAACATAACACTAGACAAGAACATGGATCTATTATCATAAACAATCTAGGATCAGATGTAAATTGACCATACAAATGCATGAAACATAAATTACACAAGAGTATGGAGGAAAACTTGAATAGCTTTATTGATAATCAAGAAAGAGCCAAGAGAGTTACAACCAGTTGTTCTGACCCAGCATCATCCTCTCAGCAAGTAAGCCCTTCTTCACCTCATGAAAAGCTTAGATCACCCAACACTATGATGTTTCCTCAAGAAACCAACAGCAATTCCTTACAAGATGCAAAATTCTAGCCTTTGGATCTCTGGGATGAGGGATCCAAATATAGATGTCTGTAAGGGAGATGATTCAGCTTGTGATTTTATTAGTGTCTTCCCTCCGATAGTTCTTGCTTCCACTTGGAGATTGATGATCTCTTACTCATCCTTGGTCGAATTCAGAGAGGCAAGTGTCACAGGAGAAGTTTCTGGAAGATTCTATGATTCTCCACCTCGCGGATTGACACTGTCATTTGTCTCTTTTCGCCCATCGCACCCCATAGAAGGGCTTTTTGAAATGCAACGCACCCACTGTGTGTACTTAGGTGAGATGCTGATGAGCCCCAAAAATGGATAATTATTTGGGTTCATTCAACCTCCTAATTCGACTTAATCCACCATTCTCATTAGTTTATTGCATGTTTTTTATTATATTTATGCTAATAGAGTGAATTGGGTTAGTCATTATGCCAACAAATCTAATGTGTGCTTTGTGTAGCCTTTTTGGTCAATTTGGAGACAGAATTGAAGGTTTTAATGAGCACTTGACAGCCAAATTCGTGGGAGAACAAGGGAGAGGATTTGTAGGAAGGTGTCCCCTTCATTTATGGGCCGTTACCTCGAATTCTCCACCATCAGCTCGGAGTTCAAGGGCCACCAAATCAATTAGCACAAGGGCAGCCAAGCAAGTCAAGTAGGACTGTTGTTAACTACAAGTCTTTGGCAGCCGAGTCCCTAAAGTTTAGGAGGACTGTTGGGGTCCTCAATTTGTATAAATAAGAGGGCTTAGGGCCTCATTTCAGTTAGTCATTTTGGGTAGCCAGTAGTTAGTCACTTTGTAGTCATTTTTGTATTCATTTTGTAGTCAGTTTGTAGTTCGATTTTTAGGCAGTAGATTAGCTTTGCTTTCAGCACATTTTTCAAGTTCTCCTTGTGGACAGTTTTTGGAATGTAACATTTCTTTTGATCAGTAAAGATGAATCCAGCTTTGCACCAGCTCTAAATCTCTCTTAGGAGACTATAGCTCTTGGGGTTGGGCCCATCTCAAGTGCCCAGTACCTCCTTTGTTTACTTTCATGTGTCTTTGCTGCATTCTTAGAATAAAATCTGCTATTTAGATTTAAATGTTGTGTTGTTATTTAAGTTGCTCTTGATGATTAAAAAGGTTCTTCATGTTCAGATTTACTTGATTGGTTAATCACAGGGAATATGTTCAGAAAAAGGCTACCAAGTACTTTGGATCTCACCTCCCCCTCAGTGGAATCATGAGCTAGGACCAATGTGACTTTGCTGCCAACAAAAACACTATCTTTTTGCTTCACCATGCAATTAGTAGTGTTGGATTTTTAGTTGTCGAACTTGATATCAGTTTTGATTGCATGCTTCAGTTTATGATTGCTTAGTTGCATAGTTATTTCATGTATTTCATTTCTAATAAACTTCTGTTCATTTCCTTTTGCTGTTAGGTCATATTAGAGTGAAGTAACTAGGTCATAGGTTTTATAAGTGTTTGTTTGTTCAGTTTGAAAACCCGCTTGCAGAGTACCTGTTATCCTTCCTTACCTGCCCATACTCCATCCAACCTACCTGCTTCACCCTTCACTCAGAACCCTTACCTTACATTTTCCTCATTCGCTTACTTTGCCATGATTCTCATCTTCTTGTGCAACATCGTTTCATCCCTCCTTGAACAAATCTCGCCATCTACACCTTCTCCTCAACTCCATCCTCCAAGTCTTGAACTCCCCTACACCCCTATTTCACCTCCATACTCATTCCTCCACCTTTTTCCCTCCATCCATGCTCCAAAATTCCATTGCTAAACATCCTGTAGAAAAATTACAGAACATCTTGTAGAAATCCCAGAACATCTTGTAGAACCCCTGCAGACTTCCTGTAGAAGCTCATAAACGCAGTTTCTTGGCAGCCAAACTTTGTGAAACTCTGTGGAAGGCTGTTAGGGACCCCTTAGACCCTCTCTGAACCTTCCAAACCTTTCCCAAGCATTTCTCCCCTTGATCTACCCATGCACAGTAAAAATCCAGTTAGAAGCACATGCATGATAATTCCAATAACTTGAACAAAAATACAAAAAGATGTTTTCTTCAGATAGAGGTAGTCTAGGCACATGTATTTTACCTTCATAGAAGTAATGGCATCTCTTTCAGTAGTTTTCATGCTCTCCTTTGCGTCAGTAGGACTAGCTGGTAGAATTAGGGTTTGCTAGGGTTTGCGTTTCTTTTTGGCTTTCAGTTTCTTTCTGCAAGTAGATTAGCTTCCTTTGAGTTAGCTTTCATCCATCAGTTAAAAAGCTTCTTCTAAGAGCTCATAGAGGTTGGCTTAAGCCCCTAGCGGACTTGTGCCAGCTGACCAAGTAACAGCTGTGGCAAGAGCTAGTATTTGTGCATACAGCACCGTCGCTTCCAAGTTTGTTACGAACTACTGGGTTGATAAAATTAAAGAAGGGAGTTCCAGGAGTTGTAGCATTATTGCTACAATACTGGGGCCCAACATCTTTTTGGCGCCGTTGCCGAGGAAGCGTCAGAGTATTGGTGATTGTCGCTTTTCTTCTATTTTCCACTACAATCTTCTGCTAAGTAGTTTATTTCATTTCCATTATGCAATTTCATTTATGCAAAAGTAGATTAGCATTTCCTGCTTTCATAGATTAGTATTTCAATTCCGCAATTTCATTTCTGCAAGCGTAGATTAGCATTTCAATTCTGCAAGTGTAGATTAGCATTTCATTCTTGTAATTTCATTTGAGCAAAATAGATTAGTCCTTTCCTGCTTTCATTTCAATTCCGCATTTTCATTTCAGCAAGATAGTTAGTTGTAGTTCAATCTATTTCATTTTTGTAGGTAGAAGTAGAAAAAATCAAAAATCAACCAAAAAGATTTCCTTTCATGCCTTGTAGGAGTAGAGATAAGTTAGAAAAATGATTGCACAACACCCCCACTGCTTCACACAGCCAACATTCTCTCTTCTTCGATGGCTGTGATTAAAGAACCCTTAGGTGGACAACAAGACACATTTGAAGAACCTCAAGGGAATAAGAAGAAGAAACCATTCCTCTGGAGCAAATGGCTACAAGCAGAAATGTTGGGAGCAGCACCTTGTCCAAAGACGAATTTGAAAATCAGATCGAAGATTTCAAGAGTGATATGAGGCAGTTTCCTGCCATGCAACTGGATACCTTGTGGATCCAAAAGAAGCAAGAAGAAGCCAAGAGGGCTTTGGCCATTTTTTGTCCTAGGTGCACTAGAAAGCATCCTAGGAACGAATGTCCATTGTACTCCATAGAAGTGTGTTTTGTCTCTGAAGAATACCATCCTACAGATCAGTGCCCTTCTTTACCCAGAATCAAAGCTACATATCAGAGAGCCAAAGGAGCCACTGAATCACTCTATTATATGAATCAAAGGAGGCCACATGGACCTAGATCTTACCAACAAGAACTGCAAGGGACACCCGAGACCTATTATGACCCCTATCAAGCCACTTTCATGCCTTCTTGGGGTCCCCCTGCTCATCCTTTTTGGTTCACACCTCCTCCTTGTTCCTTCACAGATCCATATTATGCCCAACCAGTTGTTCATTCGTTTCACTCTTATGCTCAGCCACAGCCTCAGTGGAATGCACCTCATCAGGGGTGGAGGCCCCAATACAACACTCCTCCTACTTCTTTTCCTCCACCACTTGCTCATCCACAACCATCGCCTCCTGCTCCACCAAGGCAACCCCAAATGCCTGCCCAACCGCAACCCCATCCACATCCATCTCAAATCTACACCCCCACTCAACTACCCATACCACCATTTCCAAAACCATACAATGGAGTAGCTCAACCCAATTGCAAAGCTGAGGCACAACATGTCCAAATGACTCCTCTTGAGCTCAATAGCTCAGGAAAAGCATTGCAAAAAAGAGATCATCTTGAAAGCATTGAAGGATCACATCCAGCAAAAGAAGATTCAAGAGAGGAGATCAAAGAACCATGGATTGCGCTTGATGAAGAGAAGAGATCAGAATTAGAGATCGAGAGAGTTCCCTCATGGTTACCATCAAATCTTCCACGTATTCAAGAGAAAGATCAGCAAAAAGAGGAAGATGTGGAAGTCATTTTAGAAGGTGACATGAAACGTGATCCAGATCAGCAAAAGAACCAAGGATATCAGAGCTATATTGAGATATGGTTTCAGACTGTCACTAAGTTGCAGCGGTACTATCTTCTTCAGCTATGTTTGATCCCTTCGAAGTCAGATCATTTGGTCTCTGAAATCCGGATACCTATCAAAGCATGCATTTCGAGCCTTCACATCATCTTGTCTCTAATCTCGATGTGCACATGGCTCCATTGGAAGTATTCTTACACTTGAAAATGATTTTGCTTTTCAAGTAGGGTAGGGTAGAGAAAAAAAAAAAATGAAAATAAGAAAAGAATAAAAATCTAAGGTGAAAACCTCCTTATAGGCACCTTAGATTGGCTCATTGATTGAAAGCCTCCATGAGGCGGTCAATGGGTTGGAAAAAAGAGAAAAGAGAATAAGATCTCTGGGTGAAAACCTCCCTTGGAGGCGCCCAGGGTAGGCAATTAGGGTGAAAACCTCCCTTGGAGGCGCCCAGGGCAGGCAATTAGGGTGAAAACCTCCATGAGGCACTCTAGTTGTTTTTCAAAAAAAAAAGAGAAAAAGAAAAAGAAAAATAAATCTAATTTCCATTGAATGATTTCAGGTTGCAGCAATGACATTGCAGGTCAGGAGGATCACTCAAAACAAAGACAAAGGAGTTTTTGTGCCTTCTGCAGGAAGTTCTGTATTTCTACAGGAAACATCCTGTAGAACCTTTGGACGAACCAAATTCAATTTTAAAAGGGAATCTGATGGTGGGAATCTGTTGGTTAGGCCTGCAAGCACCTCTGTGTCCATCCCCTGCCTTTCTCCATCATTTTTTCCACCTCATTGTGCTTCTCATTGTGCTTCTACAGGAAGTTCCTGTAGAAATTGTAGGAAGCTAGAAATGGATTTCAAAAAGGTGGTTTGGCGAACATGATAGCTTCCTCAAGGGTTCAGAAGTTCTCCTGCAATCTTCAAACTCCTCCTTTATCATCTCCATACCTGCATCACAGCCCAAGTTCATTTTTCATACCATGCAACAAAATTGCAAAATGCCTTGAAGCAAAAATACCTAGAACAGAATTTGTTTTTGCCTTAACTTGAAAACCATGCATCCATTTGAAAAACCATTTTACAGAGAATCATACAGGGGTGATGGCAACATGCTTGAGCAATTTCAGCCAATTCCGGTGCACGATTTCCAAGAAATCAGCCTCCATCTCCTTCAGCCATTTTTACATTTTCTCCATATCCATGCATCCATTTCAAAACCTGTTTCATGGGGAGATGCACATGGGTGATAGTAGCCTACCCAAGTAGTTTCAGCGAATTCCGATGCACGGTTTTCGAGAAATTGATCTTTGAAATCTTCAGCCATTTTCCATTTTTCTAGAAATCTGTGCATCCATTGATCACGATTTTGCTATGGGAGGTGCATCATGATGATAGGAACATGCTCGGAAATTTTCAGATCGATCTGGTTTACCGTTTGTAAGCAATGGCGAAAACAAGTTCTGGTCCGGTGAAAATTCAGCAGCAGCAGCTTGAAGGTGCAGATTTGAACGTGGAAACAAATGCCTGCAGCTTAGATCTGGTCAGAGGAAACCTGCACAAGGAAAAACAACCAAAAATTCATCAGCCAAGCCCTCATGCAACCAAAGGATCCAGGCATGCAACAGCAGAATATGAGCAGGCAGCAGCAAAAAGCACCTCATAGCAGCCATTTGACTTCAGGTACGTGACTAAAACCTGTTCCTCTATTGCATGAATCTAATTAAAGAAATGCATGAACGAATGGAATGGTGAAATTGAGCCACGAATATAGCAAGGTTAAGCCGATTGCCTTCTCTAGCACTCAGCTGGAAGTCACGCAGTACACGTGGACAGCTGACTTACGTGAAAATTAAAGCAACCAGGAGTGTTGGCCGGTTAAACTTCAGTTCAATTCACGGCAGTGATTACAGGGGGAAAACGCACAGTTCAGGAACAACACTTCCAGTTGCATGTGGCCACGTACACTTGGCCACTTCACTCTCTCACGTGAATCACGCTGCAGTTAAACGACGCTCGACTAAAACTCTCACCACTCTTTGATCAACTGCGGTCAACTGAAGCACATGTCCACCACTTCCAGATCAGTTAACCAGTGGTCCTCTACAAGATTTCTGCCTGGTTTCTCGAGATTTCTGCCGTTTCTTAAAGAAATTCCCGCCTGTCGCGCTCTACAGGCGTTTCTACACGAAGTCTTCTACAGGAAACACAGAAAACAGCCTTCCAGAGCAGAAAAGCCTGGATTTTTCTTCGAAAAATTGGAGTTTCGAAGAGAGGTAGGCTCGAACATGCCATCCCCATGCTTAATTTTTGAAAGGTGGTGAATTATCTCGTTTGAAAAGAAAAATATTGGAACCAATCTGCCTGTGGGTCTAGACAGTGTTTTTCTTATATAATAAACAGAATTTCTTTTGAATGGTGCTGCGTCATATTCACCTCCATGGTTCCTGCCAGAAAACTCTCCCCATTTTAATGACAAACCACTGTAACACTCACCTGTGCACATATAAACTACTTTTTTTGTGACCGTTATATGGTTAGTGTGAAAAGTAGCTCTGCACTCTGTCTGTGAGGGCTTAATTCCTTGTGAAAAGTTTATTTTTGGGCGGCAGCAGTATTGTAACCAGAGAATTGGTGAAAGGGGAGATACAAACAACAAAGAAATCTTGTCCTGAGAACCAAGGAGGAAAGCCACATCTGAATTTCCATTCTAACCAGAGCTCAAGCCGAAAACAGGGTATTCTCACCATGCCTGGAGGGTCAGATATGAACCCTCGGATTCCAAGAAGTTGAGAGAAACTCCTGAGGTGGTAGACCTGTTTACCTGTGCAAAGTGGATGACCTTCTGTGATAAAATTCAAGGTCATGATGATGAAATCATAGAGGAGTTCCTTAAGTTCCTGCAGCCCAAATCAAAAACATTAGCAACTGTGGATTTCAGAGGGTTTACCCTAAAGCTTACCCCACCACTCATTAGAAGAGAAAGCCAGTGGAAAAGAAACACAAGAAAGACAACCACAGAAGGAATAAGAAGAGGAATGAGGGAAAAGGACAAGTTGTTGAGGCCAAAGTTGTGGGTGAAGTAAAAACACAAATGCCAAGGGAGAAGCAGTTGCAAGCACGGGCAGAGAAGACTGAAAAAGGCCAAACAAGTAGGGACACACCCAAGGCAACCACAACACAGGTCAAGGAGAAGGCACCCCCAGCCAAGCAAGCCAAATTAGAGAAAATTGGTTCTACAGGAAGCCAGCAGACTGTTTGTACATGAATACAGAGAATTGTTTCTACAGGAAGTTTGGGGAAAGGGCACCAGAAGGAGAAATTGGCCGAGATTTTAGCTAGGGAGGCAGCACCTGTGCTGGCCACCCTAAGCACATCCATCCCCTCCATGAACACTCATTTTTTTTAGGGTTCGGACACAATTTAGTCATGGTTCAACCTTCTACAGGAAGCTACAGGACTTTCTACAGGAAGTTCTGTATTTTTACCAGAAACATCCTGTAGAAGCCTTTGGGCAGGCCAGAATCAATTATGGAGAGGGTATGAAGCTTGAAGTTTGTTGAGGAGGCATGCAACCACTCTTTTCTTCCATACTCCACTCGTTTCATCTCCTTTCACCACCATTGCCGCCATCAGATTGAATATACTTGCACAATCATACCAAAGTTGAGAATTCTCTAGGAAAAGAAGCACAGGCAGTGAAAAGAAGCAAAGAGAAAAGCATGGTTTCATGACAGAGAAGAGGACATCACTTCAGAAGCTTGGCATGACAAGGAGGCCACCAAGGCCATCAAATATGAGGAGATAAATTGGTTGCTCAGAGGATGAGCAACACTTTCAGTAGAGGGGTGATGATGAGCCCCAAAAATGGAAAATTATTTGGGTTCATTCAACCTCCTAATTCGACTTAATCCACCATTCTCATTAGTTTATTGCATGTTTTTTATTATATTTATGCTAATAGAGTGAATTGGGTTAGTCATTATGCCAAAAAGTCTAATGTGTGCTTTGTGTAGCCTTTTTGGTCAATTTGGAGACAAAATTGAAGGTTTTAATGAGCACTTGGCAGCCAAATTCGTGGGAGAACAAGGGAGAGGATTTGTAGGAAGGTGTCCCCTTCATTTATGGGCCCTTACCTCGAATTCTCCACCATCAGCTCGGAGTTCAAGGGCCACCAAATCAGTTAGCACAAGGGCAGCCAAGCAAGTCAAGTAGGATTGTTGTTAACTACAAGTCTTGGGCAGTCGAGTCCCTAAAGTTTAGGAGGACTGTTGGTGTCCTCAATTTGTATAAATAAGAGGGCTTAGGGCCTCATTTCAGTTATTAATTTTGGGTAGCCAGTAGTTAGTCACTTTGTAGTCATTTTTGTATTCATTTCGTAGTCAGTTTGTAGTTTGATTTTTAGGCAGTAGATTAGCTTTGCTTTCAGCACATTTTTCAAGTTCTCCTTGTGGACAATTTTTGGAATGTAACATTTCTTTTGATCAGTAAAGATGAATCCAGCTTTGCACCAGCTCTAAATCTCTCTTAGGAGACTATAGCTCTTGGGGTTGGGCCCATCTCAAGTGCCCAGTACCTCCTTTGTTTACTTTCATGTGTCTTTGTTGCATTCTTAGAATAAAATCTGCTATTTAGATTTAAATGTTGTGTTGTTATTTAAGTTTCTCTTGATGATTAAAAATGTTCTTCATGTTCAGATTTACTTGATTGGTTAATCACAGGGAATATGTTCAGAAAAAGGCTACCAAGTACTTTGGATCTCACCTCCCCCTCAGTGGAATCATGAGCTGGGACCAATGTGACTTTGCTGCCAACAAAAACACTGTCTTTTTGCTTCACCATGCAATTAGTAGTGTTGGATTTTTAGTTGTCGAACTTGATATCAGTTTTGATTGCATGCTTCAGTTTATGATTACTTAGTTGCATAGTTATTTCACGTATTTCATTCCGAATAAACTTCTGTTCATTTCCTTTTACTGTTAGGTCAGATTAGAGTGAAGTAAATAGGTCATAGGTTTTATAAGTGTTTGTTTGTTCAGTTTGAAAACCCGCTTGTAGAGTACCTGTTATCCTTCCTTACCTGCCCATACTCCATCCAACCTACCTGCTTCACCCTTCACTCAGAACCCTTACCTTACATTTGCCTCATTCGCTTACTTTGCCATGATTCTCATCTTCTTGTGCAACATCGTTTCATCCCTCCTTGAACAAATCTCGCCATCTACACCTTCTCCTCAACTCCATCCTCCAAGTCTTGAACTCCCCTACACCCCTATTTCACCTCCATACTCATTCCTCCACCTTTTTCCCTCCATCCATGCTCCAAAATTCCATTGCGAAACATCCTGTAGAAAAATTACAAAACGTCATGTAGAAATCCCAGAACATCTTGTAGAACCCCTGCAGACTTCCTGTAGAAGCTCATAAACGCAATTTCTTGGCAGCCAAACTTTGTGAAACTCTGTGGAAGGCTGTTAGGGACCCCTTAGACCCTCTCTGAACCTTCCAAACCTTTCCCAAGCATTTCTCCCCTTGATCTACCCCTGCACAGTAAAAAGCCAGTTAGAAGCACATGCATGATAATTCCAATAACTTGAACAAAAATACAAAAAGATGTTTTCTTCAGATAGAGGTAGTCTAGGCACATGTATTTTACCTTCATAGAAGTAATGGCATCTCTTTCAGTAGTTTTCATGCTCTCCTTTGCGTCAGTAGGACTAGCTGGTAGAATTAGGGTTTGCTAGGGTTTGCGTTTCTTTTTGGCTTTCAGTTTCTTTCTGCAAGTAGATTAGCTTCCTTTGAGTTAGCTTTCATCCATCAGTTAAAAAGCTTCTTCTAAGAGCTCATAGAGGTTGGCTTAAGCCCCTAGCAGACTTTCTCCAGCTGACCAAGTGATAGCTGTGGCAAGAGCTAGTACTTGTGCATACAGCACCGTCGCTTCCAAGTTTGTTACGAACTACCGGATTGATAAAATTAAAGAAGGGAGTTCCAGGAGTTGTAGCATTATTGCTACAATACTGGGGCCCACCAGATGCAACGCACTTTGCCTATGGAGCAGGTGAAATGATCCAGTTTTGACCAGTTCTGAGTAGTTTTTCATGGAGAACTTCTGGGAGAAGCTGTAATCAGTTGACCTTGTTCATTTAGGGGTTGGAACAACACTTTTAAGGACTTAGGAGCCCTTGGTTTATGGAAATTTATGCTTGGGGTTGCAGTGCCCAAAAATGTCTATAACAGTTTCCCCCTAAAGCATGAGGTCGTTAATCTTTTTTACGTCGGGTGAAATGCTTTATCATGAGGATCCGAAGTTCTTTCAAGCTAGAAGGAGACTTGTAATAAGATACAATACAATACATTATCTTCATAATATTTTCATGATCTAGCTAAGGCGGGCATTCCCATGCTCAGCTTTATAAATTCATTTTCATGTACATAGGACAGACAATCGTCTGAGTGTAGACTGATGATTATCTGTGCAGCAATGATGTACATTTGATGTCTTTATTTTCCTGAATATATATCGCAGCCCGGATGGATGAAACTAGATCCGGGGTCTTCAATCTCGTTCGATCTTCACTCAAAGTACAAGTCGATCCATGTGAGAGATGTTCTGTAGTCGAACATGGAAAGACATCGCCTGATTACCAGCCAAAGATGTAATCTGTTAACAGACGCGTGAGGAATCACCGATAATGATAATGATCCTCAAGGTACTGCAGTACAATTCACGTGGTGTGAATAAAGGACTTGGCGTCGAACACCACGCAAAATCTTTCGGTCGAAGGTAATTGATGTAAACCTGTCGCCGGAAGTGAGAAACTTGCCATTGAGGCATGCAAGCTTCAAAGTACTGAAAGGGGTGTTCCTAGTGATGAGCCCCAAAAATGGACAATTATTTGGGCTCATTCAACCTCCTAATTTGACTTAATGCACCATTCTCATTAGTTTATTGCATGTTTTTTATTATAGTTATGTTAATAGAGTGAATTTGGTTAGTCATTAGGCCAACAAGTCTAATGGGTGCTTTGTGTAGCCTTTTTGGTCAACTTGGAGACAAAATTGAAGGTCTTAATGAGCACTTGGCAGCCAAATTCGTGGGAGAACAAGCTAGAGGATTTGTAGGAAGGTGTCCCCTTCATTTATGGGCCCTTACCTCGAATTCTCCACCATCAGCTTGGAGTTCAAGGGCCACCGAATCAATCACACAAGGGCAGCCAAGCAAGTCAAGTAGGACTGCTGTTAACTACAAGTCTTGGGCAGCCAAGTCCCTAAATTTTAGGAGGACTGTTGGGTCCTCAATTTGTATAAATAAGAAGGCTTAGGGCCTCATTTTGGTTAGCCAGTGGATGTTAGCTAGTTAGCCAGTAGATAGTAGCTAGTGGTTAGTCATTTTGTAGCCAATAGTTAGCTAGTTTGTAGTTCGATTTTTATGCAATGGATTAGCTTTGCTTTCAGCTCATTCTCAAGCTCTCCTTGTGGACAGTTTTGATGTAACTCTTCATTCTTGGTTAATAAAGATGAATCCAGCTTTGCACCAGCTCTAAATCTCTCTTGGGAGGCTGTAGCTCTTGGGGTTGGGCCCATCTCAAGCGCCCAGTACCTCCTTCGTTTATCTTTATGTGTTTGTTGCATTCTTGGAATAAAATCTGCTATTTAGATCTAACTCTTGTGTTGTTATTTAGTTTGTTTTTTATGTGTAAAATATCTTTTCATGCTCAGATTTAGTTGATAGGTTGTTAACAGAAAAAGCTTCAAGAAAAGGGCCAACAAACATCTGTGGTTTCACCTCTCCCTTAGTAGGGATCAGGAGTTGTGGCTAGGATGACTTTGCTGCCCACAAAAACACTGATTTTGCTTTGCCATGCAATCACTAGTGTTTGATTTTCATGTGTAGAAGTGGGTTAAAAGTTCAAACTTTCATTTGCTTATTTGCATGAGTTAAAACACATGGTTTCATTGCAAGTCACACTTCTGTTCATTCTCTTTACTAACAGCTAGCAAATTAGGTCAACGTAACTAGGTCTTTGAATTTTATAAGTTTTGTTGGTTCAGATTGGAAAAACGACTTGCAGAGCACCTGTACCACTCCTTCATCTTCTTATTCTCCATCAGCACCATCCACTCCACCCTCTACTTAGAACCCTTGCTTCACGTTTGCCATTCGCTCCCAAAACCCTAATTTTTGTGCAACATTGCTTCACTCTCCCTTGAACAAATTGAACCATCCTCGTCATTCCTTAGCTCCATCCATCAGTTCCTAGGCCACTTCAGACCCCTATCCTACCTCCATATCCACTCATGCATCTTCCCTCACTCACCCATGCTCCAAAATCCCATTTCAGAACATCCTGTAGAAATCTCTGAACATCCTGTAGGATCCCCTGCAGACATCCTGTAGAAGCTTGCAAACTCGGTTGTCGAGCACCTGAACGTTGTGGACTTCTGTGGAATGATGTTTTGGATCCCCTGGAACCTTTCCTAGCCCTCCTGACCTTTCCCAAGCTTTCTTTCCCTTCGAACTACCCCTGCACAGTCAAACCCTAATAAGAAACAAAATCATAATAACTCCAACCACTTAAGCAAAAATACAAAAACAATGTTCTTTTCAGTAGAAGTAGTTTAAATTCATGCATCTCATATCACTAGAAGTAATGGCATCACTTCTAGAAGTTTTCACTCCCACCATTGCATGATAGAGATTAGACTAGTCAGATTAGGGTTTACTAGGGTTTCCATGTTTTGTTGGCTTTCAGTTCATTCTTGCAAAGTAGGTTAATTTCCTTTCAGATAGTCTTCGTTCATCATTTAGAAAGCTTCTTCTGAGAACATATAGAAGTTGGCTTGAGCCCTAGCGGACTTGTGCCAGCTGACCAAGTGACAGCTGCGACAAGAGCTAGTACTTGTGCATACAGCACCGTCGCTTCCAAGTTTGTTACAAACTACCGGGTTGATAAAATTAGAGATAGGAAGCTCCAGGAGTTGTAGCATTATTGCTACAATACTGGAGCCCACCATCTTTTTGGCGCCGTTGCCGAGGAAGCGTCAGAGTATTGGTGATTGCCGCTTTTCTTCTATTTTCTACTACAACCTTCTGCTAAGTAGTTTATTTCATTTCCATTATGCAATTTCGTTTATGAAAAAGTAGATTAGCATTTCTTGCTTTCATAGATTAGCATTTCAATTCCGCAATTTCATTTCTGCAAGCGTAGATTAGCATTTCAATTTCGCAAGCGTAGCCTAGCATTTCCATTCCTGCAATTTCATTTGAGCAAAATAGATTAGTCCTTTCCTGCTTTCATTCAATTCCGCATTTTCATTTTAGCAAGATAGTTAGTTGCAGTTCAATCTATTTCAGTTTTGCAAGTAGAAGTAGAAAAAAGCAAAAATCAACCAAAAAGATTTCATTTCATGTCTTGTAGGAGTAGAGATAAGTTAGAAAAATGATTGCACAACACCCCCACTGCTTCACACAGCCAACATTCTCTCTTCTTCGATGGCTGTGATTAAAGAACCCCTGGGTGGACATCAAGGCATATTTAAAGAACCTCTAGGGGAGAAGAAGAAGAAAACATTCCTCTGGAGCAAATGGCTACAAGTATAAATGTTGGGAGCAACATCTTGTCCAAAGATGAATTTGAAAATCAGATCAAAGATTTCAAGAGTGATATGAGGCAGTTTCTTGCCATGCAACTGGATACCTTGCGGATCCAACAGAAGCAAGAGGAAGCCAAGAGGGCTTTGGTCATTTTTTGTCCTAGGTGCACTAAAAAGCATCCTAGGAACGAATGTCCATTGTACTCCATGGAAGTGTGTTTTGTCTGTGAAGAATACCATCCTACAGATCAGTGCCCTTCCTTACCCAGATTCAAAGCTGCATATCAGAGAGCCAAAGGAGCCACTGAATCACTCTATTACATGAACCAAAGTTGGTTGCATGGACCTAGATCTTACCAGCAGGAACTGCAAGGGACACCCGAGACCTATTATGACCCCTATCAAGCCACTTTCATGCCTTCTTGGGGTCCCCCTATTCATCCTTCTTGGTCTACACCTCCTCCTTGGTCATATTCTCCTTGTTCCTTCACAGATCCATATTATGCCCAACCAGTTGCTCATTCATTTCATTCTTATGCTCAGCCACAGCCTCAGTGGAATGCACCTCATCAGGGTGGAGGCCCCAGTACAACACTCCTCCCACTCCGTTTCCTCCACCACCTGCTCATCCACAACCATCGCCTCCTCCTCCACCAAGGCAACCCCAAATGCCTGCCCAACCACAATGCCATCCACCTCCATCTCAATTACACACCTCCACTCAACTACCCGTACCACCATTTCCAAAACCATACAATGGAGCAGCTCAACCCAATTGCAAAGCTGAGGCACAACATGTGCAAATGACTCCTCTTGAGCTCAATGATCTTCACCATAGCTCAGGAAAAGCATTGCAAAAAAGAGATCATCTTGAAAGCCTTGAAGGATCACATCCAGCAAAAGAAGATTCAAAAGAGGAGATCAAAGAACCATGGGTTGCACTTGATGAAGAGAAGGCATCAAAATCAGAGATCAAGAGAGTTTCCTCATGGTTACCATCAAATCTTCCATGTATTCAAGAGAAAGATCAGCAAAAAGAGGAAGATGAGAAAGTCATGATAGAAGGTGACATGAAGAATGATCCAGATCAGCAAAAGGACCAAGGATATCAAAGCTATATTGAGACATGGTTCCAGACAGTCACTAAGTTGCAGTAGTACTCTCTTCCTCAGCTATGTTTTGTACTTTCAAAGTCAGATCATTTTGTCTCTGAAATTTGGATAGTTGTCAAAGCATGCATTTTGAGCCTCCACATCATTTTGTCTCTAATCTCGATGTGCACATGGCTCCATTGGAAGTATTCTTATACTTGAAAATGATTTTGTTTTTCAAGTAGGGTAGGGTAGAAAAAAGAAAAAGAAAAAAGAGGAAAAAGAAAAAGAAAAAAATGAAAAAAGAGGAAAATAGAAATCTAAGGTGAAAACCTCCTCGGAGGCGCCATAGATTGGCTCATTGATTGAAAACCTCCATGAGGCGGTCAATGGGTTGGGAAAAAAGAGAAAAGAGAATAAGATCTCTGGGTGAAAACCTCCCTTGGAGGCACCCAGGGCAGGGAATTAGGGTGAAAACCTCCATGAGGCGCCCTAGTTGTTTTTCAAAAAAAAAAGAGAAAAAGAAAAAAAGAAAAATAAAACTAATTCCATTGGCTAATTGTAGGTTACAAGAAGGACGTTTCATGACAGGAGGAGCACTCAGATCAAGGTTAAAGGAAGTTTTCTTGTGCCTTCTACAGGAAGCTCTATATTTCTACAGGAAACATCCTGTAGAACCTTTGGATGAGCCAAATCCAATTTCAAAAGTGAATCTAATGGTGGGAATCTGTTGATTAGGCCTACAAGCACTTGTGTGTCCATCCCTTGCCTTTCTCCATCATTTTTTCCACCTCATTGTGCTTCTCATTGTGCTTCTACAGGAACTTCCTGTAGAAATTGTGGGAAACTAGACATGGATCTCAAAAAGTGGTTTGGCAAACATTGTAGCTTCCTCAAGGGTTCAGAAGCCCTCATGCAATCTTCCAACTCCTCCTCCATCATCTCCATACCTACATCACAGCCCAAGCTCAGTTTTCCCTTCCATGCAAACACATGCAAAGTGCCTTGAAGCAAAAACACATAGAACAAAATTTGTTTTTGCCATAACTTGAAAACCATGCATCCATTTGACAAACTGTTTTATGGGGAATTGTACAAGGGTGATTGCAACATGCTTGAGCAGTTTCAGCCAATTCTGGTGCACGGTTTCCAAGAAATCAGCCTCCATCACCACCAGCCATTTTTGCATTTTCTCCATAACCGTGCATCCGTTTCAAAACATGTTTCATGGGGATATGCATATGAGTGATGGTAACCTACCCAAGCAGTTTCAGTCCGATTCTAATGCATGGTTTCCGAGAAATCGAGCTCTGAAATCTTCAGCCATTTTCCATTTTTCTCGAAATCCGTGCATCCATTGATCACGATTTTTCTATGGGAGATGCATAATGATGATAGGAACATGCTCACCGAGTTTCAGATCAATCCGGTTTACAATTTGAGAGCAATGGCGAAAACAAGTTCTGGTTTTGTGACCATGCAGCAACAGCAGCTTGAAGGTGCAGATCTGAACGTGGAAACAATTGCATGCAGCTCAGATCCGGCCAGAGGACACCTGCACAAGGAAAAGCAATAAAAAATCGTCAGCCAAGCCCTCATGCAATCAAAGGATCCAAGCATGCAGCAGCAGAATCAGAGCATGCAGCAATAAAAAGCTCACGGCAGCCATTTAACTTCGAGGTATGTGACTGAAACTCATTCCTCTATTGCATAAATTTAATTTAAAAACTGCATGGATTAATGGAATGGTGGGATTAAGACACGAATTAGCAAGGATTAAGCTGATTTTCTTCTCTAGAACTCAGCTGGAAGTCATGCAGTACACGTGGATAGCTGACCTACGTGAAAATTAAAGCAACAAGGAGTGTTGGTTGTTTAAACTTCAGTTCAATTCACGACAGTGATTACAGGGGGAAAACACAGAGTTCAGGAACAAAACTTCTAGTTGCATGTGGCCACGTACACTTGGCCACTTCACTCCCTCACCACAAATCATGCCGTAATTAAAAAATGCTCGGCTGACTCTCACCATCCGCTGATTAATTTGCATTTGTGACATTCTTAGCTGAAGTATGCATCCTCTGCTCCCACAATCGGTTAACCTATCAACCTCCATGGAGCTTTGTGGCCTGGTTCGAATTTCTCTAGTGTATCGGGCTCACTCAAAGGCAGAATAACATTCTACAGGAAACGGGTGGGGTCTCCTACAGGAAGTATGGCACAGCATTCTGGACCAGAGAAGCTCGGACTTTTCTTCATCGAATTTGGAGTCCCGAGAAAGGTAGGATCGAAAACACTCTTCCATGTATGATATACTCCAAAAGAGTGGTGAATTGAGTTGTTTTGAATTGGAGGGTGAGCATGCATGAATTTGCTTGAAAAACACTTGCTAATAGAATCTGTTTTAATGCCTGAAACAAGAGGCATCACAGCAAATGGGTAAAGCAGATCTAAAGTAGTGCGCTTCCTCTACCCAGTCAGCAGGCATCAGAAACAATGGTTAAGAATGCTCCCTTTTATGCTGTAACTAAGGCACATAACAACCCTGGAAAATGTGCCCAGGCTGCTGGTTATAACTCCTATCAGATGTGCCTCATCTCCTGGTGTAGATATTGTGCTTGGTCTTCCAAAAAGCGCCTCATATGCTCCTCTTCAAACAACACTCAAATACCATATAAATTGGTTAAAGAACTGCACCTAGACATGTGAAATCAGGGGCTACATAGACCAACATAAAAATGCCTTTCATTTGTTGATCTGGAACTGATGGGAAAACAACATCCACTTCTCTCAAAACAGTGTCTCTTCAACTTCAAATCTGCCCAATCATACAAGAACAGCACCAATAAAATAAAATGCTCATATTTGTGTTTTCTACATGTATTATAATCCACCATGACTGTTGATTTGTTTGCAGGGCTTGCACCATACGTATTGAAATATATGCGTTGGTTTAGACTCTGACTTTGATTCAAAAACAACAAAAAAAGGAAAAAGAAAAAAAGGTCAAAAGTCTCATGGAAGTGCTCCTCTGTAAGCTGGTATAATTCTGCACCCTGTTCAAAATCTGATTTGAACTTTTTCAAATCTGAAATATCTCCCAGAATCTTCAAGGTGCCTTCCTATGCTGAACAAAACATCTCAGACATGTGGACTTATAAAAACATTGGATTTATCTTATTGTGTCCATCTGCTACTCGGGAATACTGCTACTTCATTTTCCAATATCACCCTGTATATGAAGTTATTGTGTGCTGGAAAGAATGCCTCTACAAAGATCAAAATGCACCGGCACTTAGAGGGGTATCTTATTGCAGCTTGAAGCTATTGACGTTGAAGCTCAGAATGATCATGCACAGCTGGCCCTACGAAAAGCTAGAGAAACTGAAAAAGGGTATAACACAAATGTTGACAAGCTAGCCATTGAATTAAGCGTAAAACAAAGTAGCATGGCAGAGCTTGAATGGTATAAAGAGAGATGGAAGAAGGTTCAGTTGCATGGCGAACATATCATAGTCCAAGGCCTCAAGTACCAGCCTCTACACCACCACCAATTTGTTTCTCAGCATATCCATCAGGCCTATCAGCATATTGATGAGCCTCGTCATTGAGTTTTTGGGAGAAAATCATGGCAGTTTTGGCTAATTAAGAGCAGGAACTTGAACGAGATAAGGAGGAGAGATCATAGGAGATAGATCCTCCTCATTAAATCCTCACTCATTCAAATATTACTTAATCAAATCGCACTAGCTCAGAGTTGCAAGCAGCCAAGCTGAAAGGAGAATCGCCCACAGCCAAGCAGGATACAGTGGTGCTGTCTATTTCTACAGGAAGACAGAGGACTGTTTCTACAGGAAGACAGAGGACTGTTTCTACAAGAAGCCAGCGAACTGTTTCTACAGGAAGTTTGAAAAGAGGGAAGCCAAAGGAGAAAACAGCCGAGATGTTAGCCAAAGAAGCCACCAGGGCCATCAAAGATGAGGAGAGAGATTGGTTGCTCAGAGGATGAGCAACACTTTCAGTAGGGGGGTGATGATGAGCCCCAAAAATGGACAACTATTTGGGCTCATTCAACCTCCTAATTTGACTTAATCCACCATTCTCATTAGTTTATTGCATGTTTTTTATTATATTTATGTTAATAGAGTGAATTTGGTTAGTCATTATGCCAACAAGTCTAATGGGTGCTTTGTGTAGCCTTTTTGGTCAACTTGGAGACAAAATTGAAGGTCTTAATGAGCACTTGGCAGCCAAATTCGTGGGAGAACAAGCCAGAGGATTTGTAGGAAGGTGTCCCCTTCATTTATGGGCCCTTACCTCGAATTCTCCACCATCAGCTTGGAGTTCAAGGGCCACCGAATCAATCAACACAAGGGCAGCCAAGCAAGTCAAGTAGGACTGCTATTAACTACAAGTCTTGGGCAGCCAAGTCCCTAAATTTTAGGAGGACTGTTGGGTCCTCAATTTGTATAAATAAGAAGGCTTAGGGCCTCATTTTGGTTAGCCAGTGGATGTTAGCTAGTTAGCCAGTAGATAGTAGCTAGTGGTTAGTCATTTTGTAGCCAATAGTTAGCTAGTTTGTAGTTCGATTTTTATGCAATGGATTAGCTTTGCTTTCAACTCATTCTCAAGCTCTCCTTGTGGACAGTTTTGATGTAACTCTTCATTCTTGGTTAATAAAGATGAATCCAGCTTTGCACCAGCTCTAAATCTCTCTTGGGAGGCTGTAGCTCTTGGGGTTGGGCCCATCTCAAGTGCCCAGTACCTCCTTCGTTTATCTTTATGTGTTTGCTGCATTCTTAGAATAAAATCTGCTATTTAGATCTAACTCTTGTGTTGTTATTTAGTTTGTTTTTTATGTGTAAAATAGCTTTTCATGCTCAGATTTAGTTGATAGGTTGTTAACAGAAAAAGCTTCAAGAAAAGGGCCAACAAACATCTGTGGTTTCACCTCTCCCTTAGTAGGGATCAGGAGCTGTGACTAGGATGACTTTGCTGCCCACAAAATCACTGATTTTGCTTTGCCATGCAATCACTAGTGTTTGATTTTCATGTGTAGAACTGGGTTACAAGTTCAAACTTTCATTTGCTTATTTGCATGAGTTAAAACACATGGTTTCATTGCAGGTCACACTTCTGTTCATTCTCTTTACTAACAGCTAGCAAATTAGGTCAACGTAACTAGGTCTTTGAATTTTATAAGTTTTGTTGGTTCAGATTGGAAAGACGACTTGCAGAGCACCTGTACCACTCCTTCATCTTCTTATTCTCCATCAGCACCATCCACTCCACCCTCTACTTAGAACCCTTGCTTCACGTTTTCCATTCGCTCCCAAAACCCTAATTTTTGTGCAACATTGCTTCACTCTCCCTTGAACAAATTGAACCATCCTCGTCATTCCTTAGCTCCATCCATCAGTTCCTAGGCCACTTCAGACCCCTATCCTACCTCCATATCCACTCATGCATCTTCCCTCACTCACCCATGCTCCAAAATCCCATTTCAGAACATCCTGTAGAAATCTCTGAACATCCTGTAGGATCCCATGCAGACATCCTGTAGAAGCCTGCAAACTCAGTTGTCGAGCACCTGAACGTTGTGGACTTCTGTGGAATGATGTTTTGGATCCCCTGGAACCTTTCCTAGCCCTCCTGACCTTTCCCAAGCTTTCTTTCCCTTCGAACTACCCCTGCACAGTCAAACCCTAATAAGAAACAAAATCATAATAACTCCAACCACTTAAGAAAAAATACAAAAACAATGTTCTTTTCAGTAGAAGTAGTTTAAATTCATGCATCTCATATCACTAGAAGTAATGGCATCATTTCTAGAAGTTTTCACTCCCACCATTGCATGATAGAGATTAGACTAGTCAGATTAGGGTTTACTAGGGTTTCCATGTTTTGTTGGCTTTCAGTTCATTCTTGCAAAGTAGGTTAATTTCCTTTCAGATAGTCTTCGTTCATCATTTAGAAAGCTTCTTCTGAGAACATATAGAAGTTGGCTTGAGCCCTAGCGGACTTGTGCCAGCTGACCAAGTGACAGCTGCGACAAGAACTAGTACTTGTGCATACAGCACCGTCGCTTCCAAGTTTGTTACGAACTACCGGGTTGATAAAATTAGAGATAGGAAGCTCCAGGAGTTGTAGCATTATTGCTACAATACTGGAGCCCACCACATAGATCGACTTCTTGGATAATGAGCTGATGTCGACAAGAAGAGATCTGTCATAGGAGGGCCTTAATGAATCCCACATCAATGACACGGAATGGAGCAAATGATTTTAATGGAGGTGAAAACGATCTGGTGATATAAGGTTCAGGGTGGAGGTCATGAAAGAATGGAGTGTAAATGTATTACAGCGGGTGAGACACAAGCGAATTCTCTGAGTGACTTCTCTTGAACATATCGGCGACACTGACATGATGGATTGGTAGCATTAACCCCAAATGTGGATGGTGTGATGTGACCATGGTGATGTGACCGGTGAATGAAACAACCCAACCCAACTTGGATGCGGAGTGAAAGTGTCATGTTCAAGAGCGACTTGCTACCAACAAAGTTTCTTCAAGTTTTCTTCCCAATTTTTCCCCAGTCATTGCTGACCAGTACCTCTTTATTTTTGTCAAGCTTGAGGAGGATAACATATGCTTGTTCTATAATTTTCCCTTCGGGCAAACCCATCGCTATGTTTTAACGAGCCTAAAGATAGTGAAACTTGTTCTTGTCTGCTATGGACAAGTTTGTCGCTATTAGGTTTTAACGAGTTTAACGACAAAGATAACTCGGTCCTTTTCAATTTTAGAGAGTCTGAAAAGGGACGTAAAGGAAACTCCAAAAAATCCTTTTTCGTCATCTAATCCCTTAAATCCGAAAAAGTATAAAACAATACAGAAGGGATGAATTTTCGATACTTTTAACGAGCCGAACAAAACAAGCGTTCGATCTTTTTGTGTAATAATCCCTCAGGTCCAAAAAGATTAAAATCTAAAGGAGGGATAGCACTTCCGGTCCTTTTAACGAGCTGGAGAGGCCAATGGCTCGGCAATCTTTTCATATTTTACGAGTCAGTTGAAAAGATCTTAAAGGAGACTCGTTTTTTGAGGAACGAATGATAAATTTGGGTAGCAGTTGATTCCAGGTAAGGTTTGGAATTTTCCAATCACGACAGCGTTACAAGGATGGCTAATAGGATCACTCTTCGCAGCTGTTCCTCAAAAGGGGTAAACAATCAAATGGAGGTGAATGATCGGCCAATACAAAGTGGAGGTGATGATAAGAACATGACCAAGGCTTTAAAGGTTGAAGTACTACATTCACGATGGTTATTTACCGGAAATTGGTTCATTTTTTAATGAGCTTAAATGCTGGGGGAAACATTTGCTCATTGCTTATGTTTATTTTTTAACGAGCATGAGGTCCACGTTAAAATTGCTCGATTAATCCAGTCGCATAATAAGGATGTCTCATATATAAAAATGACAATTTTTCAAATCTTTGCCCCACATCCTTTCTTTATGCAAGTTAGGAAACGACCAACCCTACGAGTTTAAAGGGTTAGAGGACCTACAAATTTAAAAAAAAAAATGGTCGCTCTTCGCTTGCATGCCAAAAGGTTTGCATGCCCCCAGGTATAAAATAGAGTTTCAAGGTCACCCTTCAATCTACCGACAAAAAACATTTGTTTTATCGGGAAAGGTTTACCTCTTTCAGGGTACCAAAGATTGTTTTATCTGCACTGCAAACAAAACACTTCTTCAGTGATGCCTCCCAAAATAGACAAAGGCGAGTAGCGTAGATGCCTCCACCCACATAACTTTGACAAGGGAATCTTATTCTAGTCCAACCCCCTTTTCCAATCACGGACGGGAGTCTCAGACTAGTCATATATCTCTCACGGAAACCTATTCTATACCTGAAGTTTTCCTGCCGAAGCAGACCAGGGTGCATGCCCCCTGGGTTTCAGTCATGTCCCCCGAATCACTCGCGCTCATCAGGTGGACGGACTGGGGGTTGATGAGACATTCCTTGCATGAAAAGACCATTCAAGGATGGTATAAGACTATTTGCCATGTGTGAACTGGGAAATGAAAGCTGGTCTACGAGCTTGACCACTCTTCCTTCGTGCGTAAAACACATTACTCTAAAGAGTGATGAGACAATGGCTCCCATGCAATAAATATAGTCTCGTCCAAGGAGTAGATTATAACCCAGGGGTCCTTGGACTACCATTACATTCATTTGAACGGTTTTCCCTCTCAATGTTATGGGCACATTAGGAAGGATCCCTAACGGTCGACAGGTCCCTTTGTCAAAGCCTGTTAGATTTCTCATCTTAGGCAAAAGCGATGGTGAACCAAGCACTTTCCAGGCAGTCGAGGAAAGGATACTCACAGAAGCCCCTTCATCTATGATGGTACCGGCCATAACCATTCTATATATTTGAGCAATGATTCGGAATGGTACACTAGCCGATAAATGGGGTCTGCCTAATTGATTCCAGTCGAAGGAGACAACCAGGTTGCTTGGAGGTGGGACCGAATAGACGGCCAGGTACGACTCTGACAAACTTCCTTCCTGCGGTAAAGGAATGGGTAAATTTCCCCCATGTTAATCGGAGTCTGTGCTTACGAAAAGAATTTGGACGGTGTCATCCTTGTTCTCTTCGGTGACTGTATCATCTGAAGATGGAACCTCTGAAGGCAAGACCGGGTCAACTGCCGTCTCGACCTTTTGACTTTCGTCTGGTATGGATTCAGATGGTTTTTCTTCAGCGATAGATACTTCGGCTGACCACCAGGGAGGGTCAGCCGGATTTTCAACTAGTGACGGACTCGGCAAGAGTTTCTTATATCCAGGAGGAAGTCGTAACGGTGAAACTGGACAATCGTCCAAAACTCTTTTAGCCTCGTCTAAGAAGGGACAACGATGGACGGCGTGGTCGCCTTCACACCGTTTACAAGGAAATTTGTACTTTCCTTTTTGTCCAGGGGCTTCACTTTCACGAGTCGACGGTGTGTTTTCAACATGATCATTAGAGGTTGACAACACCGGGTTGTGCAAACGAGGAGACCAGTACCTTAAGATCCGAGGGATGCAAGGACAATCTCTATGATTGTGGTCTCCTTTGCAAATAACACATGGCGATTTAGGCCTGGTCAGTGCAATGTGTGGATCTTCACTAGACGACGCTTGGTTACCCCTTTTCGCCTTTGGCTCCTTCTTCTTCTTCTCTTTCTTCTTCTTTTCCTTCTTCTTCTCAGGTACTTGATTTTTGGCTTTACCAGCCTCAGCAAGCGAAGAGGAAGGAGGAGAGGAAGAATTGGATGAAGTAGAGGGTTGGGGGGTAACTCTGGAATTGTCTAGTTGCTGACTCGATTATTCAGGATTTGCGGTGTTCTGAACGACGGAGGTTGAGAAAATCCATACGGGCAAGCCGATTGTCAATCCTGGAAGCGACAATGTGGCCATATGGGGTGCACCAACATCTCCCCAAGAGGAGAAGGGACTAGGATTTCCTCCAAGGGGAACTCCTTGGTTGGTGGACTCCATTTTCTTAACCTAAGACCAACGTAGGAAAGGTGATGATTATTCCATTTAAAATAAATTTTAGACGCTTTGACACAACTTGTTTTTTCAATTTTAAAGAGTCGAGAAAAAACAAAATATGACTCTAGTCGCCTTCGATTTTTAATGAGCCTGAAGTGACAAGTGCTCAGATGGACCTTTTCCGTTAAGGAGTCTGAAAAGGAACGAAAGGGATTGCTCTGGAAATCTAGGCAAAGGGATTACCAAACCAATCGCAAAACTGCAGAATACTTTTTACGGTACGGCAATCAATCTTCCCGAATGTTGTGTTCAATGCATTGCGATCGATACAGCGGCAAACACGGTTTCCTATGGATAAAGGATTAAGCCTATTGTGGTCTCCCAAAATATACTCAACGGTACGTGGGAGAACAAGTCCGTACTGGCACTTATCGTCTCAAAGTGGAGGAATCACCCAACCAACAGTGAGAACAACAGTTACCAGGCTTTACGACGCCGGAATACGTCTCTAGCCTAGACTTCTAGATGTTGTGCGTTAGGTTCCAAAGCGTTGTTAGATTCATTAAATTTATTTTATAGTTGATCTTGCTTAAGAAATTTTCCTTTCAAGTTCACCGCGTGATGTAGATGTACAATTCCTAAAATGCAATCTAAGATGATAAACAGTATTTTTATCTTCTTTGTGCAATGAAAATCCTAGCTACTAAGGAAAGAGAGACAGTATTCTTTCAACAAAGAGCATAGAGCACACACTATATGCACTGTCTTAAATCAAACCAATCAAACAGCCTAAATGCAAATGCACATGCATGTATTTGTTTTCAGCCTTCTTAATATGTGAATGATAAAAAGAAAGCTAATGCGCAAATCTAAATTATTTTTCAAAGCAACAATTACTAACAAGTTTCTTTTCAAAATCAAAATGAAGACAATGACAACACTTTGCGATTTGGAAATGAAAACTTGCTTTCGACACTAGAAAAACTATTAATTAAGATCGAATACAATAGTAACAGGGTAATTGACTATCAAGAACAATCAGATTCTCTTCTATGACTGAAAACGACACTTGCGACACTTTCAAATCAAGAAACGACAGTACAATTACGTTAATTTTTTGTAAAGGAGAACTGAAAATGACTCAACAAATACATAAAAACATTTACAGTTCTTTGCACAATGGAGGCAGAATAACAGCAAGGAAAGGGGTTTCAAACAGAGGTGTATTGACTACAGGCAGCAAAATTCTTGAATAGATCTGAAAAGATAAACAAGTGTAGATAAAAAAACAACCTAGTCGCTCCCCAGTGGAGTCGCCATTTTGTTACAGGGAAAAGTGTCTATGCAGAACTGCTAATCCCATTAAGGCTGGTAGCTACCTTAGAAACAAACAAAGTAAAAATACTTTCGTTTTCCTTTGTGAAAGATAGATGAGAGAAGAATAAAGGAGACCAACCTCTATCTGGCGCTTGGTTCCTTGCTCGATTCCTCTCTCTTTTGATAGTCCTTTGCTACTTGCTTTCTTGTATACCCAGCTTCACAGAGTACCTGTAGAATCAAAGAAGCATAACACTATACAAGAACATGGATCTATTATCATAAACAATCTAGGATCAGATGTAAATTGACCATACAAATGCATGAAACATAAATCACACAAGAGTATGGAGGAAAACTTGAATAGCTTTATTGATAATCAAGAAAGAGCCAAGAGAGTTACAACTAGTTGTTCTGACCCAGCATCATCCTCTCAGCAAGTAAGCCCTTCTTCACCTCATGAAAAGCTTAGATCACCCAACACTATGATGTTGCCTCAAGAAACCAACAGCAATTCCTTACAAGATGCAAAATTCCAGCCTCTGAATCTCTGGGATGAGGGATCCATATATAGATGTCTGTAAGGGAGATGAGTCAGCTTGTGATTTGATTAGTGTCTTCCCTCTGATAGTTCTTTCTTCCAATTGGAGATTGATGATCTCTTACTCATCCTTGGTCGAATTCAGAGAGGCAAGTGTCACAGGAGAAGTTTCCGGAAGATTCTATGATTCTTCACCTCGCGGATTGACACTGCCATTTGTCTCTTTTCGCCCATCGCACCCCATAGAAGGGATTTTTGAAATGCAACGCACCCACTGTGTGTACTTAGGTGAGATGCAACGCACTTTTCCTATGGAGCAGGTGAAATGATCCAGTTTTGACTAGTTCTGAGTAGTTTTTCATGGAGAACCTCTGGGAGAAGCTGTAATCAGTTGACCTTGTTCATTTAGGGGTTGGAACAACACTTTTAGGGACTTAGGAGCCCTTGGTTTATGGACATTTATGCTTGGGGTTGCAGTGCCCAAAAATGTCTATAACAAATAGGAGATGAGATTAAACTTGCACCTGTTATTGGAATTGTTGTCACGGAGGTCACAACAAACGGTGCTGCCTCTTTTTCCTTGAGCAGTTGTTCTATCTGCTCCTCCATTTTCTTGATCTGTATGTTTTTCTCAATGATGAGCTTTAACATCTCCTCCCTATTCTTTTCATTTTCTGCCATTTCTTTGGTCTGTTCAGCTGAATGGACAATAGATCTCCCTGTTGAAACAAAATTAAATGGATTATGACTAATTGTACCTGAAAACTCCTTGAGTGATCAAATTCATAAACTGTTCATGTATATTATCAGCCGAAAAGTGGCTATAATTATACATGAAGGCAGGTTGATATTCTTTGCTAAAAATGGAAAAGAATCCAAGGATGGATTCATCAATAGGTTTGTCATTTTCATGACCTAGGAGGTATGATAACAGAGAGATAATGTGTCTAGTAGCTTCAGGGAACATGAAAGATGGAAATGGTGGATCTCTCTTAGGTAATTCGACATCTTCTGGTAGGAAAAGTTCAAAGATAAGGGATCTCTATGCGAAAATAAGTTTATTGTAGAGTTCCATGAGAGCTGCAGGTGAGAAATGGCTAAGGGAATGAGATGGAGGTACCATTAACATTTGATTTATGCTTTGAGCAGTAACGGTGATCATGATTTTTCCATCCTGAGTCATCACAGTTCTTTACATAGGGTCATACATGGCTTGACACCAAGAGATTAAATCAGGAAAGTGATGGGTCTTAGGAAAAGAATAAAATGGTGGAAGTGTCTCCTAGAAGTGAATGGGGTCCTCTTTATCAACATATTTCAGTTTTAACCACGAATGTAATTCATAAAAATAGAATTCACATTCACAGTCATTGATCTTAAATAGGGAATCTACAAGTGGCATATGATCCAGATCAAGGGAGACTGTGGAGGGATTCCCTTCTTCAAAAGTCTTCTATATCTTTGCTTTAGGAGCCATTCTGCTATAGGGGAAATTCAGAAGTTGTTTTAATAAAAAATGGATAACAATGGAAAAAATACGCAGAATGACAAATGATGTTATTGATTTATGGATGGAAGCGAAAAGTGGCAAAGATTGGAGCCACGAAGCATTTATAGGTTCAATTGGGCTCAATTGACTCTTTAGATCTAGACATAGGTAATCAATTTGCAGAAGGATGCAAATTAATGCTTAACATATGTTTAAACGGTTAATTAGGCACAACAATGGCTTTGGAGCGTATAGCAACAATATTATAATGTGGCAGGTGATGAATGGGTGAATGAAAATGGATTGGTGACGTGGAGGTTTGTGATTGGATGGGAGATAATGGATGCATATGGCGCAACAAGAAGTCAACAGTCGAATGGAAGAAAGCCAGCAGCGGATTTCGAGGGGGGGGGCATAATGGTTTGTGGTTTTGAGCCTTGGGGTTCCGAAACATTGTGGAGGCACCACGCTACAAGAAAGGGCAGCCATGAAAACTTCTTTTCAGACCCCCCCTCATGTTATCGGGAAACGACCGAAGGGGGGCCGAAAGGCTTCCTCCATCGTTGATCCAAGCGGAGTGAACGATCCTTGTTGAAAAGTGCCCGTTGGTTTTCGGCACCCAATGTGTTGTTTTGTCGCTTTCGCCAATACGACAAAAGTGTATTATGTGATTTATTTATAAGGTCATCAAGCTTTATTACAACAATTAAATCATAATTAAGGAACTTAAGCATGATTAATTAAAAACATTTTCAAAGGTGCATTTTGAGCTAGCAACCTTAATTCTATTTTCTAAAGCAAATATTTTTCTTTTATTGCTTATCTAGCATCTTCATTTTGCCTTCCTTTTTTAGAGAAACTATCTTATCATTTTATTTGATATGGACTTGTAATAATAATGATTCCTAACATTTTTATTTTCCAAGTTTTTTTTGGTCCATATCCTAACTTTTCATATTTTGTATGGCATTTTGATTTTTTCATCTAATAGCTAACTTTTCAAAAACAAGAATGTTACAACACCACTAAAAGAAAAAAAAATCAAGCACAAAAATTCAATAGAAACACCAAAAGTAGAAATAGATTCAATATAATTAAAGACAAAAGCTCTAATGCATATTTGAAATAAATGTAAACTAATATTGAGTGAGACAATTATAGTCAATATCCTAATCTGCGATCTTGAGTTTAGCTCATCAGAAATCCTTATTGCACTTGGAGGAGGAGACCATGATGCAAGCCTGAGGAGAGGGCTTCATAGTTGGAGGTATACTTCCTTGTACTTTTCATTCATGTTTAATAGAATAATGTTCCCTTCCTATACTTCTAATTTAACTATCCTGTTTATCTGGCCATGTTGTTTTTAAGCTGACAAGCCCACTACGAAAGGATTTTGTGTGCCTATTTGTTGGTACATGTGTGCATGGCTTTGGTTTATGATAGTTGTGAATAGGAACTTCTAATAGGATAAAGACTCTTAGCATCAAGCCCAAAAGACATCATCAACTTGCGAGGGTTCTTGGTACCAACCTAAAAAATCTCTCTTTAAAGTGTCATGTATAGATGTCAAGGGTGCTTTCTTGGATGGAATTGAATTAGGGCCAAATCTATTGATCAATCTACACTGGTACTCACACCATTCTAGGTAGATTCTGAATTAATCTATTGGGTTAAAAGTAACCTACTTCTATTAGGTGAAATTCTCCCATAACACTCTCCAAAGGCCCTACTCTCTCCCCTTCTTAATTAGAGAAAAAACTCTTCCAATTGTGCCTCTTCTAAAACTCAAATAAAATGCTTGTAACCTTGTAAAGCACAACCTCATAGCAATTAAATGGTGCAACACAAGGTTCTGGCGTAATTTCCAACATTGGTAATTATTTAGACCCTACAACCACTTGTTGTGAAGCCCTAATGATGCAATTAGAGTAGACCGCTCAAGCCCATAAAGATTGTTAGGCCTTTAGTTTTCGAATTTTTAGTATATTTTGTCAAATATTTTTGTTATTAAATTAGCTTAAAAAGTAATATGCTTGTATACATTTTAGTAGGTGGAATTGGATATAATGCTTGTATACATTTTAGTAGGTGGAATTGGATATACCTCCATGATACATTTTTGGAAAGTTTGTGTAAGTTGAAAATTTTGGACTATATCTCTCAAGACAAAACATTTTTTAGTATAATTTCTGCCTATTATTGATAAAGAAAATCCTTAGTGCTTGAATATTATCCCAAATTTTGTTTAATCTAAAATACCCTTAAGGTGGGGATACATCATATAAGATTCCTTTAAGAAGGATCAACTCCATATCTTCCCCATATGACAATGACACAATAATACCCAACTTTAGAAGGGGGAATCCATCCTTGTTTAGAACTCCTAGATACTATAATCCTAATTTACGATTAGTGGAACTTATTTGATGACAAAGTCGGAATATCTTATTTAAAAACTAATATGATGGAAATTAATTAATGACTAGCTCACATTATAGTAATTGGCCAACATAATATCATAACTTTAACTCTATTGCGGCTTCTTGTTTTTCTTGCATCAACACAGAGGACCATAATTATTAGGCCTTCATTTTGTCTATCATTCACTCTTGGGTTGTTGATTCCTTGACAAATTTAGGATGCAATATGTCAATTTTAACAAAATTTTAGTGTTAATGGAGTCCATTTATCATTTGAATTGTGAATGAGATATTCGTAAATTATAGTTTTTCAATGTTGAGTGGACTATTAAATATAATTTTTTTCTATATCGTCTTTCCCATCATTTTTCTCATTTTTATCTATTACCTTAATGATAGAAAAATTACCAAATCAAAACATTTACTCCATTAAAAATCCAAAAAATATTATTATAAATAATATTCTTCATCTAAATAATAACTGATTCTTAATAATATATTAAAAAATTTAAATTTTTTAATAAAATTGATCTAACCTAATAACATTACTAAGATACTAATAATTATTTTGCAAATAAATATGAATCATAAAATGAAAAAAACCTCATAACAAAAAAAGCTCAAAATGAAAATAACTCTGAACAAAAATAACTCATCCAACAATACATGAATCCTCCATCATAGAATGTTCCATGTTCCCCTTGCAATAAAATGATACCATATATGTGTTTGAGATCCTCTTTACACTATAATGGAAGTGTAGCTCTTATGTTCCATGGACCCTCCAAACTCACTATTCAATTAATTAACATTTCTTAAATATAAAATCATATATTTAATTTTAACATTTCTCAAGTATATAACAATATATTTATAAATAATATGAGTAATGAATTTATATAATCTATAAAGTATATTTTATATGATTTTTTAATTTACTTTCTTTTTAAGTGTAGTTATATAACTATAAATAGTTAGTCTATTTTGATAAATCAATCTAAAAATCCACATTAAATAAAGGACTATAATTTTAATTTATGCTTATTATTTTAATTTTTATATTTAAATATTTTATTATTAATCATTTATTTTATACCATTAATTAATATTTTAAAAGAATATAACTTTAAACACTTTGAAGATAATTACCATTTTAAAAAGTATACTTTATATATATAAACGGTTTCAATGTTTTTTTAAATATTAACTTATTTTTTATGATGACCAAACATTTTTAATATACATATTTTTTTATTTTTAATAAGCCATAATCCTTTTATCCTTCTGGCATCACTAAACACCCTTTCAAAAGGACGTAAAAAATGGGAAACGCCAACTTACCTACGTCCAACTTACCTTATTTTAAACTCCACTCTCTAATATACTTTTAAAGTCTGCATCCCAATCATACATTAATTAATTTAAAGTACCCCCCACTGTTTTGTTTTTCCTCGTTCTTTTTCGTGCCATTGAGGGTGTGTTAAGTGTAACATTGAAGAGTGGTGAGAAACACGACAATAATCACGAAAGAAAATAATTAGGGAATATTTAATCATGACAAATGATTAAGTGTTGGTTAGTAACAAAGTCTATATACAAGTTAATAATATCCACAGTAAAGTGGGATGAACATCCATGGTTAAGAATCTTGCCATATTGATATACACTGTTTTTATTGTGAAATAAGTTATGGTTTTTGGACACGTGGTGGTACTGGTAAGCCGTGATATTTGCCGATGATATTGTAACAAAGCTTATTTACAAGTTAATAATATCCATAGTAAAGTGGGGGTCAATATCCATGGTTAAGAATCTTGTCATATTGTAAGTTTATTGTAAGTATTAAGTTTTTGTGTTTATTAATTAAATTAAAATATGTTATGGAATCATTATTTTTGTTTAGAAGGTAAAACATATCTTACTTAATAGCTACTAATTATATGTTATATTTTTTAATGTGATATGTATATTATGATTTTCTATTATCTAAAAAAATGTTCGTAATTTTATTAATGAAAACAAAATCAAATTATAACAAATTGAATTTTATTATTTTTATTGCTTTTAGCTTTTTATTATTCTTTAATTGCGCTGACATTTAAAAATGTTGACAAAATTTATTACATTACATCTACACATCTCACCTATACTAGGATGTAGAGCACCTATCAGTGCAATCATCGCCTATACTAGGCTCTATATTACTTTTAACTTTTTATTATTCTTTAATTGAACTGACATTTAAAAATTTTGACAAAATTTCTTACATTACATCTACACATCTCACCTATATTGGGATGTAGGGCACCTATCAGCGCAATCATGCCCCGCATATGGTAAGCATTTTTATAAAAGTAAATAAATATATAAATTAGCAAATGATAGTTAATTTCATTTCATATCTATTTAACTATTTAATTATTGATCTTATCTCAATGATTACAATAATTATTATAACACATGTTCATTATCCATAATAATGTTCATACCCGTGTCACCCCAATTTTTCTCTATAGCTTACCAATGTTGGCTCCTAGCTTATCATTTAAGCTGTCTTCATTGCTACAAGGCCAATGGCTAAGACTATTGTACAAAAAAAATCCTTACTACACCACGAGGTGATGGTAGTCTATCCACCAAGGTTCAAAGAAAGGAAGAGTGTTTTTTCTATGAGATTTAATAGCATCAACAATAGCAAAATCCATGTGAGAAAAATCCATTACATTTTATCAAACTTACAATTACAATCATTGTTAACATTAACAAATGTAAGCAAGTTCAGACTGAACAACTCTCCTTGAATCCCATTGCCACCACTTGTATGGTGCAACGAGGGAGGCTCCTCGATACTACTTAAAATGTTGGTGGTGGTCTTAGAAGTTCCACCTAGTGTGTAATAGTGGTGACTCTTGTGATTGCCCAAGGCCTATATAATGGAAAAAATCTATAAAAAAATTGAGTATTCATGGAGTTGCATGTCAGATTGTGAGTCCCTAGATAATCACAAAGTCTGAGAATACGCTTGTGATTCTTATCTTGACGAAGTGTCATGATGATCCACTAATGAGTTATCAACTTGATCTACCTCAAACTCTAGAAGATCTAGAATGACCATTGATGTATTATAAATTCTTATTTTGAGATTAACAAAATAAAATATATTGACTTTAGGCATTTTTCGCCATCTTGGTTGTCTCATCTCCCCCAGGTTAATTCTTAACATTCCATGGAATTAAAACCCTATGGAAAATTAAGCAATCATGGACTTTCATGGAATTGTTATTCTTGTTAGTCTTCGAATTTTCAGTCTATTTTGTCAAATATTTTTGTTATTAGATTAGTTTATAAAGTAGTATACTTGTAGACATTTTTGTAGGTGGAATTGGATAGACTTTCATGATCTATTCTTGGAAGGTTTGTGTTTCCTTGAATGTTTTAGAGTATGGCTAGTAAGAAAATTCTATTTTTAATATAAATTTTGTTTATTATTGTCGAAAAAAATCCTTAGGTGCTTGAAGTTTATCTCAAATTTTGTTTAATCCAAAATACCCTTAAGGCAGAGATACAAGATACAAGATTCCATCAGGAAGACTTTGGAAGGGGGAATTATTACTTGTTTCTAATACTAACTTACCATTAGTGGAAGACTTCGGAAGAGAGAATTATTACTTGTTTCTAATACTAACTTACCATTAGTAGAACTTATTTAATGACAAACCTTGAGGAACTTATTTAATAACTAATATGATAGAAATTAATTAATGTCTAGTTCAAATTATATTAATTGGCCAAATAATATCTTAAAATTAATTCTAACGGGGCTTCTTGTTTTTCTTACGGGGAAGATCATAATTATTAGGCCTTTGTTTTGTCTATTATTCATTATTGGGTTATTGATTTCTTGACAAAATTGAGATGGAATACTTGATTTTAACAAAGTTTTAGTGTCAATAGAATACATTTATCATTTGAATTGTGAATGGGATATTTGTAAATGTTGCTTTTTCAATGTTGATGTTCAATGGGATATTTGTAAATGTTGTTTTTTCAATGTTGATGTTTATTTTTCAATGTTATATGGATTATTACTTACATAGTCATATTTCTCATTTTTGTTTATTGCTTCAATGATAAAAAAAATTGTCAATACATTTGTTTCAATAAAATTCCAGGAAATACTATACATAATATTTTTGCCTAAACAATTAATATATTAAAAAAATATTATTTTAGTAAAATTTATAATCTAATACCATTATTAAAATACTAATAATCATTCCACAATTAAATATGAATTAAAACATGAAAAAACCCTCGTAGGGAAGAAAACTCAAAAGGAAAAAACTCTCTCAACAAAATGACTCATCGACCAATACATGAATCCTCCATCATAGGATGTTCCATCTTCCCCTTACAATAAAATGATAATATATGTGTTTCAAGTTCTCTTTACACTATAATGGAAGTGTAGTTCTTAGGTTTCATGATCTTTTAATTAACTTTGTTAAGTATATGACCATATATTTATAAATAATATGAGTAGTTAATTTAGGTAAAAATCAATATATTTTCTCCCGGATGTGGGTGTTTAAGAGTGCTGGTACTATGCAGCGAATTTGGGTTGGCAAGTGGCGGGACCACCTGGCCACCCACGCTTCCACCCAAATGATCACCGCCGACATTAATGGCATTTTAATGCACTGCGCGGGCCGAGGAAACCTCAATTTGGTTCTTAAGATGGCTTATTCGGACCGCCTTCCCCCTGTTCTGCCTCCCTTGAATTGTAATTGTCTCCCTACTGCTGCAGAGCCGAGCTCGCGCACGACAATGGGGAGACGTTGCCAAATTTTGTGTTGCATTGAGATGGTAGATGGTGCCCATTTCTCGCAGAGTCTTCTGTGTTGCATTCGACTTGATTCTTCGACCTTGAATCTTGGTTCAGAACCGCGGATTATAGGTCCACCTTCTCTCATTGGTCATTCAATCCCAGGGATTGCTCCTCCTCATCTTCGTCTGCCTAATTTGGACCAGGTGAATATGCCTCGTCTGCATCATAGGATGTGCTACAAGAGGGGCAGTAGCAAAGGGAGAAAAATCCCCCCCCTTCCCTGTCCCTCTCTGACTCGACGCCTTCTGACTCTTCCTCCCCCTCGACAGCTCATTTCACGAGACGTTATCTAGCCACCCGCAGCAGTCAGAGGTGAGATCAAACTATAAGTTCTCCGCATGTTGAAGATGCTCCACAGCATCCTGCTGCCTTTGTCTTGTCTCAACAACCCAGTCATTCAGCCCAATTCCAATTTCGCTGCATGCTGAAATGACCATGCATAATTGCAACCATTTTGGTAGCATTTAGAGAGGAGCCTCAAATCTTTGAAGTTCTAGCTCACAATATTCAGGAGCAGGCCAACACCAACAAAAGAAAAGCCCCTGGCAGTAGCTCAGGGGTGCATAGAAGCCATGAAGAAGCTCAGGACCGCATAGACACAGCTCAGGGATGCAATAATCCAGGCATGGAAACAACTCCGAGAGATCAACAGGATGCGGAAGATGACATGGAGGTGTACAGGTGTCTGATAGTGGAAGAACCTCCTCCTACTAATGACACATAGCTGGTCAAAGTCTTTTTTAGGTTTTCAGGGCTCCCAACCTTAGAGGTCTATTCGGTTGTTGTTTTTATGTAAATGTTGTTAATTTTGATGTTTACTCGAAAAACTATTCCACTCTGGCATTACAGGCTGTTACCCCTGCGTGGGCAGCAAACAATTCTAGTTTTGGACTGGTTTCCCCAGTGCGGGGAGTCTCTTTCAGTTATTTGTTGTTAAACATGGCATATTTTGAGGCTTGCTCTGCAAAGGTCGATGCCTCCTTGTACCGTTTTTTTTTTTTTTTTTTTTTTTTTTTTTTCAAAAGGAGGAAAAACCTATCAAACTCAGTTTGTCAAACCAACAGTGAGGACAACCATCTCTGGCTACTATCCGCGAATGTCAGTTGACACATCACTGTTATCAAGGAAAACCACGCCACCTGAAATAACCCGCTGGTGGTCCGTAAGGGAGCAGGCTTTCACTCCTGCCAGATGCCTCTGGGTCTTGGGCCGTTAACCTGTTTCCTTACGTCCGAGGAAGACGAGCTCTTAGCCAAGCAGAAGCAGTTTTAGGGCATACCGTTTTTGTTACATTAATAGAATTAGTCAAATTTAGAAGAAGAAAAAAATCATTATATTTCATAAAATGATTTTTTAATTGTACTTAAATCAATTTATAGTCCAATGTGGAAGACATGTGTAGGTGTTAGGTGTAATATAAGAGAGATTGTATATTAACATTTTTTAAATGTAGAGAAATATATATATATATATATATATATATATATATATATATATATATATATATATATATATATATATGTTGGAAATAATACTGAGAGTGGGGGGGTGAATCAGTATTATCAGATCAATAAAACTTTTTCATTTCCATACTTAGATACATATACGCTACTTCATTCAAGGGAACCTGCATGTATACGCAATTGAGTCTAATGCAACTAGCGTATATCCAGAATACTTATAATTCAGTTATTCCATTAGATGTTGATCTTTAGTTAGTGCATCATAACTTAATTAACCATGTGAACAGTAAGCAGGTACAGTAAAACAGATCATCACACACATGAAGCACACATGAACACCATGATATAAGGTGGAAACCCAATGTGGGTGAAAACCACCTGCTGCAAGTCGTCTCTATCTTCTTTCAATAAGAAACTTCATTTTACAATATTTTGTACTGGTGCAGTCCTTTACCAGTATGCAGGCTGCAACCTGCAGAGGGCTACAACACTCTCTCGTTTTCTAGACTCTCCTAGATGGGAGCTACAACCCCCTTATCTTTTGTACTAGCTGATCCATTTACTAGTACGTAGGTGTCTGCGTACTGAATGCTCCAATCTTCACTTGTTCTCTAGCTGCTACTAGAAGGGAGCTTCTACCCCCTTTGCTCTTGTACTAGCTAATGTACTAGTACGTAGGCGCCGGCCTACGATCTCCTTTCATCCTCTAGGGACCACATTTCATACATTTTCAGACTGGATACCCCTGAAGCTCAACACTATAATATGAAGGCCACGTTTCATCAAATTTTCATACTGGACCCATAAATATCATTGAAGCACAAAACAATCAATACTAGCTTCATCAATCTCTGAATCACTGAAACCCTGTCAACAACATAGTCACCAGAACACAGAGCAGACAACAAAACTATGCAACAACAATCAGAACCAACTGCAACTTCAAACATCAAACTTCAAAATGTATACACTACTACGATGAATCAAACCCACGTACATACGCGCTTTTTCCAAGGCCAACCCGCGTACAGATCTAAAAATATTTTCTTATAACTTTGCAGTTGTACCAGACATCAATCATACTCATAAAATTTATAGAACATTACATGCGTCAATATGCAGATCTAGAATAAGCATAATCAACCATATAAAGATAGTTCATTTCAAACCATTTGATCCCGATCTCTCCTTAGATCTTGTTCTCCATCAACCGGTGAGATCCCTCCTTAGCTCAGATCAAGCAATGCATCATCAACCCATAACCTGCATACTGGATCTCATACTTCCTCAGATATTCAAGAATTTTCGGATACCTTTGCCTAATGATCTTCTTCTCCTTTTATAGTCTTAGGCCTTGCTCAATACCATGGTCCAAAACCATAACAAACCAATACCACAGACCCAATACTTGGGATCAACACGTCTGATGAGGTACCGTGGTCCAAAACCCTAGGTTCAAATACCAAGGACTAACTACCATGGACCAAAGGTAAGTTCTCCAACATATGCGCGATTTTCCTTGCATGAAAGTGCGTGTATACACATACACACCTTTGAAACGTATAACTCGCGTGTATACGTGGCTTCGCTTCACTGAAACTGCGTATATATATTTTCTCTTCATTCTTGTAGTTTGATCATCAAATCCTTGTTGCTGACCTGCTGCACTATGATCTGTCATCTCCTTGATTTGCCATCAAGGACAACACTTGTCTCATAATGCCAACAATCTCCCCCTTTAGACTTGATGGCAAAGCTAACTTGTCACACTTAGAACTATCATCTGATTCCTTTGAGTTGTCCTGCATCCCATGCATTCAGTCACATCTGATATCTCTCCTGAAGATTCATCTAGTTATAACTAAGTGAGATGTTCTTCTATGAGTGGGTTGCCATCAAGTACAACTCATGCATCATAATGCCAACAATCTCCCCCTTTGGACTTGATGGCAACAACACCAAATCACTCTCCCCCTTTGACATCAAGGGCAAAGGGCAGACCAAGATATTCTCTTTCTTTGGTAAACATTCCGCTGTCCATACTCCCCCTGAGTACCTGCTGAAATATTTAAGTGAGCTCCCCCTTTGTATATGCCAAGGTGTACCAATCTAACCATGCTCCCTCTGAGTACATGCTAAAGTTTCTGCTCTGCTGAAGTGTGCAGTTCATGCTCCCCCTGACTGTAAGCAAGGTCTGCAAAAAGATGTTTTATAAGAAGAACATGACTCTATCATAAATGACCTTCCTATCACCAAGGACTCAAACATACATCCATTTGCCAACCAAGTGGGGATATACTAGAATTGACTCATCCACCCAACCAAGTGGGGATACATCAAAAGTGTACACATGATAAAACAAGAACATTACATCTTCATCTCAGGCATAGTGGGGAAACCAATATAGGCCGTTACATGACCTTGACACCATAAAAGAGATACATGACATAGAGACGAAATATCAAGACTATGTAAGTCACCAATAACTACTATCAGTAGCATCAATCAATCACTGTACAAATCAACAACCATGTTCTCCTTCTGTTCTCCTTTATGCAGCTGATCCACCTGAACCAAAACAGCTTGAGTACTTGAACCAAGAGCTTCTAAAGATATGCGAACAATGCATTATTAAAAGATTATCTGCTCTCCCTAAACCTGTGCCAGATGGTCTCTGTCATACCCAAATCAGACAAACTTCAACCAAAGCCTGTCCCTACTAATATCCATCAAACCTCCAAATTAACATATATGCGACTGTATCCACAGAAACAGACGTATATATGCGGATATTACTCATAGAACTCGCGTACAACCACTTCCAGATCAGCAACCTGTAAATGTCCTATAGAGTATAATTCATCAACCTATAACAAAGTATGTCTCCATTAATTCATCCCTTCGAACAGAATTCTGCATATACAAAATCATTCACATTCTATCGTATGTGAGAAACACCATAGCCATCCAGATCTGCATGAACCAAATATTCAATTGGGAATATCTGCATCAATCAACATATGTACGAAACAACCTATCATCATATAGGTAAGAACTCATTATCGTCATTTCTCCAACAATGCAACTTTGAATAATCATCCATGTATCCAGCCAACAATCCTCATCCATATATGTGCCAAGAACAATAGGAATCCTGCATCATAATTGTATGATATTTATGCATATGACGACAGCAGCATATGAGTGGCTCATCACCAAGTAAAGAAGAATACCATGTAACCACCATATATGTATCATCAGAGAATCAACCACAAATCTGATCTGAACATCAACTATGTAACCCCAAGAATCTCCCTCCCTCTCTTCCTCTCTCTCTCCCCTTGATCTCTATGTCTCCCTATATTTTTCTTCCCCTTCTCTCCCTATATCCCTGCTCTCCTTCTCTCTCTCTTCCTTCCTCTCCTCTCTCCCTCATTCTCTCTCTATCTCTCCATTATCATCCCCCTCCCCCTCTCTCCACCTCTTTCTCTCTATGTCTTTGTTCTTTCCTCCCTCTCTCCCCCTCCAACTCTATCTCTCCCTCCCTCCCTCCCCCTCCAACTCTATCTCTCCCTCCCTCCCTCTCTCCCTCCTTCTCTCTTCCCCCCCTCTATCTCTTCCTTCCTCTCTCCCCCCCTCTCTCCCACCTCCCTCTCTCTCACCCTCATCGCTCTCTCTCTCTCTCTCTCTGGTCTAGCTCTGTCACTATCTCCCACCCTGTCTCCCCCTCTCTCTCTTGATTTTGATCCCATTGTATTGTATTTAAGAAAGTAACTATTTTAAAAAACTCAGTTGGTTGTAAATATTAAACCTATATTTTGGATCAATCATGTCAAAGAAAATACAATAATGAAAAAATTAAAAGAATCACAGTTATCTTTCCTTTATAGTTATTAGTCACTTTGGTTGATCTCATCATTTGAATCCTTAGTTAATATAGATCTATGCTTGTTCTTGATAATGTTATTTATATTATATAAATTTCACAATCTCTCTATATCAAAGTATTTTCATTTTTTATTTTATTAAAAAATTGATTTCATTTCCATGAGAATATTTTTAGTACATCAAAAGTAATTATAACATATTTTCTTTTAGATTTAATTAAAAACATATTATAAAATTAAATTAAAATAAAATATTTATAATATATTTTGACTATGAAATAGCTTAGGATTTTTGGGCATGTGGTATTATAAGTCCTGGTATTGTTGGCCTATGGTATTGTAACAAAGCCTATATACAAGTTAATAATAGCCATAGTAAAGTGGGGATGAACATCCATGGTTAAGAATCTTGCCATATTGTTATAAAATGTTTTTATTGTGAAATAAGTTATGGTTTTTGGGCACGTGGTACTGGTAAGCCGTGATATTGGCCCATGATATTGTAACAAAGCATATTTACAAGTTAATAATATCCATAGTAAAGTGGGATCAATATCCATGGTTAAGAATCTTGTCATATTGTAAGTTTATTGTAAGTATTAAGTTTTTGTGTTTATTAATTAAATTTAAATATGTTATGGAATCATTATTTTTGTTTAGAAGGTAAAATAGATCTTAATTTATAGCTACTAATTATATGTTATATATTTTAATGTGATATGTATATTATGATTTTCTATTATCTAAAAAAATGTTCGTAATTTTATTAATGAAAACAAAATCAAATGATAACAAATTGAATTTTATTATTTTTATTGCTTTTAGCTTTTTATTATTATTTAATTGAGCTGACATTTAAAAATGTTGACAAAAGTTCTTACGTTACATCTACACATCTCACCTATACTGGGATGTAGAGCACCTATCAGCGCAATCATCGCCTATGCTAAGCTCTATATTACTTTTAACTGTTTATTATTCTTTAATTGAACTGACATTTAAAAATATTGACAAAATTTCTTACGTTACATCTACACATCTCACCTATGTTGGGATGTAGGGCACCTATCGACGCAATCATGCCCCGCATATGGTAAGCATTTTTATAAAAGTAAATATATAAATAAATTAGCAAATGATAGTTAATTTCATTTCATATCTATTTAACTATTTAATTATTGATCTTATCTCACATGTTCATTATCCATAATAATATTCATACTTGTGTCACCCCAATTTTTCTCTATAGCTTACCAACGTTGGCTCCTAGCTTACCATTTAAGCTGTCTTCATTGCTACAAGGCCAATGGCTAAGACTATTGTACAAAAAAAATCCTTACTACACCACGAGGTGATGGTAGTCTATCCACCAAGATTCAAAGAAAGGAAGAGTGTTTTTTCTATGAGATTTAATAGCATCAACAATAGCAAAATCCATGTGAGAAAAATCCATTACATTTTATCAAACTTACAATTACAATCATTGTTAACATTAACAAATGCAAGCAAGTTCAGATTGAACAACTCTCCTTGAATCCCATTGCCACCACTTGTATGGTGCAACGAGGGAGGCTCCTCGATACTACTTAAAATGTTGGTGGTGGTCTTAGAAGTTCCACCTAGTGTGTAATAGTGGTGACTCTTGTGATTGCCCAAGCCCTATATAATGGAAAAAATCTATAAAAAAATTGAGTATTCATGGAGCTGCATGTTAGATTGTGAGTCCCTAGATAATCACAAAGTCTGAGAATACGCTTGTAATTCTTATCTTGACGAAGTGTCATGATGATCCACTAATGAGTTATCAACGTGATCTACCTCAAAATCTAGAAGATCTAGAATGACCATTGATGTATTATAAATTCATATTTTGAGATTAATAAAATAAAATATATTGACTTTAGGCATTTTCCGCCATCTTGGGTGTCTCATCTCCCCTAGGTTATATGGAAAATTAAGCAATCATGGACTTTCATGGAATTGTTATTCTTGTTAGTCTTCGAATTTTCAGTCTATTTGGTCTAATATTTTTGTTATTAGATTAGTTTATAAAGTAGTATACTTGTAGAAATTTTAGTAGGTGGAATTGGATAGACTTTCATGATCTATTCTTGGAAGGTTTGTGTTTCCTTGAATGTTTTAGAGTATGGCTGGTAAGAAAATTCTATTTTTAATATAAATTTTGTTTATTATTATCAAAAAAAATCCTTAGGTGCTTGAAGTTTATCTCAAATTTTGTTTAATCCAAAATACCCTTAAGGCGGAGATACAACATACAAGATTCCATCCGGAGGACTTTGGAAGGGGGAATTATTACTTGTTTCTAATACTAACTTACCATTAGTAGAAGACTTCGGAAGAGAGAATTATTACTTGTTTCTAATACTAACCGTTAGTAGAACTTATTTAATGACAAACCTGGAGGAACTTATTCAATAACTAATATGATAGAAATTAATTAATGTCTAGTTCAAATTATATTAATTGGCCAAATAATATCCTAAAATTAGTTCTAATGGGGCTTCTTTTTTTCCTTACGGGGAAGATCATAATTATTAGGCCTTTGTTTTGTCTATTATTCATTATTGGGTTATTGATTTCTTGACAAAATTGAGATGGAATATGTTGATTTTAACAAAGTTTTAGTGTCAATAGAATACATTTATCATTTGAATTGTGAATGGGATATTTGTAAGTGTTGCTTTCTCAATGTTGATGTTGAATGGGATATTTGTAAATGTTGTTTTTTCAATGTTAGATGGATTATTACTTACATAGTCATATTTCTCATTTTTGTTTATTGCTTCAATGATAAAAAAATTTGTCAAGGCATTTGTTTAAATAAAATTCCAGGAAATACTATAAATAATATTTTTGCCTAAAAAATTATTATTTTAGTAAAACTTATAATCTAATACCATTATTAAAATACTAATAATCATTCCACAATTAAATATGAATTAAAACATGAAAAAACCCTCGTAGGGAAGAAAACTCAAAATGAAAAAACTCTCTCAACAAAATGACTCATCGACCACTACATGAATCCTCCATCATAGGATGTTCCACCTTCCCCTTACAATAAACTGATAATATATGTGTTTCAAAGTTCTCTTTACACTATAATGGAAGTGTAGTTCTTAGGTTTCATGATCTTTTAATTAACTTTGTTAAGTATATGACCATATATTTATAAATAATAAATAATGTGAGTAGTTGATTTAGGTAAAAATCAATATATTTTCTCCCGGATGTGGGTGTTTAAGAGCATTAGTACTACGCAGCGAATTTGGGTTGGCAAGTGGTGCGGCCACCTAGCCACCCACGCTTCCACCCAGACGATCACCGCCGACATTAATGGCGTTTTAATGCGCTGTGCGGGCCGAGGAAACCTCAATTTGGTTCTTAAGATGGCTTATTCGGACCGCCTTCCCCCTGTTCCGCCTCCCTTGAATTGTAATTGTCTCCCTACTACTGCAAAGGCGAGCTCACGCACGACAATGGGGAGACATTGCCAAATTTTGTGCTGCATTGAGATGGTAGATGGTGCCCATTTCTCGCAGAGTCTTCTGTGTTGCATTCTACTTAATTCTTCAGCCTTGAATCTTGGTTCAGAACCATAGATTACAGGTCCCCTTGCTCTCATTGATCATTCAATCCTAGGCACTGCTCCTCCTCATCTTCGTTTGCCCAATTTGGACCAAGTGAGCATGCCTCGTCTGCATGAGCTGCAGGAAGGGCAGTAGCAAAGGAAGAACAATTCCCCCCCCCTTCCCTGTCCCTCTCTGACTCGACCCCTTCTGACTCTTCCTCCCCCTCGACGGCTCATTTCACGGGACATTATCCAGCCACCCGCAGCGGTCGGATTTGAGATCAAACTATAGGTTCTCGACATGTTAAAGATGCTCCACAACCTCTTGCTACCTCTGTCTCATCTCAGCAACCTAGTCATTCGGCCCAATTCCAATTTCGCTGCATGCTGGAACGACCATGCATAATTGCAACCATTTCGGTAGCATTTAGAGAGGAGTCTCAAAGCTCTAAATTTCTAGCTCACAATATTCAGGAGCGGCCAACACCAACAAAAGAAAAGCCCCTAGCAGTAGCTCAGGACCGCATAGACGCAGCTCAGGGACGCAATAATCCAGGCATGGAAACAACTCCGAGAGATCAACAGGACACGGAAGATGACATGGAGGTGTACAGGTGTTTGATAGTGGAAGAACCTCCTCCTACTAATGACACCTAGCTGGTCAAAGTCTTTTTTAGGTTTTCAGGGCTCCCAACCTTAGAGGTCTATTCTGCTGTTTCTTTTATGTAAATGTTGTTAATTTTGATGTTTACTCGAAAAACTATTCCACTCTGGCATTACAGGCTATTACCCCTGCGTGGCCAGCAAACAATTCTAGTTTTGGACTGGTTTCCTCGGTGCGGGGAGTCTCTTTCAGTTATTTGTTGTTAAACATGGCATATTTTGAGGCTTGATCTGCAGAGGTCGATGCCTCCTTGTACCATTTTTGTTACATTAATAGAATTAGTCAAATTTAGAAAAAAAAAATCAATATATTTCAAAAAATGATTTTTTAATTGTACTTAAATCAATTTACAGTCCAATGTGGAAGAGATGTGTAGGCGTTAGGTGTAATATAAGAAAGATTGTATATTAACATTTTTTAAATGCAGAAAATATATATATATATATATACATTTTTATTAATAAAATTACCAACATTTTTTTAGATAAAAGAAAATCATAATATACATATCACATTGAAATATATAACAGATAAATAATAAATATAAATTAAGATTCAGTTTACCATATAAATTAAAATAATGATTTTGTAACCATATTTAAATTTAATTAATAAGCACATAAAAACTTAATACTTACAATAAACTTACAATATAACAAGATTCATAACTATGGATATTCGCTCCCACTTTACCATGGCTATTATTAACTTGCAAATAGATTTTGTTACAATACCATGGCCCAATACCATAGCTTATCAATATCACATGTCCAAAAACCATAACTTGTTTTCACAATCAAAATGTTTTATTTTAATTTAATTTTATAACCTTTCGAATAGATTAGAAGAGCTAAAGGTTCCTTTTGAGTTGAGAGCTACCGCTATAAGGTTATACGAGAATGTAATTACCAAGTTAAAGAGCAATGAGGGGTGGTCGAAAGATATTAAGTGTAATATTAGAGTTAAACAAGGTTGCCCCCTCTCCCCTACCCTATTTGGCATTTACATCGACAAGCTAGAAGGTTGTTTAGAGGAAGCAAGATGTGCTGGCATGATCTTAGCTGGGATAGTCATCATCCTTCTTCTCGCTGACGATATTGTTCTTCTCGCAAGGTGCCCATCTGATCTTGATAAGCAACTTATACTTCTTAAGGATTTATGCTCTACCATGGGTATGATTGTTAACACTGACAAAACAAAAGTTATGATTATCAAATCCAGGAAGGACACTTACACTAATTTTAGGTATGACAATAGTAACTTGGAGGAAGTGTCTTCCTACAAGTACCTAGGAATTGATATTCATCACAAGCTCAATTGGAACTATAGCATTGAGAAAAGGATTAATGGGGGATGGAAAGCTTATTTTGGTCTTGAAAATAATTGTAAAACAGAAAACCTTGTAATGTGGGATAGAAAGAAGTTCCTCTTTGAAACTTTAGTCACTTCGGTTATCTTATATGGATGTGAGGTTTGGGGTTGTAGCATCTCTAGAGAATCCTGGAGAAATATTGAGCAAATCCAGAAGCGTTTAATAACGTATAACCTCAAAATTAAAAGCAACACACCCTATCCTATTCCCCTTATAGAAGTGGTTATTTCCCCTATCAAGAGCCTAGCTATGACTAGGCTTTTGTTGTACAAACAAAAACTCAATAACATAGGAGACCATAGACTTCCTAAGCTAGCTTTAAATTCTAGCCAAAACCACCTAAGGCCCAAATGAGGTTGGTATAAAGACACCAGGGCTTGGTTAAACCATTGGGAGATCGATGAGAATGTTGCATTACAAAACATTAATAACATTAAAAATATTGTTACTTCTAAGTTCAAAGAAAAAATGTGGTGTGAGAAAGATTTAGCAGCTAAAAGAAAATTAAGATATTATAAGGAGGTCATCAACCCCACCCTAGAAGATCAAAAGTATCTCTCTGTTTTAACTAGCTCAAAGAATAAAATTAATATAGCCAAGATTAGAATGAACTCTCATGAGCTCCATAGTGAAACTGGTCGTTGGGCAGTTCCTAAAACACCATGGATAGAAAGATTTTTCCATCTATGTGAGAATACGAACATCAAGGATGAAAATCACTTCCTCTTAGAGTGCCCTGCATACAACCACATTAGCTCTCAATTTCAAAATCTTTGTTGCAATAGTGGCCTTCCTAGCCTTTTACATTGTCAAAATTATAGTGAGCTCCAGAGGCTTCTCTCCAAGCTTTTTGAGCATAGAAATAAAATCTTAAATCAAACTAAATAATTAATTTCTTTAGGTCCGATAAACCAAAATTTGGTCTCAGTGGACATTAACCATCATCATCATCATCACTTGGTATATCCAAAACTAAAATAAATCTATACTGGTTTACTCAAATATATCAAAATATAAATCTATACTGGTTTACTTAAATAATATACAATTATAAATAATATGAATAGTCAAATTTGATAAATCAATATAAAATACTGGTTTACTTAAATAATATACAATTATAAATTATATAAATAGTCAAATTTGATAAATCAATATAAAATACAATTATAAATAGTATGAATAGTCAAATTTGATAAATCAATATAAAATGCACAGTAAAGTAAATTAACAGTAATATTAAATATTATTCATTTAAATATTATTTTAATTTGACTCATTTAAATATTATTTTAATCTTAACTCTTAATTTAAATAATCTTGTATTATTAATCATTTATTAATTTGACTCATTTAAATATTATTTTAATCTTAACTTTTAATTTAAATATTCTTTTATTATTAATCATTTATTTTATGCAATGAGCCAATCTTTTAAAAGAATATAACTTTAAACACTCAAACATAATTAACATTTTAAAAGTATATCTTATTCATAATAAATGTTATTTTTCAGACTTTCAACGTTTTTTTTAATGTTAACTTATTTTGGTGGCGACCAAACATTTTTAAATTACACATTTTTTTTTAATAGAAATCGCAATCTTTTTATCCCCGGTGGAATCCAACCATTTTGTCCCCAGTTGTCACCACGCACCCTTTCAAAAGGACGTAAAAATGGGAAAAAATCTCTTTGCGAAACGCCCAAGCATTTACTAGGTGACCTTATTTTAAACCACTATACATTAATTGATTTAAAGTAACCCCACAGTTTTGTTTTTCCTCGCTTGTTTTCTTGTCACTAAGGGTGTGTTAAGTGTAACAATGAAGAACAATAATCATGAAATAAAAACATTTTCGCTATATATAATATATATACTAATTAGGGAATATTTAATGATAAAAATAATAAAGGTTTGTTAGGAATTACTCGTGATTTTTTTATTAATTGTTTTGAGGTTTATTTGTTCTAGTTTGGAATGGTAGAGATGGTGTTTTGTTATGTCTTCTTTTATTTAATATTTTTATTTGGTCAAATTACATAAAAATTAAAATTAAATAAAACAATTTATTTAGTGTTTTCTAAATTTTGAATATAATATTTTAAATTATAATATAATATAATATTATATATATATATATATATATATATATATATAATAAAATTTATTGGGTTGAGAGGTGCTCTCTAGCTTAATATGCTAGAGATTTGTAACATAATATAATGTAAACATTTTGGCTTGGTTAAAATAAAATAGAAATAGAAATTACAATGTAATGTAAACATCTTAATTTGGTGAAAACAAAATAAAAATAACAAAATAACCTTATAAAAAAAAGACTCATGGTATTCATGTGGAAGACAATCTATTTAAGAGTGAAACTAAACTAGCCTAACTTCATCTTAGTTTGATGTAATATTTAGATAAACTAGTAGATTCATCTTAACTCTAGATCCAAAAGAGAGACCAAATCTCTCGAGATGCAAATCTTTCCTCAAGTTTTGCACTCAAAAAGTTGTTTAAAGGTTGAACTTGAGGAAGGATTTGCACCTCAAGAGATTTGATTTGATCCCTCTCGGAGTGGGTGCTTGCTAGATATGGAGTTAACATGGATCTACAATAGTTTAGATAATAGATAATTATATAAACATAAAACATAAATTTTTAGACATAAGGACCATGATTAAATGAAGTTAATACACTTTCCCACAAACCATTTGCAAAAGATTGAAAATATAATTTAAAAAGAAAAAGAAAGAGAAAATAACTCTAGTTTTTATTTTTATTTTTGAATTAAGAAATCATAACAAAAAAATTTATATAAAATTTCTCTAATTTGTTTTTAAAATATTTGCTTATAAAAAGCCTAATTTAGATTTCTACAAGTGAAGACTTACCTTTACCAATAATAGTCACCTATGAGATTGACAACTCAAGGTCCTAATTCCTTAATCACTTCGTGAATCTTCTGTATCTATATATAGCTCTCACACAAAACTATACAAACTTCAAATTTGACACAACAAATTGACTTTTCCGTAATTTTTTTAAGTTCTCCTATATAATACACTCTAATACAAGAATAAAGCTTAAATTTGTACAACTATAGATACATAAATCAAAATCGTTGAAACAAGATAAAGAGAAAATAACTCTTCTTTTTTATTGGGTCTGCACTCTACAGCGCAGTATGGGATAAATGTGTGTGTTAGGTGTGAGGTGTTAGATGTGTTAGATATTAGATGTGTAGGTGTTAGATGTTAGATGTGAGATGTGAGATATTTTTTAAATTCAATTTTTTTATATTGTAATTTTAATTTTTATTAATAAAATTATGAAAAAAAATTAGGTAAAAGAAAATATAATACATATCACATTAAAATATAGAACATATAAATAGTAATTATAAATTAACATCCATTTTACCAAATAAATTAAAATAATGATTCCATAACCATCTATAACTTTAATTAATAAGCGGATACACACTTTTATATATTTGTCTTTATTTTAGGAGGACATTATTGTGTCCCATATTGTTGGGCCAAGTGGCGCTCTAAGTATAGGGTAGATGTGTGAACATTAGATGTGAGATATTAGATCTTAGAGGTTAGATGTGTAGGTGTTAGATGTGAGATGTGAGATGGGAGATGTTAGATATTTTTTTAAATTCAATTTTTTAATATCGTAATTTTATTTTTTAGTAATAAAATTACTAACAATTTTTTAGATAAAAGAAAATACAATAAACATATCACATTAGAATATATAACATATAAATAGTATTTAATTGAGGGGTTTTTGCACTGCATTATATTAGATATCATTTTTTGGGATTCAATGAGCGCTAAGTGGACTATTGAAAAATCATGAGAAATTAGTCAGTTACTACTCTCATGGAAATGGTCATAGATGAATGACTTACTTAAAGCAGTTGAATCCCAAAAAATGATATCTAATATAAATAGTACTTATAAATTAACATCCATTTTACCATATAAATTAAAATAATGATTCCATAACCATCTATAAATTTAATTAATAACTGAATAAAAACTTAATATTTACAATATGATAAGATTTTTAATCGTGAATATTTACTATGCATATTATTAACTTCTAAATAGGTTTTTTTACAATACCATGGGTCAATACCCAAGAGAAAGATATATAAAGGGAGGGAGAGAGGGAGAGGAGGGAAGAAAATCATAATACCATGGGGTAATACCATGGTTTATCAATACCATAGGCCATCTACGCTTTTGATTATTATGCCATGGATCTAGGCTTTTAGTTACTCTGTTACAATACCATGGACCAATAACATGGTTTATCAATACCACATGCCTAAAAATCATAACTTATTTCAAAATCAAACTATTTTACAAATACTTTATTTTAATTTAATTTTATAAAATTTTAAAATTAAATCTAAAAGCAAAAGGGCTATAATTACTTTTTAGGTATATCTAAACCCTCCATCCTCATAACTACTAAATATATTCCCATAGAGATTAAATTTGGGTTTTAATAAATTAAAAATGAGAATATTTTTATATATACATTTATGAAATTTATCTAATATAAATAATACTATAAAGAGCCATGATAGATGCATATTAACCAAGGATCCAAGTAAAGAGAGAAAGAGAAGTGACTAACAAAGATAGAGGAAAGATAGTGCATGAATCTTTTAAGTTTTTTATTATTGTATTTTCTTTGACATGATTGATCCAAAATGTAGGTTCAATATTTATAACCCATTATGTTTTTTTTAGATACTTTCCTAAATTCAATACAATGGGATCATATTGAAGAGAGAGAGTGAGATGGAGGGGGAATAGAGTGGGGAGAGACACATAGAGGTGGGAGAGAGATAGGAAAAGAGAGGAAGGAAGAGAGAGAGGAGGAAAGAGGGAGGGAGAGAGAGAGATGGATCTGGAGGGGGGAAGAGAGGGAAGGAAGAAAAAAGACATTGAGAGGTAGAGGTGGAGAGAGAGTCATGGAGTGACAAGGGAGAGATGAAGATGGAGTAAGGGAGAAAGGAGATGGGGGAAGAGAGAGAAAAGGAGGGGATAGATATAGGGAAAGAAGGGGAAGTGAAAGATATGGAAGGGTAAGAGAGGGGGAGAGTGAGAAGGAGAGAGGGAGGGAGATAGTCACAGACTTGGAGGGTGGAGAGAAAGAGAGAGTGTGATGGGGGGGAGAGACAGGGGTAGGTGGGAGCGAAAGGGAGAGAGAGGAAGGTAGAGAGAGAGGAGAGGGAGAGGGGGAGCGAGAGATGGAGTTGGAAAGGGGAGAAATACATAGAGAGAGAAAGGTGGAGAGGGAGAGGGAGTGGCGAGGGAGAGATGGAGATATGGTGAGGGAGAGAGGAGAGTAAGAGGGAAGAGAGAGAAGGAAAATGAGAGAGAGAGGGAGACAAGGGGAAGAGAGAGAGAGAAGAGGAAGAGAGAGATGGGGAGAGAGATATACGTATATGGAGAGAGAGTGTGTATGTTTTGAGGGTGAGAAGGAGAGATAAGGGGAGATAGAGATATAGATGGAGGGGGGAGAGGGGAAGAAGAGAAATATAGAGAAAGGGAGGGAGAGGTAGAGAGCTAGAGATTGGGGAGAGAGGGAGGGAGATAGACATAGAATGGAAGGTGGAGAGAGAGGGAAGAAGAAAGAGACACATAGAGACAAATATAGACATAGAAATTATATCTAGAAAGTCACGAATGTTTTGGTTTTTCACTAAAATAGATGTATTGATTTCAGTGTAGATGTTGATTTGTACTCCTATTTGATTGCTTGCACTGGATGCATTGATTTGAGTGTAGATATTGATTTCTAATCCTATTTGATCATTTGCCCAAGATGCATTGATTTCAGTGTAGATGTTGATTTCTACTCCTATTTGATTGTTTGCGATGAATGCATTTGTTTCGATGTAGATATTAATTTCTAATCGTACTTAATTGCTTGTAGTAGATGCATTGATTTCAGTGTAGATGTTGATTTCTAATCCTATTTGGTTGTTTGCACTAGATGTATTGATTCTAGTGTAGATGTTGATTTCTGATTTGATGGAACTAGATGTACGATGTACATTCATTTCAAAGTAATTAGATTTATAGTACACATTGATTTCAATGTAAGCACATCTCTGCCCCCTCCATTTATATCTCTATCTCCCATTGTCTCTCCTTCTTTTTCTCTCTATCTCACCCCCCAAACATACACACTCTCTGTCCATATCTATCTATTGTTACATTGTCACTTTGCACTCAAAATGTTTATTTCATCATTCAAGTTACTAACAGTCTCTCTCATCTCAACAAACTGAGGTAACTAAGAAAATTTAAAATTAAATTGACCAAATTAATTGATGGCACATGACTGAAACCAACCTAGATCCATCTTAACCCCAGATCTATCAAGCGCCAAGAGGGATCAAATACCTTAAGTTGCAAACCTTTCCTCAAGTTTTGCACTTAAAAAAGAGGTTTGCATCTCGAGAGATTTGATCCCTCTCAGCACTTGATAGATGCGGGGTTAAGATGGATCTAGGCTAGTTTTATTTTTAAATTAAGAAATTATGTTGTTATGTGGGGGGAGACTTACCACTTGTGAGATTGACAACTCAAGGTCCTAATCCCTGAATTGCTTTGCAAATTTTCTGTCTATATATAGTTCTCACACAAAAATATTCAAATTTGGCACAACAAATTGACAATTGGTTATTTTGTGTGTGGAAAATTCATTAGAATTTTATGCCCTTAAATAGGCTACATTACAAAAGATTACCATGGGAAAAAACCATGGGTTATGAAAAACGTGAGTCAAAATGTTTACATAACAATAAATTGACTATTTTATTTTAATTAAGTAATTCTTTCATTTTTTATAGGTTAGAATAAAGAAGAATACCATGGGAAAAAACCGTGGGTTGTGAAAATCGTGAGTCAAAATGTTTCATAAAGGTAAATTGGCTATTTTTTTTTAAGCTTGGCAGATCCATTCTATTTCATTCGAAAAAGCAGACAAGGTGTATATGCACATCCAACAATGTTAGATGGCCTCAACCCACCCATTGGGAAATCGGGTCTATTGGCCATCAAACTACATTGTAAGTCATCCAAAATTTAAAGATTCTCAGATTGTCTAGCAGTGAAATATAAGTCTGGATATCCTTAATTGTCCTAATAACTATATATCTAAAACATAAACTGAGAAACTGTAAAGCCATCATAAACTGAGAAAATGTAAAGCCATCATGTAAATTACTTAAAATTTTCACAAAACATAACCATGCTAATCATCCAATTACTCATTAGAGGAGTCAATAGGCACCAAATTTTTAGCGTTGGAACTCGGCAACTCTGTCTGAGGAAGGCAAGGGATGTGATTCTCAATCTGGCTGAGGGGAACATTTTGGAGTTGGATTTGACGTTGGATCAATTGAAATTCCCTGTGAATTTCTTGGAGGTCTGTATTTGGTTTGGATGGTATGGAAGAACTGGACACTATTTATTTTTCCACAATGTTCTTCATAAGCCGACATAAATAAACTATCTTCTAGAGCTGAGTATATCTACCTCGAGAATAGCCAGGGTCCTGGACTAAAGATTGTCATTCCTCTAAGTCCAAATCGATGTTTTCAACTTACTGTTTTAGCTCTGATTCCAAACCTGAAATCAACTAATGGACAGGGAGATGCATATTCAGATGGTAAGCCTGAGAGGCTCCCTGAGTTTTCCCAAAAATTACCACGATGCCCTCAAAACCTGGCTTGCGGAGGTTGAGCTTGCCCAACGCTACACCCTCGACCTTTGCTTCGACTTTGAGCTTGGCCTCCCTATCCCGTGTTCCTTTTATGAAAGGAGGGTCAAGTCATAGGGATGAATTACAGACCACATAAGGGGGCATTGAACCAAAACCAAAAAATTTCAACAAAAATCGTCCAAGAGCCTCTCTGAGTTGTCACTCGACCCGAAAAGAGACATATAGGCACAGGAAATTTACCAGGCCGGAAGTGGTGTATCCTTGAAAATATGAGAAAAAATGATATAGAATAATAATAAGTAGTAGACTCAGAGAACCCAGAATCCTCCATGGATCTGACCCAGCGTCGACCTAATGGGTTGTTTTTGTTTGCCTTCAAAGCCCAATAAACTTGTGAAGTCAGGGTTATTCGCCGAACAAGGTGGCTCTTCTTATAAATTACCCATACCGCTTGAAGCAGATGGTATATCATTAAGGAAACAATTTTTTCAAAAGCCCATAAACACAAACCACTAAATAAAACCTCAACAATAATTGCAGAATGCAAAGCCATCAGAGAAAGTAGAATACCATAATGCACAAAAATATTGTCAGGTATCATGGGTCGGGGTTCACAATTAACATTACTTGCCTAAAAAAAGCCCCATGGACCCTCAAAACTTTCCAGATTCTTTAATTTAGAAACAACCATCTTAACATTCAAGCAATGATAGATAACCAGGGTTGGGACGATGAGTTTAGAACTAACAAAAAGTGCATACTTGCATCAAACACTTGCAGACTAGGGGACGAGAATACGCCAGAGCCACCTGTCCACAACCACTCTTAGATCATGGAGGAGACACTTAACCATGACAGTGGACCAAACAACAATTTTGGATCCAAACCTCAAAGACGAGCTTACTATTCGAAACTTGCGCCTCCCGAAACACCTTACAACATTCATTGCCACCTTACACATGCAAGGAGGTAAATGAGGGCCATCATCCGACTACCTTGCATCAAGCCTCATTATTGCATTGTCCTTGGCTTGGATCCCACCAAGACCACTACATCGGCTCTGACCCTGATCAGGGAAGGTAAATTGGATATTTTATTTCATTTAAATGATTTTATTTTTGTATTCTATTTTATTTTTATATTAATATTGATTGTTTATTTCTTGTTTTATTATTTTATTTTTATGTAACTATACGAAGCCATAATGTTTTATTAGTAATTATAATCATTAGTTGTTTTTTTTGTGTTTATTAAATTTTAATTTTACTTTGTTTTTGTGTAATTTGACTAAGTCAAAATGTTAAAAATTACAACATCTTTCTCATACTAAGTTGGAGAGTTTTTAAATTTTATTTTATTTTCATTTTAATTTGACCAAGTCAAAATGTTTAATAGGACAAAACAAGACATTATAACATCTCTTCCATATTAGGTTGGAGAGTGCCTCTCGGCTCAATAATTAGTTGTAGAAAATGACAGTGTTGAATCCATCTAGCTTGCAAAGGTAAAAAAAAATTATGGATATGTTCGAGCTGGGAATTTGTATGGATCTGTTCGGTGTTGTAGAAAATGATGATCTTGAATTTATCTAGCTTGCAAAGGTAAAACAATTATGGATATGTTCAAGCTGGGAATTTGTATGGATCTGTTTAGTGGCCCTATGCCTTTATGCATGTTTTGCTTGTACTTTGGAATGGATGAATACATAATGTATATATATGATTAAAAGATTTAGAGTTAGTGTTATCCTTAAAATGATGAAATAATAAAATAGTTAAAATGATGAAATAATTTAGAAAAACAAATAAAATTCATATTTCTTTAAGTTGACAAGTTTAACATAAATCATGAAGAAACTTTCACTATACTAGCCTAGATCCATGTTAACACTTGATCTATCAAGTGTCTAGAGGGATCAAATCTCTTTTCACTTTAAAAGAGGTTTGCATCTCAAGAAATTTGATCCCTCTTGGCACTTGGTATATCCCATCGAAAGTTAAGATGGATCTAGGCTTGTTATAAATTTATACTACATTTTTTCCTCTCAATAAATTTTAGTATCAGAAGTTTAACAAAATTGGTATCTAAATCATGCCATTAAATTGGAAATACAAATATTGTAAACATTTTTATGAAAATATATATATATTTTTAACAAATGATAGTTAATTTCATCTCATTAGTTTATCTGTTTAACTATTTCATTATTAATCTTATCTCCATGATTACAAATTTTTATAGCACATGTTCATTAGCCATAACAATGCTCATACTAGTGTCACCCCAACTTTTCTCTATAGCTTTCCAATCCTGGTCCCTAGCTTACCATTTACTTTGTCTTCATTGCTATAAGATCAATGCCTAAGACTATTGTACAAAAACAATCCCTACTACACCATAGGGTGATGGTAGTCTATCCACCAAGATTCAAAGAAAGAAAGAAAGACTTTTTTTCTATGAGATTCAGTAGCATCAACAACATCAGCAATAACAAAAGCCATGTGAGAAAAATCCATTGCATTTTACCAAACTTACAACTACAATCATTATTAACATTAACAAAAGTAAGCAAGTTGAGATCAAACAACTCTTCTTGAATCCCTTTGCCACCACTACTATAATGTAACAAGTGAGGCTCCTCGATGCTACTGAAAATGTTGTTAGTGGTCTTAGAAGTTCCACGTAGTGTGTAACAATGGTGACTCTTGTGATTGCCTAAGGTCTATCTAATGGCAAAAATGTGTGAAAAATTGAGTATTCATAGAGTTCCATGGAATTAAAACCCTGTGGAAAATTAAGAAATCATGGACATTCATGGAATTGTTATCCTTGTTGGTGTTGCTAAAGTCTCAATAATGTCTTCTCTACCCATCATTTCCTTGGGAGAACTAGGTTTCTGGGAACGATTATTCTTATTGAGAAATTTATAACCTAACCTGATCCAGAGCTCCTCATTGTTAATCTCCTCTTCCACCCAGCTCTCATTCTCCTCAAGCATGGGTAAGCATCACTTGGCTTTGTTGTACATTTGCAATGTTCTTTATAGTATTGACTAATATGGTTGCTTCTTCCTACTTGGACACAATGATATTAACCCGGTCAAATACGGAACTCTCAAAAGTAAGCGTGGTTCCATTTTCAAACTACTAAGAATGGAAGTGAAAGGTATTGCTTTCATTTTTTTTAATAACAATAGCTTGTGGATGAATTCATATGTAGATCCACATAGTAAGATTGCTAGGTCAAGTCCGTAGGATTCTTATTACAATGGAATGCATCTTATCACAATGGAATGAATTGAATGCTTCTTTATTGTATTTGCTTTGCTTTTAGTGCCGCCACTTGTCTACGAGACTTTCATTTATGGATGGTTATGGTGTCATTGATCTCCATTAGGGACTTTCATTTATTGATGCTTCCTTATTTTTACGTTATTATAAGAACATGCATTTTCTATCTTTACGTGATCACAGAAAGAAGTTGGTGTTCCATCTCCTAGACAACCCAAGTAGAGATCTTGTATCCTATGAAGTTTCAAATGTCTATTTTATTTTGGAAAGATAAATACAATAAAATATTAATAAAGCAATCAATTTTGTTAATCGATTTTAGTTTTTTTTAGATTATTTGATATTATTATTTAAATTACATTTATTTTACACTATTCCATATCAATATTAATGTTGTTTAACATACATATATATATTATAAATGTATTTTATTATTGTGTTGAAAGATAGAAAAATAGATGTTGTAATGTCTTCTGGGTAAATAAAAATATTAATATATTAAAAAATGAAAATAAAAATAAAAATAATCACATGTTAAAATAAAAATAATAAAAATAAAATTTTACGTTATTATTATTATTTTTAATAATTTTTATTAATTTTTGTTGGGTAGTTAAAGTAAATTTGACTTGGCCAAGTTACTAATGGTTTTTTAATTCCATGACCATTGGTGTTGATGTGGAATATAGCATATTTAAAAGAGGAAATTATTATTATTATTTTTATTTTTTCCCAACTGGTTCACGGACCCTGGTCAGTTGATCCGCTACTCCAGGTTCGATAAATCTGGGGTGGGGTCCACCCCTCGGTCACCACAAACCTAACCCCAAGAGCTTTCGGGTTTCGACCCTGTGACCTCCTATTGGCGAGGCCCTGACCTGACCGATTGAGCTAACCCTTGGGGCTATATTTAAAAGAGGAAATTAAACCAACATAGATTCATTTTAACTCTCGATTTACCAAGCACAAAGAGGAATCAAATATGTTTTTCACTAAAAACTTAGATTTGCACCTTGAAAGATTTGATCCCTCTAGTATATAGCCTATTTAAAGGAGGAAATTAAACCAACATAGATTCATCTTAATTCTGGATTTACCCAACACAAAAACAAATCAAATCTCTTTTTCACTCAAAAAATAAATTTGCACTTTCAAAAATTTAATTCCTCTAAAGATATGATAAATCCAAACTTTAAATAATTTTAAACTCATTTTTCAAAATATTATTATAATTTAATCCCTCTAAACATTTGATAAATCCAAACTCAAAATAATTTTAAACTTATTTTTCAAAATATTATTATAATTTATTGTTTTATAAATAAATATTAATTTTATTTATAATCATTCTTATTACAAAATGCATATTTTTAAATGCTCTATCCCAAAGACTAGAGATACATAATATATATTAACAACTTAATACACACCGTTTATATATATATATATATATATATATATATATATATAACAACTATATCACATCATATGATTGTCATGAAAGCCTCACTAAGCTCTATTCCTTCCCTATGGAAGGAAGAAAGAAAATTACTAACCAAACGAAAAAAAGCAATAATATTTACAACTAGTATATTAAATACATTCGAGAATATGAATAACCAATGACAAGGTTTTCTTAATAGGTAAATAATTGATTTTTATTTAGGTTTCTATTGTGTTACCAATTCTTGTTATAATGATTTATAATTTTGTATTAAATATTATTTTGTAGGTGTTTTTTTTATATGGAGAACAATTTTCTATAGTTTAGTATGTTGGTGAGTTGTAATTTGGTCTCAAGGTCTCACGGTCTCAAGGTCTAAAGAAAGGTATCACTCACGGTCTCAATATGGATAATCTGTTAATGGCCCACCCATATTGACTTTTCACGCTTCAGAGTTATCAGAGTTAATAGCCCTAGTTCATCTGGCTAGAATCAATGCCATCAAGTTTTCAATATTTCCTGATGCCCAAGTATGTATTTCCCCCACTGTATTTCCCCTTGACCGATAACCCCCCCAGCTTCCTTATCTTCTGCTTTCCCGGCCGGCCCACTTATAATCAATCTATTTTCTGCTAGTCATAGTTAGTGGGTAACTCTATGAATGGAAGTACAACTTCGCTTTCCTTCCATCCATTAATGACAGAACCAATGAAGATAGCTCCCTTTCTTGGTCTTCCTTGCTATGACTGATTGATTGAGGGTGTTGAGTGATGATGGGTGAGCGTCTCGATGGGAAGTGGCATGTATGTCTCAATCATTCCATTTCAATAATCACTAAGTGGGTAAGTTTCTGTATTAGCAAGTGAGTGAGGGGTGAGTGAGTAAGTCTGAGTTGGGCGAGAGGAAGTGGGTGCATAAGAGTGTTGGTGCGTAAGAGTATGGGTGCATAAGTAAGAGAGGGAAGAAGGTAAGTAAGAATGCTTTAGGAAGGTGTTATGACAGGAAGGTAGAGTGATTGACCCTGGCTGGAACTATTGAAATTGGAAGTATTGACGGAGGCTGAAGGAACTATTTCTGATTCAATTTCATGGAGATTATTAGATCAATTAGGCATGTACTGGCCTTTGCTAACCAAGATCCTAACCAAGGTTTGTTAGACCAAGGTTGTATGTCCTTCCTGTACGGTGACCATCGAGGAGGGTTTATTCACTTGTTGGATATGTCTCTACTCAATATGGAGTTGATACATGTTTTTATTGTGATTTGTTTTTGCTTAATATGGAGTTCATACATGTTTTCTTAAAATTTGTTGTTGATATTACAACGTAATGTGGTAACAATATTTCAATTATTCTTAGTCGTAAATAAAATAATTTTATATCCATATGATGTAATATAATTTTATATCAACTTTTAGAAGAGATAAAGTAATGAAGTTAAAAAAATAAATAAAGATGTTAAAACCTTATACTTTTCAAAAATATTTCAACATGAAATTTAAATAATTTTTTTGAAGATTTGTATTAACTAATTTATGGCGATATCAATTTCATATATATTTATATATATGGAAAGAAAATATAAAAAAAAATATTTTAATGTTGTATATAATAAAATGTTCAATGTCCGAAGAAAAAAAACATTGATTGAAATTAAAAAATAAAATAATAAATATCAAGTATGTCTAAGAACAATAAGAGGAAGATGTATAATTCATCCAATTCTTAATATAAAATTAATATGTCACATTTAAATATATTCATAATAATAAAAAATTTCAATGTGGATCATAAATAAAATATTTTAATATGAAGGATTAAGTAATATTAACCTATATATTCTCCAATGGGGGTGAATGAAGGGTGGGATGTTGGTCTTGGAGAGGGTGCCCACCACCCCACTGACCCCCTTGCTTATTAAGGAGGGGTGGTTTGGCACACCTTTTCCATGCAACCTCATGTGTGGGTTATTCCAACTTCAATGCACAAGGGTGTTAAGTTAATCGATGGGACATTGGTTAAGGTTCAGAGAAAGGTAGTTATGACGCCCACATGGTGGTAGAGACACTGGATTTGCAGTCATGAAAATGGTATTGGCATCGATGGTGTGCAAGACTTGATAGTTGCAACAACATGGGGAGTAAAAATAGAGGAAGGTGTTTGTTCTGATAGTTTGGATTTGGTTACTTGGTGGCCATGCTTAGAAGCTTGGAGAGATTTAGGTGGTGGTGAGCCTTCTCAATTGTAGCAAAGTTGGGAACTTGGTACAAGGAGATCGTGGCTTGTAAAACAACATCTGGTCACTAGAACTACAATGCTATCAGTGGTCTCCTGCACACTTGAATGACAATCGGGTTCAAATCTGGGCTCTCAGGCTCAGTGTAAGGTATGGCATGGTGCTCTCCCAACTCAATATCATCATATAATTGATACTGATTCTAGTCTTAGTCTTTATATTTGGGAGTTTTGATCTCTTTATGTAAATTTTGGTAGCATCATTATACTAAGTCGGGTTTGGGTAATTGAGGTTTCATTTCTCTGCTTGCAACTTAAGGGGTTCGACGAGAGAGTGATGCATCAACCTACTATCTCTCGAGGTTGACTGGTATGTTTTAGTTATCATCTAGAAGGCTTTATATTAGTCTCTGGGGGGATTGAGGGTAGACCTATCTTTGTTGTTATGATTCTATGTCTGAAAGATCTTGATCCTTGTCATCTTAACTTGAAAGTTGCATACTCTTGCATACTATATTTTTTTTCTTTTTTAATTGTGGGTTTACTTTTTGTTCTTGGAGCTTGTCTGGTCTAGTTGTGGTCATGGCCTCATAGCCTATGTAGGTTGTAACAGGCCACTTCCTTGTTGGGTTACTCTTTTTGGTCTGGTTGTTTGTTGGAGGTATCTATGTAATTCTGGTGGAGGGTTGTGAGCACCTAGTTTCTCATCTCTATGGAATTTTCCTTATGTAAAGAGGGTACTTGTTCAAGTGGGAGGATATTCTGGCTTAGCTCTAAGGTGAGAAGTATAGGTGAGTTGAGAACCTTTGGTGTTCCTATAATCTATCTACTTTTAGGATCTGTTGGTGTGTATTCCAGATCTCAATGTCTCATCAACGAGGAAAATCTAGTAGGGAGATTGGTGATATCTCTCACTATTGTTGCAACCCCAACAACCTCCTTTAGTTATCAACCTAGGGTTCATACAAATTGAAGACACTTTCCTCTTCCTAGTCTGAATCCCTTTTATGTAGGTGAGAGAAGGAAATTAAGCAACTTCAAATGAGAGAATATCTAGGTAAGCCAGAAATCTTAAGTTGAAGAAGGTAAATAGAAGCAAGCAAACCTATTCTAATTTTCTAGAAATTAAACGACAAAATTAAATCTATTCTACTTTGCAGAAAAGGAAAGTCCTAGATTACTCTTGCTGGAAAGTAAATGAGAAAAAAAAATATATTCTACTTGCATAAATGTAATAACACATCATATATTACTTTTGTAGAAGGGAAACACTCTAATCTATTTTTGCAAGTTAAAAATTGCACCTTGTTGAAAGTAAATTGTAGGAAAGGGAATCTATTCTAGTTGCAAAAATCAACATTCAAGAAACAACCATTGTGTAAGCTAAATGATGACTCTACCTAGCCTTGTCTCAACCAAAGTGGTATCAAATCATTCATATCATATTGTAAGACATAATCTACTTCTACCATGAATTTGGAGAGAATTTGGGCAAGGTAGAAGCTCGAAAACGCACTGCTACAGGAAACTTTATTTTTCTACAAGAAATTTTCAGCAAGCTTATCTATGAAGTTAACTACCAAATGCCTAAGTTAATCAAGTGCAAATTTTGTGGGGTAAATTTTATAAGTAAGTGATTTTTTTCTGACTTAAATCAAAGTGGAATCAACTCAAAATAACTTCATTAACATGTGTTAAAATTCAACAAAAATTTACTATTAAAACAAAATAATTCAAAATAGTTAACTAGTAAGCTAATCTAAGTAATCTAATGATGAAAATGACTTTAATAAACTATGCTGATGATGCATCACACTATTGATTATTTAAATAACCTGAAAACAAACTCATTTCAATCATTTAATCAATATAACCTAGAGCAAATGAAGCTTAACTACTCAGTGCGGAAATGGGAAATGAAAATAAACAAGAAAATGTTGAAAAGAAGATAAAATAAATGGTATAGCAGGGCTTTGAGGCTCCTGGGATGACCAAGCCCAAGGATACTCAGAGTCCTATGAAGGAAACCAAGCCTTAGAAGCTAAAAATGAAACTATCTTTCATTATTGAAACAGGGCAAGTACATCACTTTTTGAAATGAAACTAAAACCACTGAATAACAAGTGTTCTAAAAAATACCAAAATTCATCTCCTTAGAGGCTAATTCAAATTAGTACTTATAAAAGTTGATGCGGGAAGAATCCTCCTTGAAAGTAGGGTTGTTTTTCCCTCTAAAATACCTCAAAAAGTGGATCTAGTCCCCAACGACAAGAATCTTCATTAAATGTTGAGTTATGGCTTCTCTTGTAGCAAGGAACACATCCCCATATTTTCTCAATCGATGGATTTTTAGATCTATTCAATAATTTCATAGCATCCTAATTATTTATTAACCAATCCTGGTCCATCCTGTAGTAGGAAGGAAGTCCCAAATTTATCTCATTTTGTAAATCTTCAGAATCTGCCCAATATTTTCACAATATTCTATAAAATAAATAATATTGGGCACATAATAATAAAGGATCAATCGAATTCCCAAGAACCCATTAAGAGTATGAATTAAATATATGATGTGCAAGTAAGGGGGTTAAACAAATGTTTTAGGTGCATAGGAATGACCAAATGGCCTTATAAAATATCCAATTTTGGTGCCCATCATCACCCCATACTGAAACTATTTCTCACCCTTGAGAAATTGAATCCTTTCCCTTTTTGTTGTCCTCCACTTGTCTCTATTGTTATGGTTCCATTCGCTCCCGTGTTTTATGCTCTATATGTTAGCTTGTTTCATGCTCTGCTTGTTGCTCCATTCTTTGCTTTATATGTTTCTTTACTTGTTTTTCTTCTTGCTTTTCTACATATTGCTCTAAAAGTTCAGGTGGTTGAAGTGTTGTTGCTATGAGTGACTTGATGCTGCTAATTCTTGGTGATTGAAGATCTTGTAGCAGCCTACAGGAGATATTATAGCTACTCAAGCTTGTTTTCCGAGTTCTTGGGATATGGTGGCCTTCATAGCTCCTCGGATTGATACTCCAAAATTGGGCCAGTAGGGATTTTGTGGACTATTACAGAATTGTATTCTTTCCTGTAGAAACCATAGAGGCTCCTCAGGCTCACAATTATTTCAAGATGTGACCTTCAAAAATTATTATAATTCAAGAGGAGGCTACTTGTGGTGATCAAGAGGCATTCTCTGCTGAAGATTGGTGCAAAAGAGGAGGATGGTTGGATTTTTATGGATGGTCAATGAAAAAGTGATGAGAAAATTGAAGGTTGATGGAAGGTGTAGGTGCTAAGGGCATCTAGAGACCTTCTCCCTTGCCCACAGATGGAAAAAATTCATCTCTACACCATTTTTTTGTGCTTGGAGGTTTCTTGTAGCAATACATATTTTTTCCTGTAGTAATTCAGGATAGTGATTAAAATGGATAAAAGGGACTTGGAAATGATGGAGGAGGCTTGGAAAAGGTGTGGGAATGAGTGATATGGATGAAGAGAAGCATGTTTATGGCTCTAAAGGTGGGTGCTTGGACTGTAGACTAATCTTCTTAACTACTTCTAGAATTATGTTGTACCTGCATCACTGTTAGAATTATGTTGTACCTACATCATTGTTAGAATAGATAAAACATAGGTTACTTTTTGTGTCTGCATTTTTCTTTTTCTTCTTTTCTTTTTCATTTTGTTTTTATTCTAATCCCATAGGCTGTGAGGTTATGGTTTTTCTTGGATTACATAGTTTCAACTCCACAGAAGTCTAGGTATCCCTTATGCCTCCCACAAATCACACTAAGAGTTCATCTTGATATGTTGCCCTCCAACCCTTGTCAAAACTCCCTTCAAAGCAAAAAAAACAACTAGGCTAGGTCTAGGTATAAGATCATATTTTTTGTTCAGCTCTGCCATTAGGAATTCAGAGAAGGCATGGTATTTGGAAACTTGTGAGTATTCTTCATCTTCTTGAGCTCGCTTATGTTGTGAAAAAGGAATAACAGTGGTCTGACTAGAAGAGGTATCCATATTGTTAATGTCTTCAGTGATAGTCATGGTATTGTCATCAGGTTGTTGATCATCTATTAGTAAAGGATTTGGAACATGTTGATCATTACTAGGTCTTTGAAGAATTTTTAATTGTGGAGTTCTTTTGTATTGACCTTGATTTTGATTTTAAGGTTGAGTGACCATTTGTTGAACTGTTTAGGTTGAGTCTCAATCTTGGAAATTCTATTGGATATATTTATGAGAAGTGAAGTGATTTCTTCTATTTTAGAATCTTCAGGTTTACTCTTTGAAGAAGTAGAGGCCTCTTGACTAGATTTAGACTTTCTTTGGGCCTTTTCCTCTTTATTTTTTAAAGTCCCCGAGGCAGACCTGTTTGCTTCCACTTCTATATCATTAGTTTGCATGTATTCAAGAATCCTTGAAGTTATTTCTCTTAACATTACAACAAAATCATCTTCAAAGGATTTTGAAAACCTAGATTTGGTTGCTGCTACAGGGGGTTTGCAATCAAGGGGCATCTTATGGTAAATTTTGTTGAATCTTTTAATAAAATTAGATACAGGTTCACCAAATTTTCTTTTAAGTTCTTCAAACTCAGTCAAAAAGTAAAGAGCATCTTTCTTCACACTCCATTGGTTTTTGAATATATTTGTTAACTCTTCCCAAGACCTAATGGAATTTACAAGTAACTGCCTAAACCAGGTCCTCACATTTCCCTCAAGAGATTGAACAAACAACCTCATATAAATGTTTTCTTGCTCAATGTTTATATTATCTGCAAAATCTAGAAATGCTTGAAGATGGTCCTCAACCAAGGAACTAGTTTCTCCATTATACCTAGGAAGGTGTTTTAAATATCCTAGAGGGAATGCATTGAGGTTTTGAGGTAAAACTAAAGTTGCATATCTAGCATGTATAATAGGTTGGAATTTCATAGTAGAAGATGGTGTGTGAGATGTTTGTGTAGATGGTGAAGAAGAAAAAGAGGAAGATGGTGATAAAGAAGGTGTATATCTATGTGGACGTGAAGAAGGAGGAGATGAAGAAGGAGGATATCTCCTATATGACTTTAAGGGAGTCTTAATAACTAACTTTTGGACCTGTGACTGAATATCCTCTTTTGTTTCAAAGAGTGGATTTGTATATATATAAAAAGTCCCTTTAGGTTGTTCAGAAGTGGAAGCTTTAGGTTGTTCAGAAGTGGAAGGGAATGAATAAGTAGTGGGGGATATGAAGTATGTAGGTTTTTATTCAAGTAAATGAACACCCAAATCAGACTCAAATTTAGGTGATCCTATTGGTACTGGGGGTTCTTTACATGTTTCAAGTGAGTGAATGAGGAAAGTTGATTTGAAATCAACTCCCCTATCTAAAATTTCAGAAACCCTACGTGATAATTGTGTCCAATCTGGATTGGATGGAATGTTGCTATAGGGATCAAATGGTAATATATCTTCAAAGTGCAAGGCTGAAGAAGAAGAATATGGTTGAATGTTTCTCTTTGAATTGGCCCTTCTCACTAGTTTTTCTAGATCTGACAGAGGACTGACTATGTCAAGTTCAAAATGAGATCTTTTGTGCTTAAAAGGTGCTAGTTTGGCATAGTGGAGTCACCAGGTTAATAATTTTGACCTATCTAAACCTTTAGTCACCTTTAAAGAAATAGGATTTATATCGTTGTCCCAGGAAAACTAATCAAATTCAAATCCCCGGCAACGGCGGCAGATTGATGTTGTTCCTCTGAGATGCTAATGGTCAATTGATTATGCCAGAACATCTAAGGTATTTGTTTTGGGGGTTTTGGTTTTGGTTTTTATGGAGGACCAATACATAGAAAAAACTGTAAGAATGATGTATTAACTCTTTTAGATAGTATTAATAGATAATCAAGGGGCTTCTATTTAACTTCACACAATGATTTGAATTTAGAAGGTGTGTAGAAAGAATAGTAAGAAGATATGATTAATTTAGATTTCAAATAGAAAGATAAATTATCATAAGTGGGAAAACCTTTGTCCAATGTTCGAAAGTTAAACAAATTATGCTTAAAATTACATAAGATGCTGACAATTTTATGATTTAGAGGGAGAATTTTAGATATGAAGTCCAATATCTCAGTCTCTTTATGATAATAACTTTAGAAAGAATTTTAAGAATAACTATAACACATTTATTCTCACCTGATATCTCTATAAAACTTAAGCATATGCAGAATAAACATAATGAATTGAAACATAGTGAAAACTTACAGAATAAAACAAGACTGTATGACACCAAATTAAGAATCCTTTGCTTTATTATCAGTGATCTAGAAACAACTTGTACATCAATGCTTTACAAAAGTTCTTATGGAAAGGTACCACCTTTAATAACTCATAGAAGAGATTTATTTATACAAGTTTTAACAAAATATCCTAAACTGATTACAAAATAGCTTGAAAGAAGATAGGAAAAGAAAAACTGATGTATGATGTGTCCCTATTAGATAGGAAGTTGTTGATGATTGTTTCTTCAAAATCTGTTGTTGATGTCTTGTTGTCGGAATGAAAAGTTAATCAATTGTTTCACACAATTGATCCCACCTTTTCTCACTAGGTATCTCGAGATTTACCATCCTTCTAAATATTTCATTAACTTCGATATATCTCTCAACATTTGGTTTAGTGAGAAAAAGGTGTCCAACTTCATATTTGATGGTGAGGTCAAAGCTCAAGGCTTCCAAAAACTCGTTGTCAGTAATCTGTCTTTTTATCCCTCAAATTAACTGTTGTCTCCTACAATATTATATAGTCTCTCACAGTAATCCTCCAATTTTACTAGCTGATCATTCGATGACACTATCTCTGGTAACCATTTCTTATGCAACATACTGAATTTGGAATGAAACCTTCTAACTGTAGTGTTCAAAGCTTCACATTTTGTTTTCAGCTGAGTTAACAAATTCTTCTTCACTAAGACTTTCTTAATTTTCAAAATAGTAGCTGTCCTATCTAGAATGTTCATCTCTTGTAATTTTAGAATTTAAAACCCTGATCATCCCTGATGATTCTTTGGGTTTTGTGCCCAATGCTACCTTCTGGGTCTCTATCTCTACCCTGCATTTAGCAATCAATTCTTGTTGCTCAAAAATGATTTGTATGGATGGCCATACTTCTATTTTAGAGTGGATAATATCTAACCAGATGTCTTCTTTGGCTTGGGCCAAAGTGTCTGCCATTAGACTCTTTCTTTCTAACTGTTTAACCTTGATCTCTAACCTATGTGACTTTTGCATTTCCTCTACATACAAGGTATAATTTTTTACCTTCTGTGACTCCAGGGTTTGGAACTTCTGGAGTAACTTCTCATTTTGTCGTTTTTGTGCTTGTAGCTCCTATGATAACCTTGTTATTTCACCTATTACTGAAGGTGAAGTAATGACAATAGGAGATGAGATTAAATTTGCACCTGTTATTGGAATTGTTGTCACTGAGGTCACAACAAACGGTGCTGCCTCTTTTTCGTTGAGCAATTGTTCTATCTGCTCCTCCATTTTCTTGATCTGTATGTTTTTCTCAAAGATGAGCTTTAACATCTCCTCCCTATTCTTTTCATTTTCTGCCATTTCTTTGGTCTGTTCAGCGGAATGGACAACAGATCTCCCTGTTGAAACAAAATTAAATGGATTATGACTAATTGTACCTGAAAACTCCTTGAGTGATCAAATTCATAAACTGTTCATGTATATTATCAGCCGAAACGTGGCTATAATTATACATGAAGGCAGGTTGATATTCTTTGCTAAAAATGGAAAAGAATCCAAGGATGGATTCATCAATAGGTTTGTCATTTTCATGACCTAGGAGGTATGATAACAGAGAGATAATGTATCTAGTAGCTTCAGGGAACATGGAAGATGGATATGGTGGATCTCTCTTAGGTAATTCGACATCTTCTGGTAGGAAAAGTTCAAAGATAAGGGATCTCTATGCGAAAATAAGTTTATTGTAGAGTTCCATGAGAGATGCAGGTGAGAAATGGCTGAGGGAATCAGATGGAGGTACCATTAACATTTGATTTATGCTCTGAGAAATAATGGTGATCATAATTTTTCCATCCTGAGTCATCACAGTTCTTTACATAGGGTCATACCTGGCTTGACACCAAGAGATTAAATCAGGAAAGTGATGGGTCTTAGGAAAAGAATAAAATGGTGGAAGTGTATCCTAGAAGTGAATGGGGTCCTCTTTATCAACATATTTCAGTTTTAACCACGAATGTAATTCATAAAAATAGAATTCACATTCACAGTCATTGATCTTAAATAGGGAATCTACAAGGGGCATATGATCCAAATCAAGGGAGACTATGGAGGGATTCCCTTCTTCAAAAGTCTTGTATATCTTTGCTTTAGGAGGCATCCTGCTGTAGGGGAAATTCATAAGTTGTTTTAATAAAAAATGGATAACAATGGAAAAAATACACAGAATGACAAATGATGTTATTGATTTATGGATGGAAGCGAAAAGTGGCAAAGATTGGAGCCATGGAGCATTTATAGGTTCAATTGGGCTCAATTGACTATTTAGATCTAGCCATAGGCAATCAATTTGCAGAAGGATGCAAATTAATGCTTAACAGATGTTTAAACGGTTAATTAGGCACAACAATGGCTTTGGAGCATATAGCAACAATATTATAATGTGGCAGGCGATGAATGGGTGAATGAAAATGGATTGGTGACGTGGAGGTTTGTGATTGGATGGGAGATAACGGATGCATATGGCGCAGGAAGAAGTCAACAGTCGAATGGAAGAAAACCAGCAGCGGATTTTGGGGGGGGGGCATAATGGTTTGTGGTTTTGAGCCTTGGGGTTCCGAAACCTTGTGGAGGCACCACGCTACAAGAAAGGGCAACCATGAAAACTTCTTTTCAGACCCCCCCTCACGTTATCGAGAAACGACCGAAGGGGGGCCGAAAGGCTTCCTCCATCGTTGATCCAAGCGGAGTGAACGATCCTCGTTGAAAAGTGCCCGTTGGTTTTCGGCACCCAATGTGTTGTTTTGTCGCTTTCGCCAATACGACAAAAGTGTATTATGTGATTTATTTATAAGGTCATCAAGCTTTATCGACTGATAAGGAGAGGAGAGGTAACCGATATCTGTCTGTGGATGGGCATTGCGGAAGTCGGATATATTCCGATCTGCCCTGAAGGAGATCGATTACAACAATTAAATCATAATTAAGGAACTTAAGCATGATTAATTAAAAGAACATTTTCAAAGGTGCATTTTGAGCTAGTAACCTTAATTCTATTTTCTAAAGCAAATATTTTTCTTTTATTGCTTATCTAGCATCTTCATTTTGCCTTCCTTTTTCAGAGCAACTATCCTATCATTTTATTTGATATGGACTTGTAATAATAATGATTCCTAATATTTTTATTTTCCAAATTGTTTTTGGTCCATATTTAATTAACATTTCTCAAGTATATAATAATATATTTATAAATAATATGAGTAATGAATTTATATAATCTATAAAGTATATTTTATATGATTTCTTAATTTACTTTCTTTTTAAGTGTGGTTATATAACTATAAATACTTAATCTATTTTGATAAATCAATCTAAAAATCCACATTAAATAAAGGACTATAATTTTAATTTATGCTTATTATTTTAATTTTTAAATTTAAATATTTTGTTATTAATCATTTATTTTGTACAATTAATTAATATTTTAAAAGAATATAACTTTAAACACTCTGAAGATAATTACCATTTTTAAAAGTATACTTTTTATATATATATATTTTATAAACGGTTTCAATGTTTTTTTTAAATATTAACTTATTTTTGATGACGATCAAACATTTTTAATATACATATTTTTTTATTTTTAATAAGCCATAATCCTTTTATCCTTTTGGAATCACTAAACACCCTTTCAAAAGGACGTAAAAAATGGGAAACGCCAACTTACCTACGTGCAACTTACCTTATTTTAAACTTTCCTTTAAAATGGGAATCACGGTTATCTTTCCTTTATAGTTATTAGTCACTTTGGTTGATCTCATCATTTGAATTCTTTGTTAATATAGATCTATGCTTGTTCTTGATAATGTTAGCACATGACGTGCATGATGTAATGGCTGGGGAGGATGGTTTTCACACCCCCCACCCAAGTTCGAATCCCTGCAGAGGGTGTAAAATGTTGTATTGTGGAAAATAAGAGGGTCCTGCCGAAGCCTACAAAAAAAAAAAAGATAATGTTAGTTATATTATATAAATTTCACAATCTTTCTATATCAACGTATTTTTATTTCTTATTTTATTAGAACCTTGATTTCATTTCCATGAGAATATTTTTAGTATATCAAAAGTAATTATAACATATTTTCTTTTAGATTTAATTAAAAAAATTATAAAATTAAATTAAAATAAAATATTTATAATATATTTTGACTATGAAATAGGTTAGGATTTTTGGGCATGTGGTATTATAAGTCCTGGTATTATTGGCCTATGGTATTGTAACAAAGCCTATATCCAAGTTAATAATAGCCACAGTAAAGTGGGGATGAACATCCATGGTTAAGAATCTTGCCATATTGTTATCAAATGTTTTTATTGTGAAATAAGTTATGGTTTTTGGGCACGTGGTACTAGTAAGCCGTCATATTGGCCCATGATATTGTAACAAAGTGTATTTACAAGTTAATAATATCCATAGTAAAGTGGGGATCAATATCCATGGTTAAGAATCTTGTCATATTGTAAGTTTATTGTAAGTATTAAGTTTTTGTGTTTATTAATTAAATTTAAATATGTTATGGAATCATTATTTTTGTTTAGAAGGTAAAACAGATCTTAATTAATAGCTATTAATTATATGTTATATTTTTTAATGTGATATGTATATTATGATTTTCTATTATAATTTTATTAATGAAAATAAAATCAAATTATAACAAATTGAATTTTATTATTTTTATTGCTTTTAGCTTTTTATTATTCTTTAATTGAGCTGACATTTAAAAATGTTGACAAAAGTTCTTACGTTACATCTACACATCTCACCTACACTGTGATGTAGGGCACCTATCAATGCAATCATCGCCTATACTAGGCTCTATATTACTTTTAACTTTTTATTATTCTTTAATTGAACTGACATTTAAAAATGTTGACAAAATTTCTTACATTACATCTACACATCTCACCTATGTTGGGATGTAGGGCACCTATCGACGCAATCATGCCCCGCATATGGTAAGCATTTTTATAAAAGTAAATAAATAAATAAATTAGCAAATGATAGTTAATTTCATTTCATATCTATTTAACTATTTAATTATTGATCTTATCTCAATGATTACAATAATTATTACAACACATGTTCATTATCCATAATAATGTTCATACCCGTGTCACCCCAATTTTTCTCTATAGCTTACCAATGTTGGCTCCTAGCTTACCATTTAAGTTGTCTTCATTGCTACAAGGCCAATGGATAAGACTATTGTACAAAAAAAATCCTTACTACACCACGAGGTGATGGTAGTCTATCCACCAAGATTCAAAGAAAGGAAGAGTGTTTTTTCTATGAGATTTAATAGCATCAACAATAGCAAAATCCATGTGAGAAAAATCCATTACATTTTATCAAACTTACAATTACAATCATTGTTACATTAACAAATGTAAGCAAGTTCAGACTGAACAACTCTCCTTGAATCCCATTGCCACCACTTGTGTGGTGCAACGAGGGAGGCTCCTCAATACTACTTAAAATGTTGGTGGTGGTCTTAGAAGTTCCACCTAGTGTGTAATAGTGGTGACTCTTGTGATTGCCCAAGGCCTATATAATGGAAAAAATCTATAAAAAATTGAGTATTCATGGAGCTGCATGTCAGATTGTGAGTCCCTAGATAATCACAAAGTCTAAGAATATGCTTGTAATTCTTATCTTGACGAAGTGTCATGATGATCCACTAATGAGTTATCAACGTGATCTACCTCAAAATCTAGAAGATCTAGAATGACCATTGATGTATTATAAATTCATATTTTGAGATTAATAAAATAAAATATATTGACTTTAGGCATTTTCCGCCATCTTGGGTGTCTCATCTCCCCCAGGTTAATTCTTAGCATTCCATGGAATTAAAACCCTATGGAAAATTAAGCAATCATGGACTTTCATGGAATTGTTATTCTTGTTAGTCTTCGAATTTTCAGTCTATTTTGTCTAATATTTTTGTTATTGGATTAGTTTATAAAGTAGTATACTTGTAGACATTTTAGTAGGTGGAATTGGATAGACTTTCATGATCTATTCTTGGAAGGTTTGTGTTTCCTTGAATGTTTTAGAGTATGGCTAGTAAGAAAATTCTATTTTTAATATAAATTTTGTTTATTATTATCGAAAAAAATCCTTAGGTGCTTGAAGTTTATCTCAAATTTTGTTTAATCCAAAATACCCTTAAGGCAGACATACAACATACAAGATTCCATCCGGAAGACTTCGGAAGGGGGAATTATTACTCGTTTCTAATACTAACTTACCATTAGTAGAAGACTTCGGAAGAGAGAATTATTACTTGTTTCTAATACTAACTTACCATTAGTAGAACTTATTTAATGACAAACCTGGAGGAACTTATTTAATAACTAATATGATAGAAATTAATTAATGTCTAGTTCAAATTATATTAATTGGCCAAATAATATCCTAAAATTAGTTCTAATGGGGCTTCTTGTTTTTCTTACAGGGAAGATCATAATTATTAGGCCTTTGTTTTGTCTATTATTCATTATTGGGTTATTGATTTCTTGACAAAATTGAGATGGAACATGTTGATTTTAACAAAGTTTTAGTGTCAATAGAATACATTTATCATTTGAATTGTGAATGGGATATTTGTAAATGTTGCTTTTTCAATGTTGATGTTGAATGGGATATTTGTAAATGTTGTTTTTTCAATGTTAGATGGATTATTACTTACATAGTCATATTTCTCATTTTTTGTTTATTGCTTCAATGATAAAAAAATTTGTCAAGACATTTGTTTCAATAAAATTCCAGGAAATACTATAAATAATATTTTTTCCTAAACAATTAATATATTAAAAAAAAATATTATTTTAGTAAAATTTATAATCTAATACCATTATTAAAATACTAATAATCATTCCACAATTAAATATGAATTAAAACATGAAAAAACCCTCGTAGGGAAGAAAACTCAAAATGAAAAAACTCTCTCAACAAAATGACTCATCGACCAATACATGAATCCTCCATCATAGGATGCTCCACCTTCCCCTTACAATAAAATGATAATATATGTGTTTCAAAGTTCTCTTTACACTATAATGGAAGTGTATTTCTTAGGTTTCATGATCTTTTAATTAACTTTGTTAAGTATATGACCATATATTTATAAATAATAAATAATATGAGTAGTTGATTTAGGTAAAAATCAATATATTTTCTCCCAGATGTCGGTGTTTAAGAGCATGGGTACTACACAGCGAATTTGGGTTGGCAAGTGGCGCGGCCACTTGGCCACCCACGCTTCCACCCAGACGATCACCACCGAAATTAATGGCGTTTTAATGCGCTGTGCTGGCCGAGGAAACCTCAATTTGGTTCTTAAGATGGCTTATTCGGACCACCTTCCCCCTGTTCCGCCTCCCTTGAATTGTAATTATCTCCCTGCTGCTGCAAAGGCGAGCTCGTGCACGACAATGGGGAGACGTTGCCAAATTTTGTGCTGCATTGAGATGATAGATGGTGCCCATTTCTCGCAGAGTCTTCTATGTTGCATTCGACTTAATTCTTCAGCCTTGAATCTTGGTTCAGAACCGCAGATTACAGGTCCCCCTGCTCTCATTGGTCATTCAATCCTAGGCACTGCTCCTCCTTATCTTCGTCTGCCCAATTTGGACCAAGTGAGCATGCCTCGTCTGCATCATAGGATGCGTTGCAGGAGGGGCAGTAGCAAAGGAAGAACAATTCCCCCCCCCCCCCCCCTTCCCTGTCCCTCTCTGACTCGACCCCTTCTGACTCTTCCTCCCCCTCGACGGCTCATTTCACGGGACGTTATCCAGCCACCCACAGCGGTCGGAGGTGAGATCAAACTATAGGTTCTCGACATGTTGAAGATGCTCCATAGCCTCTTGCTGCCTTTGTCTCATCTCAACAACCCAGTCATTCAACCCAATTCCAATTTCACTGCATGTTGGAACGACCATGCATAATTGCAACCATTTCGGTAGCATTGAGAGATGAGCCTCAAAGCTCTAAAGTTCCAGCTCGCAATATTCAGGAGCGGGCCAACACCAACAAAAGAAAAGCCCCTAGCAGTAGCTCAGGACCGCATAGATGCAGCTCAGGGACGCAATAATCCAGGCATGGAAACAACTCCGAGAGATCAACAGGACACAGAAGATGACATGGAGGTGTACAGGTGTCTGATAGTGGAAGAACCTCCTCCTACTAATGACACCTAGCTGCTCAAAGTCTTTTTTAGGTTTTCAGGGCTCCCAACCTTAGAGGTCTATTCTGCTGTTTCTTTTATGTAAATGTTGTTAATTTTGATGTTTACTCGAAAAACTATTCCACTCTGGCATTACAGGCTATTACCCCTGCGTGGGCAGCAAACAATTCTAGTTTTGGACTGGTTTCCTCGGTGCGGGGAGTCTCTTTCAGTTATTTGTTGTTAAACATGGCATATTTTGAGGCTTGATCTGCAGAGGTCGATGCCTCCTTGTACCATTTTTGTTACATTAATAGAATTAGTCAAATTTAGAAAAAAAAAATCAATATATTTCAAAAAATGGTTTTTTAATTGTACTTAAATCAATTTACAGTCCAATGTGGAAGAGATGTGTAGGCGTTAGGTGTAATATAAGAAAGATTGTATATTAACATTTTTTAAATGCAGAATATATATATATATATATATATATATATATATATATATATATATATATATATATATATATATATGCATTTTTATTAATAAAATTACCAACATTTTTTTAGATAAAAGAAAATCATAATATACATATCACATTGAAATATATAACATATAAATAATAAATATAAATTAAGATTCAATTTACCATATAAATTAAAATAATGATTTTGTAACCGTATTTAAATTTAATTAATAAGCACATAAAAACTTTATACTTACAATAAACTTACAATATAACAAGATTCATAACTATGGATATTCGCTCCCACTTTACCATGGCTATTATTAACTTGCAAATAGATTTTGTTACAATACCATGGCCCAATACCATAGCTTATCAATATCACATGTCAAAAAACCATAACTCGTTTCACAATCAAAATGTTTTATAAATATTTTATTTTAATTTAATTTTATAACCTTTCGAACAGATTAGAAGAGCTAAAGGTTCCTTTTGAGTTGAGAGTTGCTGCTATAAGGTTATACGAGAATGTAATTACCAAGTTAAAGAACAATGAGGGGTGGTTGAAAGATATTAAGTGTAATATTAGAGTTAAACAAGGCTGCCCCCTCTCCCCTACCCTATTTGGCATTTACATCGACAAGCTAGAAGGTTGTTTAGAGGAAGCAAGATGTGCTGGCATGATCTTAGCTGGGATAGTCATCATCCTTCTTCTCTACGTTGACGATATTGTTCTTCTCGCAAGGTGCCCATCTGATCTTGATAAGCAACTTATACTTCTTAAGAATTTCTGCTCTACCATGGGTATGATTGTTAACACTGAAAAAGCAAAAGTTATGATTATCAAATCCAGGAAGGACACTTACACTAATTTTAGGTATGACAATAGTAACTTGGAGGAAGTGTCTTCCTATAAGTACCTAGGAATTGATATTCATCACAAGCTCAATTGGAACTATAGCATTGAGAAAAGGATTAATGGGGGATGGAAAGCTTATTTTGGTCTTGAAAATAATTGTAAAACGGCAAACCTTGTAATGTGGGATAGAAAGAAGTTCCTCTTTGAAACTTTAGTCACTTCGGTTATCTTATATGGATGTGAGGTTTGGGGTTGTAGAATCTCTAGAGAATCCTGGAGAAATATTGAGCAAATCTAGAAGCGTTTAATAACGTATAACCTCAAAATTAAAAGCAACACACCCTATCCTATTCCCCTTATAGAAGTGGTTCTTTCCCCCATCGAGAGCCTAGCTATGACTAGGCTTTTGTTGTACAAACACAAACTCAATAACATAGGAGACCATAGACTTCCTAAGCTAGCTTTAAATTCCAGCCAAAACCACCTAACGCTCAAACGAGGTTGGTATAAAGACACCAGGGCCTGGTTAAACCATTGGGAGATCGATGAGAATGTTGCATTACAAAACATTAATAACATTAAAAATATTGTTACTTCTAAGTTCAAAGAAAAAATGTGGTGTGAGAAAGATTTAGCAGCTAAAAGAAAATTAAGATATTATAAGGAGGTCATGAACCCCACCCTAGAAGATCAAAAGTATCTCTCTGTTTTAACTAGCTCAAAGAATAAAATTAATATAGCCAAGATTAGAATGAACTCTCATGAGCTCCATAGTGAAACGGGTCGTTGGGCAGTTCCTAAAACACCATGGATGGAAAGATTTTTCCATCTCTGTGAGAATACGAACATCAAGGATGAAAATCACTTCCTCTTAGAGTGCCCTGCATACAACCACATTAGCTCTCAGTTTCAAAATCTTTGTTGTAATAGTGGCCTTCCTAGCCTTTTACGTTGTCAAAATTACAGTGAGCTCGAGAGGCTTCTCTCCAAGCTTTTTGAGCATAGAAATAAAATCTTAAATCAAACTAAATAATTAATTTCTTTAGGTCCGATAAACCAAAATTTGGTCTCAGTGGACATTAACCATCATCATCATCATCACTTGGTATATCCAAAACTAAAATAAATCTATACTGGTTTACTCAAATATATCAAAATATAAATCTATATTGGTTTACTTAAATAATATACAATTATAAATAGTATGTACAGTCAAATTTGATAAATCAATATAAAATCCAATATTAAATATTATTCATTTAAATATCATTTTAATTTGACTCATTTAAATAATATTTTAATCTTAACTCTTAATTTAAATAATCTTGTATTATTAATCATTTATTAATTTGACTCATTTAAATATTATTTTAATCTTAACTTTTAATTTAAATATCTTTTATTATTAATCATTTATTTTTATGCAATGAGCCAATCTTTTAAAAGAATATAACTTTAAACACTCAAACATAATTAACATTTTAAAAGTTATCTTATTCATAATAAATGTTATTTTTCAGACTTTCAACGTTTTTTTAATGTTAACTTATTTTGGTGGCGACCAAACATTTTTAAATTACATATTTTTTTTTAATAGAAATTGCAATCTTTTTATCCCGGTGGAATCCAACCATTTTGTCCCCAGTTGTCACCACGCACCCTTTCAAAAGGACGTAAAAATGGGAAAAATCTCTAAATAAAATTTCCCCTTGCTCTTTGCGAAAGGCCGAAGCATTTACTAGGTGACCTTATTTTAAACCACTATACATTAATTGATTTAAAGTAACCCCACAGTTTTGTTTTTACTGTCACTAAGGGTGTGTTAAGTGTAACAATGAAGAACAATAATCATGAAATAAAAACATTTTCGCTATATATAATATATATTCTAATTAGGGAATATTTAATGATAAAAATAAATATCGAAAATATAATTTAAAAAGAAAAAGAAAGAGAAAATAACTCTGGTTTTTATTTTTATTTTTAAATTAAGAAATCATAACAAAAAAAGTTATATAAAATTTCTCTAATTTGTTTTTAAAATATTTGCTTATAAAAGGCATAATTTAGATTTCTACAAGTGAAGACTTACCTTTACCAATAATAGTCACCTATGAGATTGACAACTCAAGGTCCTAATTCCTTAATCACTTAGTGAATCCTCTGTATCTATATATAGCTCTCACACAAAACTATACAAACTTCAAATTTGACACAACAAATTGACTTTTCCGTAATTTTTTTAAGTTCTCCTATATAATACACTCTAATATAAGAATAAAGCTTAAATTTGTACAACTATAGATACATGAATCAAAATCATTGAAACAAGATAAAGAGAAAATATCTCTTCTTTTTTATTGGGTCTGCACTCTACAGCGGAGTATAGGATAAATGTGTGTGTTAGGTGTGAGGTGTTAGATGTGTTAGATGTTAGATGTGTAGGTGTTAGATGTTAGATGTGAGATAGGGTAGGAGTATAGGATAAATGTGTGTGTTAGGTGTGAGGTGTTAGATGTGTTAGATGTTAGATGTGTAGGTGTTAGATGTTAGATGTGAGATAGGGTAGATGTGTGTGTTAGATGTGAGATGTTAGATGTGTTAGATGTGTAGGTGTTAGATGTTAGATGTGAGATGTGAGATATTTTTTAAATTCAATTTTTTTATATTGTAATTTTAATTTTTATTAATAAAATTATAAAAAAAATTTTAGGTAAAAGAAAATATAATACATATCACATTAAAATATAGAACATATAAATAGTAATTATAAATTAACATCCATTTTACCAAATAAATTAAAATAATGATTCCATAACCATCTATAACTTTAATTAATAAGCAGATACACACTTTTATATATTTGTCTTTATTTTAGGGGGACATTATTGTGTCCCATATTGTTGGGCCAAGTGGCGCTCTAAGTATAGGGTAGATGTGTGAACATTAGATGTGAGATATTAGATCTTAGACGTTAGATGTATAGGTGTTAGATGTGAGAAGCCAGATGATATTAGATCTTAGACGTTAGATGTGTAGGTGTTAGATGTGAAATGCGAGATGTTAGATATTTTTTTAAATTCAATTTTTTAATATCGTAATTTTATTTTTTAGTAATAAAATTACTAACAATTTTTTAGATAAAAGAAAATATAATATACATATCACATTAGAATATATAACATATAAATAGTATTTAATTGAGGGGTTTTTGCACTGCATTATATTAGATATCATTTTTTGGGATTCAATGAGGGCTAAGTGGACTATTCAAAAATAATGAGAAATTAGTCAGTTACTACTCTCATGGAAATGGTCATAGACGAATGACTTACTTTTAACGCAGTTGAATCCCAAAAAATGATATCTAATATAAATAGTACTTATAAATTAACATCCATTTTACCATATAAATTAAAATAATGATTCCATAACCATCTATAAATTTAATTAATAACTGAATAAAAACTTAATATTTACAATATGATAAGATTTTTAATCATGAATATTTACTATGGATATTATTAACTTCTAAATAGGATTTTTTACAATACCATGGGTCAATACCCAAGAGAGAGATATATAAAGGGAGGGAGAGAGGGAGAGGAGGGAAGAAAATCATAATACCATGGGCTAATACCATGGTTTATCAATACCATAGGTCATCTACGCTTTTGATTATTATGCCATGGATCTAGGCTTTTAGTTACTCTGTTACAATACCATGGACCAATAACATGGTTTATCAATACCACATGCCTAAAAATCATAACTTATTTCAAAATCAAACTATTTTACAAATACTTTATTTTAATTTAATTTTATAACATTTTAAAATTAAATCTAAAAGCAAAAGGGCTATAATTACTGTTTAGGTATATCTAAACCCTCCATCCTCATAACTACTAAAAATATTCCCATAGAGATTAAATTTGGGTTTTAATAAATTAAAAATGAGAATATTTTTATATATACATATATGAAATTTATCTAATATAAATAATACTATAAAGAGCCATGATAGATGCATATTAACCAAGGATCCAAGTAAAGAGAGAAAGAGAAGTGACTAACAAAGATAGAGGAAAGATAGTGCATGAATCTTTTAAGTTTTTTATTATTGTATTTTCTTTGACATGATTGATCGAAAATGTAGGTTCAATCTTTATAACCCATTATGTTTTTTTTTAGATACTTTCCTAAATTCAATACAATGGGATCATATTGAAGGGAGAGAGTGAGATGGAGGGGGAATAGAGTGGGGAGAGACACATAGAGGTGGGAGAGAGATAGGAAAAGAGAGGAAGGAAGAGAGAGAGGAGGAAAGAGGGAGGGAGAGAGAGAGATGGATCTGGAGGGGGGAAGAGAGGGAAGGAAGAAAAAAGACATTGAGAGGTAGAGGTGGAGAGAGAGTCATGGAGTGACAAGGGAGAGATGAAGATGGAGTAAGGGAGAAAGGAGATGGGGGAAGAGAGAGAAAAGGAGGGGATAGATATAGGGAAAGAAGGGGAAGTGAAAGATATGGAAGGGTAAGAGAGGGGGAGAGTGAGAAGAAGAGAGGGAGGGAGATAGTCACAGACTTGGAGGGTGGAGAGAAAGGGAGAGTGTGATGGGGGGGAGAGACAGGGGTAGTGGGAGCGAAAGGGAGAGAGAGGAAGGTAGAGAGAGAGGAGAGTGAGAGGGGGAGCGAGAGATGGAGTTGGAAAGGGGAGAAATACATAGAGAGAAAGGTGGAGAGGGAGAGGGAGTGGCGAGGGAGAGATGGAGATATGGTGAGGGAGAGAGGAGAGTAAGAGGGAAGAGAGAGAAGGAAAATGAGAGAGAGAGGGAGACAAGGGGAAGAGAGAGAGAGAGAAGAGGAAGAGAGAGATGGGGATAGAGATATACATATATGGAGAGAGAGCGTGTATGTTTTGAGGGTGAGAAGGAGATACAAGGGGAGATAGAGATATAGATGGAGGGGGGAGAGAGGGGAGAAGAGAAATATAGAGAAAGGGAGGGAGAGGTAGAGAGATAGAGATTGGGGAGAGAGGGAGGGGGGGAGAGAGGAGAGAGGGAGGGAGATAGACATAGAATGGAAGGTGGAGAGAGAGGGAAGAAGAAAGAGACACATAGAGACAAATATAGACATAGAAATTATATCTAGAAAGTCATGAATGTTTTGGTTTTTCACTAAAATAGATGTATTGATTTCAGTGTAGATGTTGATTTCTACTCCTATTTGATTGCTTACACTGGATGCATTGATTTGAGTGTAGATATTGATTTCTAATCCTATTTGATCGTTTGCCCAAGATGCATTGATTTCAGTGTAGATGTTGATTTCTACTCCTATTTGATTGTTTGCGATGAATGCATTTGTTTCGATGTAGATATTAATTTCTAATCGTACTTAATTGCTTGTAGTAGATGCATTGATTTCAGTGTAGATGTTGATTTCTAATCCTATTTGATTGTTTGCACTAGATGTATTGATTCTAGTGTAGATGTTGATTTCTGATTTGATGGAACTAGATGTACGATGTACATTCATTTCAAAGTAATTAGATTAATAGTGCACATTGATTTCAATGTAAGCACATCTCTGCCCCCTCCATTTATATCTCTATCTCCCATTGTCTCTCCTTCTTTTTCTCTCTATCTCACCCCCCAAGCATACACACTCTCTGTCCATATCTATCTATCTATCTATCTATCTATTGTTACATTGTCACTTTGCACTCAAAATGTTTATTTCATCATTCAAGTTACTAACAGTCTCTCTCATCTCAACAAACTGAGGTAACTAAGCAAATTTAAAATTAAATTGACCAAATTAATTGATGGCACATGACTGAAACCAACCTAGATACATCTTAACCCCAGATCTATCAAGCGCCAAGAGGGATCAAATATCTTAAGTTGCAAACCTTTCCTCAAGTTTTGCACTTAAAAAAGAGGTTTGCATCTCGAGAGATTTGATACCTCTCAACACTTGATAGATCAGGGGTTAAGATGGATCTAGGCTAGTTTTATTTTTAAATTAAGAAATTATGTTGTTATGTGGGGGGAGACTTACCCCTTGTGAGATTGACAACTCAAGGTCCTAATCCCTGAATTGCTTTGCAAATTTTCTGTCTATATATAGTTCTCACACAAAAATATTCAAATTTGGCACAAAAAATTGACAATTGGTTATTTTGTGTGTGGAAAATTCATTAGAATTTTATGCCCTTAAATAGGCTACATTACAAAAGAATACCATGGGAAAAAACCATGGGTTATGAAAAACGTGAGTCAAAATGTTTACATAACAATAAATTGACTATTTTATTTTAATTAAGTAATTTGTTCATTTTTTATAGGTTAGAATAAAGAAGAATACCATGGGAAAAAACCGTGGGTTGTGAAAATTGTGAGTCAAAATGTTTCATAAAGGTAAATTGGCTATTTTTTTTTAAGCTTGGCAGAGCCTTTCTATTTCATTCCAAAAAGCAGACAAGGTGTATATGCACATCCAACAATGTTAGATGGCCTCAACCCACCCATTGGGAAATCGGGTCTATTGGCCATCAATCTACATTGTAAGTCATCCAAAATTTAAAGATTCTTAGATTGTCTAGCAGTGAAATATAAGTCTGGATATCCTTAATTGTCCTAATAACTATATATCTAAAACATAAACTGAGAAACTGTAAAGCCATCATAAACTGAGAAAATGTAAAGCCATCATGTAAATTACTTAAAATTTTCACAAAACATAACCATGCTAATCATCCAATTACTCATTAGAGGAGTCAATAGGCACCAAATTTTTAGCGCTGGAACTCATCAACTCTTTCTGAGGAAGGCAAGGGATGTGATTCTCAATTCGGCTGAGGGTAACATTTTGGAGTTGGATTTGACGTTGGATCAATTGAAATTCCCTGTGAATTTCTTGGAGGTCTGTATTTGGTTTGGATGGTATGGAAGAACTAGACACTATTTATTTTTCCACAATGTTCTTCATAAGCCGACATAAATAAACTATCTTCTAGAGCTGAGTATATCTGCCCCGAGAATATCCAGGGTCCTGGACTAAAGATTGTCATTCCTCTAAGTCCAAATCGATGTTTTCAAATTACTATTTTAGCTCTGATTCCAAACCTGAAATCAACTAATGGACAGGGAGATGCATATTCAAATGGTAAGCCTGAGAGGCTCCTTGAGATTTCCCAAAAATTACCACGATGCCCTCAAACCCTGGCTTGCGGAGGTTGAGCTTGCCCAACGCTACACCCTCGACCTTTGCTTCGACTTTGAGCCTGGCCTCCTTGTCCCGTGTTCCTTTTATGAAAGGAGGGTCAAGTCATAGGGATGAATTACAAACCACATAAGGGGGCATTGAACCAAAACCAAAAAATTTCAACAACAATCGTCCAAGAGCCTCTCTGAGTTGTCACTCGGCCCGAAAAGAGACATATAGGCACAGGAAATTTACCAGGCCGGAAGTGGTGTATCCTTGAAAATATCAGAAAAATGATATAGAATAATAATAAGTAGTAGACTCAGAGAACCCAGAATCCTCCACGGATCTGACCCAGCGTCGACGTAATGGGTTGTTTTTGTTTTCCTTCAAAGCCCAGTAACCTTGTGAAGTCAGGGTTATTCGCCGAACAAGGTGGCTCTTCTTATAAATTACCCATACTGCTTGAAGCAGCTGGTATATCATTAAGGAAACAATTTTTTCAAAAGCCCATAAACCCAAAACACTAAATAAAACCTCAACAATAATTGCAGAATGCAGAGCCATCAGAGAAAGTAGAATACCATAATGCACAAAAATATTGTCAGGTATCATGGGTCGGGGTTCACAATTAACATTACTTGCCTAAAAAAAGCCCCATGGACCCTCAAAAATTTCCAGATTCTTTAATTTAGAAACAACCATCTTAACATTCAAGCAATGATAGATAACCAGGGTTGGGACGATGAGTTTAGAACTAACAAAAAGTGCATACTTGCATCAAACACTTGCAGACTAGGGGACGAGAATACGCCAGAGCCACCTGTCCACAACCACTCTTAGATCATGGAGGAGACACTTAACCATGACAATCGACCAAACAACAATTTTGGATCCAAACCTCAAAGACGAGCTTACTAATCGAAACTTGCGCCTCCCGAAACACCTTACAACGTTCATTGCCACCTTACACATGCAAGGAGGTAAATGAGGGCCATCATCCGACTACCTTGCATCAAGCCTCATTATTGCATTGTCCTTGGCTCGGATCCCACTAAGACCACTACATCGGCTCTCACCCTGATCAGGGAAGGTAAATTGGCTATTTTATTTCATTTAAATGATTTTATTTTTGTATTCTATTTTATTTTTATATTAATATTGATTGTTTATTTCTTGTTTTATTATTTTATTTTTATGTAATTATACGAAGCCATAATGTTTTATTAATAATTATAATCATTAGTTGTTTTTTTTGTGTGTTTATTAAATTTTAATTTTGCTTTGCTTTTGTGTAATTTGACTAAGTCAAAATGTTAAAAATTACAACATCTTTCTCATACTAAGTTAGAGAGTTTTTAAATTTTATTTTATTTTCATTTTAATTTGACCAAGTCAAAATGTTTAATAGGACAAAACAAGACATTATAACATCTCTTCCATATCAGGTTGGAGAGTGCCTCTCGGCTCAATAATTAGTTGTAGAAAATGACGGTGTTGAATCCATCTAGCTTGCAAAGGTAAAAAAAAATTATGGATATGTTCGAGCTGGGAATTTGTATGGATCTGTTCGGTGTTGTAGAAAATGATGATCTTGAATTTATCTAGCTTGCAAAGGTAAAACAATTATGGATATGTTCAAGCTGGGAATTTGTATGGATCTGTTCAGTGGCCCTATGTCTTTATGCATGTTTTGCTTCTACTTTGGAATGGATGAATACATAATGTATATATATGATTAAAAGATTTAGAGTTAGTGTTATCCTTAAAATGATGAAATAATAAAATAGTTAAAATGATGAAATAATTTAGAAAAACAAATAAAATTCATATTTCTTTAAGTTGACAAGTTTAACATAAATCATGAAGAAACTTTCACTATACTAGCCTAGATCCATGTTAACACTTGATCTATCAAGTGTCTAGAGCTATCAAATCTCTTTTCACTTTAAAAGAGGTTTGCATCTCAAGAAATTTGATCCCTCTTGGCACTTGGTAGATCCCATCAGAAGTTAAGATGGATCTAGGCTTGTTATAAATTTATACTACATTTTTTCCTCTCAATAAATTTTAGTATCAGAAGTTTAACAAAATTGGTATCTAAATCATGCCATTAAATTGGAAATACAAATATTGTAAACATTTTTATGAAAATATATATATTTTTTTAACAAATGATAGTTAATTTCATCTCATTAGTTTATCTGTTTAACTATTTCATTATTAATCTTATCTCCATGATTACAAATTTTTATAGCACATGTTCATTAGCCATAACAATGCTCATACTAGTGTCACCCCAACTTTTCTTTATAGCTTTCCAATCCTGGTCCCTAGCTTACCATTTACTTTGTCTTCATTGCTATAAGATCAATGCCTAAGACTATTGTACAAAAACAATCCCTACTACACCATAGGGTGATGGTAGTCTATCCACCAAGATTCAAAGAAAGAAAGAAAGACTTTTTTTTCTATGAGATTCAGTAGCATCAACAACATCAGCAATAACAAAAGCCATGTGAGAAAAATCCATTGCATTTTACCAAACTTACAACTACAATCATTATTAACATTAACAAAAGTAAGCAAGTTGAGATCAAACAACTCTTCTTGAATCCCTTTGCCACCACTACTATAATGTAACAAGCAAGGCTCCTCGATGCTACTGAAAATGTTGTTAGTGGTCTTAGAAGTTCCACCTAGTGTGTAACAATGGTGACCCTTGTGATTGCATAAGGTCTATCTAATGGCAAAAATGTGTGAAAAATTGAGTGTTCATAAAGTTCCATGGAATTAAAACCCTGTGGAAAATTAAGAAATCATGGACATTCATGGAATTGTTATGCTTGTTGGTGTTGCTAAAGTCTCAATAATGTCTTCTCTACCCATCATTTCCTTGGGAGAACTAGGTTTCTGGGAATGATTATTCCTATTGAGAAATTTATAACCTAACCTGATCCAGAGCTCCTCATTGTTAATCTCCTCTTCCACCCAGCTCTCATTCTCCTCAAGCATGGGTAAGCATCACTTGGCTTTGTTGTACATTTGCAATGTTCTTTATAGTATTGACTAATATGGTTGCTTCTTCCTACTTGGACACAATGATATTAACCAGGTCAAATACAAAACTCTCATAAGTAAGCATGGTTCCATTTTCAAACTAAGCAGAATGGAAGTGAAAGGTATTGCTTTCATTTTTTTTAATAACAATAGCTTGTGGATGAATTCATATGTAGATCCACATAGTAAGATTGCTAGGTCAAGTCCGTAGGATTCTTATTACAATGGAATGCATCTTATCACAATGGAATGAATTGATTGCTTCTTTATTGTATTTGCTTTGCTTGGAATGAATTGATTGCTTCTTTATTGTATTTGCGTTGCTTTTAGTGCCGCCACTTGTCTACGAGACAATTTTTAGTTTGGTTATGGTGTCATAGATACATAATATATATTAACAACTGAATACACACCGTTTATATATATATATAGTTTACAACTATATCACATCATATGATTGTCATGAAAGCCTCACTAAGCTCTATTTATTCCCTATGGAAGGAAGAAAGAAAATTACTAAAAAAAAAAAAAAAAAAGCAATAATATTTACAACTAGTATATTAAATACATTCGAGAATATTAATAACCAATGACATGGTTTTCTTAATAGGTAAATAATTGATTTTTATTTAGGTTTCTATTGTGTTACCAATTCTTGTTATAATGATTTATAATTTTGTATTAAATATTATTTTCTAGGTGTTTTTTTATATGGAGAACTGTTTTCTATAGTTTAGTATGTTGGTGAGTTGTGATTTGTCTCTGCTCAATATGGAGTTGACCCATGTTTTTGTTGTGATTTGTTTCTGCTTAATATAGAGTTGACACATGTTTTCTTAAAATTTGTTGTTGTATTACAACGTAATGTGGTAACAATATTTCACTTACTCTTAGTCTAAATAAAATAATTTTATATCCATATGATGTAATATAATTTTATATCAACTTTTAGAAGAGATAAAGTAATTAGAAGTTAAAAAAATAAATAAAGATGTTAAAACCTTATACTTTTCAAAAATATTTCAACATGAAATTTAAATAAAATTTTTGAAGATTTGTATTAACTAATTTATGGCGATATCAATTTCAAATTTTCATATATATTTATATATATGGAATGAAAAAATAAAAAAATATTTTAATGTTGTATATAATAAAATGTTCAATGTCCAAAGAAAAAACATTAATTGAAATTAAAAAAATAAAATAATAAATATCAAGTATGTCTAAGAATAATAAGAGGAAGATGTATAATTCATCCAATTCTTAATACAAAATTAATATGTCACATTTTAATATATTCATAATAATAAAAAATTTCAATGTGGATCATAAATAAAATATTTTAATATGAAGGATTAAGTAATATTAATCTATATATTCTCCAATGGGGGTGAATGAAGGGTGGGATATTGGTCGTGGAGAGGGTGCCCACCACCCCACTGACCCCCTTGATTATTAAGGAGGGGTGGTTTGGCACACCTTTTCCATGCAACCTCATGTGTGGGTTATTCCAACTTCAATGCACAAGGGTGTTAAGTTAATCGATGGGACATTGGTTAAGGTTCAGAGAAAGGTAGTTATGAAGCCCACATGGTGGTAGAGACACTGGATTTGCAGTCATGAAAATGGTATTGGCATCGACGGTGTGCAAGACTGGATAGTTGCAACAACATGGGGAGTGAAAATAGAGGAAGGTGTTTGTTCTAACAGTTTGGATATGGTTACTTGGTGGCCATGCTTAGAAGCTTGGAGAGATTTAGGTGGTGGTGAGCCTTCTCAATTGTAGAAAAGTTGGGACCTTGGTACAAGGAGATCGTGGCTTTTAAAACAACATCTGGTCGCTAGAATTACAATGCTATCAGTGGTATCCTGCACACTTGAATGCCAATCGGGTTCGAATCTGGGCTCTTCGGCTCAGAGTAAGGTATGGCATGGTGCTCTCCCAACTCAATATCATCATATAATTGATACTAATTCTAGTCTTAGTCTTTATATTTGGGAGTTCTGATCTCTTTATGTAAATTTTGGTAGCATCATTATACTAAGTCGGGTTTTGGTAATTGAGGTTTCATTTCTGCTTGCAACTTAATGGGTTCGACGAGAGAGTGATGCATCAACCTACTACCTATCTAGGTTGACTGGTATGTTTTAGTTATCATCTGGAAGGCTTTATATTAGTCTCTGAGGGGATTGAGGGTAGACCTATCTTTGTTGTTATGACTCTATGTCTGAAAGATCTTGATCCTTGTCATCTTAACTTGAAAGTTGCATATTCTGGCATACTATATTTTTTTTTTTCTTTTTTAATTGTGGGTTTACTTTTGGTTCTTGGAGCTTGTTTGGTCTAGTTGTGGTCATGGCCTCATAGCCTATGTAGGTTGTAACAGGCCACTTCCCTGTTGGGTTACTCTTTTCGGTCTAGTTGTTTTTTGGAGGTATCTATGTAATTCTGGTGGAGGGTTGTGAGCACCTAGTTTCTCATCTCTATGGAATTTTCCTTATGTAAAGAGGGTACTTGTTCAAGTGGGAGGATATTCTGGCTTAGCTCTGGCATGAGAAGTCTAGGTGAGTTGAGAACCTTTGGTGTTCCTATAATCTATCTACTTTTAGGATCTGTTGGTGTGTATTCCAGATCTCAATGCCTCGTCAACGAGCAAAATCTAGTAGGGAGATTGGTGATATCTCTTACTATTGTTGCAACCCCAACAACCTCCTTTAGTTATCAACCTAGGGTTCATACAAACTAAAGAGGAGCTGACACTTTATGTGTAGCATACACTTTCCTCTTCCTATTCTGAATCCATTTTATGTAGGTGAGAGAAGGAAATTAAGCAAATTCAAATGAGAGAATATCTAGGTAAGCCAAAAATCTTAAGTTGAAGAAGGTAAATAGGAGCAAGAAAACCTATTCTACTTTTCTAGAAATTAAATGACAAAATTAAATCTATTCTACTTTGCAGAAAAGGAAAGTCGTAGATTACTCTTGCTGGAAAGTAAATGAGAAAAAAAAAATATTCTACTTGCATAAATGTAAGAACACATCATATATTACTTTTGTAGAAGGGAAACACTCCTCTAATCTAGTTTTGCAAGTAAAAAATTGCACCTTGTTGAAAGTAAATTGTAGAAAAGGGAATCTATTCTAGTTGCAGAAATCAACATTCAAGAAACAACCATTGTGTAAGCTAAATGATGACTCTACCTAGCCTCGTCTCAACCAAAGTGGTATCAAATCTTTCATAGCATATTTTAAGACATAATCTACTTCTACCATGAATTTGGAGTGAATTTGGGCAAGGTAGAAGCTTGAAAACATACTGCTACAGGAAACTTTATTTTTCTACAAGAAATTTACAGCAAGCTTATCTATGAAGTTAACTACCAAATGCCTAAGTTAATCAAGTGAAAATATTGTGGGGTAAATTTTATAAGTAAGTGATTTTTTTCTGACTTAAATCAAAGTGGAATCAACTCAAAATAACTTCATTAACATGTGTTAAAATTCAACAAAAATTTACTATTAAAACAAAAAAATTCAAAATAGTTAACTAGTAAGCTAATCTAAGTAATCTAATGATGAAAATGACTTTAATAAACTATGCAAATGATGCATCACACTATTGATTATCTAAATAACCTGAAAACAAACTCATTTCAATCATTTAATCAATATAACCTAGAGCAAATGAAGCTTAACTACTCAGTGCAAAAATGGGAAATGAAAATAAACAAGAAAACGTTGAAAAGAAGATAAAATAAATGGTATAGCAGGGCTTTGAGGCTCCTGGGATGACCAAGCCCAAGGATACTCAGAGTCCTATGAAGGAAACCAAGCCTTAGAAGCTAAAAATGAAACTATCTTTCATTATTGAAATAGGTCAAGTACATCACTTTTGGAAATGAAACTAAAACTACTGAATAACAAGTGTTCTTCTAAAAAATACCAAAATTCATCTCCTTAGAGGCTAATTCAAATTAGTACTTATAAAAGTTGATGGGGGAAAAATCCTCCTTGAAAGTAGGGTTTTTTTTCCCTCTTAAATACCTCAAAAAGTGGATCTAGTCCCCAACGACAAGAATCTTCATTAAATGTTGAGTTATGGCTTCTCTTGTAGCAGGGAACACATCCATATATTTTCTCAATCAATGGATTTTCAGATCTATTCAATAATTTCATAATATCCTAATTATTTATTAACCAATCCTGGTCCATCATGTAGTAGGAGGAAGTCCCAAATTTATCTCATTTTGTAAATCTTCAGAATCTACCCAATATTTTCACAATATTCTATAAAATAAATAATATTGGGCACATAATAATAAAGGATCAATTGAATTCCCAAGAACCCATTAAGAGTATGAATTAAATCTATGATGTGCAAGTAAGGGGGTTAAACAAATGTTTTAGGTGCATAGGAATGACCAAATGGCCTTATAAATTATCCAATTATGGTGCCCATCATCACCGCATACCGAAACTATTGCTCACCCTTGAGAGATTGAATCCTTTCCCTTTTTCTTGTCCTCCACTTGCCTCTATTGTTATTGTTCCATTGGCTCCCGTGTTTTATGCTCTATATGCTAGCTTGTTTCATGCTCTGCTTGTTGCTCCATTCTTTGCTTTATATGTTTCTTTACTTGTTTTTCTTCTTGCTTTTCTACATATTGCTCTAAAGTTCAAGTGGTTGAAGTGTTGTTGCTATGAGTGATTTGATGCTGCTAATTGTTGGTGATTGAAGATCTTGTAGCAGCCTACAGGAGATATTATAGCTACTCAAGCTTGTTTTCCGAGTTCTTGGGATATGGTGGTCTTCATAGCTCCTCGGATTGATACTCCAAAATTGGGCCAGTAAGGATTTTGCGGACTATTACAGAATTGTGTTCTTTCCTGTAGAAACCATAGAGGCTCCTCAGGCTCACAATTATTTCAAGATGTGACCTTAAAAAATTATTATAATGCAAGAGGAGGCTACTTATGGTGATCAAGAGGCATTCTCTGCTAAAGATTGGTGCAAAAGAGGAGGATGGTTGGATTTTTATGGATGGTCAATGAAAAAGTGATGAGAAAATTGAAGGTTGATGGAAGGTGTAGGTGCTAAGGGCATCTAGAGACCTTCTACCTTGCCCAAAGATGGAAAAAATTCATCTCTACACCATTTTTTTGTGCTTGGAGGTTTCTTGTAGCAATACATAATTTTTCCTGTAGTAATTCAGGATAGTGATTAAAATGGATAAAAGGGACTTGGAAACGATGGAGGAGGCTTGGAAAAGGTGTGGGAATGAGTGAGATGGATGAAGAGAATCTTGTTTATGGCTCTAAAGGTGGGTGCTTGGACTGTAGACTAATCTTCTTAACTGCTTCTAGAATTATGTTGTACCTGCATCACTGCTAGAATTATGTTGTACCTACATCATTGTTAGAATAAATAAAACATAGGTTACTTTTGTGTCTTCATTTTTCTTTTTATTCTTTTATTTTTCATTTTGTTTTTATTCTAATCCCACAGGCTGTGAGGTTAGGGTTTTGCTTGGATTACATAGTTTCAACCCCACAGAAGTCTAGGTATCCCTTATGCCTCCCACAAATCACACTAAGGGTTCATCTTGATATGTTGCCCTCCAACCCTTGTGAAAACTCCATTCAAAGTAGAAAAAACAACTAGGCTAGTGGTAAACATGGGCTAATACAAGAAACAAATTTTACTATGGAAACTCTAAAAAAGGAAGAATTTTAACAATGGTGACCTCAATTTTCAATTATAGGAGCGGTTTTTGGATTCTTTGCCATAACATATTACACTATCCTTCAAATTCTTATGAACAACCTTGACAATCAATATGGATTCTACACTAGTCACTAAGTTTAGGAATTAAAGGCACTTAACACAAAGCTCTTTATTCTAATAGGAGAAATGATGGTGAATAACCTAAAGCAAAGGAGAGGAATGATGTGATGACAAACCTAGTTACTTGGGGGCTTTTCATCCTTGGAAAATTTACCATTTTGCAGCCCAACTTGTCTGTAACAAACCATTTGAATCTCTTTTGTGTTTCTCTGTACTCGGTATCAATTAATTAATTATTGTCTAGCACCCCTATAGCAGGTATTTTATATAATAGATCTCCTCTAGAAAAACAAACTATATAACAACTCCCTTGTTGCAATAAATCCCTTGCAACATGCAAACTTCTTTCATTGTTTCTCCTTGATTTGAGGTGGTAGATGACATGCTTGAGTTGTTGTATGAGGTGGTGGTTGGGCTCAACATGTAGGAGAAATTGTCCCATCTATTGCTTGTAATTTAACGTTAAAATCATGAGATCAAGCCACCTCATAACATAAGTTAAAAAACACATTTTTTAATGAGATTCCATATTGTCTCTTTTTGTCCACACACATGGAATTTTAGGTAGGTAAAGATTGAGTTTGGCCAAGAATTTAGTCTTTGGTTGGCTACCTATAGTGATCCTTGATACTTAGACACGCAAAAGAGAAATTTCACAATGTTTCATGGAATCCAAAGGGTTCGATTTACATAGCTTTCTTACATTTGGATCTATTTGATGGTGCCTTGGAGTTGAATAATGTTTTCAAGTGTTGTTGGAGGCATGCTTCTTTCATTTATGATTGCATGGAGATTTGCTTCTCATTTCTAACTACATGGAGATCTACTTCCCATTTTGGGCTACATGTAGATATGCTTCTTTCATTTATTCCCAAAATTTTTCTTCTCATTGTTGGGGTCCTTTCATGATCAAGATGATGCTTCCAAGGCCCTCTTGGCCTTCATCCTTCAATTTGTGATGGTAAATGGTGGCTTTATTAGGCCCTAGAAGGCTGCTACAGGAGACAAAGACTCCCATAGAAATCACAAGGGATCCATAAAATCACCATTTCTTAGAGATATGACCATTGTGGATACTTCATAGGGATCATGTTAGAGTGTTTTGCAAGTGGACATGGTGGAAAATGGAAAATGGAAAGGTCAAGTTGTGTCTGTGGCAAGGAGTCAAGAAACTAGCCCATACCAAAATGCTAATTTTTGGAAGTGTTGGGATTCCATTTCTGCTTGATTGGATCAATGAGAATGATAATTAGAGACATGGTGGTTGCATCATTTTCCTCAAAAAGTGAAAAAAGGTTAGATTTGAATTTATTTTGTGAAACAGACTTAAATGTATGGAGTTTGTTGTGTTTTTTTAGGCCATTTTTGAAAGTACTCAAATCCCAATTTTGACTTAGGGTATTAATGATGTATTAAATTAGAAGCCCAATGACACATCCCCCCAACAAAATAGGTGATTTAAAAAATTTGATTTTGTAGCTTTTTCCTAAAACAGGCCTATAAATAAGACCACAATGAACTTGTAGAGGTAATGCAAGGTGATGGGACCCACTTTTTGACAATTGATGGTGGTCCAAGAATTGTTTTGAACATATGGGTGCCTTCCTTCCCTTGAAAAGTAAAAAAAATGGTGTATGTTGTAGCCTTTTACTGAGACAAGAATTTTCATGTAGCATTTCAGGAGTTTCTTATAGCATTTCAGGGAAAGGCTCCAAATGTGTTGAAAATGAATGGGAATGAGTGGGAAATGGAAAGGGGATGCATTATGAGGATGATAATAGATGTATGGACCCATCTTAGATATGTTGGAGAACCTATGCATAGGAGATGAAGAACTCAAGTTTGATTTCGTTGATTGGATATCTTCCTTGCTGATCAATTTCTCCTCATGGTGCTAACTTGTTACTTTTACTTGTGTAGGTGGGAGAGTACCAGCATACAAACAAAGAGGTATACCTGGAGCAAAAATTTTCCTTTTCTTTTTACTTTTTTACCTTTTACCTTTTCTCTCTCTTGTTTTAAGCCTATTAGATGCCTCAATGAGGTTTTCAACTAGTAGGTCTGCCTAGGCACCTAAGGGGGTTTTCACCTAGGATCTTATTTCCTTTTTTTGTTTGTTTTTTATTTTTTTCAACTCATTGGTTTCCTTATAGAGGTTTTCAATCAGTGATCCAATCTCAAGTACCTAAAAGGATGTTTTCATTTGAGATTTTATTTTTTTTTCTCTCCCTTTTTTTTCTCTTTTATTCTATCCTACCCTACTTGAAAAAGAAAGTATCTCTCAAGCATAGTAATACTTCTAATGGAGCCATGTATGTACCAGGATGAAAAATAAACTCATATATAGGTTTGAAATATATGCTTTGATATATACCAAAATATAAGAGTTCAACCACGTTTATTGAGATGATATTAAGAATGGTTGAAGAGGAACGTGGTGCTCCAAGTTAATGATTGTTTGGAACCAATGTTCAATATAGTTGTTATTCCCTTGGTTCACTTTCTTATCTGGATCATCTTGTATGTCTTCTTCTTCCATGCCATTCAAACATTCTACTATTTTTTGACCAGTCTCTTGAACACATAAAGGATCTGATGATAGGCATAGTAGAAATTCTTTAATCTTAGGCTCCAATGGCTCCTCTCCATCAAATGTGGCCCATGATTATTTAGTCTCCTTTGGATCTTCTTGTTCTAGACGTTGTTCTTAAATGATAGCAAGACAATCTATTTTTTGCAATACTCTTCCTAATATAAGATGAATATCATTTAGATCAAGAGGAGTTGTTTGGAAAATTTGTACCTCAACATTGTAAATGGGTTGGGTTACTTTATTGTTTGGGTTCATAAATAGTTATGCAGGTAGTTGGGTGGGAATGGGTCTTTGAGATGGTTATGGTTAAGTTTGTGGTTGTGGTGGAGGTGGATGGTATTGATATTGGAATTAAGGATATTGGGGATGTTGAGTGAGATATGAATCAACCCATTGAGGATGATAAGACCGAGGTGAGGTGTTAGGTGGATACCAAAGTTAAAATTGTGCATTATAACTTGTATTGAAAAAGGAGGGGTAGTTCATACTTTGTTGATATGGGTTGAAACATTAGAGTTTCTCCATGCCTCCTTTTAACTTCTCTAACACCTCTTCTTCTTCTACGTGGAAAATTGGATGGTGATGTGGTTCTTACTGCACCACATGGTAAAGTGGGGGGGTTTGTGGTATTGAAGAAATTTATATCTTTTCTGTCTTTTCTAAAAGATAGGAAGAAAGTAATAATGCTGATTTGTTTTTTTAGTTTCATGTAGAAAATATGAATGCAAAAAAGAAACAAAGAATCAGTCAAAAACTAAGAGAGTTCTTTCTTTGAAAACCTCCCCAACAACGACTCCAAAAAGGTGATGGCTCTCAATATTGTAGCAATATTGATGCAACCCAAAAATCCTCCTTTAATTATCAACTAGAGGTTCATACAAACTTAAGAGGATCTAGAATTTTATGTGCAGTAGCCACCTTCCTCTTCCTATTATAACTCCCTTTGATGCAGCTGAAAGAAGGCAATGAAACAACTTCAAATGAGAAAAGATCTAGGCAACATTTGAGTCCTAAGCTGTAAAAGTTAAATAGCAATAAGAAAAATTATTCTACTTTGTTTTTTAAAGTAAATGACAAAAAGGAAATCTATTCTACTTTATAGAAAAGGAAATTCCTAGATTACACTTGGCAGAAAGTAAATGACAAAATGGAAATCTATTCTACTTGCAGAAATGTAAAACACATATCTTATATTACTTTTGCAAAAGAGGAACACTCATCTAATCTATTTTTGCAAGAAAGAAATAACACCTTGCTGAAAGTAAATTACAGGAAAGGGAATCTAATATAGTTGCAGAAATCAACATTCAAGAAACAAGCATTGCAGAAGTTAAATGATGACTCTAAAGAGCCCCAGCTCAACCAAAGTGGTATCAGATTATTCGTAGGATATTATAAGACATAAATATACTTCTACATGAATTCGGGCAAGGAAGAAGCTTGAAAAGAAATTGCTACAGGAAACTCTATTTTGGTACATGAAACTTCCAGCAAGCCAATAATTTTGTAATTAATTTGAATGTTTTCAAACTTCAATCAATTTGGAATCAACTCTAAAGAGCTTCTTTAACACGTGCTAAAATTTAGTACAAATTTACTACTAAAACCAGAAATTTCAGAATAGTGAACTAGTAAGCTAATCTAAGTAATCCAATGATGAAAATGACTTTACTAAGATATGATAATGATGTCTCACACTATTTATTATATGAATAACATGAATAAAAACTCATTTCAATCATTTTTTCAATATAACCTACAACAAGTGAAGCATGAAAACTAAGTGCAGAAATGAGAAATGCAGATAAACAAGAAAATATTAAAAATAAGATAAAAGAAATGTTACAGTAGGGCTCTGAGGCTCCTAGTAAAAGGCCAAGCCCAAGGATACTCAAAGTTATATGAAGGAAATCAAGCCTTGGAAGCTAAAAATGAAACTATCTTTCATTATTGGAAACACGTTAAGTACATCACTGCTGGAAATGAAAGTATAACTATTGAATAACAATGATTCTTCTTACCCCGGATGCGGGTGGCACTACAACTCTTAATGCTCATCATGCAGCAAATTAAAGCCTGGTACTGCCAGCTGCAGAGCAGCGTGGCTTCCCAAGACTTCACCTTGTGCGAGCGGGAGGAAGGTTTTAAGGCTGGATCTGGTAGGAGATTTGCATTAATGGCTCGCGCTGTTCGACGCAACATTCCCTCTGTTATAATCATGTCGATTCTTTGTGTCCTCCTCACACCTTGCGCTCAGTCTCACGGCAACGGAACCTGGTTAGCGGGGGTAGATGGTGACGGGCTGATTCTTGCTCACAGACGCGAGCTCCAGGCCAACATTTCCAAGGGTAAGCTCTCCTCTGTTCTGGACTTAAGCATTGGTTGTATTGTGCCTTCGTCTGGGGTGTTTTCTGTGCATTCAGTTTGGTATCTCTGTCGTTTCAACCAACCCTGTTCTGTAGTCTCTGGTGTCTATAATCTCTCTGCGCCCTACCACTCGTCAGTCATAATGGTTCGTTCGGGTAAAAGACATCGTTCTGGGGGGCATCGTGACAGTGGCTTGCATTCTTCGGCCGGTCATTCTGTGGAACCTGAGCAGGCACCCATCAATCCTCCTCCCATCCACGAGGCTGTGCCACCTTTGAGCTCTAGGCGCAAGCCAATTCCGAACAGTGCTTTCCAAACCACGCACTTTAAATTTCAAAGTAATTTGAACAGGCCTCTTATTACTGCTCACATCACCATTATCCTTTCGGAAGAGGAAAATCAAGTCTCCCCTCTGGCTTGCATTGCTCTTGATCCTTCCCAAAGCAGTGAGCACTCCATGGATAAAGATAGCTCGGAGAATTGGAAAAGTGAGAAGTCTGGTCAAGAGGAATTTCTTAAAAGTATTCCGCCCCTTGAAGACATAGGCCCTGCTGTTGAGGAAGGGACTCATGGTGAAGCAAGCCACTCCATGGCAATCCCTGTCAGCGATTTGGATGGCAATGAGAGTCTGAGGACCGGCAGTGCATGTCTGGCTGAGGAAAAGAATCATGGCAAGGTTAAGGAAGGGTAGCGCCACCTGGGACCACTTTTTCCTTTTTTGTTTCGGCTACTGCTCAGATAATCACCTACAGGCATCCTCGCTCACAGTCAGGATTCAGCACTCATGACCTGTTGTTTTTGGCTTCCCGCTGGGGAATTGGTGATACACTTACTGCTGGTTTGCACTGATTTCGCGTTTCTGTGGCCCATGTCTCCTTCTCAGCTAAACATGTCACTCTCTGTGTTTTATATCTGGTTTTTTGCTCTATGTAACTGGTCTCCCCAGCTTCTTTTTGTAAGGGGGCAGTTCTGCTGTGTTGAGTGTCCTCAAGCTATGTTTTCTGAGGCCTCAACTCTATGAAAAAATATTTTTCTTTACAGTTAATAGAATTTAGTATTTGCAGAGAAGAAAAAACAATGATTCTTCTTAAAAATACCAAAAATTCCTCTCCTTAGAGGCTAATTCGAGTTGTCACTTAAAAAAGTTGATGGGGGAAGTAGCCTTCTTGAAAGGAGGGTTGATTTCCTCTCCAAAATCCGTCAAAAAGTGGATCTAGTCCCCAATAACAGAAATAGTCATTAAATATTGAGTTATGGATTCTCTTTTTTATAGCACCATTTACCACCCTTGGTAGATTTGATACTATGTGTTATGGCCTAGGGAAACCCTTCCCTTCTAGACTTGGTCCAAATTCTAAAAAACAATGTTTTAAATCCCATACGTTATTTTGCCTTGTATAAATCGTGTGTACACACGGGTCAGTGTATACCCAACTTGCATATATGTCTTAAAAAATTAAAAAATATATAATCTCCTTAAATTCAGGCAAAGTTTATGGGTTTTACCTATTACTCACCTACTGTAGCTCGTGGCCCAAATGTTTCCCAATTGAAAAACTAATTTGGAGAAGTATAAATAGATCTCCATGGGAAGGCCTAAGGGAGGAGAAAAAAATGGATATTGATATTATAGTTGATTACGTCCCTGATCAAGTCTAAAGAAATCCTTGTGCCTTCTACACTCCCAAGTCATAGGAAACCTCTGTTTCCTTCTCGAGATGTCCTTTGTCTGTTTATGACATCCTTGCATATACTAATGGAGGAGGATTGCTGAGGACTGTGCAAGATGGATTCGGAGGATGGTTTTTCTTAGAGCCGACAGAAGACTTAGGTTGTAGTTCTTTCGTACTTTTTAGTTTACATCAATAAAGAGGTGATGTTTTGTTCTTGATATTTAAGGTCTTAATGAATAATCTATGTTATGATTTGCTTATGAATCTTATGTTAATTCTTATTTGCTTACATGCTTATATGACCTAACACCTATATCATGACCATGATTTCTATTGTTGTTGTTGTATATGCTTTTCTTGAATGAGTTGCAGGTTCTAAAGCATTGGAATAAGTAGAGGGTTTGGACCCTACAGGAATGACCTCAAACGTAGGACCTCCGGGTAATACCTCTTCTTCCTAATTCAGTAGTTTAAGTATTAGGACTACCTGTTTGGAAGCCTCTTTATGCTGTAAGCCCTCTGCTCTATTGGGGTTCTCAACCCAAGACCCTAGGGTGAATTTACCCATAACATAATTGGTGACTCCGCTAGGGAAAACATTCTTGTTTTTCTTAATTGGGTTTTTTCTTCTTGATCAGGGCCTGTTTGACTGGTTACTTGCTTTTATAATGTCTAAGACCTTTTTTGCTTCCTGGGCATCAAATCTAATCCTTTCAATCATGCTTGAATTTTTTTTTTCTTGATTGAGCTTTATATACACTTTTATCAGAGGACACAGTAGCATATACACTTTAGTTTCTCCAAATAAACTCGCGTATATGTTAGTTTCCTTTGTTTTAGTCACATATACACGCTTATTTGTCTTTACACAGTCACATATACCTTAGTTTAAATTAATCTTTCAAAACTTTGGCCCAGTTAAGTTTGTTCCCTGGTAGTTTTTGCTATTTTGTGGTCATTCACTCTCCGTAAAGCTCTACTTTCTTGCAAGTCTTCAATCTTCAATCTTCCTCTTGTTGAAAAACCTAGTTAACCTAAGGTTTGCATTTTGAGTAAGGTCTTGGTCCGGGCTTTGGGTTCAAGGCTTCTTGTGGAAGCTCTTGGCTATTTTGACTTGGTAGAACAAGAAACTGATTGTAGTTTTGTTTATAACCCAATTTTCAGATTGCTTTACTTTGCTTTCCTTTTTGGTTGACCTATTTTGTTTTTCATGGTTTTTGAGTGCCTCTTCGACAATCTTGAAAGTCTTTCTTGGAATTATTTTGGTTGGCTAAAGTTATTTGTATTGTTGTTCAGACCAATCTATGCAATTATGTGGTTCTTTATCATTTCAAGTATCATTACATTGGTGATGTGCATAACTTGTGAATTTTGGGAGTCTTTATGCTTGTTTTTGATCTTTGAAGTTTAGTAGTCTTTTGTGGTCTCACAAGTTTCTTTGTGTTCTTATAAAGGAAAATAAAAAGACAAAAACATAGCTCTTTCCTTTGTTTTTCTTTAAGTTTTGTTTCTGGTTTCTTTGTTCTTTTTGAGCAATTGTGATTTTTTTTTTCGATTGGTTTCAAGGCAAGCTTTTCATCGAATGCATGCCATATTTGTAGTCAAGTTAGCCTATTGATCTTGTAAAGAAACACATTTTATTATTATATGAGAATTCTTAGGATCTTACATAATCATTATATTTTGCATTAGGTTAGTTTGTACTTGATCCGAATTGGATCCATAGAAGACTATCAAAGAACCATGACTATATCAGGTCAGAACAAATCTCTAAAGAATCCAAAACAGCGATAAAAAACACCTTGAACCATGGCAATGGTAGCCACCGTGGAACGACGAGGACCTCAGTCAAAGCGCGCTGACCAAGGCCCATGGAGACTGCGTAGGGGGTTAAAGTAGCCCATGGGAGCCCCAAATCGGGAAAATAAGGTGATTTTTGACGCGCGATTAGCGCATCGATGGGCGAACAGGGCCGTCAAGGAGGAAGCCCGAGCACTCAGACGCATTGGAAGCTGGAGAACCGCGAGTAGAAAAGTGAAAAGTGCTAAACATAGAAAGACAGGACCCGCACTCTGGAAACTGGTGGTATTGATCGAGACGCCCTCAAACGGTAAGAGGTTTTGGACAAGAGTGGAGCGATTCCACTCATCGATTGACACGTGGCAAGTGGAGGTGAGAGAAAACCACCATTGATCGCATGCTAAAGGTTGAGGAAGTCAACCACGTGAAACATGCATATGGCATCGGGTCCAGAGGCCCCAGATCGGACAACTGAGATCGTGCTCGGTGGAGGAAGTGGAATCGACGAAGGAATACGCTGCGTTTTAGAAGGATTTGGAATCCATTTGACTGCCACGGTGGAGGAAGAATGCATCCACGACGTAACTGAAGAAATGAACCGACGAAGCATGCTGGTGCCATTTAGAGGAGGACATGTGGCCACTCCCTGAGCGCTGATGATGACGCCGAACAGGGAACTCCAAGCGCAGCTGCAGAAGGTGAATCGACAGAGGTAGAAGAGGAACCAAACAGGCATTAGGACGAATGACTAAAAGCCATGAACAGAGACAGAATACACAGTCAAATAGTTACTGAGTGAGTCAGTCCGAGAGACGAAGACAGAGAGACCAGAATCCCGAGAGGAGGACGGAACACAGAGAACAGTAAAGCAAAGAAGAAGGGACAGAGGCCCGAGTTGACCAGAGGTAGCATCGAGCACCAGAGAGCATGAAGATTCAAGACATCCCATAGAGGATCTATCCAGACTGAGCACCACATTTGGCTCTTTCCACTGTAGACCAGAAAGTCACAAAGTTGGTAGGAAGAAGAAGAGTCTGTGCACTATAGTGGCTTGGGGAATCCAAGAACCACCCTGTCAAGCAAAACCTGCTTCAGGAGAACTCACAGGGAGTCCCTGTATTGTAATTCTCTGCTTAAAGGCACAATAAAATAAGGCCAACATTGAAAGCTGGACCGGAGATGTAGCCCTGGAGAATAGGGTGAACGCCTTATTAAATTTCTTGTGTCTTTGTGTTTGCTTACTATATTTCTCTACTGTATTTCCATTTTATTGTCTGTGTATTGGCAATCTGATCGATCCGTTGCTTCAATAAAATAGAACACACACTAGCACATGAGTCTGTAATACCTTTGTTTAATAAATATTCAACTGATGTCACTCATAGGGTGAATATCAGATCAAGTGGTATCAAAGCTCTAGGCTGTAAGGTTAGACAAGCTTGTGTTGGTTTAGCTGTGAATGCTCACAAGATCAAAGCTCAAATTAGAAGAAGGAGAGTTGGTGGAAACTAATCCTGAAATTGGGAGAGTCTATCCTCAGAAGACAATGTCAGAGGAAGGTTCTGTGGGGTCAGACCCTCAATTCATAGAGAGTTTCCTAGCTATAAAGTCTATGGTTGAAGAAATGTACAGAGACTTTAGAAAGCATAAGGTGGAAGATTCATTAGGTTCTAAACAAGATAAAGAAGAACATGAGTCTCACTTCCATGGCCACTCCAGAGGAAAGGGGAAACTGGAAAGCTTTTTAACACCTCCTAATAGCCCTGTGCATAATAAGAAAGCATCTTTGATTAAGTTAGATGTTAAATTTGATTTTCCTATATATGATGGAGAGATAAATGCTGAAAAGTTGGACAATTGGATTAGACAAATTGATGTGTATTGCAGGGTATAGAACATAGACTCAGACAAGAGTAAGATTCAGCTGGAAAACCTACACCTAGGAGGCACTGCCTTGGTTTGGTGGGAAGGCAGAACCCAAGCTGATATGAATAGACATGGTAAGACCATCTTTGTCTGGAGTGAATTTGTTGCTGCAATCAAAAATCAGTTCTATCCATTGGCCTACATGCAACAAGCCATGATGAGTTGGCAAACTCTGCGATAGTTGAAAGGGCAAAGTGTGCAAGGGTATACTCAAGAATTTAGAAAGAGAGCATTGATGTTGGGTATCTCATTAGACTCACCAGAGACTCTTTTTAAGTACATTGGTGGTCTACATAGATACATGAGGCATACCATCCTCATGTTTAATCCCACTAGTATAGATGAGGTATCTGTACAAGCTACTCATCTAGAAGCTAGAGGAAAGAATGGAAATCCAGAAGTTGGGGGACAATCCCAACCCACTGTAAGCAAGAGCAAGGAGAAAAGAAAATAGAAGTGGAAAGCGAGGAAGGCTAACACTGCATAGAAAGCCAAAGCTTCATGCACTCATTGTAAAAAGGAGGGGCATGATGATGAGCATTGTTGGATTCTGCATCCAGAGCTGAGACCTAAGAAGTCCAAGCGCAAGAAGAAGAAGACTGCTGCAGCTATTCAGAAAGATTTGGGGCCAAACTCGGGAGATGAAACAACTATAGCAGCCATAGGTATAAAAGGTAAGAATTCTGAAGCATCTACTAGTAATTCTGCTCAATCTGTTATTGATGAAGAAAATGAGAGAAAAAGACATGAGCTTTTCCATATTCGAGTTATTTCCAAAAATCAAAAGATTGATACCTTGTTTGATAGTGGCTCACAAGTAAATCTAGTTTCTGAAGCAATTGTAAAGAAATTGGGATTAGCAACTACACCTCACAAGAAACCATACCGATTAGGATGGTTGAATGATAAAGCACAACTACAAGTGACTAGATAGTGAAAACTCAAGTTTTCTTTTGGGTCAGCATTTGTAGATGAGGTTGAGTTAGACATAATTCCTTTGGATATATGTGGAATTATTTTAGGAAGTCCTTACTTGTATGATAGAAAGGCTATTTTGTATAGAGATGAGAACAAGTATCTACTTGTTAAAGAAGGAATCAAATACTTTGTAAGAGCTCATAAGCTCAAGAATAATTATACTCTCATAAACTCAGGGCAGATGAAAAGAATGATAAATTCATGCAAACAATTCTTACTGATGCTTGTAAAGGAAAAGAAACCTGATAAAACTAATGTATTTGAGGGTTGTAATGCTGAAAAAAAAAGCTGATATAGAAAAGGTTGTTTCAGAGTATGATGTCTTGTTTCAAGAACCTAAAGGTCTGCCACCCAAAAAGGGAATAGTACATGATATTATTTTGCAGCAAGATGTTTCGTTGCCTAACATTGGGATGTACAGGTTGTCTGCTTTAGACAATGTTGAAATCAAGAAGCAGGTGAAGGAGTTGCTCGAGAAAGGGTTCATCAGGCCTAGCACATCACCATGTGGGTCACCAATCGTTTTGGTGAGAAAGAAAGATGGCTCGTGGAGAATGTGCATTGATTACCGAGCACTGAATAAGATAACAATAAAAAATCATTATCCGCTTCCTCGCATAGATGATCTTTTAGATCAATTAAAGGAAGCTGTTTATTTCACCAAGCTGGATTTGCACAGTGGATACCATCAGGTTAGAATTGTAGAGCAATATGCATGGAAGACTGCTTTCAAAACAAAGCAGGGATTGTATGAATGGCTGGTTATGCCTTTTGGCTTAACTAATGCTCCTGCTACTTTCATGAGATTAATGAATGATGTACTTAGACATTTTCTTGATGATTTTGTTATTGTGTATCTGGATGACATTCTTATTTTTAGTAAAACATGGGAATAACATTTAAAGCATGTTAAGCAGACATTATATGTTTTGAAAAGAGAAAAAATTTATGTTAAACTCTCAAAATGTGAATTTGGCACAACATCTCTAAACTACTTGGGTCATATAGTATGGGGAGGTGAATTGAAAATAGACCCCTCTAAAGTGGCAGTCATTGTGAACTGGCCTAAACCCAGGTCTGCTACAGAAGTTAGAAGCTTCTTTGGAGCAACACAATATTGGAGGAAGTTCATTTCTAACTTCTCCTTGATTGCAGCTCCCTTACATGCTTTAACAGGATTGAATAAGGTGTTTCAGTGGGGAGGTAAACATTAGAAAGCCTTCGACACTTTGAAAGAAAAGATTAGTACAGCACCTGTACTAGCACTGCCAGATCTACAAAGACCATTTGAGATCCAAATTGATGCCAGTGACTATGCCATGGGAGCAGTGTTGACATAGCACAGTAAACCCATATGTTATCATTCTGAGACTTTTAATCCTGCAGTAGTTAACTATCCTACATATGATAAAGAATTGTATGCATTAGTTCAGAGTATGAAAAAGTGGAAACATTACTTAATGGGCAAAGAGACAGTAATACATACTGATCATCAGCCACTTCAATATCTACACTCCCAGACTAAGTTGCAGCAATAAAGACATTACAGATGGATGGGTTTTCTACAACAGTTTCATTTAGTCATCAGATATAAAAATGGCATACATAACAAGGTTGCAGACATGTTATCTAGACCCATTATAAATGCATCTACCTTACTTAAGCATAATTATGTGCTTCATGAAAGCTACATAGAACAATATGCTCAGGATATGGACTTTAAGGATGTATATGCAACTTTGAGTTAAGGCAAAAGAGTAGAAGAATTGGACTATCATGTGAAGGACCGACTCTTATACCATTGCGGGAAACTCTTCATTCCACAAACTGAGAGGATAAAGATAATTAGGGAAGCACACACTTCTCTGATATCAGGTCACTTTGGGGTAAGTAAAATAGTTGCACAGCTGCAAAGATTCTGGTATTGGCCGAAAATGAATGAGACAGTTTCTAGATATGTAAGAGGGTGTGCCATGTGTGCTAAAAGCAAGCCTGGCAATAGAAAACTAGGCTTGTACACTCCATTGCCAGTTCCTTCTCACCCTTGGGAAAGTGTTTCCATGGATTTTGTTGGAGGAATACCTAAATCTCGGAAAGGTCATGATTATCTATATGTTGTTGTGGATAGGTTCAGCAAAATGTGTATTTTGATACCTTGTAGTAAACAAATTAGAGCTGAATAGACTGCGAAATTGTTCTTTGAGCATGTATGGGTTCATTTTATATTACCCACTTCCATTATATCTTATCGAGACACCCGATTTATGGGGAAGTCTTGGTTGAGTCTGTGGGAACTGATGGACACCAAACTGAAGAAAAGCATAGCTTTTCATCCACAAATAGATGGCCAGACAGAAGTAGTAAACAGGACGGTGATCCAGTTGCTGAGAGGTTATTGCAACAAATATCCTAAGCTTTGGGATGAACACTTGTGTTATGTGCAACATGCTTACAACAGAGCCAAACACTCTTCTACACAAAGATCTCCTTTTGAGACCTATTTTGGTTTCACACCAAGGTCTCCTTTGGATTTTGTCTTTGGTAAAGATACCATGGTTGATGGACACAATGATGTGGAAAAGGCAACTAGGTTCATTGAACAGATCCAGGAGATCCATCAGGCAGTACAGGAACAACTGGAAAAGAGCCAAGCCAAGTACAAGGCTAGGCATGACAAGCATCGGATGGAGCATAGTTTTCAAGTTGGAGACCAAGTCTGGCTGTATATCAGCAAAGACAGGATGCAAGGTGAAGGTAAAAAGCTAAAGCCTATCAGGTATGGACCTTTTCGGATACTTGAGAATATTGGTGAAAATGATTTTCACCTTGATTTACCAGCTTACATGCACATCTACTCAGTCGTAAATGCAGATTGCTTGAGATTGTTTGAACCTTCAATGATTGAGGACCCTGAGGAGAAAAGTCAATTGCCTTCTATTGATGACCTGCTACCTAAATATCTTAATGAATTGTAGGAAGACACAGTGTTGACAGGAAGGTAAGGACAATGTGCATGGGAGATGTCGAATACCTCAGGACTGGGCTCAAAGGTTCAAAGCTGAGCAGTGCAAAGTGGATTGAGATTGGACAAGTGAGAAAGCAATACCCTCACTTAGTCGATGCTTGAAAACCAACTTTTGATGTTCCAAAAGCTTTTTCAGTGGGAAGGTCGTGATCCGAATTGGATCCATAGAAGACTGTCAAAGAACCATGACTGTATCAGGTCAAAACAAATCTCTAAAGAATCCAAAACAGCGATCAAAAACACCCTGAACCAGTGGCAGTGGCAGCCAACATGCAATGACGAGGACCTCAGTGAAAGCGCATTGACTGAGGCCCATGGAGACTGCGCAGGAGGTCAAAGTAGCCCCTAGGAGCCCCAGATCGGGAAAATAAGGTGATTTTTTAGCACTAATCGCGCATCACTGGGCGAACAGGGCCGTGAAAGAGGAAGCCTGAGCACTCGGACGCATGGGAAGCCAGAGAACCGTGGGTGGAAAATAGAAAAGCACTAAATATACAAAGGAGGGACCTGCGCTCCAGAAACCGACGGTATTGATCGGGACGCCCTCAAATGGTAAGAGGTTTTGGACGAGAGTGGAGCAATTCCATTCATCAATCGATGCGTGGCAAGCGGAGGTGAGAGAAAACTGCCATTGATCGCGCGCTAAAGGTAGAGCAAGTCAACGACGCGAAACATGTGTATAGCGTTGGATCTAGAGGCCCCAGATCGGACGACTAAGATTGCGCCCGATGGAGGAAGCATAATCGATGAAGGAATACACCACATTTTAGAAGGATTTGGAATCCGTTTGACCGCCACGGTTGAGGAAGAATGCATCCATGACGTAACTGAAGAAATGAACCGACGAAGCATGCTAGCGCCGTTTAGAGGAGGACATGTGGCCACTCCCTGAGCGCTGATGATGACGCCGAATAGGGAACTCAAAGCACAGCTGCAGAAGGTGAATCGACAGAGGTAGAAGAGGAATCAAACAACCATTGGGACAAATGGCTAAAAGCCATGAATAGAGATAGAATACATAGTTGAACAGTTACTGAGAGAGTCAGTTTGAGAGACGAAGACAGAGAGACCAGAATCCCGAGAGGAGGACGGAACACAGAGAACAGTAAAGCAAAGCAGAAGAGATAGAGGGCCGAGCTGACTAGAGGTAGCATCGAGCACCAGAGAGCTTGAAGATTCGAGCCATCCCATAGAGGATCTGTCCAGACTGAGCACCACATTTGGCTCTTTCCACTGTAGACCAGAAGGTCACAGAGCTGGTAGGAAGAAGAAGAGTCTGTGCACTCCAGTGGCTTGGGGAATCCAAGAACCACCCTGCCAAGCAAAACCTGCTTCAGGAGAACTCACATTGAGTCCTTGTATTGTAATTCTATGCTTGAAGGCACAATAAAACAAGGCTACCACTGAAAGTTAGATCGGAGATGTAGCCCTGGAGAATAAGGTGAACTCCTTATTAAATTTCTTGTGTCTTTGTGTTTGCTTACTGTATTTCTCTGCTGTCTTTCCATTTTATTGTCTGTATATTGGCAATCTGATCGATCCATTTCTTCAATAAAATAGAACACACACCAGCACATGAGTCTGTAATACCTTGGTTTAATAAATCTTCAACTAATGTCACTCATAGGGTGAATATCAGATCAATATTGTAAGCATTTTTAGTCTTTTTGTTAGATTTTGAGTGTGTGGAGTGTATTTCTAAAAAAGAAAAAAAAAATATTTTTCTTATATAAGTTTATCTTAGAACCAAGCTGAAATCTCTTTTCATTGAAGAAAATAGTTGCATTTTCATATAGCTAAGTTTCTATTGATTTCTTTTACGTCAAAAACACCATAATTTTCTCTCTCATTATACCTATGACTTAAAGAACAACCCTCTAAAATCAAGTGCTTAAATAAAAAGAACTAGAATTTTTTTAATTTGTCATTAATTACACCAACAAGTTTAGCTCTTTAGGGCCTTGGAATAGGTGAGTGGAGAGTTAACTCTCCAAGGCCACTCAAACTATCAAACATATATGTTGAATAATGAGTGAAATCTAGTGTCGTTAGAAAGATCGGGAAAGCTCCATGACTGGGAGTCAAGCACGAGGGAGAGTGAAGGCAAGGAAGAGAGATACCCCCTCTCCTACTTGTTGGATCTCGCCCCGAGACTGTTCCGCCCAGATTTTGATATGAACTGGTGCCCATAGTTGCTATTCCTAGGGATCACATAGGTGGCTATAGAGGGGAATCCTGCGGCACCTGAGGCAGATGTTGTATCACATTCATTAGTACCTTTTGGGGGTACCCTTGTGAAGCTTAGGTGCTTGCACCGACAAAGGGTTTTTTCTGGAGGTCAACGTAACAATTTTTGTTACCTTTGCTAGTAGGCATGGGTTGTCATTATCCCAGACTATTTTCGGAAGGTCCTTGATTTCACTTTCTTGTATTTTGGTGTCTGGTCCTCATCACCCGGAGCGGAAATACTTGGAAGTAGCTTGATTGACTGTATCTTTTAGGGACTTTTTTAGAGAGTGCTTTGTGCTCCTAGTTGGCCTAGCTTTATAAAAAAAATTGAGTCTTTAATTAGTTCTCTTAAAGATAATTAAAAGTGGCTGATCGACCAGTTCATCGGTTTAGGAGGCTTCATGGGCTTTCACCTGGGAGTACTGAGCCTTCTTATAAAATGCGTAGGAGCAATTTTACCGGTGATGTCCAATTAGTGGTAGTAGATGCAATGGAGATTGATCCTCCGGTTCAAGCTCTTGATTCACAGAATAGACTTGGTACAAATAGAGAGTTGGAGACAAACAATCTAGTCCTTTTTAGAGTCCTCTTCCATTCGGAAGACGTTATAGAGGTTGAAGAACTCCCTAAGTCTCCTTTAACTCCTACTTCTCCTCTTCATGCCGATTATCCAGATGTTTTATTATATGTTGGGACTCCAACCCACAAACCTTCGAGCCCTATTCTATTTTGATCATTTCCTTCGATGGCCACTGCTGGGAGCATGGTTTCAACTATGAGTGCTACTAGTGTACAAACTCATTTATCAGTACAAGGAGGAGATATGATTTCCATACCTTCAATCATTCCCAACACTGCAATTTTTGGCTCTACCTCCGTTCCATCTTCGAGTGGGGGCACCCAAGATTTTGCCTCTGGCACTGGTTCTTTCCCCTTTGGAATGCCTACCAGTGCAATTCCTTCGGTTCCATTATGTTTTCCATCAGTTGCTTCCACATCTACGACTTCCATGGTAAGTGGCGCAACTTACTTTCAGGGTTTCCCTTTTATGAGTGGTCATATACCACATTCTAACCCAACATTGGGATCAATATCTTTTCCCTCCATGGGTCAAAGTTATAATCCTTTCCAAGGATGGACTAACTCAACTATTAGCAAACTTGGAGCCAGGAATCAGTTCTCTTTCAGCCAGTAGGGGAATATGCCGTATTCCTTCGTGAGTTCATTCCAAAGTTTTTCTCCCTATGCTAATGCATGGAACCCTTACCAAGGGCTCTCTGCTCCATTCAACACCTCTCTAGGGGGAAATTTCACTGGATATGGAAATTTTCAGCAGGAATTGGACAAACTTCAATTTTTTTCTGGGCCATAAGCTTCTCCTTATGGTTCAGGTTTTTCTACGAATTACTTCAGGAAACTTGGTGCCTTCACAATTCTAGGGTATTCTTTTCAGAATGTTGGAAATTATGCCCAGACTGGGTGGAATCCTCTGGGTCCTCCGTGCTTACCTTCCCTGACAACTTTAAACTTTCCAGATCTATCCAAATTGACTAATGATATGATCCGATATAACCCAGCCTGGCCTCCAGTTCCAACCAAAATTCTGTCGTATATACCCAAATTCGAAGGGAAGACTGGTGAAGATCCGAGCGACCATATAACCACTTTCCATTTATGGTGTTCGTTGAAATCCCTAATAGATGATTCAATCAAATTGAGATTATTCCAATGTACCCTAACTGGGAATGTAGCTAAATGGTACATTGAACTCCCAGGGGGCACCTTTGCTTCGTTTGGTGATTTGGCTACCATATTTTTAAACCATTTTCATTTTTTTGTTCGTTATGATGCTAAAATTGAGCTATTAACTATTTTCCACTAGGACCAGGCAACCCACATTTCGGATCATATCTAGGAATGGAGGTGAAGGAATAGGCTCATTAAAGATGATATTCCGTAAGAATTCCTTCTTGAATAGTTTCTTAAATCTTTGCAACCTGAAATTTCTAAGGATGTATCGCTCTCTGGTGTATTCACCAAAGAATAGGCTATTTTTAGAGTTGAGTAGCTAGAACTTATATATTCTCAATCTGGATTTCTTCAAAAAAATTTACATGATGCTCCTAGATCTAAGGTTGATATAGCCAAGCTAAAGCTAGGTCCCCATGCCGATGAGATAGTTGGATCGATTGATAGTAATACGGCTAACCTGCTAAATCAATTGCAACAGTTGTCTCTACAAGCTACTTCTTCTATGCAGGCACTGCCATCAGTGCCTATGCCTTCTCAACCTTCATCTGTAAATGTCATTCAAACTTATAACCCCAAAGGGAACCAACAATCTGATGGGAACAAGAAAGGACGTGGTAGGAAAAAGAATCATGATGGGAAGGGTAATGCAAACAAACCTGGCAATGATGCTGGAGGGGGTAAAAAAGAGTCTAATAAGAAAGTAAAGTTTCCATGCAAGTTATACAATGGTGACCATTTGACTCATAATTGCCGTAAGATTCAAGATGCTTAATGCTTGTTGGTTCAACAAGGGTCTTCTAGTTCCTAGGTTGTGCTAACTAACCCTTTTCCCCAAGGGCATCAGTTGCTTGCTTGCGGGAATTCTAGTACTGGTACCCCCGCTGGGGGAAACAAAGAGGGGGAAATACATCAAATTTCTATATGATGAGTTCACATATTGACGTTGCTACACAGTCATGTGATTATGGTGAATCAAAATCGTCCAAGGCTAAGACTACTCCTGATGTTTCAGAGCCACTCCATATCGAGAGGCCCGTATTTGAGTCTATACCTCAGATGCCGAAAGGCTCTGCAAAATGCTCGATAATTAACCCTAATTCCAAGCCAACTCAAAACTACTCTATTGTAGAAGATCTGACTCAGAGTCTTTGTGCTATGTCGGCATTAGAGGTACTCCAGTCATGTCCAACACAAAGGAGTGCATTGCTCACTATTATTGGAGTAGTTGATCCAAAAAGCTCTCTTGTTCTTACATTTGACATGTCAAACATAGAGAAGAGACTCCCACATCATATGTATTTTCAAATAAAGTCTACATATCTGTTGGTGGATAAAGATCAATGGATTGTGGTAGACCCGGGTACTAAGCAAACATGATTGTCTGATGAAGAATGGAAGAAGTTGGATCAGAAGGCAAAGAGAACAATACGATTGTGTGTCTCAGATTCAGTATTGCTGAATGTATCAGGGGAAGCTACGGCAAAGGCTTTGTGGGACAAGTTAGGGACTTTGTACCAATCTAAGTCTCTGGTAAATAAACTGTTCCTATAGAAAAAGTTGTACAACCTGAGGATGAAAGATGGAGACTCGGTGATAGAGCATCTGAATGCATTTAATATTGTGGTAAGTCAGTTATCCTTTATTGATATCAAAATTTCAGATGAAGATAAGTGCATTAGTTTGTTGTGTTCTCTACCAGATTCATGGGATAGTCTAGTCATTACAATAGGTAGCAATGCAACTGCCTTGCAGTTTGATGAAATAGTCTCATCCTTGCTGATGGAGGAGATGAGATGGAAAAAGATGGAGAGCCAGAATGGTGATGCCTTGTCTGTATGAGGACAGTCCTAGAACAAAAACAAAGATAAGTCATCGAGTGGGAAATCTAAATCCAGAGGGAGATCTAACTATCTAGGAAAACCTGTAAAGGTGGTGTGATGGAAATACAGAAAGGAAGGGCACTACAAAAGGGATTGTAAATCTAATGCTCCTGATAAAGGAAAGGGATATGATGATGCTCCTTCTACAGAGGTGAAAACCACCTCAGATGAAGGTGGGTATGTGTACTTGGCTTGTTCAAGTACACATGTAGATCATGAGGCATGGTTGATTGACTCAGGTGCATCCTTTCACTTCACTCCCCATAGAGAGTGGTTCTGCGAGTATGAGAAATATGATGGTGGTGATGTCTTCTTGGGGGATGATAGGAAGGCTAGAATCGTTGTTCGTGGAAAAGTAAAGTTGAATTTGCAAGGTGGAAGGGTTAGAACACTTCCGAGTGTTCTGCATATTCCTGCATTGTCCAGAAATCTAATTTCTGTAAGAAAGCTGGATGATGAAGGTGTAAAAATAGTGTTCGAGAAGGATACATGCAAGATGGTTTGGGGAGCACTGGTATTGATGCGGGGAGTTCAGATTGGAACTCTATACAAGATGCAAGGTAGCACTATTGTTGATGGGTGGAATAGTTCTGTGGTTCCTGAAAGTGGAGCAGAAAATCTAGTGGTCTCTGGAGAGAAGACCATGCTGTGGCATCAAAGGCTTGGACATATTGGAGAGAAGGGCCTTCAAATACTTCATGGTAAATGTATGGTAGAAGGTATGAGTAATATCTCTTTGGATTTTGATTTCCGTGAAAATTGTCTATATGGGAAGTAGAATCAGGTGAGTTTCCCCTCTGGTGGTAAGAGGGCAAAACAGATATTAGAGCTTGTGCACAATGATGTGTTTAGACCTGTGAAGGTTCCATCACTGGGTAAGTCTGTGTACTATGTATCATTTATAGATGACTTCTCAAGGAATACATGGATACATTTCCTTAAGAAGAAATATGAAGTCTTTGACAGGTTTAAAGAATTTAAGGCTCTGGTGGAAAACCAGACAGAGAAGAAGATAAAGGTGCCGAGGACAAATAACGGTGGAGAGTTTTGCAATAAGGAATTTGAATAATTCTGTAAGAAGTGTGGTATACCATGACAGAAGACTCCTCCATATACACCTCAGAAAAATGGATTTGCAGAAAGAATGAACAAGACATTGATGGAAAGGGAAAGAAGCATGCTCAGTGGTGCCGAGTTAGGACAGGAATTCTGGGTAGAGGCGGTGGAGACATCATGTTACCTGGTCAACAGATCACCTTCATCAGCGTTGGAGGATAAGACTCCACAAGAGGTATGGACTGGTAAGAAACCCTCTCTTTCACATTTGAGGGTATTTGGATGTGATGCATATGTACATGTTCCAAAGGAGAAATGAACCAAGTTAGATAGTAAATATAAAAAGTGCATCTTTATTGGGTATAATGATGGTTTAAAGGGTTATAAGCTTTGGAACCCAGTAACAAGGAAGGTTGTGTATAGACGAGATTTGGTGTTCAGAGAGGTAAGAGATGTTATTAAACATGAAGTCCAACCAAAGGAACCTGAGAAGATCGAGTTTGAGCTTAAGGAGGAAGAATTAGACTCTACAACAGAGGAGGAATCAGAAGATGAAGAGCCACAAACTCTGGGTGTGAGAAGATCAGTTCAAGAAAGAAGGCAGCCATAAAGGTATAGTCCATCTTCTTTCTGTTTAAATTTTGCTTTATCTATTACTGACGATGATCCCAGAACTGTGAAGGAAGCAGTAGATTCAAAGGATGGAAAACTCTGGAAAGAGGCCATGGTTGATGAAATGGCATCTTTGCACAAAAATGAGGCTTGCGATTTGGTGGAGTTGCCAGCTAGAAGGAAATTCATTGGCAGCAAATGGGTGTTCAAGAAGAAGACAAATGTAGAAGGAAAGGTGGAGAAATACAAAGCTTGGTTGGTAGCAAAAGGTTATTCCCAGGTGCCGGGAATTGATTTTGGTGATATTTTTTCTCCCGTTGCCAAGGTAACTTCTGTTAGATTACTTTTATCTGTTGCTACTACTTTTGATTTTAAGGTAGAACAGATGGATGTGAAGACAACATTTATTCACAGGGATCTGGAAGAGGAAATCTACATGAAGCAACCTCAAGGCTTTGCTATGAAGGGTAAGAAAGAACTGGTATGCAGGTTAAAGAAGTCTTTGTATGGGTTAAAACAGTGACCAAGGATGTGGTATCAGAAATTTGATATGTTTATATGGTGACTTGGCTTCACTAGAAGCAAAGCAGATCACTATGTGTATTTTAAATTAATTGGTGACCATGTTATTTATCTAGTCTTGTATGTGGATGATATGTTGCTAGTTGGAAATGACAAAGAAATTATCTAGGATTTGAAGACCCAATTATCCTCCAAATTCAACATGAAAGATATTGGTGCTGCAAACTATATTTTGGGCATGGAAATTAAAAGAGATCGGGCAAAGAGGAAGCTCTGGTTAAACTAGAGGAAGTATGTCGAGACAATATTGCAGAGGTTTAGTATGCAAGATAGTAAACCGGTGAAGGTTCCTATTCTTGTAGGTGTAAAGTTATCTGCTGAACAGTGTCCCAAGAAATAAGAGGATATGTCCCGTGTTCCATATGCAAGTGTAGTCGATAGCCTGATGTATGCGATGGTCTATACTAGACCAGACATTTCACATGCAGTGGGAGTATTGAGCAGGTTTATTTTAAAACCAGGGAAGGAGCATTGGATAGCAGTGAAGTGGGTTTTCAGGTATTTGTGTGGCACTAGTGATTATGGTTTGTGCTACCAAGGAAGACCAGGATTGGACAGATTTTGGATATCCATGGCTTTGTTGATGCGGGCTGGGATGGAGATCTGGATCAAAGAAGATCTACAAGTGGGTATGTGTTTAACCTATTTGGAGGTGCAGTCAGTTGGATGAGTAAGAAACAATCTATAGTGGAACTATCAACTGCAGAGGCAGAACACATGGCAGCCACTCATGCAAGAAAGGAAGCAGTTTGGTTGTAGGGATTGTGTTCAAGTATGGGGTTAGTACATGGAGCTATAAGGATAGACTGTGACAGCCAAAGTGCAATTTTCTTGGCAAAGAACCCTGCATATCATTCAAAGACAAAGCACATTGATGTTCAATATCACTTTGTGAGGGATATGATAGAAGGAAAAAAGGTGTTGTTGGTAAAGGTGGACACTTTGAAGAATGCTGCAAATGCATTGACAAAATATGTGAGCTCTGAGAAGTTCTCTTGGTGTAGACAAAAAATGGGCATTGCAGGGCTGGATAAATGACTAAGCTCTCCTGTGGCCCCTTGTGGAAAGAAAACAACAAGTGGGAGAATGTTGGGTTGTGTTATATTCTTTCCACGACTAGCCCACATAGTTAACCGGGGGGTTAGAAGGTGGGTGGAGCCCCCCCTTCATTGCACCGATTGCGTAGCGGGGGGAGTCACAGGGGGTTTGAGGGGTGCAGGTAACCCCACTCTATGGGGTCCCCTGGAAAATTTTTGTTTTGGACCCTATATTAGGTTGGGCGGACCTACCTATGGTTTTGTGCATGATTTTCGCACATGGTTTTGGACGCGATGGTTTTCAGTCCATGGTTTTGGATGCGATGGTTTTCAGTCCATGGTATTGGATGCTTTGGCATGTATAAATATGTATTGTAACATTGAAAGGAACATAATGAAAAATCAAGTTGGTAGTCCCGGTTTTGGGATCCAGGGGAAAATCTCTGTGTATATGTGTTTGATGTGTTATGCTCTCGCATTGTTTATTTTCTGTGTTTTAGAATTCGTATGCAGGTAATTTTTGTACGGGGTTAAAAACTACAATATCGAAAGACCAATATCTTTCGAACCATAGTTGATGAGGGAGATTCCACATGTGTAATGTCTATATCATGTTGGAAGGCTATTAGGTCGCCTCAGGTTGTTCCTTCACCCACTCTATTAACAACATTTGATGGTCATTCTCATAGATCGCATGGGATTATTCCAGCCTTTCCCATCTATGTTGGGGGTAAGGTTATAAATATTGAATTAGAAATAGTTGATGGAAATTTGGATTACAATTTCCTTTTAGGTAGAAATTGGATTTACGAGATGGATGCTATTGTATCGCTGTTATTCCGCATCCTTTGTTTTCCTCATGAAGGGAGAATTGTAATGGTTGATCAGATGGATTATTCTCTGGGTGAGTCCAATGCATCTTCTAAATCTACTGTTTTGTTAGTGAACAATCTGAAGCAACCTACAAAGAATATAGGAGTTGGAATGTACTCTTCCCTAATGGGTGCCTTTGATTTTCCTGCTCCTATTGCTAGAATTAATTCTATTTCATCATCCAAGACACCTTTTCGAAGAGAGTTCTTTAGAACTCATTATTTTTTGGATCCTTGGCCCTTACCCTCTTCTACCACCACATTAGATGAGGGATAGGTAGGTGGAATGGAATTTCCTATGTCTGCACCTAAAATTGCTTATCAGTCTATTGTTAACACTGTAGACTCCAATCCTACTCCTTTTTCACCAGAGGAGCTGGATGGGGATGTGGCCTTGTCTTGGACTCTAGATTCGACTTCTGCTATGGATTTCTTAGATACTGTTTTGCCATATGAAGAAGCAATTCTAGAAGCAATGATGGGTGTTGAAAGACCGTGGAATAATTTGCATCATTGGTCATATTTCCTCCCTCATTTTCGAGAGGTAGAATCGAAATCGTCTAGTTCTTCCTCTGCTAGTGATGTTCACGTAGTTTTAATCCTTTAGCTCTAGCACATTTTTCGACCGAGGGTAACTTGTTTGTAATTTCACAAACTGTTCTAGTTAACATCTCTAGGAATCCCAAGGTTATTGAAAATGTCTTCATTGGACTTGACTTTTCCCCTGGACAAATTAAAACTTATACTGATATCTTTAAAGAGTTTTGAGATGTGTTCGCTTGGTCTTACGAGGAAATTATTGGGATAGATCCATCTATAGTCCAGCATGAGATCAAGACATATGAAAATGAAAAACCTATTCGCGAGAAGCTTCAACTGGTAAACCCTAGAAAAGCAACAGTTATCAAAGCTGAGGTTGAAAAGTTGCTTAAGTCGGGTTTCATATACCCCGTTCCTTTAACTAAGTGGGTCTCGAATCTAGTCCCCATAGACAAGAAGCAAGGAACGATCCATGTATGCATTGAATTTAGTGACCTAAATAAGGCTTGTCCTAAGGATAATCACCCCACGCCCTTTATTGATTAGATTATTGATGAATGTGCGGGTAATGAAATTTTCTTGTTTATGGACGGATTTTCTGGTTATAATCAAATCAATATTTGTCGAGAAGATCAACATAAGATTACTTTTATTTGCCCCTAGGGTACATTTTCATATAAAAAGATGCTTGTTGGCCTTAAAAATGATGGAGCTACCTTTCAGCGGGCCATGTCATATGCTTTTCACGATATCAAGCATGTTATTGAAGCTTTTTTAGACGATTTAGCTGCTCGTTCTTGAAAGAGGATAGATCATCCTAAACATATTCAATTGATTTTTGAACGATGTTGTTTTTATAAAATCCAGTTGGATCTGAATAAGTGTGTTTTTACCGTCATATCTAGTCATTTGTTGGGATTCATCGTGTCAACTGAAGGGATTCGTGTAGATCCCTTCAAGGTTGAGGCAATACTTCAGTTGCCTCCCTCGTCCTCTATTTGTCAACTTTAGAGTCTTCAAGGAAAATCCAATTTCTTAAGAAGGTTTATAGCTAAATAAGTCGAGATTACTAAAAGGATTTATGATATTTCTTAAAAAAGGGGTCCCATTTCTATGGGATGATTTCGTGCAACACTCATTTGATGCTTTTAAAAAAGCATTAACCTCTGCTCCTTTGTTCAGTTCACCTGATTATAGCAGAGACTTCCTTTTATATCTCACTTCAGCATAATCAACTATTGGTATGGTTCTAGTTCAAGAGGATGATGCTTTCTGTAAGCACATAATCTATTATTTGAGTTGAGGCTTGGTGGGCCCTAAACTGTGCTATTCTCCCATTGAGAAATTAGCTTTGGCAGCTGTCCATGCTGTCCAGTGACTTAGAAATTATATTCTACTTCAAAAAACTTTCATCTTAGCAGTCGTCAATCCATTTCAATTTGTTCTCAGCAGGTGAGTGATTGTGGGAAAATACAATAGATGGATTGTCATTTTACAAGAATTCGATATCGAATTCATGTCGGCTAAGTCTAAGAAATCCTTAGTATTTGCAAAATTGATCTCACAGTTTCCTTGTGAGGAAGAAATAGTTTATGAGGAATATTTTCTTGATGAACATCTTTTTCTTATTTCCTCACAAGATCCTTGGTATGGAGATATTATTATATATCTCTAGACTTCAAAGTTTTCGCTCACTTTTTCGAAGGATGAATGTAGAAAATTACGTCACTTTGCTAAAAGCTATATTATTATAGGTGACAATTTATATCGTCACGGGGTTGATTAAATCCTTAGACGTTGTTTAACCTTAGAATAAGCTGAGTCTGTGCTTAATGATTTCCACAATGGAGCTTGTGTTGGTCATCTATCTGGGCTTGCAACAACCCATTTTTTTTTTGCTTGTAGCCTGCTTTTGGCCTTAGATATTCAAGGATTGTATTGAAGCGGTCAAGAGATGCCACCCTTGTCAATTTTATACTCGTAAAATGCGTGCACATCTAGCTCCGCTTTTCCCTGTGATCCCCGTTGGGCCTTTCACGAAGTGAGGTATTGATTTTACTACTTGCAATCCACCTTCGGCTAGAAATCACAAGTATATCATTGTAGTTGTAGAAAAATTTACTAAATGGGTCAAGGCTATGCCTACTTTCAAGAATGATGGTGAAACAACAACCCTGTTTCTCTTCAATCAAGTTATTTCCTGATTTGGTATTCCTAAAGAGATTGTCACTGACCATGGCAGTCATTTCCAAAATCAGATGATGTCTGAATTGTCTCTTAAGTTGGGTTTCTGGCAGGAGCATTCATCTTCGTATTATCCTCAGGCAAATGGGAAGGTTGAAGCCGTGAATAAATCCCTAAAAATCATCCTGCAAAGGACGATTAACAAAGCTCGATCCAAATGGCACATTATGTTATATCCAAAACATTTGGAAAACTGAATGTCAGTCAAGACTACCACTGGTTTTACTCCTTTTCAACTAGTTTATGGGTTGGAATCAATTTTTGTTGTGGAATGTGAGATTCCTTCCCTTAAATTAGTTGTTGAACTTCTTCTCAATTCTTCTAGTCTCAAAGAATTCCTCATTGATTTGGAACATCTTGATGAGCAACATCGAGATGTAGCCATAATCAACAAAGCTCATAAAAAGAGAGTAAAATCTCAATATGATAAGGCTGCCCATCCTAGAGTTTTCTCTGAAGGTGACCTTGTCCTGGTCTATGACCAAGACAAAGATGCCTTGGGAGCAGGCAAGTTTAAATCTATGTGGTATGGTCCCTTAATTGTCAAAAAGGTTTTGAAAATTGGAGCTTATGAGGTGATTGATTTCGAGGGAAATGAGTTGGCAAAGCCCAGAAATGGCTTTATCATAGAAAGTATTTTTCTTAGGCTTTGGCCTAGCATTTTCTTGGTTGTAAATATTGTATCTTTGTGCATATCTACCTATCGGTTTTATAGTAATTTCTATATTTTTGATTTGCGTTGGTAGGTATTGATGGACGATTTGATATATCTAGGGTTCATCGATGGTGCTAGTAGACACACCTAGAACCTTACTTCCACGGCTTCCGTAATTTATTATCCATCTGGCCGGTTGTTGGTTTCAAGAGGCGTATGTATTGGTCCCGCTTCAAATAATTTCGTTGAATATTCTGTTGTCATTAATTTACTATTTGAGGAAATATCTCTTGGTATTGATTCATTAGTAGTTTACTTGGATTCACAACTGGTGGTATCTCAATTGAATAACATATATCATGTGAGAGATCCTTATTTATATTACGAATTTTTGAGAATGCGTTTATTACATAGATCATTTGTTTATATCACATTTATTCATATTCCATGATCAAAAAATTCATTTGTAGATTCTATCACTAATCAAGCATTATATTGGCATATAAATAATTCATCACATTAAAAAATAAAAAATAATCAAAATATCATTTGTATGTATATGATCATCACGATAAACCATTTGTACATCGATAGAGTTTTTATGTCTGAAATAATATAAAAAATTAGGACAAAAATGTCCTATAAAATTAGGGCTCATGCCCATAATTATGTATAATAAAAAAATATCTGGTTATCCATCTATGGGTCCATCTCAGGGTGAGCAACACGAAAGAAAATGATGGAATTTTCCACCCATCAGAATAGCCACACCCAATCACGTGGTACTCCTACCACACATCTTTGCATCTCCTCTAGAAGGTCTTCTATAGCCACCATAGGTACCTGGCGAGTCAACCTCACCAAGTCTCTCTGGACAACATGGATGGTCCTCTTAGTCTCTGTTGCAGCTCCTTCTCCATCTCTTCCATGACACCTGTGTCAAGGTAGACCCTCAGGTCTTACTGGTCCAACATCTGTGCCATGATCAATAATTTTGTAAGTATTTGTCTCATCAAAAATATTTTTAGTTCATTTATACTTAAAATCTAAAAAAATTAAAAAAAAAACATTTGTACCTATGGCTCCCCACACTACATCTAGTGAAAACACCAGATCTGGATCTCCTCTAAAGTCCATGTCGGCATAGGGGTAGTTCTTGACCACTATGACTTTTTGTTCCCACCAAAGGAAGAACTCGTCATCAAAGATATTTCTAGGGACCTCACCGCCCCCTAGTCTTTTCATTAGATCAACCCACCTGCCCATTCGTGGATCCTTTGGGTTGCTGACGGTGGATAATACCTTGGGTCGAAGCCCTGGTACTCTCTCAAAGATGAAGGAACACAAGATGGTTCCATATCCAAAGTTATTTGTCTGATATTTTTGGATAGAGGTAAGTTGTTTTTTCATATTGGCTAAGAGGGGTGTGTGCCAATCAAAAAATGTCGTGAGACACTCCACTGCAAGACTCATTGAAACATGAGAGGACTAATGTAGAGAAGATGAACCATTTACTCTAGAAATGGTAAAAACAAGGATTCTCAGGGATAGACTCTTTACATGTTTGATTGGAATTTGGGTTCCAATATTCTTGGTGTTTCCTGGATAATAGATGCATACGTAGTCTTCCACACTAAGGCTACCTCTTGTTCTTCCTGTTGAGTTGACCCTCTCTGCTCTCCGGGAAAGACCTGTGATGAAATAGATATCCTCTATTTCAATCCTAGAGGCATCTAGTCAATAACAAAAGCATCTTCTTTTGGATCCCAGTAGTGGATTAACATCTCAAGAAACCTAGCATTTGCCTTCATATTCAGCATTTTGAAAAATTTCAATAATCCACATCCTCGTAAGGCATCTAATGCATTTGGATCTTCCATTACTTCGTTATTAATCACATTATGCTCTCTTTCATGCCAAGTAATTGACATTTTGCAAAACAAAAGATGTTTTAGATAATTAAAATCGTGTTCCAAATTTTGAATTCGCGCACATGCGGGTTCGTATTCACACAGTCATGTATAGGGATTTTCTATAAGCAGTTAATATGTGTCCAACCCACGTGTATGCAGAGAAAAATTTTCAAACTGAATTCCCACGGTCAAATTTTTTGACAAAAACATTTAAAAAGCATTAAAACTTATTAAAAAATCAGTTAGAAGGTTACCTGGAGGATTGGAGGTTGAATGAACAATGAATTTAACAGATTATGCTTGTTTGGTTTTTTCTCCACAGCTCCTTCACCCAATTGCTCAGAACAAGAATGAATTGTGAGTCAAAAAGTCCTTATATAAGTCGACATATGAAAATTACTTTTTCTAAAGTTTATTTTTCTTTTTTTTGGGATTTATGACCTTTTTAGCTTGGAGTGTTGGGATGGGTCATTTTTACAGGATACTTTGGATATTTTTTGAGAGATTGCTTCGATTCCATGACCGCAGAATCATCATGGCAGGTACCTTTTTTTTTTTACTGGCATATAGTTTAGGGGATATCATTTTCCGCTGCATTTTGCATACTAGCCTCCATACTATGATATTTTTGCCATAGGGTCGACCCCATCATGTCTTGGTTCTTAAACCATTTTCACTCGTTAGCTTATAAAATCATAATATGATGGTGGAGCCAACCTTTACATGGGAATCTTAGTTATATCCTTGCTAGCATATGTTTCCCATGCTGCTATATTTCGTAGCCTTGGGAGTCCTCTTTAGTCCTTCCATGACTCGTGCGTTGAAGACTCATTCTCTTACTTCTTCGCTATTTTTCTGGCTTTATACCCTAGAGGCTCCTTTGTGTTGAGTTGTACTGTTGCATTGCATATTGACCATTTGTACCTTTTGGCCTTAAGTCAGCTTCACTTGGACTCATGTTTAAGCCACCTTTTGACCATGTCTTTTGTGAAATCAACCTTGCAATCACTTCGCCCATGCAACTTGACACCCTCTTACTCGTGGAAAGACAATTCCTTTGAGTGTCAGTGACCAGTTTCGTCACCTTGCATTGAGCATAGGAATGTTACCCTCCCAAGAACTAGCGCATTTGTATTTGGACACTCATTCTTTCCACTGTACCATAGGAATTATTTTATTCTTTTTCAGGCTTTATAAATATTAAAAAGACAAAAAAATGACATATACCAAAAAAAGCGGGAAAGGGACATTACTTCCATGATTGATGGTAGCTAGAGTCAGTCGTGTCGCCCTTGAATAAAGCACTCAAAATTAAGTCTTTTCTCCATTGGGATGGGATTTAGTTTGACTTAGGAGAGACTTAACCTTGTTATTGAGTCAATAATCCTCCTGTTAGTTATCTTTTCCAATCATATGGAGAGTTTGTTCGTGCCTCTTGCATGACAAACTTATACAATGTTATCATATGCTGCTATATTGTCACATTTGAGTCATGATTTTGTTCAAGGGAAGTAAACCTGAGTCGGCCTTTCTGTGGTGTCTCTTGACTCATTTTCAATTGGCCATCCCTGGTTGTTAGAGTCATGTTCACTATCACATCAGTTATTTGGTCCTTTACTTGTGCTGGTTTGAGAAGGTCTCAATTGAGTTCTTGCTGGCAAGGCTTGCTTTTATCGACTACGACAAATTTCTCTAAGAGTAGAACTAGAGCCACACCCTGGCCCTATTTTCATTATTGATAGGTCACCTTTTGCTTAGCATCGATCAATATCATGGGTCTTTGACTGAGTGGTTTCCCTTTTGTTCGACGTCAACTTTCATTATCACACATTGGGATTTGTGAGGTACCTTGGTTTCCATTTGACCCTATTTGTGGATTCCTTGCCTTTGTGTCATCTTTAATTATTGGTTGGTTCAAAGGGTTTCTATCGTGCACTAGCTACATCTTGTTGTTGGAAATAATACTGAGAGGTGGGGTGAATCAGTATTTACAAATCAATAACTTTTTCATTTCCGTGATCAGATTTATATACGCTACTTCAGCGAAGGGAACTTGCGTTTGCACGCAACTGTTCTTAAGGCAACCAACATATATCTAGTGAACTTATGATTTAGTTAATTCATCATATGTTGATCTTTAATTAGTGCATCGGTACTTTATTAAACATTAAACAGTAACCATGTGCAGTAATAACAAAATAAACCATTACACATAAGCAACACACATGAACACCAAGATTTAAGGTGGAAACCCAATGTGGGTGAAAACCACCTGATGCTGTCATCTTTGTCTTCTTTTAATAATAATAAAATCTATTTACTTGTACTGGTGCAGACTCATACCAGTACACAAGCACCCACTTGTAGAAGGCTACAACCTTCTCTCGTTTTCTAGCTGCTACTGGAAAGGAGCTACAACCCCCTAGCTCTTGTACTAGCAGATCTATTTACTAGTATGTAGGCGCCGACCTATAGAAGGCTCCAACCTTCACTCGTTTTCTAGCTGCTACTGGAAGGGATCTCTAACCCCTTGGCTCTTGTAATGGCTGATTTGTTTACCAGTACATAGGCACTAGCCTACAGAAGGCTACGACCTTCTCTCTTCCTCTAGGGACCACGTTTCATAAATTTTTAGACTGGATACTCCTGGAACACAACACCACAATCTGAAGGTCATGTTTCATCCAATTTTCACACTGGACCCATCAACAACATTAAAGCTCAAAATCATAACTGTAGTACAACCATCAAATACATCTGCATCAGCCAATCACTGAAACTCAATCATTACCCTCTGAATCAACCACAACTGAATCAATCAATCACTGACAACCCATCATCACTGAAGAAAATCACAATCAATCAATCTGAATATTCAGAACAGTGTCACTAGAACATAAAGCATAACCCTAAACTTTGCATCAACAACTAGAACCACTGTAACCTCAAAAGGCATGTGTCAGAATGTATACACTCCTTTAATGAAGAAAACCTGCGTGTATATGCTACTTCCTTTAGCCCAACCTGCGTATACTTCCAAAGATACTAAATCATAAAACCTCTAAACCACAAACTGTACCAATCAATGACATTCTAAAGATCTACTTTCATATTACAAAGTTTTAAATAGATAGAAACAAGGATCACCCTTCTTTCTCAATCAATTAATCAATGAGACACAAACTATTTATGCATTCAGTTTTACTTTCAAATATAAGAAGACTTCATTAACAGACAGCAGTAAAATAGCAGCATAGATCTGATAGATCAGTCATCCTTGAACATCAAGCTTTTCTTTTTCATATGCTACTTGGAAGAGCCGAACCAGCGTGTATACGCACCTTCACCAAAGCAAACCAGTGTAAAGATATGCAAATACTAACTTAAAACTTCACAACTATTCTAGACTTGAGTGATACCCAGATCATAACATTTATAGAATAAAACATGCATCAGTATTCAGATCTAGACTAGCCATGATCAAACCACATATTGATAATTCATTTTAGGCCTTATGATCCTAATCCATCATCCATCATCAACCATATAGGTGCGTCCTTAGTTCAGATCAAGAAAAGCATCAGAAACCCATAACCTGCATATTTGATCTAACACTTTATAAGATATTTAATACTTGCTCACCATGGCCTAATGATCTTCTCATCCTTATATAGTTTTAGGCCTTTCTTAATACCTTGGATGAAAACCACTTAGGACCAATACCTTGGACCAAATACCTAGGGTCAATACCTTGGACCAAATACCTTGGATCAATACCTTGGACCAAAATACCTTGGACTAAATACCTCGGACCAAAACCTTGGTTTTCCAACATGTACACGCTTTTCCTCCTGTGAAAGTGCGTGTATACGTATACTCTCCTTTTGTTCTGTTAACCCACGTGTATACGCTCTTTTGCTACAATGAACCCGTTTATACAACTTAACATACCTAAAAATGTCCTTTTTATTCAACTTCTTGATTTTGATCTGTAGTCCTTTTTTCCTTCATCCTATTATTTTGTACCATTACTTTGTTCCCTCTGAATAGACCTGTTATAATGTGATTTTCCATTGTACATTACTTCTGAACTGATTCCTTTGAATTTCCCTACATTTTGTCACATCTGTAAATGCAACTTCCATGCATTCTGTCACATCTGATATCTCTCCTGTAGATTCATCTAGTTACATAGATTACCATATACAAGTGAGTTGTTCTGCTATAAGTGGGTTGTCATCAAGTACAACACATGCATCATAATGCCAACAATCTCCCCCTTTGGACTTGATGGCAACCATGTTGGTGTTGATTACTGGAAGCTGTAGAAACTGTTAGAGATAACAAGCAACACCAAAATACTCTCCCCCTTTGACATCAAGGGAAAAGGGTGGACCAAGATATTCTCCCCCTTTGATATCAAGGGCAAAGGGCTGACAAAAATGAAGACTTTCATATCTGAATAGCTGAATATAAACATTGATCATGCTCCCCATAGGCACATGCTGAATTCTTTGATTAAACTCCCCCTTTGTACATGCTGAGGTTCACTATATCATCCATGCTCCCCCTGAGCACATGCAAAGTCTGCAAAAATATTTTCCAAAAGAATAACATGACTCTATACTCAACTATGTAAATTTGAACTTCTTATCACCAATGACTTATACATACATCAATCTCCCAACCAAGTGGGGATATACCAAATTTGACTCATCTACCCAAACAAGTGGGGATATACCAAATTTGACTCATCTACCCAACCAAGTGAGGATATGCAAATTATTTATACATGACTGAAATATAGCAATTATTACATCATCCTTCCCATGCATAGTGGGGGTACAAATTACATCTTATGACCAAAAAGGACTCATTAAAATATTATGACAGACATATTATGGGCCTTTGTATGACCTTTTCATTAAATGATATGCATGTCATTATAACAAAGACCAAAGATCTAAACAATACCATGAAAGTCATCAGCAACTATCATACACCATATATGATCTGCTCCATAAGCATCTATCAACAACATCCAATCCAACAACCTGTGTATGTCCATCATCTGTTCCCAATATATGACAATGTAAATATCGTCAACCTATGACAAAGTATGCCGCATATAGATATCAACTCATCCTATTGATCTCATCAAGATCAAATTTCTTCGTTTCTTTAGTATAAAGAGCCTTATCATAACCTTCCATGAATCAACTAAGCATATGTCATATCTTCAAGCAGTAACACAAAATCATATCATATGTATGTGAAAACACCATAGTCATCATCTATGATCATAACATCATCATCAAGAACTGCATGATCTTTCCACAAGAACCTTCAATATATCAACCATGTATCATCACTAGGGAACATCCCACATCTGATAAGCATCAACCATGATAATCAACATATTGGATTATCAAACCTATCATCATAAAGTAACAAGTCATCATCATTATGTGACTAAGAAAGCCATGTCTCTGAATATCCATGTCTTCAAATAGCTATGTCTTCATGAGACCTATAATAACACCATACCCTTGGCCAACCAACAATATTTATCAATATGCAACTTAAGTAATCATCCATGTATCCAACATAATGTGTATCCATGAGCTCATAGTCATTTGTCAAGCTTTCTTGATACCATCAACAGTAGCAATCCTTAACCATGTGAGAGCCAAGAACTATAGGAATCCTGTATCATAACTACACCATATGAACTTTATGCACCTTTGAAGGCATGATGACATCAACATAAAAGAAATGAGTGACTCATCATCAATTAATGAAGTTGTGTACTCAATATTTGTACTTCTACTTTTCCTGTAAGAAACATCTCATATGTACTGTATGCATCATCAAAAGGTTATCCACAATCATCCATAAATCTGATCTGAATAACAACTAGGTGGCTCAAGTAATATAAGTATCATCTGAGATTTCACCATATGCAACTCATGACTGCAGATAACATGATGTATCATTTAAACACTTCAGCAACATAAGTACCAATGGCTTCTAAACATAATGCCAACAATGCATTGTTATAAGCATATGCTCCCCTTGAACCTGTGCCAACTGTTCATTGTCAGATCTGATCATTGCAAATATCAGTAAGAATCATCAAGGAATCATCATAAATCAGATATACATCAACTTTTTAACAGCTTATGAGGACCAACACATTTTCACATATCATTAGTAGATTGTAACCATCATCAAACAGAGTAGATAATTGACTGAACCATATCAGACCCCTTTTCCTGAGTTTGTCCCGCTTCTTTTTCCTCAAACTAACATATACACGACTGTGCAGCTTCGAACTTGCGTATATATGCAACTTGTCTTCATGAAAATTGCGTATGGGAATTAGAACACTGAAGTTTCACACTTTCATCTCCCCCTGAGTCTGTTATATCTGTACACTGTGATATGCCACATCTTTCTAACTGTAGTTCCTTCTTCTTCCATATCTTCGAGTGCGATGATGTTTTCTCCTTTTGGTATGGCGACCAAAATTTTCTCCTACATTCCTTTGCTATATGTCCAAACTTGTTACATGAATAACATCTTACATGTTTCATATTCCTTCTATAGCAGTCAATGGCTTTGTGACCAAACATATTGCAAGAAAAACAATATCCCTTGAAGTATCTAGAGGCTGATGATGTTTCTGTGTGACGGTTATTAGCTTGAACCATTCTACTTCTCCATATTGCTGCAACATGTCCAAAACTATGACATATAAAACATTCAACATTATTCATCAGAGGAGAGAACTGATTATCACTTCCATAGTTAGGAGTAAATGATTTTTTTTGAAGACTTTCTTTCCTTGGTTGTTTATGGGGTCTACCTCTTATCTCCTTGTTGAGCATTTCAGATTTTGCACTAGATTTCTTTGCTTCAGTTTGTGAGCTATATTCTCCTTTAACATCTTCATGAAAACCAAGACCATATTTGATGGTAGGAGACCTTTGACTACCAAGAATATCATCCAAAATATTAGTACTATCTTGAAATCGTAAAAGTTTATCCTTTTCATCTAATTTACCTTTTAGGATATTTACCTCAACTTGATATTGCTCTTCCTTTTCAAGATACTTCTTCTTCATGATTTCTTCAACTTTTCTTCCTTCTTCTACTTGTTGCCTTAATTCGAGAAATTCATTTTCTTGTTCTTCAAATGCTTGGAGTAGTTCTTCATTCCGCTTATTTGTTTTTTTAGGATCTTCTTTTAGAGAGAGGATCTTAGCTTCAAGACTTTCATAGTGACTGGATCTATCTTTAAGTCTCTTGATTGTTGTACTCTTTTTGCTCACTTCACTTCTTAATGATGTCACTTCATCCTGCAGCCTTTGACTTTCATCTTCTTTTTCTTTGTACTGCTTCTTTACTTTGTTTCCTTCCTCCAATTGGGCTTTTAACCTGGTAACTTCTTCTTTGTAGGCACATTCCCTTTTATCAATTAGATCCTTTTGATCTCTAATTGTGTGTGTGAGCCTTTTAAATTATGCCTCTATTTGATTTCTTTCTCTTTCACCCATAAGAGAAAATTCAGTTGTTACGCTGTCACTTTCATTATCTTCAAATGAACATAGAAATGTATCACCATAGGACAAAAAATTCATACCTGATAATTCTTTTGCTTGTTCATCTTCATTCTGAGGTGATTTTGAATCTGAAGAGTTGCTTCCACATAATCCCTAATTTTCTCTCTCACTATCACTGTTCCTTTGAGATGCCTTTTTCTTTTGAGGTGCTTTCTTCTTTAGCTTCTTTCCCATTGTTTCTACGGATCTCCTTTAAGCGATCAAGCTTCTTGGTGGGCTCCAGTATTGTAGCAATAATGCTACAACTCCTAGAACTCCCTTCTTTAATTTTATCAACCCGGTAGTTCGTAACAAACTTGGAAGCGACGATGCTGTATGCACAAGTACTAGCTCTTGCCGCAGCTGTCACTTGGTCAGCTGGCACAAGTCCGCTAGGAGCTTAAGCCAACTTCTATGAGCTCTTAGAAGAAGCTTTTTAGTTGATGGATGAAAGCTAACTCGAAAGAAGCTAATCTAATTGCGAAAAGAAACTGAAAGCCAAAAAGAAACGCAAACCCTAGCAAACCCTAATTCTACCAGCTAGTCCTACTGATGCAAAGGAGAGAATGCAAACTACGAAAAGAGATGCCATTACTTCTAGGAAGGTAAAATGCATGTGTCTAAGTTATCACTATCTGAAGAAAACATCTTTTTGTATTTTTGATTAAGTTATTAGAATTATCATGCATGTGCTTTTAACTGGCTTTTCACTGTGCAGAGGTGGATCAAGGAGGAGAAATGCATGGAAGAGGTCAGGAAGGTACAGAGAGGGTCTAAGGGATCCCTAACATTCTTTCCAAGAGTTTCACAAAGTCTGGATGCCATGAAACCGTGTTTATGAACTTCTACAGGAAGTCTGCAGGGGTTTCTACAGGATGTTCTGTAATTCTTCTACAGGATGTTTCGAAATGGGATTTTGGAGCATGGATGGAGGGAAAAAGATGGAGGAATGAGTATGGAGGTGAAATAGGGGTGTGAAGAGGTCTAGGACTTGGTGGATGAGGCTAAGGAGCGATTGGATTTGTTCAAGGATGGATGAAGCGATGTTGCACAAGAAGATGAGAATCATGGCAAAGTAAGCGGATGAGGCAAATGTAAGGTAAGGTTTATAAGTGAAGGATGAAGTAGGTAGGTTGGATGGAGTATGGGCAGGTAAGGAAGGATAACAGGTACTCTGCAAGTGGTTTTTCAAACTGAACAAACAAAGACATGCAAGAAAACAAAGATCTAGTTATGCTACCCTAATATGATCTAGCTAACAGTAACAAGAATGGACAACAGCTTTATTTGCAAGGAAACCATGTACAACACGTGAGAAAGAACAGTCCAAAAGATCTGAATGCATGACTAAATCCTACCACTCTATTCCAAACATAAAAAGCTACTTTAACCATCAAAAGAAATCTAAATAACAAAGAAAGATCTAAATCTAGATAGCAGATTTTATTTTAAGAACGTAGCAAAACACATAAAGATAAACAAAGGAGGTACTGGGCGCTTGAGATGGGCCCAACCCCAAGAGCTACAGCCTCCAAAGAGAGATTTAGAGCTGGTGCAAAGCTGGATTCATCTTTATTGATCAAGAAATGAAGAGTTACATCAAAAATGTCCACAAGAAGGACTTGAAAATGAGCTGAAAGCAAAGCTAATCTATTGCATAAAAATCGAACTACAAACTAGCTAACTATTGGCTACAAAATGACTAACCACTAGCTACTATCTACTGGCTAACTAGCTAACCAAAATGAGGCCCTAAGCCTTCTTATTTATACAAATTGAGGACCCAACAGTCCTCCTAAACTTTAGGGACTCGGCTGCCCAAGACTTGTAGTTAACAGCAGTCCTACTTGACTTGCTTGGCTGCCCTTGTGTTGATTGATTTGGTGGCCTTTGAACTCTGAGATGATGGTGGAGAATTCGAGGTAAGGGCCCATAAATGAAGGGGACACCTTCCTACAAATCCTCTCCCTTGTCTTCCCACGAATTTGGCTGCCAAGTGCTCATTAAGACCTTCAATTTTGTCTCCAAATTGACCAAAAAGGCTACACAAAGCACCCATTAGACTTGTTGGCATAATGACTAACCAAATTCACTCTATTAGCATAATATAATAAAAAACATGCAATAAACTAATGAGAATGGTGGATTAAGTCAAATTAGGAGGTTGAATGAGCCCAAATAATTATCCATTTTTGGGGCTCATCACTTCTGCCAAAGGACCTGCTCTGATACCAATTGTTGGAAATAATACTGAGAGGGGGGGGTGAATCAGTATTTACAAATCAATAACTTTTTCATTTCCATGATCATATTTATATACGCTACTTCAGTGAAGGGAACTCGCATGTGCACACGACTGTTCTTAAGGCAACCAACGTATATCCAGTGAACTTAAGATTAAATTAATTCATCATATGTTGATCTTTCATCAGTGCATCCATACCTTATTAAACATTAAATAGTAACCATGTGCAGTAATAACAGAATATACCATCACACATAGGCAACACACATGAACACCAAGATTTAAGGTGGAAACCTAATGTGCATGAAAACCACTTGCTGCTGTCGTCTCTATTTTCTTTTAATAATAAGAAAATCTATTTACAATCTTGTATTGGTGCAGACTCATACTAGTACGCAGGAACCCACCTATAGAAGGCTACAACCTTCTCTCGTTTTCCCGCTGCTACTAGAAGGGAGCTACAACCCCCTAGCTCTTGTACTAGCCAATCCATTTACTAGTATGTAGGCATCGACCTACAGAAGGATCCAAACTTCACTCATTTTCCAGCTGCTACTGGAAGGGAGCTCCAACCCCCTGTCTCTTGTACTGGCTGATATGTTTACCAGTACGTAGGCACCAGCCTACAGAAGGCTATGACCTTCTCTCTTCCTCCAGGGACCACGTTTCATAAATTTTCAAACTGGATACTCCTGGAACACAACACCATAATCTGAAGGCCACGTTTCATCCAATTTTCATACTAGACCCATCAACAACATTGAAGCTCAAAATCATAACTGCAATACAACCATCAAATACATCTGCATCAACCAATCACTGAAACTCAATCATTACTCTCTGAATCAACTAGAACTAAATCAATCAATCAATGACATCCCATCATCACTAAAGCAAATCACAATCAATCAATCTGAACATTCAGAACACTGTGACTAGAATACAATCACTAGAACACAAAGCATAACCTAGAACTCTGCATCAACAACCAGAACCACTGTAACCTCAAAAGGCATGTGTCAAAATGTATACTCTCCTTTAATGAAGCAAACTTGCGTTTATATGCTACTTCCTTTAGTCCATCCTATGTATACTTCTAAAGATACAAAATCATAAAACCTTTGAACCACAAACTGTACCAATCAGTGACATTCTGAAGATCTACTATCATATTACAGAGTTCTAAATAGATAGCAATAAGGATCACCCTTATTTCTCAATCAATTAATCAATGAGACACAAACTTTTTATGCATTCAGTTTTACTTTTAGATCTAAGAAGACTTCATTGAGAGACAACAGTAAAACATTAGCACAGATCTGATAGATCAGTCATCCTTGAACATTAAGCTTTTATTTTGCATACTCTACTTGGAAGAGTCAAACTAGCGTGTATACACACCTTCACCAAAGTGAACCAGCATATAGATCTACAAATACTAACTTAAAACATCACAGCTATTCTAGACTCCAGAGATACCCAGATCATAACATTTACAAAATAAAACATGCGTTAGTATTTAGATCTAGACTATCCATGATCAAACCACATAATGATAATTCATTTCAGGCCTTATGATCCCGATCCATCATCCATCATCAACCATATATGTGCATCCTTAGTTCAGATCAAGCAAAGCATCAGAAACCCATAACCTGCATATTTGATCTAACACTTCATAATGTATTCAATACTTGCACACCATGGCCTAATGATCTTCTCCTCCTTATATAGTTTTAGGTCTTTCTCAATACCTTAGACCAAAACCACTTAGGACCAATACCTTGGACCAAATACCTAGGGTCAATACCTCAGACCAAATACCTTGGATCAATACCTTGGACCAAAATACCTTAGACTAAATACCTCGGACCAAAACCTTGGTTTTCCAACATGTACGCGCTTTTCCTCCTGTGAAATTTCATGTATACGTATACGCTCCTTTTGTTATGTTAACCCACGTGTATATGCTCTTTCGCTACAGTGAACCCATGTATACAACTTAACATACCTTAAAATGTCCTTTTTATTCAACTTCTTGATTATGATCTGTATTCCTTTGTTCCTTCATCCTATTCTTTTGTACCATTACTTTGTTCCCTCTAAATAGACCTGTTATAATGTGATTTTCCATTGTACATTACTTCTGAACTAATTCCTTTGAACTGCCCTGTATTTTGTTACATCTATAAACACAACTGCCAAGCATTCTGTCACATCTGTAAACACAATTGCCATGCATTCTGTCACATCTGATATCTCTCCTGTAGATTCATCTAGTTACATAGATTCATCTAGTTACCATATACAAGTGAGTTGTTCTGCTATAAGTGTGTTGCCATCAAGTACAACACATGCATCATAATGCCAACACTTGTGTACGCCAGAAATGTGCTTCTATTGGGTTACTACATATTTCTTCGTCTAATTCATTCCATATTATTGGTCTACGGGTTACACTCATGCTGGATTGATGAAGGATGCCTTAATTCCTTCCTTCCATCAGATCTTTTTCCATCAACTTCAACTCATTGCTCTGGGAACAAGGTCTAGAGTCCATTTGGAAGTACCTTAGGGTTTGTAGTCATCAATGGTAGACTCCTTCGCTATCGACAATGGGAAAACATCATTGTCTCATGATTGATAGATTCTTTCAAGTGTTTGACTCCATCTCATTTATTCGCCCTTGTTAGATTGTACTGGGTACCTTGGCTCTCATAATCATTATCGGTGAGTAGTCTCGTGTTTGTTAACAGTATACATCAATGATTGGTAATCAAACGATTTATCACATGATTGACTTCAAATCATTTATTCCCATTGTGTATAAATGTACAACGGTGGTCAGTGAAGACCTCAGGTTTGCATCAACATTTTTTGGTTCACTTGCTAGTCCCTCCTATTTCTGCCAGTGATACCATCCACTTTATATGTTGCAGTTCGTTACAACGACATCCTATATATTGGAACTCGTGTTGCGTGTAGTACCATTTGTTCCACTATTTGACTTGGTACTTTATGGATCAGCTTTATGACTTCAGTGATCATCTTTCTATTTTAGCATCATTGATCAATTCTTTATATGTGATATTGAGACGTGTACTTCTATGGATATGATCAGATGAGCCACTATGTATTTTCGGTCCTTTTATACTTGTATACATATTGGATCATCTTTTGTATTTGATATGCAGAAACGCTTTATTATCTTTGAGCATGGGTATGACAACCTCAAACAACAAATTTCTTTCTAATCTCTTCCACTGTCTTGGCAGGCTAAAATCTAGTGAACTCCTCTCAGGTCTTGGCATGATTCCTTCTATACACTTAATACTTTTTGGCCACCATGTACCCCTTCTGACCTATATATTAGGGGGTATATTTTATAGCACCATTTACCACCCTTGGTAGATTTGATGCTCTGTGTGATGGCCTAGGGAAACCCTTCCCTTCTAGACTTGGTCCAAATTCTGAAAAACACGTTTTAAATCCCATACGTTGTTTGGCCTGAATAAATCGCGTGTACACACAGGCCAGTCTATACCCAAACCACGTATATGTGTTAAACATTAAAAAATATATAATCTCCTTAAATTCAGGCGGATTTTATGGGTTTTACCTGTTACTCACCTACTGTAGCCCATGGCCCAACTGTTCCCAACTGAAAAATTAATTTGGAGAAGTATAAATAGACCTCCATGGGAAGGGCTAAGGGAGGAGAAAAAATTGGATATTGATATTATAGTTGATTACATCCCTGATGAAGTTTGAAGAAATCCCAGTGCCTTCTACACTCCCATGTCATAGGAAGCCTTTGTTTCCTTCTCAAGATGTCCTTCATCCCTTTATGACATCCTTTTGTATATCGATGGAGGAGGATTACTAAGGCTTGGGTAGGATGGATCTGGAGTAGGGTTTTGCTTGGAGCCAGTGGATGACTCAGGTTGTAGCTCTTCCATACTTTTTAGTTTACATCAATAAAGAGGTGTTGTTTTGTTCTTGATATTTAAGGTCTTAATGCATTAATCTATGTTATGATTTGCTTATGAATCTTATGTTAATGTTTATTTGCTTACATGATTATATGACCTAACACCTATATCATGAACATGATTTCTATTGATGCTTTTGTATATGATTTTATTGAATGAGTTACAGGTTATAAAGCATTGGAAGAAGTAGAGGGTTTGGACCCTACGGGAACGACCTCAAATGTAGGACCTCTAGGTAATACCTCTTCTTCCTGCTTCAGTAGTTTAAGTATTAGGACTGCCTGTTTGCAAGCCTCTTTATGTTGTAAGCCCTCTGCTCTATTGGGGTTCTCAACCCAAGACCCTAGGGTGCCTTTACTTCTAACAAAATTGGTGACTCTTTTGGGGAAAACATTCTTGTTTTTCCAAGAAAATCCACTCAAAGGGATCACTTCCTACCGGCTTAACCATGAAGCCTTACCATGAGGGTGTCAAGAGAATCAAACCGATGACCTCTCAATAGAAAATGTGCTTTAACAATAAGGATTCGACCAACTGACTTAACCCTCGAGGCTATACATAAAAATATATTAATAACAAAAGAAACATCTTTAATGTGGACAATGTAATCCACAGATAAAATATCTCAATGCACATCTTATGCAAAACATTTTAATGCCAAATACGCTTACATTATATATATTTTTTAAAAATTGTGTATATGGCATATAAAGCAATTGAACAAAATAAGTTTTTATGATTAAAATGTTTGTAGTCTCATTATTTTACAATTTGGTCCTTTTTTGGATATTTTTTTGGCCAATTTTCCATGTAATCCAACAAAGATTTTTGGACTTACAAATTTAAGTTATGTACTATATACAAGATTAAAAAAAATAATTTAAATAATGAAAAATTACACATTGTATATATAGAGAGAGATAACCACTACAAGTTCATTGGGATGTATCAAGAAATGAGAGGGATGTAATTTTTTTTCAAAATTTTCACTCTAAAATAGGTTTTCCCTTGAAGAGATTTGATTCCTCTCGATCCATTCCAACTAGGATATTTAGTTTAGACATTATATTAGCTCATATAGCACCAAAATTATCCATTGGAATCCTCATGCATAAACTTTGTCGGCTGCCTTGAAATATAAAGATGGATCTCTGGGTTGATAGATTAGTGTTGAGTACTTGATTGTTCTTAAAGCAATAAATAGTGTTGACATTTTGGCATATTTTCCGGGTAGGTTGTCAAAAGAATTTTATCATACTAATGACTGGTTGTAGATGCATTCCTGATTCCTTGAGGCTTGGATATTGAATATAGAAGGTTAGAATCTACACACGCACCCTTGAATAAACTTGTGGTGGTGTCTACCCTTGATTAACAATTTCAAGTCATTTAGAGTGCATGACTATGAAGGAAAATAAAGATAAAAATAAAAAAGAAATAAATCCAAAAACCATTTTTGTGAGTAACAAAACCAAAGGTTTAGTTCTAAGCCTTGGGCTATTGACCTTCATAAATGATATTGTATGAAAAGTAGAGTCTCAAGCTTTAATAGGACCCCAATCAGGAAGATCTATTAAAATATTTGTTTATGTCATTACTCATGTGGTAGAATATTGTTTTGTTGTGGAAGTTGAGATTCTTGAACAAATCTTGGGATTAGAAGAAAAATAAGAAATGATATTTCAATATCCATCATTACATCCCAACATTCAAATTAAAAGTGAGGGATATTCTTGAAACTTAAGAGAAGGAGGAGGAGAAACAGGTAACCTAAATTTCGGACTTTTTAAACAAGATATTCCTATAACAATAGTATCAAGGGAAGGAATTGTGATTCCTGACTTAGTATTTATTGTAAGGCCTAAACCAAGCCCATTTCCTCAACACAATACCGGTTTGTTTCAACTAGTACCTCCTGACTTTGAAATCCCAGATGAATAATGATTTTTTTTTTACCATATGGAAGGATAGGTAAATACATCAACCACACCTACTTCAAAAATATAGTTTCCTATTATTGGTCCACAAGAAAATGCACCCATTAAAGCCATACCATTTCAAAGTCTTCCAAACTTCCATGGTATGGCCTTAGAAGACCTTGATGCATTCTTGTTTGAATTTGATGTTTTATGTCAGAGGTATGATTACACCACTGATTCGCAGAAATGAAATTCCCCCCCTCAACCTTGAAGGGAGAAACATTACGATGGTTCATGGGATTAGGAGGTGGTACCATTAATTCCTGGGATCAATTGAAGGAAGACTTTCTTACAAAATATCAGGACTACTACATATCCAGGGATCTAAAAGAATAAATACTCAAGATGAATTTAAAGGAGTTTGAGAAATTAGAAGAATGTATGTAACAATTTCAATATAACCTCCAGAGGTCACCATATGCTACCCTTCCTAAGGAATTATTGAAAACTACCCTTATTAGAGGAATGGAATATGAATGGTTAGAAACATTCAATTTAATGGGGCAAGGAGATATTACTAAGGAGGAATATAATGATATTATTAAATTGTGTATTAGGTGCTTTAAAGAAAGCATGGACTACGGGATCCATTGAGCAGAACCAACAAGGCTACTAGCGGAGGAGTTACAAGGGCATAAATTGGTAACTTGTTAGAAAATTTGAAAACTAATATATTGAGTACTTTGACCACGCAGATGGACAATTTTTAGGTAGAAACAAATAGGCAGAGGCCCTGAAAGCATTGGAAATCTTCTATCCTTGATGTCATCTGAAGCATGCCTATAAGGAATTTCCACTAGATACTATTGAAGTCTATGCTATCTCTGCAAAGGAGCATGCAACGGATCACTACTAATCCTTGTTAGGATTAAATTTTTTTTATAAGGAAGATGAGGAAGAACCTGAACCAACATATTTAGTGGCCTAACGATGACAATCTCGTCCCCCAGGTATGAATTAAAACTCTCTTGTGTTCTTTCCTAGTCAATATAATCAACAACAATATCCTAGACCAACTTGGTAGAGTCAACAATATCCTGGAACATCATGTAAAAATCAACCATACCCAAAACCATCTTGGTCAAATCATCCATACCCTCGGTCTACATGGAAAATTCAATAGTACTTTGGAACACCTTGGCAAAACATGTAATACCCTTTCCAATGGCTGAATCTGGGTGCGCAGGGGCCAAGATGACCTCAAAACTAGTAACACCCTTTTGAGCCAACCGACCAACCTCTAGGGGAATTACCTCAGTTATAGACATCATCACAATTGCAACCATCCCAACCGTAGCTTCAATTACCTTCGAATACCCTGCCATTTCTACACCCTTAACTACTCACAAAACCAAACCCCAAGCCAAACAATCGTCTTGTTCAACTTTTATAAATATCATAAACATTCGATTCTTGTTTCTCCCATTTTGAATGTAATTGGATTCAATTACAATCAGGGAAAAAATTTGTTTTAGAAAATTCCTTAAAATATTATGAAAAATTAGAAAACAAAAAACATATTAAGGAGCAAGATCAAGTTTAGACTAAAATATTTTCAACGGCTACGACCTATGGTGGGTCAAAATCACCTATGACGTTAACATTGGACCTTTTTCCTAAATCTACCAGAAGACTGACAATAACTAAGGTTATAGTTGTTTCTCCTCCATTTCTAGAAATATTGACTGTAATGAAACAACCAACTTATCCATAATTTGATTTAATAGGTGAATTATAAAATATTTATGTTAAAATTCACATCTTGTAGGTTATTAGAGATGTGCCTATTTATGTAAAATCTATTAAGGATTTTGTTTTAAGAAGCCTAAGAATCCCCCTACCATCGATGTGATTGGAAAACTATCTGATTTAATTTTAGGGAGACAAATTCCTACAGAATATGAAGATCCTGGAAACCTTGTAGTTTTTGGGAGATTCTATTAATATTATTGCATTAAAATATTGTGCTTTTCTCAAAATACATGAGTTAATACTGACCCCCACTATGCTAGAACTAGTTAATTGGCGATGGAATTGGAGTCTATATGGATGACTTCACCCCTTATGGTGACAAATTTGAAGAGAATGTGGATATTTTGGAAAAATTTCTTATCATATGTATAGAAAATAGACTATGGCTCAATCATGAAAAATTCCATATGATAATAACAAAGGTGTAGTTTTGGGACACTTTATTTTTGCCACAGGCATTCAGGTAGACCCTACAAATATCGAGGTAATTCTTAGACTTCCTATCCCTCGAACACCAAAAGAGGTACACAATTTTCTTGGTTATGCTAGTTATTATCGATGATTTATAACACATTTCTGAAAGATTTCAATTCCTTTATATATGTTAACAAGGAATGTTGAATTTTTTTGTACTGATAAGTGTGATAATGTTTTTGCAGAATTAAATAAATTACTATCAACAACTCCAGTGTTACAAGGTCCTAATTGGACACTCTCGTTCCACATATCATCTAATGAATCTTATACGATCATAGGAGCAGTGCTTGGGAAGGAGGAAAACAATAAGCCCTATGTTATTTATTACATCAGCAAAAACTTAACAAGAATAGAGCTAAATTACACTGTGAGTTCATGGCTATTCTCTATGTTGTTAATAAATTCCACCATTATATTACTATTTATCCTACTTTTTTATATACAATTCACTTTTCCATTAAGCATTTAGCTAATAAACCAATTACTAATGGTAGGGTGACTCATTGGCTACTTTTGTTATATAAATTTGACATCACTATAAAGGATAGGCTAGGAAAAGAGAATTTCATGGTAGACTTCTTATTGAGTATTTCGCCTACAAGTGATTCATCCCCTATGGAAGATCAACTTCCAGACAAAATTTTGTAGTATCTGTTAAAACACCATGGTATGTTGATATTGAGAATTATCTAGCAGCTAAAAAATTACCTTCATACTTGTCTCCTAGAGAGAAGAAATAGATTATTCAGCATAGTGCTCAATTTTCTTGGATCGATGGCTATCTTTTTCATATGGGAGCATACCTTCAGATTCATAGATGCATAAGGGAAGATAAGATTTATTATATTCTTAAAGCCTGCGACAATGAGCCCTATGGAGGTCACTTTGTTGATCAAAGAACAAGCCCTAAAGTACTGCAAATGGAATATTTTTGGCCGACAATATTCAAGGATGCCAAGAGGTATGTTTAGAGTTGCGATAATAGCCATACATCCCATTCAATCCGATGAAATTCCTCTTTAGGTGTAGTTGGTGATAGAACCATTTGAAAGATGGGATATGGATTTTGTGGGCCTTATTAACCCTCCTTCAAATGATAAATCATATATTTTGGTTTGTATAGATTATGTGACAAAGTGTGTAGAAGCGACAACTATTTCCAAGGTTATAGAAGATGTAGTCATAAATTTCTTGTTTAAATTTTTACCCAATATGGTCTACCTAGAGAACTCATCATCAATGGAGGATCACAGTTTATAGCTCATAAAATCTCTACAACCTTACAAAAATATCATGTTAAACACAAAGTAACTTCGCCTTACCATCCGCAAGTGAATGGCTAAGTTAAGAGCACAAACAATGTTTCGGAAAATATTCTAACTATGACAATGGTTTCTAATAATTGAGATTGGGCTTCTAAACTTCCCGAAGCCTTATGGGCTTATCGTACGACTTGGAACAACACCACTGGATTCTCACCCTACCAGCTTGTATATGGTAAAATTCCAATCATTCTAATCGAGTTCGAAATTAAGACTTTTAAGACCGCCTGAGAAGTCGACCTGGATCTTACATAAGCACAAAAAAAACGCCTATAATAGATTAATGAACTAGACAAAATGTTCCTTGCTTCCCTCCAACAAAAATGTATAATTCAACAATAAATGGCTAAATGCAATGATTTCCTTATTAAAAGAAAGACCGTTCAGAAAGGAAATTGACACTATTATATGATTCCAGGTTTTAGGACTTCCCAGGGAAGTTTCAAAATAGATGGTTAGGCCCTTACAAGGTTAGTGAAGTATACGATAATGGAATTATGCAACTCACCACTATCAATGACTTTGGTATTTCCTTTCATGCCAATGATCATCAGTTACGCATATACCATCAACCAATCACAATGGAGTCTTTTCTTCACAAAGTTAAAAATGATGCAAAGTTGCAAATTGTAGGTGGGAAGGGGGAAGCCCCCACACCTATGACCAGGTGAATTCTTTCCTTTTCTTTTCTATTTGAAAAAAAAAAAAGAAAAATAAATAAATAAGAGATTGAATATTGAGATTTTTTCTTTTGTTTTATTGTTTGACTACTTTCCTTTTTTTGATTGAATTTGTTTTTCTTTTTATGAGTATTACTTCCATGAATAATTGATTTTGTCTTGAGTCGCTACAATCCTTACCTAAGTCACACATGTTGTTTCCTAAGTCGTAGTTGTTATAACTTAAATTATCATTGTTGTTACCTTTGGTACAATCGCCATTCCTTTATTCAAAATTTGAACAAGAGTATTGCTATTATGTCTTTGCAAGATATTTGGGTAATTAATCTTTTTACCCATATTTAGAATGATTGTGATTGATTGAAGAGATTTTCCTTTTCCCTTTACTCACTTTCCCATTTTTTACAGCGATTTTCCTAACACTTCAAATGATTATTCCATTCACGTTGGTTAATTTTCAAGTACCTTTTGGGAAATATGTATTAATTATTATTAAGGAAATAGTGGCATGAATATGGAGGCTCATTCCCATACAAATATATATTAAACAATAAAAAAATAACTATAAAGGCGTTAAAGATTATGTTGGGCTTTTGTGTTATTCCCTGAAACACTCCATCTTACTTCACATTCAAACAATCATGATAGAGGGATAATGATGAGAGATAGGTTCAAAAACCAAACCTATGAACTAAATAATGTGCTCAAAGGAATACAAAATTTGTATCATCCACCTTCCATCATTTAAAATTATTATATACACTAAATCTTTAATAGGAAGTTGGAAGCACAAGCAAACCCGACAGGGTAGTGAACAATCCTACTGGCAGCGGGGCCATACTTGTATTGTATGATTTTTTAATGTATCTTTAATTTTTATCAATGTGGTTCTTCTCAGAAGTATGCATATTGGGTACTCATTTGATGTGGAATTTAATTTTGCATCTAATGAGTGTTTGCACTTGAAATTTAAATAAATCTGTAAGAAGATAAGCCAAAAATACAATTAAAAATACAATTAAAAAAAGTACCTTTTTTATTTTACTTCTCCAAAATATTTACATGAACCTCTTTTTAAAGTTAAAGGACTTTGTTTGGATTACATCTTATGTACATGAAAATTTTGTGGGAAATTTTAGGCTAAAATTTCCTCTAATGAGAAGTGGGAAGAGAAAACCTTGCACCATTAGAAGAACAAACCTTAGTGCCCCACTCTAACATCCCTCAGGATAAATTACTCATTCTAAGACTATTCAAGATGAAGCTTCACAGGTGGAAGATGTTATAGTTGCATGCACTCCATTTGAACTGTCTCCACCTAAAACTTCATCATTAGAAACCTTGGTTGCTTAAAAGTATATTAAGGTAGAGAAGCACATTTACTCTTTCATGGATATCTTACCTTAAGGGAGGATAAGGTCAGCTCGATTCTCTAAACTACACCAAGGAGTCAGTTCATCCCCTCTCATTGTAGGTTTTAACCTTGTACAGAAATTATCTGCATACAAATTCTAAAACATAGAAAATAAACAATGCGAGAGCATAACACATAAAACACATATACATAGAGATTTTCCTCGGGATCCCAAAACTGGGACTACCAGATTGATCTTTCATTATTTTCTTTTCAATGTTACAATACATATTTATACATGCCTAAGCATCCAATACCATGGACTGAAAACCATAGGTAGGTTCGCCCAACCTAATATAGGGAGCAATTTTTTTTTTCCCGGGGCGCTGCCCCAGACCCCATAGTGGGGGGCTACCTGCCCCCTCAGAAAGGGGGGGGCGGCGACCCACCTGCTGTGCAATCGCCACAACAAAGGGGGGGCTCCGCCCCCCCTCTAACCCCCCAATTCACTACATAGGTTAGTCTTGGAAAGAATATAACACAACCTAGCACTCATGTCTCTAGGGAAGTTGACCTCTGTTTAAGGAGAAATAGATTTAGCAGAGAAAGATTCTAGTGAGAAAGGAGAAAATTGTTAGGATCAATCCATGCAAGAATTACTAGAAATAGTAGTAACTTTGAGTCAGTTAGATTATAGGAAATGTCAATTGATTTACAATATAAATGAGAAAAAGTGCATGAAAAGGAACAAGACCTTGGAAAAGTTAAAGAATCACGTGAGGATAATTTGGACCAAATTTCTTAGAATATTGAAGATGCATAGTTACTAGAAAAGATGGATTCAAATCAATAAATACCTAATGTGGAATTGTAGTAGACATTAGAAAGGGTGGAAGATTTTTTGGAATCTTTGAGTATGGAGGAAGAAACAACTATTGTTACTCAAGATCATTTCATTGATCCTTTAGTTGATATATCTCAGGAGTTTCCCACTCATCTCTAAAAAACCATAGCTTCAACTTCCCCCATTGATTCGCCTACTGCCACAATCCATGAACCTTCCACTGATTTTGTAGCTACGACAGTGCAAGAACATTCTACTAGCTCTACAGTTGCAATAGTCAAAGAACCCTCTGTTGATTCTCTTGCTGATGAAGTTAAAGAACTTTTTGTTAATTCCCCAGTTAACAAAGTTAAAGAGCCTCTTATTGATTATTTAGTTGATGAAGTTCGAAAATCCCTTGTTGATTCCTTAGTTACTATTATTCAAGACCATTTTATTGATTCCTTGACAATTATGTCACAGGAACCCTTGATTGAACCCTGTGCTGACTCTTTAGTTGATATGGTTTTTGATACTTTTATTGATTACTTGGTTATTACAACTCAAATGTTTTCAACTAATTTTTCGGCCACTGAAATTCCTGCATCCCCTGTCAATTGTTCCAAAGTGGAAGCCTATCACTAGTAGAAAATGAGAAATTAGTCACTAGGTGAATAAAAATGTTAGTCACCGCAAATTTTGCATGTGAAATACTATAAAAATTGGCAATCTTAAGTTACCCAACTAAAAATGAATAACATAAATGACCAATTTAGTCCCAGGTTAAAATATGCAACTAGCTAATAAATAATGCAACTAAAAATGACTAACGTGAATGACTAATTTAGTTTAGGAACAAAAATATGACTACCTAACAAGTACTACAATAATACAAATCAATTGTTTATGTTAGTAATTTTAATTGTGCATGTAAAGTTCAAGATGATGAATGAAGATCCATGTGAATAGAACCTATTCAAGAATATTTTCGTAGAACAAAAACTTGAGAGTGTTCTTGGGTTTGTAAAATAAAAGCATTTCAAAACTTAATTAAAAAAAAACTTAATAGTGTGCCTAATTTTTTTACAATATAAACATACATATCAAAACCTTCCATGGAAATAAATTTAACCTCTATCTCTAAGGACTCTTATGACTACCTCAAGGTGCGAGGCAAACTCTAATGTGATTGGTAGAAATATAGTTCATAATGTTTTGTCACCTATAAATGCAACCTTAATTCAAGAAGCCTACATAAAAATTATAAGATAATAGATACAATTTTTAAAGAAAACATGTACACATATTTAAGTATATATAATGTAAACACATACTATAACTTCTTTGTGCCATGAGTTCAAACGTAGGGTCATGTGTCGTTATGGGAACACAAGGTGTTTGGAAAAAGAGCCACATGAATAGAACCTTAGTCACTCCAAGACCAAATATGATATTGAACTTAGTATGTGGATCTCAATGTGATAAGTTCACCACCGAGTGATAACCCTATTTTACTTAGTAGTATTTAAAATGAAATAAGGAAGATGCAAAGAATTGTAGGTTAAACACTTTCCACTCAAATGAAAAAACCCAAATAAAAAGGGTCAGCACATCGTAGGGGCTTTAAGGTCCCAAAGAGGATTTCTATTTTCTTGGAATTCAAAGGAAAATAAGTAAAAAATGCAAGTGAGGAAGGCCTTTTCAAATGTCCTTAGTGTCCATTGTTTCTACTGATATTTATCTACCTATCCCCTACAATAAAAAATGTCGTGCGCAAAGAGATATAAAATGAATTTCCGTGAAAAGTGGTGGTAGGAGGTCATTAGTGGATCCTTGCAAGAAGCCCAAAATCCAAGTCCATCCCAATGAAAATGGAGATGTGAACCCCAACTCCACATGTATTCTCATTCTCATTTTTCTAGTTATCCATCTTTTATTTATTTCTACATCTACTTGTTTCTATTGGTAAGCCTCCTAGCTTGGAATTTGATAGAGTAAAGTGGTTTTGCGTGAAAGAGGGGTGGATTAGGGACACTTATTATCATTCCCTTCATGTTTCTTTTAGGGTAAATGACATCTGAATGTTGCAGTAATTGCTATGTTCTTCCTTTTGTGGGTGTGTATTGTAGTTTTTTTCTAAGGTTTCATTTCCACTATTACTAAGAGGTGGGGTCTTTATATGTGGCTTAAATAGCTTGTAAGGATGCACCACACATAGCTTTTGGTTAAATTGCGAGGACAAGGTCGGCCAAAAAGAAATCACCCAAAAATTGCACTTTGGCCCAAACCACTTACTTATGCTTCTGAAGAAGTGAAGCTTGATGGTTGGCTAAATGACATGCCACCATATTCACTAGATAACCACAATCCCAATGAAAAATTTCCCCCTTTTGTAGCTATGATCTACCATTTCAAAATTATATCACATTCCCCACAACTGATATGGCAAGTAATGCTGGGAAAAAATCAAGGAATAATAACCAATATATATATATATATATATATAGATATATATATATATATATATATATATATATATATATATATATATATATATATATATATATATATGTTGGTGGAATGAGTAGCTAGGTTGTCTTCATACCCACATGACACAGGATCGATTCTCGTCTTTTGCCACTATAATCTCAAGGTGCAACCACATAGCCCCCCTTTCATGGTGCACATGTAAGCTGAGTTTTTAACTTGTGACCTGATTGAAGCACAAACACTTTAGCAGTGCATTCACTGGCCAACATGTCGCACCCTTGAGGGCTTCAAGCAACAATACTATTATTTGTAAGAAAATAACAATTATATTTAAATGAGTGAATCACATGTGTTGTAAAAATGAATTCTTTATTCAATTTATGTGCCTAGAGAGAGTTTCTTACTTAAACACTTCTTGATATCATGATCTGTACAAACATACTTTTCATGTTGATGTTTAGTGATGAGAAGCAATTAATAATATTTTAGAAGATGAGATAAAAATTTTGTGTGATTATTAAAACAATATGTCTGAGAGGTGATTTGTGATGTGATTTTAGAGATTGAAATCAATGAAGTTCACTAGAAAAGAAGTGTCATATCAGGCCTACCTTAATTTTATTTTTTTCATTTAGTCTTCACTTAACCTGTAATGATAATATCAAGATAGAGAATTTGTTTTTAACTGACTCAATCATCACTTTCACTGCCTAAGTGAAAACTTTTATTTCCTAGAGGATTCATAATAATTCAACTAACATGTATCATTAGATTTCATGTCACAAGTATCCTATTTTGGATGTTTTGACAAACTTTCTTTAAGGAGGATAAATGTGCCTATTTTATTTGAGATTTAGTTTTACAGGCTGTCTATTATGTTGAAATCTAAGTTGTACCAAAACATCCTTAAATGGTCTCACAACCTAGCCATTACATTAAAATCTGAGTTGTACCAAAACAACATCTAAAGGAGACAATGTGAAGGAGGACTATTTTTAGCTCTAAAGATTTTGAAATTTGTGTGGTATATTTCTTGCATGTATAACTATTAATAATAGCTGAAATTAGCTTCTAGCTCAAGCTTAGCTTCATAGGATCTCTATTATTAACGTCTATTATACCAAAACATCCCTAAAGGTGATTTTCATTGTGTAGAAAATATCCTGGTGTGAACTTGTAGGAGTCTTCTTGGCTCTAAAGCTTTCAATTATGTGTGGTTTATTTATGAAATATAGTAATATTTGAAAGTAGCTACTACTTTAGACCCATATAAACCATAAGTTTTGATCACATTGACATTTTTTGTATGGAAATCCAGCAAAATGTTTAACTTACTGTTTGTTGTCTTTGATAATATAGCTCATTTGTTTAACACACATCCACCCATAGACCTAAAATATCCAAAACTATTAAAACAATATTGTGGACAAAAATGTAAACAAAGTAGTCCAATTTTCAAGTAAGGAATTAAAAAAAATAAAATGATTTATTAGGCTTTTAAGAGGTTGAAATTGTTATAAAATTTAAAACAAAATCTGTATTGGATTTTTACATTACATTTTTTTTTGCACTAAGTTGTTTGAATTAGTATTGACATTTGATTGTTAATATGATATTTGTTGATATTAATTTGTGTAGTAGGCTCATATGATGTAAGAAATTTCACTCTAATATATATTTTCTCCTTTGGTTTCCATGTACTAAAACTCATACTCATACTCACACTTTGGTGTTAATTGGTATGTGTGGCTTTTATCTGTGCCTTTTCCTACCTCCCACACCTTTGTACCACTTTTTCCTCCCTATAATGCATAATTATTGTGTTTATTGCATTCATAATCATAATACAAAATGGAGTCTGCAGATAGACACTTCCTATGTGTTATGCCATGAAATGAATATATCATGACTTGTGTGCACATTGGTGTCATGTTTCAATATTGTACACATTGTTATTTGATAGAGATTGGTCATGTTATTACCTTTAAGTTCACTCTATTGAGAAATGACCTTATTATCTAGCCCGTGTACATACACAAAAATTAGATGCACACCCTTAACATCTCCCTTGGTCGGCCAGAGTGGGCTCTCATTGACTTAGGATTGAGACCAATCACTAGCTTCCTTTCTTGAATAGGGGTTCTTTGCTACTTGTAATATGATCACCTCATCTTAAAATGACCCATTAGATATGAGATCAAGGGGTATTTAACTACCTCTATTGTGATTCAATTGGTTCCCTCCCCACATTCTTTTGGTACCTTGATTAGAGATGTTTAATTTTTTTTATGAGGGGGTTTCTTAGGTTCATCTCATAGTCCCCTCATGGTTCTCCCCTTCCAAATATTTGGGAGAAGGATCAACTTTTTCTTTCTTTGTGTTCATCTAGATGAGGTAGTAAATAATAAACTTGCGATTAGAATTTCAAATTCATTGATTTAGAGTTTATTTCTTCTAGTTCAAACTATTATTTCATAAGCACTTGGTCACACTGCTACCCTTGAGTTTACATATCTATCTGGTAAAATTGTGGTGTTAGTTTTAGAGGTATGTTGTCAGTAAGGGTAATTGATGAAACCTTTCTCCCTCACTTTTAGTTTTTCTTGATTGAAAATGGAATGTGAAACTTTATCAAGGGAATTTAAGTGCAATTATTTATATTAAAGATGGAATATTCACATTATATCAAAACTGGGCTTATCTATTAGCCACATAAGTTCTAATTTTCTCATCTGTATTAGACTTCTTGCACAATTCCTCTGAAGTATATATGACTAGTTTGAGTTCTATTCATGTATAAATATACAAATGTCAAAAATAAATGACAATGAGAAGAAATGACAAAAATTGGTTTTTTGAGACACTTCTATTCATAACAAATCTGAATCTTACACTACTACTATCTTAGCTACTATATTTTATTTGTGATGTTTGTCATGAAATGGATGCTCAATGTGGGAAATGTAAAACATATGCATGATAAATTGCTGTCATTAATCAAGCTATAGAATCCCACATGAACAATTTTGAAATTGTATTTGACCATCATCACTAGTTTGGATCATCTTGAATTTTAAAAGATTTTGACATCTTGTAAAACTGCATTGTTGATACGACACCATTTTACTAGTGTCCTATGCAATTCCTCCCTTATATTCACAAAGAAAGGTCTAACTTCATCCATAATGTGTCATTTCCCTCTATTTTACCTCTTGTAGTCCACTTTTCATATATAACACATGTACCTTTGGACTTTGATAAGTGTTTTAGCAGTACGAATTTTCGCAATATGTAGGAATCATGATTTTTTCTTAAATTAGTTTTTATTGTGAAGTTTACAATCCTTGAACCTTTTGCATTCACAATGTTTTTAATTTTTACATCTTGTATTTCTTCAAATTTGTGAGTCTGTAAGTGCATAGTAGGCTTATAATATCAATTTATGATTTGTCAAATATGGCCCTATTATGTATATATGTAGTAGATTATAGTGTGATAATATTACTAACTGTCTATTATTTTTGTATGATATGAAATAGCTTTGAACCACCTCAACCTTCAGGAGGGTCACAAAAGCTAATAACTAATGACATTATGGCCTATCTCAAAGAAGTTAAAGGAATATTTAAGGATATGAGGGATAAGTATTATGAGTTTCTTGAAGTAATGAAATATTTTAATGCACAAAGGTTCACAATTGATATTTTATATAATATTAGTAATGAGTAGATTTAGCTATTCATTATTTATTTGAGAGGGGCCTGCATTATTGACCTAGTTTCGTTTCCGTTCAGGGTCAATAAAACTGATGTTATTTCCATGGTGAAATAAGTGTTTAAAGGGCACCACAATCTTATTTTAGTCTATAACACCTTTCTTCATAAAGGCTATGAAACTACATTCCAATTTGAGGAGGAACCTGCACCAAAATACCAACCAGTTGAATTTGTTTAGGTAACGAGTTATGTCAACAAAATTAAGGTAATTTAATTAACCAATTCAATACTTGAATACTTTTAGATTCTAGATTTGGAGCCTTTGTTTTCCAGCTAACAATGGACCACCCACCCAAAAAGAAACAAGTTGAATTTGACTAAGTAATTGATTATCTCAGTAATATTAAGGTAATAAGATTAATCTCTTGTTAGTAATCTAAGAGCAACCATCTAAAGTTGGTTTTATTATTTGGGTTTCCAAGGTAAACTCTCCATGTTTTGTGGTGTACTTTAATTTCCACGTTCACTATATTATTTCTGAGTTTGAAAATTTTGTGTAACAAGATTTTCTTATTGTTATATTGAATAAGTTGGGAATTTAAATTCTCAGACTATGGGATTTGATGATTTTAAAATCTAATGGTTTCCAACATTATGATATGATTTATTCATTTTTTTCTCAAATAAATGGCTATGATCGCTGAGTTAAATGAACCATGGTCTGTGATATGATAAGTCACATATATGTAGATGCTAACAATGTATTCAATGTAATTATGGATTTAGTACTCAAAATTCATCACTATGAATCATTTTTCCATGGTTTGGTAAAAGCCAATAGCCAGAAGATGCAATCTATCCATCTACGTTGTCCAAGAGATCAAGTATTTCCATCACAAAGTCATTGCATTTCCATAGGGTTTGCTAAATTGGGATTGTTAATAATATGAATGTTAGGAATTTTTTTCCTTAAATCATATTTTTCTTTGTCATTTGATTAATTCACATCCTTATTGGGCATGTTGGCTTGGAAAGGGCCATGTGCATCCCTTGATACAATAACAAATTTTGTAGAGGTTGTATACAACCATATGGAAGTTGTACGTACCATAAACATCACCAATGGGTATTCTAGATTTTGGGGCTCTTAATTTGCTAGTGGATAAGTTCATTGGGGAGAACTATCATAAGTTAAAACAACCCTCTATTGATAATTTGACCTTATTTTTATAGCCAAAGTGTTAATATGAAATTGACTCAACTTGGAGATGATTTTGGCTTATTGTAGATGAAATCAATGTAGCAAGAAGTGCATTTGTTGTTGTCTAGATCAGATTGACAAGAAAAACTCAGCCTTGAAGAAGAGAAATTTTATGCATAAGAGATATTTATTACTGGAAGCATCCATTATTATGGATGATTTACTTTCTTTTATTTTGATGCAACATAGAAATAAAATGACTTTGTCCTACATCGACTACTTAAAACCAATACTAAGAAAGAAATCAACCCTATTATTGGAGTTGACTTATTGGAGGGATTTTTTATTTTCCAGTGAAGAAATTATAATAATTTACATGGTTTGTATGGGATAAATTGAATTTTGAGAGATGAGAATGATTCCCTCCTAGGGAAGAATAATGGGTATCTCAAGATTTGTCTCCTAGTATTTCAGGAAAAACACAAAGGGGATGCCCACAACAAATTGGAGTTCTAGGACTGAAACAACGGTTTGTTACTCAACGGCTCCAAGAGAAGAGATTATGGATAAATTCAATATTTTCTCTTTCTATTAGGAATAGATAGAAAGTAAGCTTTTCTAGTTAGTTGCACAAAATAAAAGAGTGGAATTTGAATCACCATGAATAACTCAAATGCTCTAAGACAGAAAATTCAAAAATCTAATCAATAAATTCTCACTTATATTTAATTTTCTACTTTGGATATGAAGGTATATATTTGAATGATAATATCTTGCTCCCAGTTAATACCTGATTATCATATCCCTTTTATTCTTGGATGTGGATGACAATGGTTGTTTTATTAAACCTTGTGTGGAAGAAACTTTGGAGGTTGATCTTTGAAATATTTGTTGTGTAAGCTATATGAAACAATTTCACAGATTTAACTGAATGCTCAAAATTTTACTCAACCCACAATGTAGCTGCAACTATCCCCTTTTTTATATGTAAGTGAACAAAAACAAAATGAGTTCTCACCTACATAAATATGAAAAACCACCATTTTTCATTTCATAAATTTGGCAAGTCACTCCTCTGAGCTTTAATTAACTTTTTGAAATTTGGTGCTTAGCCTTTAAGTGCTTCAAAATTCTCACATAACCTACCCAAGAAAACACATGCCACCTGATTGATGTGGCCCTACATAAATAGTTAATATCACGTGGATTATCTTGCAAGTCTTATTGCCAAATGATGTGGAATGGGGTTTGGAATTTGTTCTCTTTATGTGAGAAGATAAAGGTTTCCTTTAAATCTCCTTCAAAATTTATCAAAACATGTATGCAATTGCCAATGTCTTGTTGTGGAGAAAAAAACAAATATCTGGCAATGTTCTTGCTGGTGCCACTATCATATGGCTTCTCTTTGAATGGTGGAATTACCTCTTCCTTACACTTGTTTTTCACTGGTTCTCTCCATGACAACTTTGTTCCTCTGGTCAAATTCCATGATTTTAATCAACAGGTTAGTGCTTTCTTTGTTTTGCAATATTTTTTTGTCAGTGTGTGAAGGGTTTAGCCACTGAATGCATGTTCTATAGGATTTTAACCTTGCAAATAAATTTGGAACAAGTCTCCGCCAAGGATGCACCCAATTTCTCTCCCTAAGGATATTTTCATTGATGATATTATTGCTCTAAGAGATCAAATCAACATAGTTTTAGGGTTTCTACAATAAGTTGCAATAGGAAGAGATGTGAAGACATTTTTGGTGGTAATTTGGATATCTGAATATTTTTTTTCTCTTCTAATTTCTTTAAATTTGTAAAGTAATTTTATTTACACAAATAGTTAATATCATGTGGATTATCTTGTAGGTCTCAGTGGGGCTATGGTTTCTTTCTATAATTGGAATCTTGTGCAATTTCTTCACTATATTGTATGTAGGTAACCACTAACTCATTTTTGGATTTTTTTATTATCTTATTTATTTATTCCCTTTGCAGTCTCTTTAAATTTTATTGAAATTAGGTTATCAGTGGCTTATTTTTGGTATTATGTTGTTAGCTTCTTCCTTCTTTTTTTAAAATTCCCTCTTCCTTTTTATGAATCATTTAAGTTATTTTTCATTTTGTATATGCAAATTTCCTTGCTAACTCATGTCCTGCTTACGGTTTGTTGTTGCACACACATTTTCTTTGTTGTATGAGAGATATGAAGACTAAGTGGTATCCTTTATTGATTATGTAGTAGATGAAATGAAGTGATATTATGGGAGATTTTATTCCAAAGTTTTGAGAAAATTACCAAAAGGTCTTGCGAAGAAGGGATACAAATCTTATTATGTGGTAACTTGCAATGCGAGCATCCTATGGCATATTTGTCAGGAACTTTCAATAATCTATTATATTACTTGTTAAGTTGCTAACAACATTTATTTGCACAATTGAGTGCAACTGATTTAAAAGGGACTTATAATGCCCTATTTTCTCAAGAACATTTGCATCATATAGTTCAGGATGATTGCAAAATGAGGAGGCTCTTGTCATGCTTTGAATAGTGAAAAACAACACTACCAATTGTTTAGATTGTTGTGGTCTTGACAAAATATTAACGGTGCACCCCTATAAATGTGTCGATTTTATTAAATGCAAGAAATAACATTTTCTTGTAAATTTTTTGGGCACATAAAAGATGTTGTAGATATTGTTGATTTTTTTAGGGAGTCATTTTTAATTAAGAAATGGCTTGGTAGATGCTTTGGTGAGTCATGTTCTATATTTGGTAGCTAAGCGATTCATTTTGATGTAAAATATATTCTATTGGGCATGGAATCCCCCCAAGTCATGTTTTGGGGCTTAAAGCCCAAGTTTTGACCGAATCTTGTTGTAAAAGCTCCGCGAATTGTGGGCACGGGGCGCGAAAGTATAATAAAGTCACAGGGTTGTCCAACCTAGGTTTTGTAATGTAATGTTGGCTGGATAGACCTAACCATGGTCCATAGACCATGGGATTGTATAAATAGAGCAAGACTCTAAGTGTAAAAGATAACTAATAAAAAGAAGAGAAATAGAAGCATGAGAAGTCTAAGTGATTGAGTCGAAGTGTAAAGTGTGTCTGTGGGTCGTAGAGTAGGAGAAGGCTCTGCAACTAAGTGTGCAGAGGCCTAGTAGTCCGCAGCTGAGTGTGCGGACCTGTTTATTTACTGTGCGAACCTGTATGAATGTTTTATATTGTTAAGTATAACTTAAGACATTTAAGTAGGCAAAGGTGCTTAATTAGTATTGGAAGATAAATAAGATCTCGGGTAAAAGCGCAAAGCGCGAAACAACCCCTGGTTAGCATTGCACAAAGGCAAGGTATCAGGCTGCGAGGAACGAAAGGTGCGTGAAGCCACCTACACGTAGAAACAAACAAAGGACCAGTCGAACCTCTCAGACATCTTAAGGGTGCGGAAACCTGGTTTTAGCACCCTCCCATACTACTTTGGGTGAGACCTCAGTTTGCGCCCGCGAACTGTTGACGAAAGGGCCAGTAGTACAGGGATTTGTTTGGCTAATTAACTCCGAACCTGGGTCAGACCCCAACAAGCCAACAAACTGTTCCGTTACCGAGACCGAGATCCACATAGAGATGTCTGATGTCGTATCACTGGAATCTGGCAAAGAAAGGAATTAAAGAGTGGTTGGACAGAAAGATTCACGAGTTCGCAGCGTAGGAAAACAGGAATCCGTGACTGTCAAAGGAAGAGTGGTTAGATTGTTACTTGTATACGGAGATCCATGAAATTTTATTTGCATCCTTCCCTACTGAGTTGTACAAGTGGATCGCAAAGCTAGCAGATAGCCAAGGAAGGTGTAAACTCGATAAACCTATTGTGTGAACTCCAGAATTGGTGCGCAGACTAGAAGCATCGAAAGATAAGATTGCACACTTTATTGATCACTAGCTCGATCGAATCATAGGAGGATTCATCACCGAATTCGCAGTAGATACTTCAGTCAGCTATAGCGAGGTAGAATGATGATTCCTCAAGGGACCACGAGGTAAGTACGTTAAATCCTTGAACACTTGGATTAAAATTCCACTGTGTGAAAAATGGGTTATTTGAATAAATTGATGTTTGGGGCTCCGTGGAGTGGGAGAATCTATAGAAATGAAGGTAGCACCGAACTAGAAACTAGCCCCTTGATTTCACCTCCGCGAGGGGGCAAAGAAGTGCGATCAATCTGATAAGGCAAAGAATTCTGCTCATACCACCCCCACCCACACCCACACCACCACCAGATTCACCATCTTCACCCTCGACTTCACCCATACCACCTCCACCACCACCGCGAAGCAGTATGGCCAGTGCGATAAAGCTACCAGTGTTCAAGGGAGTAGGGAATGAAGATTCAGACCTGTTTTGGTTCGTGATAAAAGCTGTATGGGAAGCACAGGGTGTCACAAATGACAATATAAAGAAGGAAAAATTGGTCAACACTTTGTAGGATCGCATGCTGACTTGGTAAATTAAGCATTCCAATGACAATCTGAATGCGGGGATAGCGGATTCCAAGATGCGCTAAACAAAGAATTTAGCTGGCCAAAATCGGAGGCATAATCGATCATTGGATTCAAGGAAATCACAATGCTACTATGTGAAACCCCATGGGAGTTGGATCAAAGACTGAAGTGCACAATTCGCGAAGAAAACATGACATTAATAGATGGGAAACACCACAAATGGTTTGTATCATCGTTAACACCGCATCTATGGAATGCGCTGTCGCAACAAAGGCTAACCACTCAGGCTGAGGCTTTGGAGGTCACGATGAGATTGCATGAGACTCTGATACAAGATCCTAACCTGGGAGTTTAGCAGATTCATGCACAGTTGAAAAACTTGTGCCTTGAGATGCAGAGTTTGAAATAAGACAGGACGGCTTGTCCAGAAGTGTGCAACGAGGTATGGTTTGTAAAATGCAAGGGCCAGGGGCATGAAAAGGACCACTTCCCGGTGTTCGCGAATTACCTTGCGGGAGGAGGGCCAATGCCACTAAGACCGGAGGCACAAGCACGACCAAGTGCGGCGCCTGCATTATGGTGCGCAATTTTTCAGATAGGAGGAAATCATGCTACAAATAACTGGCATATATTACAAGAGTATATGCAGAATTCCCAACAGTTGTTATGTAATTTCTGCAGGTCAGTAGGACATGATGAGAGCACCTATAGAAGTTATGAACTGATGATGGATCGAAATCCTACCTACACAGTTTAGGCCGAAACACGGGTCCTCAATCAAAACACAGGAATGGCGTGCACCAGATTTCAGGGGTGCGGACGAGGCCGAGGTGGAATGGGACCAGGAAGAGGTCATAGACAGCTGATATGTTACAATTGTAGAGGGCCAGGACATTATGATCGCGATTGTATGAATCCAACGCGACCATCATGCTTGTGCTATACATTGTTTGATCATGAGATAGAGGACTGTCCAACACTGATAACATGGTTGTGCGATAAAGGAGCACTCCAACCTCCGCCGACTCAGAACCTACAAATGATGAGGTTTTAGCTGCGTGAGGAAGACCCTAATGTAAATATCATGCTCCGGAGTGGTATTATGAAAGGGGATGACAAAGGAAAGCAGCTTGAAGAAAGTACCTGGGTTCGCAAAGCCCCAACGAAGGAACCAGAATTTGATTTGGAGTGTGCTAAGGAGACTTTCATGGAAGCTAAGAGGAGCTTCGTTGATGTCTCCACTTCAGGAAGTAAAGACAGATTGGAGCCGAAAATGGACCCATCGATGCTCACTACATTCTTGGAGACATGCATGAAGCTATTGCGTGACAACAAGGCTATAAACGGGCTGCAAGAACTCATAACTAGATGCACTGGGACCATGCCAGGAGAACCGCGCGTAGTCCAGAAGCTTGGGAAGCACACGATGTGAACAGGAAGGGAGATGAGATTGACCACATGGATCGGGGAATATGAGATGGATCAAGTGATTTTGGACCTAGGATCAAATGTGAATGTCCTACCAAAGCAGACATGGGAGCGCATGGGCAAACCTGCATTGCAATGGTCTCCTATCCAACTACGGATGGCGAACCAGCAAAAGATCCTACCTATGGGGAGATTGCAGGGAATCACAATAGATATTGAAGGAGTGAGCGTGCTAGTAGATTTCGAAGTGATGGAGATTGTTTATGACAGCAATCCCTAACCCACACTATTGGGAATAGATTGGGCCACTAACATTAATGGAGTAATAAATCTAAAGAAGTGCAAGATGATCTTTGAGAAAAAGTTACTATGCGTAGTGGTACCTTTAGACCCTGCAGAAGGATTGCACTACATAGAGCCAATGCACGACTGCCTGGGACCTGCGCGTACCAGTGGTTCTATGGGCTTATAGGACCGTGTGCAAGAACATAACCGTGCAGCACCACCTGATCCAGGTGGATATTGGTGGCCACCGACCAAGTCCACTTGGACCCCCACCATTGTTTCTTTCAGCTTTTCAGTTTCCTTACTTGTAGAACAATTTACTATTTTTAGTAATTTTTCGGGTCTTGAACTTCTGGAGCCGTTTTGAGGCCCTAAACGACATTTTTTGGGGAAAAATGGGAGCAACATGGGTCCATGGACTGATGTTTCTCTTTCCAAAGTTGTAGTTCTCGGATAGATATTTCTAGCGAGATATTGTACGTGTCAAACAAAGATCGTATGCCAAAGTTACGGCCCCGGGAAGTTGATGTACCAATTTACCCAAACGGGGCCCACAGTTTGGCATTTCATCTTCTAGGGTTAGGTTTTTGGATGTTTATGGTTTTCCCATGTTTCTTAATAATAAATAGGCCTTTGAGCCTCATTGTAACATAGTTCAGAGGCATGTAGCTGCCACATCTCTTCTCAGAGATAAGCTACCATCGCCCTAGCTGGTTTATTTCCATTGTTGTTTGTAAGCATATTTCAGTATTTTACATTAATGAAATGAAGTATTATTTCCATTTCATCTCTATGTTTATGGTTATCTCTGTAATTTATTGCGTTCCTGTTTAAATCTGGATCAGTGGTATCAGAGCAGTCTGCTTTTTCTCTGTTTTTCTTTGCATGTCCCCAACGAGGTCGGGATATAAGGAGTTAGGGCTTGAACTGGTCGAACCTTTGCAAGACCAACCTCGCAAATCTTGATGGCCTCCCATGGTGGATGAGAAGAAAGATGAGGGGGCAGGAGATCCTATCAAAATCTTGCTCGAAGAAGCCCTCGAGCGACAAAGGAACACAATGATGGACAACTTTGCCCAGATCCTTCAGCGGCTACCCAGAGGCGACGAATTGGCTTCTAGTAGCTAGTCTGGAAATGCCACGCCCTTTAAGGTACAAGTTAATTTTGAAATCCCCATATTCGAGGGTCAGATAGACGCAGATGTCGTAGATAAATGGTTAAATCTCCTAGAGGATTATTTTTCTGTTCATGAATTTTCGAGTAGGGAAAATATTGTTTTCGCTCTTCTCATAGCAGCCTCCCACGTCAAGGACTGGTGGGAAACCTACTGCGAGCAGAAGGATGAAAATACTAGCTCACTATTTTCAGCCATACCCACTTGGAATTCATTCCAGGATGCCATCAAGGAGCAGTAATACCCTGTCGAAGCCTATGAGGATCAATACATAAAGTGGACCACGCTGCGGCTGGGAAGGGACCAAGACGTGCCAGAGTTTACCAATATTTTCCATAGCCTTTGTAAAAGTTGGGCATCAAGGATTCGGAGCAGCATTTGATACTCAAATACCACGGCTGCCTGCACAAGTACATCCAGGAAGAAATAGAATTTCTGAACATCTCCTCACTTGGCACGGCATACTGATATGCCATCAAGGTCGAGCAAAAGTTTAAACAGAAGAAGCGAGACTTTGGATCTGTGAATCTGAAGTAAGCGAAAGATGCCCCCAAACCACAGAAAAAAGGACAAAGCCAAGGTAGGGTGGCCCAAGACAACCCGCCAAAGCTGCAAGAAAATAATAGTGTTGCAAAGCCGAAAAAGGACATGGGAAAATGGTGTGAGTTCCATAAGAGCTCCACTCACAACAAAAGTGAGTGTCGGGCCAAGCAGTCACTGGTGGCTGAGCTAAAGGTTTCAGAATCAGATGCATGTTCTGACTCTGAGTCAAAACCCGACAAGGGGAATGATAAAGGGAAGCAGATTATTGATGCAGAGCCGAACACCACCATTGCCACCACGAAGATCCAAAAGGAGGAACCCGAAGATCCAAAGGAGGAGGAGCGTCTCTTCCACTCCCAGATGTGGGTAAATGGATCCCCGCTACAGTTCATTGTCAACAGTGGGAGCAAAAAAAACCTCATTTTAGCAGAAGTCATGAAGCGGTTGGGCTTACCGACCACAACACATCCACAACCGTACACCATCGGGTGGCTTCACCAAGGACGGGATCTTCATGTGAGCTAGTAGTGTCGCCTTCCATACAACATCAAGCCCTTCACGGATGAGGTATTGTGTGACATTGCTCCCCTTGAAATTTGTGATGTACTATTAGGACAACCATACTTGTGGAAGCAACATGCTATGTATGAATCTTTGGTTACAACAAAACAATGCAGTATGCTCATTTCCAAAACTGGGAAATTTTTTTTCATGATGATACATCCTCAAGGAAAGAAGAAGACGGTGGCCATGACCTCGAGATAGGGCCCCTCCGCACAACAACTATAGATGGAAAAGGACATGGAGGAGTACGAGGACATCTTCACCTCCCCCATAGGGGTTCCTTTGCACTGTCAGGTCAAGCACTCCATCGATCTGACCCCAGGTGCGCCGCTGCCCAATGGACCAATCTATCGGTGCTTCGTTCTAGAGAACGATGAAATCAAGAAGAAGATTCAAGAGCTGTTGCAGAAAGGTCACATCCACCCGAGTTCATCGCCCTGTGGGATCCCGATCGTGTTGGTACAGAAGAAGGATGGGACTTGGAGACTCTGTATTGACTATCGGGCGTTGAACAAGATCACTGTCCATAATAGGTACCCGATCCCATGGATTGATGACCTCCTGGACCAACTGAAGGGGGCAAAATAGTTCGGCAAGATCGATTTGAAGTTAGGATATTACTAGGTACCAATCGAACCCTCTGATGTGTGGAAGACTACCTTCAAAGTGAAGGAGAGCCTTTTCAAATGGTTGGTTATGCCTTTCGGATTGATGAATGCTCCTGCAACCTTCATGAGGCTAATGGATGACATCTTGCAACCATTCACCAACTCATTTGTAGTGGTATACTTGGATGACATCCTGATCTTCAACTAGAGCTAGGAAGAGCACCTCCACCACATCCAACAGGTTCTCCAAACACTGCGACAACACAATTTATGTGCCAATTTGGAGAAATTCACTTTTGGCATGACCCAGGTTGAATATCTAGGATACATTATTGATGAACAAGGGGTGCATGTGGATCCAGCCAAGATCCAAGTCATTCAGGATTGGCCCTCTCCAACCACTCTAATGGAGCTCTGCAGCTTTCTAGGTCTGGCTAACTTCTACCGCAGGTTCGTGTTGGAATTTTCTCATATCACTTGGCCCTTGGTTCAAGTCACCAAGGGAGGAGCGAAATAAAAATTCTTTTGGTCTGAATCTCAACAGAAGGCATTCACAGAGTTGAAATATCGCCTCTGCTCGACAGCAGTGCTCGCATTTCCAGACTTGCAACAACCATTTGAGGTCAAGATAGATGCCTCTGACTATGCTATTGGGGCAGTCCTTACTCAACACGGGCATCTAGTGGCATATCACAGTGAGACACTTTCGGACACAGTCTAGAAGTATCCCACTTATGACAAAGAGATGTATTCCATTGTGCAGGCCTACCAATAATGGCAACGTTACATTTTGGGAAGGAAACGATCATCCACACAGACCACCGACCCCTCCAGTTCATACAAACCCAAAGGAAATTGCAGAAATATCACCATCAGAAGTGGTCTACATACCTGCAACAATTCCATTCGAATATCAAGTATAAGAAGGGTAGCACCAATAATTTTTTAGATTGCCTCAGTCGACCATTGACCACTGGTCATGGAATTAACCACTGTGCTCAACTCTTGTGGGCAAGAGACTTCTGATTGGCCACTTCTCTACAAAAGCGGCCCAGAATTTGGCCACACATACCAGACACTCTTGGAGGGTCAGCATGTTCCAAATTTTCACCTCTAGGATTCCTTGCTATGCCACCTAGGTCACCTTTGTGTTCCTTCAAGCGAGTGTGCCAAGATGATTTTGGAAGCACACTACAGTAGGGCTACTGGGCATTTCGGGGTCGAGAAAACGGTGGCAGTACTACAGAAGTATTTCTATTGGCTGAATCTTCGACAAGATGTCAGGAAGTACATCAAATCATGCACTGCCTGCACCATTGCCAAACCAAACATCAAGAAGTAAGGCCTCTATACCCCACTACCTACCCCAAGTCAACCTTGGGAATCCATCTCCATGGATTACATGTTAGGCCTTCCTTCCACTAAGCATGGAAACGACTGTGATTTTGTGGTCGTCTACAGGTTCTCGAAGATGGTCATTATGGTGGCATGCAAGAAGAATATCATAGCAGAAGCCACTGTTAAACTCTTCTTTGAATGAGTGTGGGTACACTTTGGGATCCCACAGTCTATCATATTAGATCAGGACAACAGTTCCTAAGTACATTTTGGTTCAGTCTCTGGTTAATGTTGGACACCAAACTCACTAAGTCCACAGCCTTCCATCCTCAAACTAATGGCCAAACAGAGGTTGTCAACAGGATTACTGTACACATTCTACGCATGTACAACTCAAAGCATCCACGCACATGGGACGAGAGCCTCCCCTATGTTCAACACAGCTACAACTGGGATCTCCACAGCTCAACTGGCCACAACCCTTTTCAGGTGCGCTTGGGATTCCAGCCACTATGTCCCATTGATGTGGCCATGCCATTTGCAGCTACTCATGCAGATTCGGCTCATGTCCAGTCTGAAATAGATAAGGAAAACAACTTCATTAAGCACATCCAACATATTCGCCAGCAGGTCCATGAGCCACACAAGTTTCAGGTGGGCAACAAAGTCTGGTTGCATTTGCAAAAGGAACGTCTTACCAGAGCCTATCAGAAACTCAGACCACTCTAATATGGTCCTTACACCATTACCAAGGCTATGGGAGACAATGCATTTGAGCTCAACATTCCCCCATTCCTTAGCCTGCACCTAGTGTTCAATGTGGAGCGCCTTTGGCCATACTTTCCACCATTAGTAGACACATTTGACATTGCATAACATCTCACACCCACAGAGTTAAATCCAGATTGCATGGAACAAGCTACAATTGATCAGACCATGGACACATAGATCAAGCACACTCGCCAGCAGAATATCCAACTATATTGAGTTGTCAAGGCAGGCCAACTCCTTCACCAGGGCAAGTGGCTCACGAGGGATCAAGTTCAGTAGAAGTTTCCTCATCTCATGGAGGAACTCAATGCAATGGGGACCATTGCTTCCTAAGTGGGGAGGAATGATCTAGGTGGATATTGGTGGCCACCCACCAAGTACACTTGGATCCCCATCATTTTTTCTTTCAGCTTTTCAATTAATTGTAGCACAATTTACTATTTTTAGCAGTTTTTGGGGTCCGCAACTTCTGGAGCCGTTTTGAGGCCCTAAACGACGTTTTTTGGGAAAATTTGAGCTCTTCCCAAAGTTGTAGTTCTCGGATAGATCTTTCTAACGAGATATTGTATGCATCAAACGGAGATCGTATTCCAAAGTTACGACCCCAGGAAGTTGATGTACCAATTTACCCAAACAGGGCCCACAATTTGGCGTTTCATCTTCTAGGGTTAGGTTTTTGGATGTTTAGGGTTTTCCCATGTTTCTCAACAATAAATAGGCCTTCGAGCCTTATTGTAACATAGTTGAGAGGCATGTAGCCATCTCTTCTCAGAGATAAGCTACCATCACCCTAGCTGGTTTATTTCCATTGCTGTTTGTAAGCATATTTTAGTATTTTACCTTAATGAAATGAAGTATTATTTCTACTGCATCTCTATGTTTATGGTTATCTCTGTAATTTATCGCGTTCTTGTTTAAATGCGGATCACCGCCAGGGCTGGAGTATGAAGCAACTGCTGTAATCTCTATAGTACTTGGAGAGCTTAGACTACACATGATAACACTGGTAGATATGATTGTTCATGGAACCTTGGAAGCAAAAATCCAACAGGGAAATTTTAGACTCCAAGAACTTGAAGAAGAAAGGGTACGATTAAGGAAGAAAAGCGCTCTAGTGGATGCGGAAGTGAAGAAGCTAGAGGATGAGATAAAGGAAGATTTTCTCGGCAAAAAGACCAGGGTGATAAGGTAGGATACGTATGATCACGATGACAGGTTTAAGACCTATCACCATGAATTGATCAGTTTGATGCCTTGGATTGGACCGCAAATTACTAAGTGAATTGACCAGTGTAGTGCATTGCAGATGGTAAAGTGCACAATGTCGACCATAACAATAAAAGGTGGGTATTCTATAGGAAACATGATGGATTACAGGATGAAACTTTTCACTGGTGGTGCGACCACCTGAGTAGCCAAAGGAATAACAGTCTTAGCACTCTAGGTAGTTGAAAGGGAGTGCGGGACTATAAACTATTATGCCTGGGAGTTGCGTGCAGAAGCAAATAATCACAAGGTTTGTGACCGCGCACGGGGGGCTGCGCTGCCATGTTGGTTGACCAGAACGTGACCGTTGAAGTCACTATTCATGATGGAATGCTAGACTTGAGACCAAATGGAGTGGGCGGCAGGAATTTAAGATGAAATTTATGGGAAAGATTTGGGAAAATTTTCCACCAAGGGATCATTAATGAATTGAATTTGGGGGGAACAGTCGAATTCAAATTCAAAAAGCGCTATAAATTACAAAGGGCTGCCCAACAAACAACACTTGGTCATTTGCGAATTGAGCTATTGAGTAGAGCCCTGATTGTTGTGTTCCGAGCGTTGATTGAACCCTTGAGTTCATGAGTGCTAGATTTATTGATAGATACGATGGAAACATCTGGGGATGTTATGGTGATAATCGAAATAACCGCCGAGGAGGCCGTGTAGGCCCTGACTATGGGGGATGCTCTGGAAGGTGCCGGGATTTTGGCAGAAATCCCGAAATCACCGTGCATGCCAAGACCCAAGAAGGACAAGCACGCCAAGACCCAAGAAGGACAAAGAAGCGATTATTACTATACGTGTGTCCCTGCGAAACTCACTGCGCACCAAGCTGTCAATGGAGGAGAAGGGGAAAGTTGTCACCATAGAGACTGATGAAGAAGAGGAAAACCTGGAGGGCCTAATCATCACAGAAAATGAGGATGAAGGCATGGAGGAGGAAACTCAGCCTATGCACCCCTCGACAATGTTGCCCGCCTATGTCCTCCCGTGAAGAGGGAAGGCTAAAGTGCCCAAGGACCTGGACGAGACCAAGAGCTCACTCCAGACCCCTCTCTTCCCAGACAACATTATGTTTGAGGGCACGCACCTGGGATGGGTGCTGAGCCTAAAATTCAAAGATTGGGACCTCGCTGACCACGAGAAGTTCCCTCACCTTGAGACCAGGCACCTCATGAAGCCCAAGCAAAACATTGTGGCGGGGGTTATAGAACTAGAGCCATGAAAATGGTTGCGCGAAGTGGAAAAGGCTGGGCTACTGAACTTTCTCTGGGTTCTGCACTTTCACCATGCACCAACCATTTTCATCATTAGGTAGCTGCTATTCCTGGTGCATGATGGGTGTTTTTGGCTGAAGGAGCCCATCCCGATCACGACAGACTTGATGCACCGCATTTCATGAATTCCTTGCAAAGGAGAAGACCCCGCGGTCATATTAGAAGGGAAGAGCAGTGACTTGGCTGTCGCGAAGGCCATGAAGAAAAAGTACAAGCTGGAAAAGAATAAGAGGGGCTATGCCATCTCTGCATCAAGGACAAAGCAGTACACGTGGCGAGCCAAATCCTAGCAACAAAGGTTATGCGCAAGTGTCGCACAGAAGAAGTACCCATGCTGGTGGTATCACTGGCTGAGCAGTGTGTGGAGGGGGTCCATTTTAACTGGTCCGAGTTCATTTGAAAGGAGTTTCTAGAGAATTGCCGTGAAGCTCAGGAATAGGGAAAAATGTTCCACTATGCATGGATTCTGCTATCCATAGTGCTCGTGGCAGGGGAATTACCATAGGATATCCAATTCCCCATAATTGACAGGGACCTACCAGAGGCCACGAAGTACGCTTCGCTCTAGGCCACAAACGATGCCAAGAGGATCCATGATAGTAAAATATTCTGGGTGTTCATGGAGATGAACCTCAGAATGGGGATCAACCGTAAGTTTCCATTGTCGCCCACTGTCTACAACAGCCTCCAGAGTTTTGTGGAATTCAAAGCGGGCATCCACAACATTTATATCAGAGCATGCAAGGACTCGACCAAACAGTGGATAAAGCTACCCTTCGTAGCCACAAATGACGTCATTTTTAACGTACTGGAGGCATGGTTGCTAAAGTGGCGTGCGCCAGACATTGCAAATATTGAGAAGTCGGTGGCACAAAGAAAGAAAGACGAGGCCAAGCTGCGCATCGCACAATTGGCCAAAAAGTGAACGAAGGAAGCAACGACAGCAGAAGTGTGGGTGGTGCAAGACGCTGCACAGTAAGCAACTAAGCAGGAAAAGGCCGCAGGAGCACATGAGGCAGCCACGAAGGCGGGTGATGACCAAATGATGCCTTCGCATGGGTAGGAAGCAGAGGAAGCAGAGACAAAAGAGGGAGGCGTGGACCCACAAACTACGTCAACGCAATTGAAGCACTAGCACCCAACCGAGCGGATAGGGTCACGTAAGAAGCTCAAGACATTGAAGTTGTCTATTGACCTGATCACCCTAACCGAGGGTGATCTCGACGACATCGGCAAGACAGTGTGCGATGTCACCTCTAAGACCCTCCAAGATTTCATGCAAGAGAACCAGATTGTGTTAGGGTCCCTCACAGCACAGTTGCAGGAATTACAGGTGTGCCCTCCTCAGACTGGTACCCTCTCGACCAGCCTTGCAGTTTGAACAACACCAACAGAACAGATGTTGCACGCGAGGATGACGAATACCATAGTGCTACCGGAAGGGGCACTAGTGGCAATAAATGAGGCCGACAGGCCTACGTTTAGCATGCTGAAGGGTCTTGGTATCAATATGGCTGCACTCTCGCGAGAGACCTTATATGTGTGGGATGGGATAACTGTAGATCTACGAGCTAGGGAGAGCCGTGCACTGCAAGACTCAAGTCCTGAGCGAACAGAAAATCAATATGGAACAATTGAGCTTGCAGCATGACGAATTGGTGTCATAGAATCAACAATCGGTATAGGGAATGGACGACGCTTGCCAAAGCATCTCGAGGCTGGCCATCCTAGTGGACATACTAGCAGAGGTCCGCATCCACAGGTTAGTAGTAGGGGTGAGCGAGGTGCAGGAGGAAATGAGAAAGGTTCAGTTGGAGCTGAACCTTTAGATCGCTGAGCTGTGGTTAAAGGCACAACCATCCACCCCTCTGGAAATTAGAGAACTACACACTAGCGCTATCACAGCAGGACTGGACGAAATTGGTAGTGAAGTGCGAGACTGCACCAGCATGTTGGAAGAATCACTTGAGGTCCTCACAAATCTACGGGAGGACCCCAACATCTAGCACTTAGAGATAGAGGCGCGAGAACTCTAATAGAAGTATGACAACTTTGAGGAACTACGCAGATAGTGGTCCTCACTCAGAGGCTCACGCAGATGCAACAAGCTAAAGCGTTGAAAGAATAGGTGGATGCGTCACGACACAAGGAAGCAGTCCTGAAGGCGCGTGTTTAGCCTTGGATCGATGAGGCATTCACCATCACAGTAGAAATTGAAGGCACGATTGCACACATGCAGGCGATGCACACCTTAATGCAGAGAAGCACTTCTGACACAGAGGTTTTGGAACAACAAATGTAGCAGATCCAATAAGCAGTAGCTCAGTGTGCTGCTGACCTTGCCACAGTTCGAGTTTAGTTGGAGGGACTTCGTGCAAATATCTCCGTGCCAATAGAGTGACTCGAGGGCGAGTCACGATGTTTGTGTTCGGGGCTTGTTGGGCATGGAATCCCCCTAAGGCATGTTTTGGGGCTTAAAGCCCAAGTTTTGACCGAATCTCATCGTAAAAGCTCTGTGAATTGCGGGCGCGGGGTGCGAAAGTATAATAAAGTCACAGGGTTTCCAACCCTAGTTTTTGTAATGTAATGTCGGCTGGATAGACCTACCCATGGTCCGCAGACCATGGGATCGTATAAATAGAGCAATACTCTAAGTGTAAAAGATAACTAATAAAAAGAAGAGAATAGAAGCATGAGAAGCCTAAGTGATTGAGTCGAAGTGTAAAGTGTGTCTGTGGGTCGTAGAGTAGGAGAAGGCTCTGCAGCTGAGTGTGCAGAGGCCTAGTAGTTCGCAGCTGAGTGCACGGACCCCTGCAGTTGAGTGCACATGGTGGGTCAAGTCTATAACTGTTGGAAGAATCAATAAAGAGAAGTTTTGCTATAATTCTGTGTATCTTTTCCTGGTTTAATGCATGATTGGATATAATTTCAAGTATATTGTGTATTGACTGTGCGAACCTGTATGAATGTTTTATATTGTTAAGTATAACTTAAAACATTTAAGTAGGCGAAGGTGGTTAATTAGTAATAGAAGATAAATAAGATCTCGGGTAAAAGCACAAAGCGTGGCACAACCCCTGGTTAGGGCTACACGAAGACAGGGTATCAGGCCATGAGGAATGGAAGGTTCGTGAAGCCACCTATGCACAGGAACAAACAAAGGACCAGTTGAACCTCTCAGACATCTCAAGGGTGTGGAAAGCTGGTTCTAGCACCCTCCCATACTACTTCGAGTGAGACCTCAGTCTACGCCCAGCGGACTACTGCCGAAAGGGCCAGTAGTATAGGGATTTATTTGGCTAATTAACTCCGAACCTAGGTTAGGCCCCAATAAGCCAACATATTCTGAATGTGAATCAATTCTAAAGATTTGTTTAGTTCAAATTCTTTGATTCTTCTTGATAAATTCAAATGGTAGTCCATCTTTTATTTTCTTTCCTCTAGATTAAATATCTAGCTGAGTAGTTGATTACTTTATGGTTTAGTTTGCATTCTTCAATTCTTCTTGAAAAATACAAATGGAAGTTTGTCTTTTATTTTTTTCCCCTAGCTCAAATGCTTTGTCTATATGGTTCTAGTTTTTATATCTTTCCATGGTGTAGTTGCTATATTTTAGCATGGGATGTTAAATTTTAAGAGAAAGTGCAGGTGATTTGAAATTTTCATAGATATTGTTATGCTAGTATGGTTTATTTAATGAAGAGTCCACAACAAAAAGTTATGGACTATGGAGCTTACATGGTTTTACTCTACCCAAAATCTAAACTTTAGCGCGAATTTATAGTGTTTCCTTTGAAACTTGGGCCTAGGAATAACAAAATGGATTTTGCAAAAGAAGATAATAATAGGACAAGATAACCATAGGTGTTTTAGAAGATAGCTTCATCTTACTTTTCCTTATGCTAAGAAATCCATATGGGCTACTACTTCAAGTGCCAATTTGATTTCTAGAGTGGCATTTGGAACGCATCATACATTTTCCAACTCATAATTATAATGTGAAGTGTCTAACGATTTAACAACATACATTATTGTAGAAAGGCGGTGAAATGAAGTGATTTTTTATGAATATATACCTTTTATGAAATTGAAATGGCATGGGTATAATAGCTAGCTTAATTGATTCATGTTCCCTCATTTCACCCCATAGATGAGGAGTTGACTGTTCATTACTTGAATAAGAAGGCATCTTCCATGCATCTGCTTGTGATGATTATTGCAGAAATTGACCTTTACAAGTTTGATTTGTTGGAGCTACTTGGTGAATACCAAAAATCTCTTTGTTTAATCTTGTTGTTTTGTAATTATTTTTTATGGATCCCTTATATGTTTAGGCATCACCCCAACATAAGGATTTATAGTATAGATAGAGCAGGTATATAATGTGACTTGTAGCTAAGCTCAAGAATCCTTTTGTACAATTTTTTATGATCTTTCTCCTTAGATCCTACACAATTTCCATATTGATATTATATTCCATTAGAAGTAAATCAAATTTGAAGATTTTACAAGAAATTTTTTTTTTTTTTTTTCGTATGGATCCTGAAATTTGTTTTCTAAATTTGGAGTTTTTCGCTATGTGAACTATGTGCAGGTAAGGAAAATTTTGGAGAGCAAGAATGGTATTTTTCTTCAGCCCAAGGGATAGGAAATACCCCAATAGAGCTACAACATATAGGTACTTGAAAGATTTTGGAACAGACAAGCCTATATTAACATCAACATTAGGAGGTGCAAAGAAGGTGGGAGTGAAGAAGGCCTTGGTGGCCCATGGAAGCATACCACCAAAAGGTTTAAAAACCATTTGGATCATGTATGAATACCATCTTGTCGATAGGGAGCCAAACCTAGCAATTTTCCTAACAAGAAGGGCCATTTGAGTGTAAGTATATACATTAGTTGATTTCTTATATCTAGCCTCCAAAATATTATTGATATCTTCTAATTTGGTTCTTTTATAAGAAAATTTGATGAAATTGTTTTTCATATACTGGTGAATATTGATCCATATGAACACCTTTCCTTTCACCATTATTTATTTTTTATTCTTTATGAATAGTAATTGATTCATTCAACTAAAATTGGTATTGTCAATTTCATTGATAGTGTTGTTCTCCAACTTGATGATTGGGTGTTGTGCCAAATTTACAAGAAAAATGGTCATTCTCAAAGAGTACAATGGGGAGAACGAGATGAATCACCAATTTTAGATGAAGTGATGGCTTCTTTTCCTGATATTGATCAACAAATAAAACTTCTACTGCCCAAACCTAGATCTTTCAGTGGGTTGTTGGAGAGTAACGATACTTTCATAAAGGGTATTTTGAATGATGAAGCCATGGATGGTAATGGAAACAACAATATACTACCTCAAGTCTAATCCTCCAACCTTTCTCACAACAATTTTAGAAATAACAATGACAACAATAGTGATTTCCATATGAAGTTATCCCCAAACAAGAAGCATTAGCAGTGGAGAATGAAAAAATTAAATTCTCTCAAGAGGACTCTCCCCTTAGCATATGGGGACGATGAAACCTATTCTACAAAGAGAGTCAATGACATGCAAAACAACTACAGTTACAATGTCAATAATAATTTTTCAGCCTTTCATAATTCAGTGCAACCTAATCAAACTTTCCAACAACAGAACTTCCTAAGTACATTTAATGATAGTCAATAGAATTTTAGACTTACTTAAATACAAAACATGCATTTGAGCTCCTAAGAAACTGCTCAAAACAAATATTTTGAATTATTTTCTATAGAATAAGATTGGTATATGCCAAAATTGGTATACGTCAAACATGTGTTTAGATTTAAGTTTGGTAGTCATCATGTACTGCATTGTCAAGGATTTGTTTGAGTTGTATAGTTCAACCAGCATTGTCCATGAGTCCTTCACTATATTTATATTTCATGTTGGTATTAACATGCATGGGGATGATGCTTAATCATATCCCTCCATTGTGACCTAATGGTTGATATTGTTTAGAGGTCTTTAATGACCCAACACCTCCTTACCTATGTTTAATTCATGCATTTATTGGTTTGGAGAGATCAGAGATTGACCCTTACAATTTCTGGTAACTCCTCTCTTGATTGTTTTTACTTCAGTTTTTGGAAACTCTAATGTAATACAATTCTACTGTGATCTATTATGCATAGTGATTCTATTGTCTATGTTAGTATCCTTCCATCCCCTTAGAGTTTATTTTCTCTTAAAACATATATTTTAGGCTTTAGTTTTGTCTCAAACCACCCAATTCGCACATTTCTGATATTTCATATGCCTGCCACACATACACAAAAGACACAAATTCACAAAGGAACTATTGGTGGCAGGAATAGTCAACCTAAGAAAGTGTTTTTCACTTTGCATCATGTTGTAATTTGCAACATTTTCCAAAGCGTCAGTTGATCCAACTTCAGATGCGAGTGAAGAATGATAAAGGTATATTTTATAGGTTGAAAGGTGGGATGAAAAAGTATAAGCCTGCTAGACTAGATGACTGATAGAAACAAATACTAGAGCTAAATTATTTCTCTATATTTGGAATTAGTCTTCCTAGAAGTGAAACTAAGGATTTGCAGGCCATTAACTTGACAAAAGATCCTATCACTTGATCATTACGTTGATGTTTTCTCACCTTTAATTTTGGAATAATTCAAAGCACAATTGAAACATTAATTTGAAGAGGTATCTTCACTAGAAGACATGTACTTTGGTAATCTACACTTGCTAACCATAGAGAAAGTTAATGACTTCCACCTTGGAATATTTATGCAGATGCTAGAGAAGATGTTGTAGCTAGGGGTTGCTCTGAAAATGACTTGGTATTACTTTCACTGGAATCATTCCATACTATTTCTGAGAATGTTCATATGTTTGGAAAGATAATGTGGAACTGAACTTTGTATTCTTTTGTTGCACTTTGTGTCACTATGCATATTTTTCTCTAATTATGGATGTATATTGGGTTTCAGGTGGAATGAAGGGAGAGAGATTCTAAAATTCGATTAACTATTATGGTATTAAGGTTATACTTTGAATTTGGTATTCTCCAACTAAGCAAGGCTAGAAGACATCTCATTGTACATAGTAAATGGTGTGTGACCTGCCTAATGAGCATTCCACCTTATCTTAGAGAATTCTAAACAATATCAACTGTTAAAGATGTTATTTTATTTCCTATCATGCTCAATCCAAATGGAGCTACAACAACATTTTCTGATTTTTGTAATCAGAACCAAGGTGGAGATATGAAATTATTTCCAAAGCCATTGAAGGAATGCTTAAGGGAATCCCTCAATGAGAGTAAATTCAAATCAATAAATGTTGTTATTGAAATAAATGATTCACAAAAGAAATGCGAAATATTCCTTATTGAAGGCCCCCATGTTGATTTTGATACTTTTGCATACATTTTATCATTTGAATGCTTTTTCAATTATAAAAATATAGTCAATGAATTGATGAGGTTGATTTGAGTGAATGTGCAGGGACTGGGAAGACAAGGACTATTATTGCCATTGTGAGTGTATTACTTGCCATTAGTAAAATATCAAACAAATCTAGTGGTGGAAATACAAGGCACGATGTCTATACATAAAAAGTAGCTGCTTCAAATCTCTCTCAAGGAAAATTCAAAATGAGTCAATCTGTTGCAGCAACAAGGTCATGGCAAGGTGTTGGTCATGCTAGGTAGCTAATGAAATACAATAACAAGTGTGATTGTAAGACTTTTAAAGTGGAAGGGCAAAGAACATCAAGGGTGCTTGTTTGTGCATGGTCTAATGCTACAGTTGATGAGTTATTCCCATGGATATTCAAAGATGGTTTCCATGAAATCACTAGTAAAAAATATAAGCCTTACATAGTTAGAGTAGGAAATGATAAAAGAATTCATCCAGATTATTTGCCTGTCTTCATTAATAAATTAGTTGAACAACTTTTGGGGGAGAAAAAAAATATTGAAGTTGATTCTAGGGATGATTATTGTTGGCTTGATGGGGCCTGACCCAGGTTCAACGTTAATTAGCCAAACAAATCCTTACACTACTAGCCCTTTCGGTATCAGCCCGTGGAGCATGGACTGAAGTCTCATCGGAAGCAGTATGGAGGGATGTTGGAACCAAGTTTCCACACCCTGAGATGGTTGTGATGTCATTTGATTCCCTCTATCCCTACCTTCATGCAGGTAGTTTCGCTATAGGGCTTGCAAGACGAGCCCTCTATTCCGTCCTTCAATACCTCCGCGAAAGGATATGATCGACCTTTGTGCAACCCTAACTTGTTGCTAAGGTACTTTCACGTTGCTATGGCACCATGCCATGTAGATTCCCCAATTAATCTAAGGGACTTGCTTATCTCATCAAAAATTTAGAGTTAATACCATGTAAACATATATTCGTAAATGTGTTTAGTTATTCAATGTAATTGCAATCATTCGCGCATGATATAAGCATAATAAAGGAATGTCATACATAAAATATCCAGATGCATCAATAGACCAAAGATATAGAAATTGAAAAATATCTCTCTTTTTTAATATCTTCCAAGTGTTTACAAACTCAGTCCGCCCTGCGCACATAGCTGCAGGGGTCTGCGCACTCAGCTACAGACTTCTACCCTAGGCTTCTATGCACTAAGCTGCAGAGCCTCTACCTACGCTACAACCCAAGACTTAGATTTCTTGCTTCAAAGCTATGACTCCATTACATCACGTGTCTCTCTAACTACTTAGAGCTTAGCTCTTTTTATATAATCCCATGGTCCACGGACCATGGGTAGATCTCTTATAGCCGACTTTACTTTACAAAACTAAGTTCGGACTACCCTTTATGACATATGACACCTTTGTGCTCCGTGACCACAAAATATAGAATCTTTACATTTTTATTACAAAATTTGACTCAAATATGGGCTTTTAGCCCCCAAAACTGCCCTTGGGGGATCCCGCTCCCAACGGGCCCCCAACACAAACATCGTGACTCACCCTCGAGTCACCCGGTAGGCACAGAGATCTTTGCTCGAAGCCCGTCAAGCTCAACCTATATGACTACTACCCCGGCCATGAGCTGCCGCCTGCTTTGCATCTTCCACTGTCTTCCCGGTCATTGCTCCTACGCTATCATGCTGAAGATTTTGTTACGTCGCTTGCAGAGTCGCAAGCTTTCCTTAAATATTTCCTGTGACTGCGTAAGCTTCCTCCATCCAGGGCTTTAGTTGTGCCTTCAGCACTGCTTCCTCATGCAGCACTGTGTCCACCTATTCCTTCAGCTGCTTGGCTTCTTGTAGCTTGGCTAGCCTCTGTGTCAGTGCGATGGTTGGTGTAGTTCCCTTAACTTCATCATAGTGTTGTTGGAGTTTGTGCGCTTCCGTCTCTAGCCTTTGTATATTTGGGTCCTCTTGCAATCCTTTCAGGACCTCAAATGATTGCTCGAACAATTGCGTGCAGTCTGCTACTACACTCTCCATCGCCGCTACTACCTCTGTGACAATAGTTTCCCACTGTTCCTTTACTTATGGTGGTGTTGAACGCTGGGCCCTCAACTGCAGCTCTGTAATCTGCAGGTTCAACTCCAATTGAACCCGCGCCATCTTAATCCGAGTGTCGCGCACCCCTATGGCCAACTTTCTGATGCATACCTTAACTGGCTCCTCCTCGGGAATGGCCAACTCTGGGACCATTCTGCATGCCTCCTCAATGACCTGCATAATCCTGTTTTGATGATTAGTCACCTCAGTCTCAGTGACAATGGAAACATTTCTCTGTAGGGCCATCTGTTCATTGTTTATCCACTGTTTGCTGATCACTTGGAGGGAGCGGTGCTCTCAGGCCCTCAGTTCTGCAATTACTCCATCCTACAAGAGGTGGAGTGCTTTGCACGGAAGCACTGCTAGGTTCAGCCCAACTCCCTTCAAGGGGCTGACACTGGGCCTGTCAGCCTCATTTTCTATGGTTAGTGCTCCATTCGGTAGCACTATCACACTAGAAGCCTTTGTGCGTAGCATATCGATAGCCTTTAAAGTGTTGATAGCTAAGATGGTAGACACCATACCAGCCTACGATGCACGGGTCTGCAACTCTTGTAACCCGGTCTAGATGGCCCCTACAATGATCTGCTACTATTACTTGAATTGCTGCAGGGCCTCTACGGTGACATCTCTGACTGTGTCACCAATATCATGTAAGTCACCCTCCATCATTGTGATAGGGTCTAGCGAGGTCTTGGTCGCCTTGGATTTCTTTCTGGTCCCTCCCTTCTCCAACTCTCTTGGGCGTTTAATGTGGGTAGACATCTCCTGAGGGTCTGCGCTGTGCTGTTCCGTGTCTTCCTCTTCGGTCTCAGGTGAAGGTGACCATGTGCCTTTGTCATAGCCACATTTTGTCCCAGCTGTCTGCTTACCTACCTGCTTTTCTTCCTATTTAGCCTGGGCCTTCTTAGTGGCATCCTTTTTCCTCTTCTCGACTAGCTGCACCATCTTTAGCTTGGACTCCTCCTACTTCTTCTGTGCGGCAGACTTGCTTCCACCCACCGCCAAGTCCGTGGTAGTGCGCCACTCTGTTGGCCATTGATCAAGCACTGCATCAATGGCATCATCTGTGGCCAAATATGGTAAGTCATACCACTTTTTCTCAGGTTCCTTCTGTGTGCTAATTGAGATTCGATGGAAATCGGCTTTGAACTCGGCATAGCTCTACAGGTTTGTGTACATCATGGGCGAAAATCACGACTTGTGATTGATGGCCATCTTGATATTCATTTCCATCAAGATACAGAAGATATTTTTGTCTCGGGCTCATTGCGCATCCTTGGTCACCCACAGCGAAGCGTACCTCACTGCTTCAGGGAGGTCTGGCACGATTGGAGGGAACTGGTTGTCCTCTGGTAGCTCCCACATTACCAGCATAATCGACAGCAAGAGCCACGCATAGTGGAATGTCTTTCTGAGCTCTTGTGCTTCACGAAAGTTCGTTAGGAACTCTCTATGAAGGTAGTCCAACCAGTTAAACTGGAATCCTTTCGCGCACTGTTGTGTGAGCGCAACAAAAGGTGCCAACACCTTGTCGGCATGACACTTCCACATCACCTTCCCTGCAAGGATCTGCGTTGATACCTTCATAGCGGGGTCACAGATTCTGGAGATAGCTTACCTACGTGACTTCTTCACCAACTTGAATTTCTCCTTCATTGACTCTACGAGAGCCTGCTCGCCATCCTTGTCACCAAAGACAATCATCGGATTCTCACCTGTATACGACAGGATTTTTATTCTGTGAATCAATCTATCTGTGATGGGTATCGGCTCCTCTAGCTACAGACACCCATCATGCACCAAGCACAGTAGCTGCTTGATGACCAAAACTGTCATAGGGGTGTGGTTATAGTGCGACACCTAGAGCAGGCTGAGCAACCCCGCCTTACCTACTCCCCTGAGCCACTTCTGTGGCTCCAATGTGGTCATCCCCATATTTGTGTCTACGATACGACCTATCAGCTGCTTGGTCACCAGGTGTGGGAACTTCTCGTGGTCCACCAACTCCTAGTCTTCAAGCTTCAATATCGGCACCTGTGCCAAATGCGAACTGCCGAAAGAAATTTTGTTTGGTAGCAGAGGGGTTTGCAGGGGAGTCTTACTCTCATCAATGTCCTTTTGGACCTTGGACTTAGGCTTGTGCAGAGGTACATACTCCGGAAACCGTGTAATAGGGTCCGCATCCTGGGCTTCAACCTCCTCCACTTCCATTCCCACATCCTCATCATCCATCGAGATGTCTTCGATATCTTTCTCCTCTGCTTCTAGGTTTATAGGCTTTCCTTTCTCCTATGCAGTGGGCTTTGGTGGATTTCTCCTTGGTGATGCGTGCACTGGTATGGAAAGATTCTTTCCCTTCTTGTCCTTCACGGTTTCCTTGGTTGGGGTTGGCTTCGGTCTCAGTGTTCTTGGGGATTTAGGGACCTCCACCAATACTTCGGCCACTTCTGGAGTGGTTACTTCTACCTCTCTTTCCATTTCCTATGCCGACTCCTCTACTACTTGTTCGGTATTTATAACTTCTACAAGAATTCTTGTGTGTTTGTCGGCAAAGTCTTAAAGACCCCAGAAGCTATCGAAGCTCATATTGCTCATGATTCATAGGTTCCTGAGAGCTCAATAGCTTAATTCTCAAAATGCCAAGTGTTTCTTGCTAGACAACCACTTGTAATTTATAAGGCATTTTGAATTTAAATCCGACCGTTCCCCCCAAAATCGGTTCACTAATGCCGGATTGGCGGTAGATTTTCAAGGATCTAAGCCATAAAGTTCATCTTAAATGCCAGCCGCCCACTCCATTTGGCCTCACTTTTGGTGTCTTTTCATGAAAAGTGACTTTAACGGTCACTTTCCAGCCGACCCACGTGATGTTTCCCGGGGTAGCGCAGCTCCCTCCACGCAGCTGTGGACCCTGTGACACTTCCTTGCTTCTCTAATCACGTAGCTCCCCAACCCAGGTAGAGTAGTTTATAGTCTCATGCCTCCTTTCAACTGCCTGGAGCGCTAAGACTATGCTACCTTCATTTAGTAACATGGCTAGACTGCCGGTGTATGGCTTCAAGCGGCTGCCATTCACCTTTCCTGGGAATGGTTCTCCATTTTATTTGACCATCTGTACCACTACTCCATCGGTTATTTCCTTAATGAAATAGGGCCCTAACCAGTGCATCCTAAATTTCCCTGGAAATTTATCAAACTTACTATCATATAGCAAAACCAGGTCATTTACCTTAAATGTGCACAGCTTAATGTGTTGATCATGTCATGCCTCCTTGCACTAGTTTTGGACTTGTTGGTGAAATCCAGCTAAAAATCTCTCTTCCTCCAGTTCATCCAGCTGTGCGAGCCTTTCCACTAGGGCTTTGTGATCCATCATACCTGTGAGCACTGCTATGTGTAGACTAGGCACAATATACTCCATAGGCATTACCGCTTCAACCCCATAGAAAAGCCTAAAGGGGGTTTGTCTAGTCAACTTCTTGCATGTCGTTTGATAAGCCCATAATATTGTAGGTATGCGTAGCTCCCAATCACTTTGCTGAGCATTGCAAACCTTGGTCAGCTTATTTTCAAGCACTTTGTTGAATGCCTCCAATGTCTCGTTAGCCTATGGGTGATAAGGTGTGATCTTCTAGTGATATACCTGAAATTCCTCCGTCAACACGCTGATCATCTCATTCAGGAAGTGCGTACCGTGATCACTCATCAAGATCTTGGGAAAGCCAAATCATGTCAATACATGCTCAAAGAGGAACTTTGCAGCAGTTGCGCCTGTGCAATCCTTCACAGGCTATGCCTCCACCCAACGAGTCAAATACTCTGTCACGGTGATAATGTACCTTGCTCCTGTCTTCCCTTGTGGCTGAATGGGTCCCACAAAATCTATCGCCCACTTCTCGAAGGGTTGCAACGTTATATGTGCATTTAAAGGCATATCATCCCTTTGTGATGGCCTACCAATCCTTTGACAAACATCACACACCTTACAGTATGCTTTCGAGCCCTAATGGAGGGTTTGCCACCACAACTCTACACGTAAAGGCTTTTGCGTGGTTTCTCTTCCTGCATAATGTCCTCCCACAGCGCCCCCATGAGCGTCCATGAGGATGCTACTTCTTTTGAACTCAGGTACATGCCATTGCAATATCTCATCAGTCCCCATCTTATGCAGATGCCCAACAATGACAGAGAAATCTACTGCGCGCACCACTAATTCCTTCCTTTGTTGGACAGTGTATCCTTCCAATGCAACACCTATCATTAGGAAATGTATTGTATCCTCAAAATGACCATCCACGACACGCATTGAAAATAGCTTCACGTTAGGAAATCCTTCTTCCAAGTTAGTGGGTTCCTCCCCTGTTTCAATGCGCAACAGATGGTCTGGTCCCACGTTCAGTCGTCCAAGCTTCACAACAACTTCAAAATCATACTCCTAGAACAATAAGAGGCACCTGCAGATTCTCCGCCCCATCACAGGCTTATTGACCAGGTACTTCAGTGCGAGGTGATCCGTATACATCTTAAATGGCCTCCCAGCAAGTAGTGCCTATACTTCTGGAGCGCATACACCATGGCTAGCCCTTCGCACTCAGTGGTGGAATAGTTATTCTCTACTTTGGATAATCTTCGGCTTGCGAATGCGATAGGATGGTCCAAGCCTTCTCCATGCACTATACATGATGTGTCAACATGTGCATGAAACTCTTTCTTCCAATCTGGGAAGACTAGAATCGGTGCAGTGACCATCTTCTCTTTAATATATCCTAGCTCTTCTTACAGTCATCGTTCCATCAAAATGTGACATCCTTCTTCAACAATTTCTCCATACACGCGGTGATATGGGCATAGCCTTTGATAAACTTCCTGTAGTATCCCGTATGTCCCAGGGTAGCGTGCAACTGCTTCACACTCCTTGGTGCTTCCAAGTTCAATATCACCACTATCTTTGCAGGATATAGCATCAATCCCTATCTGCAAACCACATGTCCCAACAGGTTCCCAAAAGGAACACAAAACAGACACTTCTTGAGATTGAGCGCGATCTGGTATCTTTGACAGGTATCTAGCATCAGGTGCAAGCTTGCTACATGGCGCTTAGCCAACCCAAATATAGGCCAGTCATCAAAATATACCTCCAAGAACTTATGAATAAATTCCTTGAATGCAGCAACAACTACATGCGAGAAGATCATAGGCACATTCTTCAACCCAAATGACATTACAATGTACTAAAAACAACCCCACTCAGTTGCAAAGGTTGTCTTGTTGCTATCCTCTGACGGGATTTTGATCTAGTGGTATCCCGAGAACCCATCAGTGAAGGAATATGCTTCCTGACCACCTACATTGTCCAACACTTCATCAGTGAACGAAGTTGGGAAAGGATCATGGGCACAAGCATCATTCAGCTTTTTGAGATCCATGCATATCCTTATCTCATCCTTTTGCTTCTTCTCTTGTACCACCATTGGACTTACCCAGTCAGATTCTTCCACAGGCTCAATGATGCCTGCCGCAAGCATCTTGTCTAGCTTTAAGCGGACCTTCTCCTTATATTTCAGATATAGATGGTAAGGTATTTTCTTAACTGGCTTCGCGTCAAGCTTCAATGTGATCTTCATCATACCTAGGTCCCTGATTATCCCCTTTAGATCCGTAAACTTGGTAGGGAATAAATCCTGATATGCACGAAGCAATTTACCGACCTTATCCATTGTTGTGTCGTCCCAGCAGTCTCCAATCTTCACGAATTTGGGTTCTGCCTCCGTACCAATGTTCACTTGTTTCATTTTCAATGGCGTGGTTATACCAGGGTTCTCAATTTGTGGTCCTTTAACCTCGCGATGACCTTCTATTTCCAGAATATTAATTTTTTGTAGATCCTCCTCATCTTCTTCAGTGGTCACGTTATAGCATTCCAGCGCATGACATAGCTAAGTAGCCCACTCACGCTGAATCAGGTCCAAAGGATTTTGTGCTATTCAAAAGATTCACTTCTTGTAGCACCTTGTCAATACAGTCAAATCTGTCTTCAAAACTGAACGTCATCACAAAGCCCTCGTGTAGAACATCCCATTCACCTGTACCATGGCAGAGCTCTGTTTCTACGTACCAATTGATTAGGACAACATCTAGGGTATGACAGAACAAGTGCATCCACTCAAGTTGGGGCTTTTCTCCATAAGCTTGGGTCCATTTGGCCAAATGCGCGTGCAAATCATCCTGCCCATCATACCTGTCTGTCATTCGCATCTTAGGCTTCCCAAATCATGTTCTCATCATCCTCCTACATTCACGCCAATCATCAAAGATTCCTTTATGCGTACCCCACCATCTTGCGGGCGTAGCGCGTAGTTCCCAATCCAATGCATGGAAGCACTTCTTTTTTGGTACCTCCCTTTCAAATGAATCCAAAAAGATATCTACCTCATTCAAGCCATCATAAGTAGGAAGATTTCTTACCTCTGAGGATACACATCACAACGATCAGGTCATCATATTGCAATTCAACATAGTTACTTCATGTAAATGATTCTAACAACATTCTATCTCTTCATCAGAGTTCGAAGTGCAGGAACTCTCACGATCCCAAGTAATTTTTCCATCCATGTTGGTGTTCACCCAATATTGGTCTCGCATTGTTATCTTATAGATATAGTCCAGATCGTCATCACTCTCATAATTGCAGACTAGTTCAGTATAGCGCGATCCTTCAGCTGGATCTAGGGGTATTATTACGCGCTGCGATTACCCCGTTCATATCAGTAGCCCAGTTAATTCCTAGGAGCGCAGGATAGGGATTGTTATCATCCATTATCTCTATTACTTCAAAGTCAACCAGCATGCTTGCACCCTCAATATTCATATCACCCCCTATAGTCGTCCCATGGGGATGATCTTTTGTTGATTTGCCATCCTTAGCTGAATCAGAGACCATTGCAATGCATGTCCCCCCATTTGTTTCCAAGTCTACTTTGGCAGGAAATTCGCATCTGACCCTAGGTCCAAAATAACCTGATCCATCTCATACTCTCCTATCTACATGGTTAGTCCCATCTCCCATCATGTCCTTGTGTTATGCTTTCCAATCTTTCGTACTACGCACGGCTCACCCGACGTGGTTCCAACACCTCTATTGATGAGCTCGTGTAACCTTTCACAGCATTACTATCATGCAGTAACTTCATATAGGTCTCCAGGAAAGTTGTGAGCATAGAGGGGTCCATCTCTAGATAAGGCTTATCCTTGCTTCCTGAGGTGGAAGCCTCAGCGAAGCTCTTCTTAGTTTCCATGAACGTTTCATGTGCATGCTCCAAGTCGAACTCAACCTCCTTTGCTGGAGCTTTGTGGACCCACATACTATCTTCTTGCTGTTTTCCTTTGTCATTTCCCATCACGATTCTACTTTTGAGAACTATATTTACATTTGGATCTTCCTCGCACAGCTCATACCTCATCAACTGCAGGTTCAGAGTCGGTGGAGGTGGTAGCGCCCCTTTGTCACATATCCTAGCTATCAGCGTAGGAGAGTATTCTATTTCATGATCAAACAATGTGTAATACTCGCATGACAGACGTGTTGGATTAGTGCAATCGTGAGCATAATGTTCTGGTCCTCCACAATTGTACTGTCCCCGACATCTACCAGGTCCTCCTCTGCCTCAGCCTTGTCTGCGTCCCTGAAATCCTGTCCACACCATCCCTTTGCTCTGGTCAGGGGGCCACGTTTCATCCTGAACCCTATAGGCGAGAGTTCTATCCATCATCAATTCATAACTCCTGCAATTACGCTCATCATGCCCTGTCGAACTACAAAAGTTGCAGAATAGCTATTGCGGTGTCTGTATATACTTCTGCAGTGAATGACAGTTATCCGTGGCATGTTTTCCTACTACCTGACATATAGCACACCAAAGTACATGCCCTGCACCTGGTCCTGATTGAGCTTCTGGCCTTAAAGGCATCGATCCTCCCCCTATAATGTAGTTTGCAAAGACCGGGCAAAGGTCCTTGTCATGCCCCTGACTTTTGCATTCCAAGCACCATACCTCCTTGTGCACCTATGGTCGAATCGTCCTATCCTGCTTCAGACTTTGCATCTCAAGACATAGATTCTTCAGCTGCGCATGGATCTGTTGAACCCCCATGTTTAGATCTTGCATCGATGTTTCATGCAGTCTCATCGCAATCTCCAAGGCCTCTGCCTGAGTTGTTATCTTCTGTTGCGACATCGCGACACTTAAGTGCGGCAGTAGCAAAGCCACAAACCACTCGTGATGCTTTCCGTCCATCAGATTCATGTTGGATTCGCGGATTGTACACTTCAACCTCTGATCTAGTTCCCAAGGCATCTTACCTGGTTGCATTACGATCTCCTTGAATCCCATAATCGACTGTGCCTCAGATTTAGGCCCACTGAGCTCTTTATTCAGTGCTATCTGGATGTCTTCCACTCCAGCATTCGAGTTATAATTTGAGGACTTTATATACCAGGCTAGCGTGCGATCTTGCAGGGCACTAACGAGTGTCACCTTCTTTATATGATCATTTTTAACACCTTGAGCTTCCCATACAACTTTCACAATGAACCAGAATTGGTCCAAGTCCCCATTTTCCAAGCCTTCGAACAAAGGCAGCTTCACTGTATTTGCCATACTGAACTGTGGTGGAGGTGGAGGTGGTACGGGTGAAGTTGGAGGTGATGGTGGTAAAGTTGGAGGTGGTGTGGGTGGAGGTGGTATTCACGGGAATACTTGTCTTATTAACTAAATAGCACTTCGTGGAGAAACCTTCATTATCCCTTCCTCGTCACGTTGTAGAGGTGAAATTAATGGACTATACTCTGGACCCTTTGTCCTTCATTCTTGTAATTTTTTCCGCTTCGCGTAGTTCTGAACATCAAGGTAGCTGCATAACCTGCTTTTTGCACAATAGAATTTTAATCCAAGTATTCAAATATTTCATGTACTTACCTCGCGGTCCTTTGAAAAAGTGCTGTTCCAACTCATTGTAGCTAACTGAGGTGTCAACCGCGAATTCAGTCACAAACCCTCCTATGACGCGATCCAACCAATGATTGATAGTGTAGGTGATATTATCCTTAGATGCTTCCAATTTTTGTATTAGCTCCAGGGTCCAAAAAATAGGACCGTTAAGTTTCCACCTTCCTTGGCTATCTGCTAGCTTCATGATCCACTCATATAGCTCAATTGGGAAGGAGCAGAAAAATATCTCGTGGATCTCTGTATATAGGTATATGTCCAACCACTGTTCCTTTATTAGTCATGGTTTCTGTTCCCCTGCACCATGAATTCATGGATCTTTCTATCCAACCAGTCTTCGATCTCTCTCTTAGTTGGATTCCACTGATACAACATCGCACATCTCTTATGCAGATTCAGTCCCAGCAAAGGAACCATTTGTTGGCTTGATGGGGCCTGACCTGGGTTCAACATTAATTAGCTAAACAAATACCTACACTATTGGCCCTTTCGGCATCAACCCTTGGAGTGCGGACTAAAGTCTCACCTGAAGGAGTATGGGGGAATGATGGAACCAAGTTTCCACACCCTGCGATGGTTGTGATGTTGTTTGATTCCCTCTATCCCTGCCTTTGCTCAGGTAGCTTCGCTATAGGGATTACAAGACAAGCCCTCTATTCCGTCCTTCAATACCTCCATGAAAGGATACGATTGACCTTCGCGCAACCATAACCTGCTGCTAAGGTACTTTCGCACTGCTATGGTAGCGTGCCATGCAGATTCTCTAATTAATCTAAGGGACTTTCTTATCTTATCAAATATTTAATGTTAATACCGCATAAACAGATATTCGTAAATGCATTCAATTATTCAATGTAATTGAAATCATTCGTGCATCATATAAGCATAACAAAGGAAATTCATACATAAAATATCCAGATGCATCAACAGACCAAAGACACAGAAATTGAAGAATATCTCTCTTTATTAATATCTTCCAAGTGTTTACAAACTCTGTCTACCCTGCGCACACCACTGTAGGGGTTTGTGCACTCAGCTGCGGACTTCTACTCTAGGCCTCTGTGCACTCAGCTGCAGAGCCTCTACCTACACTACAACCCAAGACTTAGACTTCTTGCTTCAAATATATGATTCCATTACATAGTGTGTCTCTCTAACTACTTAGAGCTTAGCTACTTTTCCCTTCACACTCCACGACCACAAAAGAAGAGTTTTTACATTTTTATTATAAAATTTGACTCAAATATGGGCTTTTAGCCCCAAAACTGCCCTTAGGGGATCCCACTCCCAATAATTATACAACTGCAAAAGTAAGATTTGATTTTGAGAAGATGGTGGAGAGCATTCAGTTTCATGAAGCTCAATGTTCTAATTGTCAAGATGAAGGGAACAACAAATTTTCCACTAAATATGACACATAATTGAAATTTTTGTACAAGCGGAAGAGGGAAATTTTTACGGAACTTGTTGTTGTTGAAGATGAAGAGAAGAAATTTTTTGAGGATAATAGGTCTATAAAAAGGGCTTTTCGAAGGGATATAATAAGGGAAACAAAGGTAGTTGTGACTACTTGAGTGGTTTTGGAGGTAACATCTACTGTGCTCGCATTGAATTGATTTCTTAGAATAAACATGTCAAATCAGTTGATAATGCCCCGTTTGATGCAGTCGTGAGGGATATAATAAGGGAAATGGAGGTAGTTCTGACTACATTGAGTGGTTGTGGATGTGAGATCTACTCTGCTTGCATTGAATTGTTTCTTATAATAAACATGTCAAATTAGCTGATAATGTCATGTTTTAGTGGTGATAGATGAGGCAACTCAAGTTTTGTTTTGCACTACATTTATCCATAGTCGATTTTCTATTTTGTTGGTCATCAGGTTTTCCTTTTATCAATTATGGAAGTAAAGCGTATATAAATTTAGACTTCAAGTTGAAAAATAATGAAGCTCATTACGAGAACTACCTTTTAATTTTTCTAATTGTAACACATATGTTGAATGTTTTTAACGTTTAGGATCTATAACCAACAACTCGTATCCCTATGCGGCTTCTAAAAATCAAAAAACAAAAATGTGTGATGGTCTTCATTGTTTTCTCTAGAAATTTAAATTTGTTTTCTTCATTCATTTGCTACTGATTTCCTGAAATCTCTTTCTTTTTTAGCTAAAGGTTGGTGGCGCAAAGCAGCTTCCTGAACAATATTATCTCTGCTTGCTAGTAAGTTTTTCTATGAATGCAATATGTATGAGCGCCTAGAACATGCAGTTTAGCCTGTACCAATGCTTAGTACATAGATATTTTTTTTCTGTGATAATTTTTCATCAAATATACTCATATTTAGGCAGTTAATATCCATGCTAGAGATGATGCTATATAATTATAATCTTTATCAACATCTATTAGTTTGTAAGCAGTTCCACATAGGTGATTCTAGTGTCTTATTTAAAACTCATATTTATGTTATTTAAGGTTTTAACCAATGGAATAAAATAGAGAGATTCAAAATATTTGTGGGCAGTTTTATGGTTCCAATATGTAAGCAGGGCATTATCAAATTCATCTTATGATTGTGCTATTTTTCATAATCATTGCACTAAAATAAGTGAGGTCCATTCTACAACCCAATGTAAGGGAAATGTGTAATATCAGGACTAATGTTGATGTGGCACCTGGCATAAGTGTGTTCAACATGGATGGGATGTGTAACATACATGCTTATTAAAAAAATATTGTAATGTAAAAATGAGATTTCAAAAAGAAGACATAATATATATCGTGTATATCCATTTTAGCATGGGATCTTTTAAGCACCTATATATTTACGTCTCAATTTTTTTTGATCCCTCTAGGTGATTTTTGATGGTGTTGGATTCCACCAACATTTCAAGGGGATCTCACCAATGTAAAGTCCCAACTAAACCTCACACTATTTGGTGTAGGAGTCCCATCTGGTCATATGGTCCGACCACCATTGGAATGGTTTTCCAAGAAATGCCTTGGTTACAATCGGACATAAAATAACAAAACACCTCTTTGGGTCAGCAAGGATGTGATATTTGTGAGACACTCGATGTAAGGTGTATGAGGGATAATTCCATGGATGGTGAAGGAACTGAGCCACCGATTAGAAAAGTAATAATACTATCCTAAAGGGGGACTCGGGGTAAAGAGAAAAACTTATTGTGTACCTACATATTAGACCACATAATAAACAATAATCGTTAAAGCATAACAAAATTCATTCAATAACATCCATAGCCAAGCAACGAAATAGTTCATTGACTTATCATGTAAATAAAGAAACATAGATCGTACACATAACCATAATAGTCCAACTATATACACGATAGATGTAGGAAGGAATTTCATCTCATTGAGCTTCTAATTATAGGTGTAAGATCCCAAGAAAATTGTTACATGAGTGAATCATTGTATCCAATAGTGGAAGATGAAGCCACAACTTGCTTCTCTAAAGAATAATTTATCTCCTATGTAGTATAAGAGAAACCAAGGGTAGGCCTGCAAAATCCTGACAAAATCCTAGTCCCCAAAATCCCCTTGCTTGAGTTATGAGTTGCTATTTATTATAAATACAATGACTCTTGAGCTTCTCATGATTATTCATATTATAATATTCCTCATTACATTCCAATGTGTGGCAATTCATATTCCACTCGTGTCCCTTGGACTTCGTTACATAAAATTTATTACATGGGATAATTTACGCACGAGATGGTGGCCTAATAAGACAAAACTGCTAAAGTACAAAAATCATCAAATGGATAGATCATGTGCTTCTTCATGGAGTTCATTTTTGATATAAGTGTGCCATGCTCTGAACTCCTTTGTGATGGCTTCGATCCAGTCTAGCAAGTCTCCTTTGTAGTGCACCCTCACCTCCAATTCTTCTGACAATATGCTTTTGGAGCTTGACTGAACATTACTCCACATCCATGAAAGCTTCATGTGCATTTTGACTGGTGGAAAGGAATACTACTGAATAACATCTTTGGTTAATTCCAAGTGTTCATGCTCTATTAGTTGCTTCATTTTTTCAATGTAATATCTAATCTCCTGAAATACGACCTCCCTGCCTTTGATTGCTTCAAGGGATCTAATGGCGGGCATCCCATTCTTTTGTGTAAGCGACTCAAACCAATTATGTAGCCGGTTATATGAAGTCATAATATTAATCAACTCTACTCCCAAATGTGAGTAATTTTGTAGGTGGAGTCTCAATTGCACTCTATATATTTCTACGGAGAGCTTATCCTTCTTTTCCAAATGCTCCGTGGAAATTGGATATTTGGTAGTCCACTCTTGCATCTAGTCAACTACTCTAGTTGTTATCTTCAGGAGCTTCACCACTTCTTATACATTATTCTAAATGCCAATGAGAGGAGCCATGACCTATTGTATAAGTATCATATCATTGTATAGTCATGCCATGGTATCCTCCATTGCTCCCAATTCATCTAGCATGGATGACTACTATTCTGCGGTATTGGAGTTTTTCAATAACAACCGATGGTTCTCTGCTACAAGATGCTTCACCTATTTCTTAGTCACAACAAGTTATCTTCTCAGCCTGGAATTCTCATTTAGAAAATACTCTAAGTTATCCCGTGCTGCTGTAGTGAATTCAACATTCACTACCATAAATGCCCTCATATTTTCTCTAGTGTGGAGGTGATAACCTTTTTTGTCACTACTAAGACTGGGTTTTAAGGATTATTGGGAAAGTACCTATGCATTTTCTGCAAGATCCTCTTCTTTAGCTGATCAAATGTTACATTGCAAATATCTACGACTTTGTCTACTAGTGAAAGTGTAATCCCCATCTCTCTAAATGGAAGATGTCCTCCTGTGAGTGGCTTTTTACCTAGAGTATTGGGCTCATAATCTATGGGTTGGATTGTGTCTTCTTCCTCATACTTCTCCTCCTCTACTTAATGAATCAACTATTCTTCTTTTATCCTATATGTGCTTCCTCCTCCTATGACTGCCTCCATTATTATTCCTCTATCTATCTCCTCTCTTCTTCTTCTACTAGTTTCTTCTCAAACAACTCATCCTTCTTCCTACTCTTCTCTTCTTATCCTTCTTCTTATTATTCTATCCTCTCTAGTTTTGTTTGTATAGCTGCTATTTTTAAAGGATCGATTTTCCATTTTCTGCTCCTCTTGCCTGATGAGTACCTGATCCTTTTCCTAGGAGCTAGCTTCTCTACTTGAGGCATTGTTTCCTCCTCCTCCTATTACTTCTCCTACAAGTCCCTAGATAGTGAATTGTGAGGTGAACTGGTGTTCATGACTTGATGTGTCTTCATTTTGGTATTGTATCAGTTATTTATCTTTTCATTCTCTCATCAAAATATTGATGAATGCCTTGTATTATTCTCGATCCTTTCACAATTCTTCCTGAAAACTTTCCTAGGATCATATACATGGAAATATTTGGTGGTAAAGTGTACGTTCTTAAGATATTTAGTTTCGACTGTCAATGTCCTGTGACTCTTTAATTTCATATAATCCAATCCTTAACGGAAATATGGGCCAAGGGGATTTCTTCCTCCTATGAAGGGTTCTTGGTAGTCCCTTGTCTAGCTGATTTTCCGCCTCCTGCATGACCACCTTGTTTGTCACATATTGCAGCATAAAATGAGGGGTTTTTTGTCATTTGAATCATTAGATGTAAGTTTGATCAGGAGCTACAAACTAGTCTGTAACATATTTAAGAGAATCCTTCACTTGATCATTCATGCATGGCAGATCGATCTGAAATATGAGGTGAAATATGGTTGCAAAGAAGTGTTTGGCCAATCTGTCATACGTGCCTTTGAAGATTCCTTTTGATAACACCCTGTAGTGGACATAAATTGGGAAATTATATTTAGAAGTCCAGTTCCAACACAACTTTGGGAATTCATATCATGCATAGAAACTGTCCAAGAGATATGTAGACATGTAAAATTATGGAGCTTGATTTGCTTGCAAAGATGCTTTGACTCGCCCCACCTGTTGCTGCAACTCAAATGATAGTATATCCACCCAATTAAAAGCTTTTCCATGGTTCACCACTAGATTTAGCATATATATAAGGTTATCTTGGAATACCTCAATATTCTCGTGCTCAAACATCCGACAATACATAACTATCAAATATTGATATACGTTTCTCAAGATCTTTATCAAATAAACTTCTGCTGGGCGATGGCAGAACTTGGCAGGTTCTTGACACCATTGCTTGATAATATTAGTCATGTCGAGGTTATTCCATCTTTTGTAAAAGGTGTCATTTTCATATTCATTAGGCTTTAGGATCTTATAATACGTCTACATATCCTCACCATAATAGTTGGTGAGGTGTATGCCACTTTCACTGTGTAGCAAAAAGTGTGAGTCATCGATATGTGTAATTATCTATTCTATAGCTTCAACACATGGCATGACTAGGTATCTACATGTGATCCTGTGTATCCTAGAATTATTAATGTTTATATATACATGCACATCTTCTAAGTCATCAGGAAATTTCTCCTGCACAAACATGATGTAGATCTTGCTCCAGGTAACCTCTGTCATCTTGTCCATAAAACACTAAGTATTCGCATATATATGAATGTTGGACTTTGTAACTTCAAGTGGATCATCAATGCTTGCTCCTGAGATTTATTTAAAGGCTACTTTGTGTGGCGTCATGTCTCCAGTAGATGATGACACAGCGGTATCACTTACAACACGAACACTTGTTTGTGAAATCACACTCATGGTGACAAGTTCAACCTAAAACAACTAACTATGGAACAATATTCGTAAATCACTTTCCAAGAGTCACCACGAATGACAGAGCATAAAAAACTATGAATGAAAACCAAAAATAAATTGCATGAAAGTAATAATACACATGCGAACTAGGAGGGCACACTCTCGTAGCACAAAGAGACATGCATGGTCATTTGTGACTTTGTAGTGCACTAGTGCACTCAAGAAAGAGGGAAAAAATAAACTAGGGTGCATTGTAGCACCCTGAGGGGTTGAAGGAATGAGAAAAGGTGGCTTCATTTCTTCCCTATGTACCCATGTGCCCTAAGAGACAAGGAGGGTGCATTTTCGCACTTGGAATTGACAAAGGATGAGGAAAATGGAGCTTCAGGTCTTCAAAGTGCGCCTATGATCTCAAGAAAAAGGAGGGTGCACTATCGCATGTTAAAGGGATGAATGATGAGGCTTCATTCCTTCGTAATGTGCCCATGTGACCTAAGGAAAAGAGGGTGTACTATAGCACTCCAAAGGGTTGAATGGAAAATATCCATGCCTTCGTGATGTGCCCATGTGCCTAGGAAGAAAGCTGGGTTGAAAAGGGTGCATTTTTTGAGGTTGAAGGAGCTTCAAGTTCAGGGAGTGTGATTTGCCTAAAAAGAGCCCAGAAACAAGTACAGAAAGTAGAATTCAATGCTAAGATAAGGAGAGGAATGATCTGCAAGGCTATATAAGTTTTTGTTGCATGCATGGTGGAAGATGAAAAGTTTCAGGAATGTGAAAGGTTTCTTGCATGTGACAATAAATGAACACTTGCAAGATGAAGATCCAACTAAAAAGAAACCAAAAAAATTAAAAAAACAATAAATCAACAACAAACAAAGAAATATTTTATAGTAAAATGATAAAAGCAAGTAAAGCTTTGAGCATGCAAACTCACTTTCTCCACTGATTGATGAAGGGATTGATGATTTTCTAGTTGTCCGTTGAGATGAAATGACGATGAAGGAATGATTATCTAAGTTTATTTAAAGAGATCATGAAGGAATGATTAGTTGAGTTTATTTAAAGAGATCAACATGAAAAAATGACCTATGCATGAGTGCCACTTTTCATTAGATGAAAGGATCAATTAAGAAGGAGTTAATTCAGTTCCTATTTTCTTGGAGTGCGCCCTCATGTAACAAGTTGGATCATGCATACAGTTGGATAGGGCTCAAGTCTTTGTCACGAATGAGTGTGCCAAAGTGAGGCACACTTGCTCATCCTGGGAGTGTGCCCAAGTAGGGAAAATTCCTTTAGCCCAAAGAAGTGTGCTCACCTTAAGTGCAAGCCTTCATCAACTCAAAGTGCGCTCTTGATTTTGTGAGAGATTTTCTTGCTTTTGTGTGCTTTTTTTAGTGTGTGCATGGTTAGAAGGAAAGTTTCTAAGTCAAGAAAGACCGTGAGTTCACCTAACCAAAACTTACTAACTCAAACACTTCTAATGGTTAAGTGATGATGCTTGAGACACATTGACTTAAGAGGATGTGACACTAGGAGAAAAAATTCAAATAACAAATCAAACCACATGACGATGCATGGGGGATTGAAACGATAGTTATCTTAGGCTCCAAGATTGACATAGGAAAAAATTTTGGAGGGTCGTTGTCACAGCAACAATAGTGCCTAATATATCTGGAGATAAGATGGATGTACACTGGTTTTAAAAGAAGAAAGGTTGACCCATGGGATTTCTTATGTGAGCACAATAAATTTCTTGGACTAATGCTAGTTGTAGCCTTAGAGTCTGAACCATTAATTTGTTATTATTTTTTGAGCTTTTCAGTATCACATGCATCTTGAGATATGCAAATTCCCATCTGCTCCTTTTTATGACAATCAATTATGGGATGGTGGGGCAATTAAAGCAAAGAGGACTGTGCTATTTCATGAGAAATATTTCCTAAGACACTATGTTTTTTATGATGTTGTGGATGGCTGTGAAGAAAGTGGAAGGTCCATAATATCACAATCCCTTTGAAATGAATCAAAAGTTGGTGTTGCCTCAGATATTTTGAAATTTCTCAATATAAGGTAAAATTTGTGGTTTATTAACAATGTATGTTCATATATCAATTAAGTTTTAATCTGAATATTATCTTATTGATTTATTTTTTTTGAGATAGGTATCCTCAGTAATGTTACCTATAAAAAATTTGGATCAATACAACTTAAAAGCAACAACTTAAGGAGCTAAGACTACAAGTTACAAATGAATTTGGGCCCAACATTGCAGGGAAAATGGAATTCAATACTGTTGATGGATTTCAAGGGCGTGAAGTGGATGTGCTTATATTTTCAATTTTTCGGTCATCATCAGAAGATAAAAAATTGTCAATTTCAGGATTAGGTGGCATTAGATTTGTCTTAGATTTTAGGCATATGAATGTTGCTCTGACACGGATCAAATTTTCTTTATGGATAGTGGGCAATGTTAGGACATTACAATGAAGTCCTCATTGGGAAGCCTTTCTCAATAATGTGAAGGAACGAAAAATTATTTTTTTAAGCTAAGAAGCCATACAATTCTTTGTTTCTGAATGCACTATTGGGGTTTTCTACCAAAAGTTTCCTTTATACTGCTTCTAGAGAAAACCAGGATTCATCAAAGCATTCACCTTATCATCATGAAATAAAGTGATTTAAAAGGGATAATGGAAATAAGATGTAAGAGAGCTCACAAATGGGTCCAAAAATTAATATGGAAGAAAATTATTTGAATAGTCTATATGAAAAAAAGGATAACAAAAAATGCGTACAGAAATAAGGTTCTAAAAATCATTTAGGGGTTAAACTGAAGATGTTTGAGGATGCATTGAAAGAAAGTAAGAAGACTCATGGAGAAAAACCATGCCTAAGGGTCATTCTACAAGCAAGAATTCAAATGACAAAATTCACTTAACTATATAAAAGTATGAGAACCAAAACAAGATTGCAATTAATAAATCAAGATTGGTGGGAAAAGTTAAAAAAATCACAAACATTCACCACGATAAATACCATTCTCATTTTATTTTTTTATAGACAATCTTGTCGTATATTAGTTACAAGAACAAGTATCTCACCTTTCCATTTTGAGGCCAGAATATAATGCTTCTTTATCTCAAAGAGAAAGAGAAAGGAGAATTGTACTAATCAAGCATTAGTTTCTGGAGAAGGAATTCATTTTCATAATGCTTAGGATACAATTTATGGGGATTCTTGTGATAGGGATGGTGTTAATGAGTTAATGGAAAAATTGAACATGAGATTATTATTCTTTTTTATGATGAGGTAGAAATAGAAGGAGAGAATCACGCTCCTTCATAGTCACATGCACATGAAAAAGGTGAATTTTAGAAGTCACTATCTCTTGAAATTGAAAATATAGTACAAGCTAATGAAAAATCTCATGGTTCTCTCTCAAATCAAAAGAGTTGTAGTAATGACATATAAAAAATTTCTTTGGGTACAAGATCTAGCAGAATCTATTCCATAGATACTACTATGGGGTCTAATAGGTCTGGTATCAAAGAGCCTCCATTTACATGTGAGCAGTTTGATAACAGAGGCAATATAGTCCTACAACCTGATGACCTGATTTCAAATGTTTTTGTCATCATTGTACATCCCACAACAACAAAGCATAATTATTCATCTTTACCTATTGTTAGTGATGAAAGCCATGTTTCTAGTTGGAAATTCCAAGAAAACATCAAATAACATAGAAAAAGAAATATTTTACATAGAACCGGGGATGAAAAAATAATTGGAATTAGTTTAAAGTCTCATGGCATTGGGGACCAAAAAAATGATGCTGAAAATGTATCTACAATATCCAGTGTGCATAAACCTTTAATTGGATGCAGTTCTAGTGATGATTTTCTCTTGAAGGAGATGGCATCTACTAATAAGGATGTTCCTCTTGAATATGCACTTGATGCTACAAGAAATATGGAAACATTAAGCCTCTAGCTCCTCCAAAACATCAGTTGATCCAAATTCAAGTGCCAGTGGAGAAAGATAAAGATAGATTTGATAGGTTGCAAGGTGGGATGAAAAAGTATAAGCCTCCTAGACTAGATGATTGGTACAACTAAATCCTAGAACTAAATTGTTTCTTGATAGTCATAATTAGTCATCTTATGGTTTATGGCAAATATGAATGAGTGTTAGGATACAAAAATTATTGTGGCTATGTTGATTTTCGAAACAAAATTTTCAAGATGTAAATGATTATGAAAAAAAGGAAATCAAGTGGGTACATTTGGTCAAATACATTGGAAGGGAGTGTAAATGACATAGTTTAGAAACAATTACAAAATTCCATTTGTTTGGCACATTTGACATTTTTGGTGGTTATGTGAAGATAACCTATGAAAATGATACTAGGGAGTAAAACTACTTAAGGATGGCCTTATCTTTATTTTTTGGACTCACAAACGAGAGGCAAGGCCAAGATGTAACTAATCAATCAGTATGTTAGTAGGAGGTTTACTTTCTCTGCACCTTAAGGATCATGGCATATTGAGGCATGTTACTCACCCATATGTATGGGTAACCATAGGAGAAATTTTTTCTTCTATAATATAATTTTCCAGCCAATTGTCATATATTATTTATTATATGTTGTCTTTTTCTATCCATTTGTTATCATAAGTTATCTACAACCTGATATTTTTAAATGTAACTTAGTTGGCATGATTGTGCCTAATCTTTTCCTGAATGTTGAATACTAAGTTCCTAAGGTTTTATTTTTTATGGTAACATTTTATTTTCTTTGTGTTGACGGTGTTGGATCCGCCAAGATCAGGGGATCACCCCGGTATGAGGTTCCAACTAGACCTCACACCATTTGCTGTGGGAGTCCCATTAGGTACGATGGCCCGGTTTCCATTATCTTAAAGATTTGCCTCAACTCTTTCTTGTCAGTACAAGAGATTGGTCTGCTTTGTCTTGCAAGAAGTGAGGTTCAAATTCCTGGTGATTACTAGTGTCACTTGTGTCAATGGTTCTTTCACTGTATAGGGAGAGGGTGGGAGTGAGTCCCAAGTTGGTTGGGAGGAAGCCCCAACACTGTTAGGAATGCACAACACAACAGGACGTGCACAACTTCTGGAAGAACAGTCCACACAGATGCGGCAGTCCCAACACACAAAGGAAAATAACACGTAAAACACTCAGCGGATGAGTCTGCGTGAGTGCAACAGTTGTTATAGCAAGTTTTATGTGAAAGGTCTGTCTGATGTCTGGGGAGGTAACCAACATGGGTGAGAGAGAATTAACAACATATACAACACATTTTCATTAACATATATGTATTGAAACAAGTGAATGAGTTCAAGTGTTAAACATAGGTTAAAGCAACATGCATTACAAGTGTTCAAGATTAGTCTTACAACAATTAAAATACATGTGTGAAAACATGTTGGCGTGTTAGTAGGCTTTTGAATTAAGTGAAATCTCAAAGACACATTGTTACACTATACATCACTAACCCCGCATGCAGAGGGTTGGAGCCACTACTTACTCCTCAAAGAAAAGATTACAAACTCTCAAGACTATGTGGGAGGAGCTGAGGTGAACAATATTTTCTATGTACAAATGAGGGGGTATTTATAGCCAAGGGTGAAACTGGCCTTTGTGGTTGTTTGACTACCCTCATGTCTGTTTGAATTCCATGGCTTTTCAACTTTACATGACTCTTCATACAACAAGTGGGTCTCTTGGAATTCCATGTTACAATGCATTAATTGATAGTATGGCCCACAATAGAGACGTGGATGACATGACTCGACATGACAGTGCTAGTATATTCGTGCTACTGCTAGTGTGCATGTCGAGCTGCAATATTGCTAGTGATGGATGTCCTCATGGTGTTTCACAACCTCACCTCTGCATGGAAACATGTGCAGAGTCTTCGACGGTCATTGGGTTCGCTTGATGTTGCATTCGCACGTTGTTCCTTGCTTGTAGGTTGGAAGGCTTGACAGGTTCGTTCATTCACGAAAAGTGCATGTTTGCTTGTCTATCCATCTGCAAACACATCTTTGCATGATCATCCATTCGCAAGAACATCTCTTTACATGCATTGTTTGCTCGTTCTTCTGTCCGCAAACACATCTTTGCATGATCGTCCATTCGTGAGCGCATCTCTTTGCATGCATTTTTTGTTCCTCCATTATCGAACCTGTCCTTCTACATGTGCTCCCTTCATTCATCCCATTCATCACTGTGCCATGTTTGTTTGTGTACTTGTATATATAGTCACTCATGATGAGATGACATCAAATCCAAAAAACCTCCTAGTCTACCATGATACATGATCGCTGCAGATGCAGGTGACCGAGAGAGAAGACAAGGTTGTGGGCTGGGATGGAGGCTTCATGCATTGCTAATGAAAATTGCATAGGAGTCACTAGGTTATGAAGATGGGAAATCCAGATTGACAGTGACTATGTACGGGGTCTGGCTCAGCTGGAGGAAAAACTGCGTAGTTTTTAAGACGAACAATCCAAGCTGCAGAAAGGCTGGGCAGGCAAGATTTGTGTAATTTTTGAAACGAGCAGGCAATGAGAGCTTGGAAGCAAAAAATGCGTAATTCCTAAGGGGAACTAGTAGTCCGCTGCTAGGATCTTGGTAGCAAAAACTATGCAATTCTTGGAGGGAACTAGCAGTCAGTTGTCGGAGCTTGGTAAAAAAATTGCTCAATTCCTGAGGGGCACTATCAGTTAGCTACCAAGAGCTACTGGTGGGAAACAATGCACTGATTCTAGGAGGCTGGCTTGCTGGTCACCTTTGCATAGTTCTTGAGTTGAGCGGACTACTGGGAAGCAGAGGACTTGCTCATGAAAACTATGCAATTTTCTTAGTGATCAGCCGGTCGATTGTCGGGAAGACTGGCTGGAAAAACTGCACAATTTTCTGAGGGAGACAGGGACGGGAACTTGGTGTCTGTCCGGCTTGTCTACGCAAATTTCTCAGTCAGCGGAGTGGGCAAGTTCTGCAACCTCTGCACAATTTTTGAGGGGAGTCAGTCTCAGGGTGGCTGCTGAGTCAAACTCTCCGGTTGACTAGCATGAAGGTTCATAGATTTGCTGGCAGACAACGCGGCTTGAAATGGATTGCTTGGTCATTTTGTGTTGTTCTGGGTTATAGTCGATTGAGTCGATGGTGGGGTGATGGTATGACTATTAGAGGGGAACCCAATCGTTAGATATTCAGAAAAATGACTAATTGTGTGAATGAGTGAAAGATGCATACGTAATATTACAAACACAGACTTACATGCCTTGATGATGAGATGACTCAAACCATATAGACACACATGCTCAACATGAGTGAACAATGATGTAAGTGAAAAGCGTGACACTTGTGATTGATCATTAGTCAACCATGACAACGCTTGCGTGATAGTGTATGTCACTCTGTGTGTGAGTGTGACAGATGTTTACATAGAGAACACAACAAATACACACGAAGTGAAGACCCTGAGTATAACCAAAACATGGTCGCAAGCATGACATTGACATCACACATGAAAAAATTGGGTGAAATGATCAAGCAATGTGGGTGTGAAGACTCACACGAGCTCACGTAGTGAACTTGAATGTGCACAACCATCAAGTGAAACTTTCAAGGGAGGCTCCAAAATTGGGTGTAGGCAAAAATTTTGGAGGGTGCTTGTAGCTGCTACAACACTTGGTGACACACTGGTAGAACTCCAGATTCTCTATTTTGGTTCATTGATAGCACAGGGCCTTGGTATTTCGAGGAGTATTGAATCCTTGTGTGGGTTACTCCAGCTTCCCCACTTACCCCATGGACATACATGGTTCACCTTTTCCCAACTCAGTCAAACACAATCAAAAGTTTAGCTTGATCACAATGTTTTGAATTTGGGAAGGGTAGTTTAGCTTGTGAGTTGAAGATTTTCAAAGTATAAGTTTTCATCTCTGGTGTTGCTCCACTGCTAGCAGGCCTAGACAGTACCCCGACGAAGTCATGCAGGAACACATGTGTTGCTGCACTTCTAGCGAGCCTGGTCAGTACCTCGATGGAGTTACATGCTTCACCTCTCTACACAGGAAGCCTTTCTCTTCTTTCGTCTTTGTATTTTTTCAAGAGGACTGTGCATAGACACTTATTTATTTTTGGGACGGAAGAGGGATCCTGACTTATTGAGAGAAGAATATGTTGTTCCTTCAGAGAAGCATGTAATACCTCTAACATAGGTTTGCTCGTTTAGATTTTCCCCTTCTATGTTTCTACTAGTTGGATGAGCAGAAGGTTGAGTGCAGGCATGGGGCTTCCCAGTGTGGACACAGGTTCATGGTTGGACCAAAACTTCCCTCACATACAGATCATATTTTCCATCAAAACTTCATTGATCGAAGTTTATAATGGAGCGCAGAGAAGACAAACACAAGACTGTACAAGTGCTGTAGTGTCACAAGTCTCTTCAAATCTCAGCCACATACTCTATTCAAAATCCAGAATGTAGTAGTTGGCAACACTTATTTCCAGAAACAAAAATAGTAAGGTATTAAGAAAACCAAACAAATGAAAACAAAAATAGTAAGCAAAGAAAACAAAGTGAAAACAACAAGAAGCAAGAAAAGAAATCAAGTTAGCAAGAAAACAAACATGCAAACTAGAAAGCAAAGACAAGCAAAAAAGAAAACACTACTCCTACTCCTACATTAAACGATTGGGGTTACGTGAAATGAAATTTCCAGTGAAGCCACCGTAGGCATACTCAACTTGCAGTCACAAAGATACGAGCGATTAAAACAGATAAAAAATAGTGTGCAACAGAAAATGAAAAAACTTGAAAAACTTGCACACAAGAGAGAAGGTCTTGCCTGTGGGTGGAAGAATGTGTCACAACCACCCAACACACACTCTTACCTCTTCCATGACTACCATTTTTTAACGAACCTCAGATGCCTCTTTTGAGTGTGTGTTGTCTCGCACCAAGTTTCTCAGCGAGTGCGAGGAAGGACTGAAGCTTTTCACCTAAAATACGAATCGCCAAGTAAGATTGTTCCAGCCATTTAGTGATTGGATCATAAAATTCATGATGTTTGTTTTGAAAGATTCGTGATCCTTGAGAAGATGGATTCCTGATTTGAGAGAGGGGATCATGATGGGAATTTGATACAGATAGACAAATTTGGTCATTCTCATCAGTCATGTCAAGATAGTGAGGGCCTACCATAGCCATCATTGTAGGCCGAGATGCCTCTCTTGCTTGACATAAATATAAGAATAAAGATGTTACACAGTTAAAATCATAGTGTGTGAAGCGAATATCATTGGATGCAATGTTGGGAAAATGATAAACTGCATGACAACCACCCAAGATAGAAGAAAAATTAGACCATTCGATCAAGATGGCAGATTCCTAGTTTGACACGAACAAAGAAAATTTTTGAACAATTGTGCGAATGCTCTGAATGAGGGAACCAAGTTCGTTGTCCACTAGACATGATAGAACACCCACCTGCAACTGGTGAAAAAGTGTGCAGGCATCATGGTAATCACAGAAATGTAGAAAGGATGCCAGCACTGTGAATGTGTGAAACCATTTGGGGTGTGGTGAAATGAGAGTAACTTGATTCACGCGATAGGTTGTGTGCTCATCATCACATAGGGATATTGCTGGTGTGATGAGTGGGTAGATTGACGTGCGAAATTTGCAAAAAGAACAAGGAGTTGATTACGAGAGAGCACATCCAATAGGTATGATTCCAGATAAAGATAGTCTTTGAGATGATCAACTTCGTTGTCCCATGATTGAATGAGGGATGGACACTCCCAACCTAAATTAGATGTAAGAGAGTTGCATGAAGGTGGACATGCTGCACCGGACTCATGGATTCGATCATTAGCGAAAATCTAAAATTTGAAATATCACACCCAGAATAGTAAATATTCTTTACACGGGGATCCACGTCAATTGAAACCATGCAGATATATGGATTATGCAAGGGAAACGAGATTTGATTTGGTTTGGCGGGCTAACCAGAGTCACGAGGTCCTGAAATAACCATCAACGAATGTTGAAGTGCCTCAAATCCCTGGCACGTCCCGAAACTTTCCAGAATTGAAAATTTTCATTTTGAGATGTGAACCAGATCATGCATGGCTTGAGGATGGCTATTGTTACTAATTTCAAAGCTTCTCTCAAGATGACAACCATCTTTGTCATAGGCTTCATCAAAATTTTCAGCAAGCTGACTTGATGAGATGTCTTCATGCAACACATAAGATGATGATGAGTGGGAAGAGTCCTATGTGTTGAGACTATTTTCATTGTGGGAAACCTCATTGCCTTATGTCGATTGAGGAGATAACCCATGGGATGAAGAAGCAAGAGAATGTAGAATATCTCTGATGCATGTTGATGCGTTGTGAATGATAGGACACACAAGCAAGGTGCAGAGGAAGCTTCGATATGGATGTCTTCTTTGAATGGTGCACATTCCAAATCTGAGTTAGAGTGTACATGAGATGATAGTAGATCATATGATTTGATTGGTAATTCCTCACAACATATGTAAGTGTGGGAGTGATGATAGCCCAAGACTGGAGGTTGATTGAAAGAATTGATTGTGCATGATGTTTCACCAAGATTCACGGATCGAGAATCGATCAAGAATGGAGGCTCAATGTTTTGAGAGGAATTGATTATGTCTTCACCATCCTACTTTTTTTGTATGGTGATACTTGCACATGACTACAACTTCAGTCAATAGCTCAAGAATCAAGAGAGTGTGCCCAGCTAGCTTGTAAAGCAGAACGCTTAAGCGATTCATGGTGCAAGGAGTCATGGCTTGTAGATTTTGGGGGATGGAAGAGATGTAGATTAGACTCAAGAATTAGGTTATGAATGGTGATGTACTCTTGTGGAATGGAGGGATGAGTTTCCGCCATAGGATTTTTTCACCATTCTGGAATTTCCTCCATTGGGGTGGGAGATAGTGAAGCAGTTGGGTTGGGAACATGCTGCACAAATTTATCAATTTTGAAACCACTGCGAGGCGGTACCCGCTGCGTAGATTTCTTAGATTTGCATTTTCTATGAGGGGGAACCCTCTTCAAGACATGAGGTGTCTCGTGTTCTGTAAGAGTCTAGGAAGAAGGAAAATGAGGAGGTTCATTGTTTCGGGAGACATGAACCAAGTGTTTTAGCTCTTGGCTCATGAAGTCAAGCCGTCCAAAAACCATTCAGGAATTTCATGACATAGGTGAAGGAAGCAGGTAGCAAAGTCCTCAACTGATTCGCCATGATTCTTTCTTAAATGAGATATTCTTTCATTGACATCTTGGTGGTCACACTCATTGAAGGCTTGATGGAGCACCTTGAGGAAAGTGAGAAGGGAATGGATGGAAGCAGGTGGCAGGGTATGACACCACCAATTAGCATGAACTTCAAGGGTGAGGAAGAAGAGTATGCAAACAAGCTCATCACTATCTTTCATGAGACTCACATAAATGAAGAAATCAGAAATATGCTTGGTTACAGACGTTCTGTCCTCACTGTCAAACTTTAACAAGGACAAGTGATCAATAAGCTCATCGGGGATTGATAGCTAATTGAGGGAGAAATGAGAGAAAGACCTCAAGAGCACAAATTATGTATTATTCATTAGATAAGATTCAACCTAGATGTACTGGATCATCTTGTCATCTACCTCCTTCTAGCGCCAAAATGTTGACTATGCTAGATCTGCAAACATCAAGGGATCACCTCGGTATGAAGTCCCAACTAGACCTCACACTATTTGGTGTGAGAGTCCCATCTGGTACGATGGCCCGAATGCCATTATCTTAAATATTTTCCTGAACTCTTGCTTGTCAGCACAGGAGAGTGGTCTGCTTTGTCTCGCGAGAAGTGAGGTTCACATGCTTAGTGATTGCTAGTGTCACTTGTGTCAATGGTTCTTTCACTGTAGAGGGAGAGGGTGGGAGTGAGTCTGAAGTTGGTTGCAAGGAAGCCCTAAAACTATTAGGAATAGACAAGACAACAGGACGTGCATAGCTTCTGGAAGAACAATCCACAAGGATGTGGTAGTCACAACTCACAAGGGAATATAACATGTACAACACTTAGTGGATGAGTCCGCGGGAGTGCAACGATTGTTATAGCAAGTTTTATGTGAAATATTTGTCTGATGTCCGGGGAGGTAACCAAAATGGGCGAGACAATGTTAAAAACATAAATAACACATTTTCATTAACATATATGTATTACAACAAGTGAATGAGTTCAAGTGTCAAACACAGGTTAAAGCAACATGCATTACAAGTGTTCAAGATTAGTCTTACAACAGTTACAATACATGTGTGAAAACATGCTAGCCTATTAGCAGGCTTCTGAATTAAGAAAAAGTTCCAAGACACATTGTTACACCATACATCACTAACCCTGCGTGCAGAGCGTTGGAGCCACTACTTACTCCTCAAAGAAAAGATTACAGACTCTCAAAGCTATGTGGGAGGAGCTGAGGTGAAAAGCCTTTTCCATGTACAAATGAGGGGGTATTTATAGCCAAGGGTGAAACTAACCCTTGTGGTTGTTTGACTACCCTCATGATTGTTTGACTTCCATGACTTTTCGACTTTACATGACTCTTCATACAACAAGTGGGGCTCTTGGACTTCCACGTTACAATACATTGATTGACAGTATGGCCCACAGTGGAAATGTGGATGACATGACTCATGACATGACTCGACATGACAGTGATGGTACATTCGTGCTGCTGCTGGTGTGCATGTCAAGCTACAATGTTGCTGGGGATGGATGTCCTCATGGTGTGTCATAGCTTCACCTCTGCATGGAAGCATGTGTGGAGTCTCGATGGTCGTTGGGTTCACTTGATGTTGCATTCGCATGTTTCTCCTTGCTTGTATGTTGGAAGGCTTGACAGTATCGTCTGTTCACGAAAATTTCATGTTTGCTCATCCGTTTGTCTGTGAACACATATTTTCATGATCGTCCATTCGCGAGCACATCTCTTTGCATGCATTGTTTGCTCATCCAGCCATCTGTGAACACATCTTTGCATGATTGTCCGTTTGCGAGCACATATCTTTGCATGCATTTTTTGTTCATTCGTTGGTGAACCTATCCTTTTGCATGTGCTCCCTTCATTCATGCCATTTGTCGTCGTGCCATGTTTATTTGTGTACATGTATCTATAGTCGCTCATGATGAGACAACATCAAATCCAAAAAAACTCCTAGTCTACCATGATACATGATCATTTCAGATGCAGGTGATTGGGAGAGGAGAGGAGACAAGGTTGTGAGCTGGGATGGAGGCTCCGGGCACTGCTGATGAAAACTACACAGGAGTCACTAGCTGATGAAGATGGGAAATCCAGATTGATAGTGACTGTGCATAGGTCCTGGCTCAGCTGGAGGAAAAAACTGTACAGTTTTTGAGAGGAACAGTCCGAGCTGCAGAAAGGCTGGGCAGACAAGATCTGCGCAATTTTTGGAATGAGCGGGCAGCGGGAGCTTGGCAACAAAAATTGAAAAATTCCTAAGGGGAACTGGTATTACACTACTGGGATCTTGGCAGCAAAAATTGCGTAATTCTTGGAGGGAAATGGCAGTCAGATGTTGGAGCTTGGAAACAAAAATTACACAATTCTTGAGGGGAACTGTTAGTCGGTTGTCCGGAGTTGTTGGCGAGGAAAACTATGCTAATGTTGGGTGGTTGACCTACTGGTCACCTCTGCACAATTTTTGAGTTGAGTGGACTCCTGGGTAGCAGAGGAATTGCTCATGAAAACTGCACAATTTTCTTGGTGAGCAGCCGATCGACTGTCGGGAGGGCTGGCTAGAAAAACTGCACAATGTTTTGTGGGAGATAGGGATGGGCACTTGGTGTCTGTCCAGCCTATCTACACAACTTTCTCAGTCAGTGGAGTGGGTAAGGTTTGCAGTGTCTACGCATTTTTTTAGGGGAGTTAGTCTTGGGGTGGCTTTCGGGTCAAACTCTCTGGTTGACCAGCATGAAGGTTGATTGATTTACTTGCAGATAGCACAGCTTGAAATGGCTTGCTTGGGGATTCTGCACTGTTCTGGGTGACATTCAATCGAGTCGATGATGGGGTGATGGTCTGGATGTCACAGGGGAACCCGGTTGTCATAACTTCAACAAAATGACTAAGTGTGTGAACGAGCGAAAGATGCATACATAATCTTGCAAACACACACTTACATGCCTTGACAACGAGAAAACTCAAACCATCTAGATGCACATGCTCAACATGACCAAATGACGGTGTAAGTGACAAGCACGACACTTGTGATTGATCGTTGTTTGACTGTGACGATGCTTGCACGACAGTGTATGTAACTCCGTTTGTGAGTGCGACAGATGTTTACATAGCGAACACAACAAGTACACATGAAGCGAAGACCCTGAGTATAACTAAAACATGGTCGCAAGCATGACATTGACATCAACATGAAAAACTTGGATGAAATGATCAAGCAAGGTGGGTGCAAATATTCACACGAGCTCAGGGAGTGAACCCGAGTGTGTGCAACCATAAAGTGAAACTCTCAAGGGAGGCTCCGAAATTGGGTGTAGGCCAAAATTTTTGAGGGTGGTTGTAGCCACTACAACACTTTGTTTATACATGTCATCTAGCCACATAGTGGCCACTATTGCCCAACTGAAGAGAACTTGTTTGAATTTCTTGCTTTTCTAAGGGAAAATGACATTGACATTGCTGATGTTGAGGTATATGTCATATAAATACTTTATTGTCTACTTTAGTTTGTATTCTAATCTTCATTGTCTTTCATGTATTATACTCTACATTGTATCTTCTTTCATTTTTAGAAGAGGAACTCAGCGTTGATTGTAAGAAGTAGGAATTGAAGAAAGAGGAGAACAATAACACTGGGGTGACAAATGTAGAAAGAGAGAGAGAAGAGAATCAGTCTAGTGATACCCTTAAATCCAATATCTCATATGAGACACACATACAGACTGATGGTCAAGTATTTAGAGTTGATGAATTCCCCTTCAATGCCTTGGCAACACAATGATAATTTTTTGAAGTGATGAAACAATATTTCATGTGTAAATTGGAGCCTAACCATTATTAAGATGGAAACTCATATTGTAATGCTTGATATTTCATATAATATAATTTATGTGCTTGAAATTATTTACAGTTGTACTTGATATTATTTATTATTGTAATTAACATATGTTATCTTGCGTTTTCATATTATATGAACATGCACATTGTATGGCATTTTTTAAATTTAGTCACAAAATCATACCAATTAATTTATATTTAATAATAATTAACACGTAAAATCAATTTAAAACTACTAAATTAGTAGTTTATATTGATTAATGATGAACACAAATAAAATGAATATACAACAACTAAATTAGTCATTTATAATGATTCTTAATGAAGTCAAATGAAATGAATATAAAGTACTAAATCAGTGATTTATATAATGAATATGAAACTACCAAAAAAGGATAAATGACTACAGTAAATGATAAATTTGTGATTACAAATGACGACTAAATTTTGTATATATACAACTATTAGTAGCTAATTTATAGTATCTTATAACACAACGAAAATTTAGTCATATTTATTTGGTCATTAATTGGTTTCAAACGATGACAAAAATTTGCATATATATGGATATTAGTAGCTAATTTAGAGTGTCTTATAACGCGACCAAAATTTTGGTCATAAATTGGTTTTCTTGGGTGATCATGTAGCAATATATTTTGTTGTGTATTTGGTCATTAATGACTAAATATACTACTAGATGATAAAATTGAGACAACCAATTAATGATTAAGCTAAATACAGCTAAGAGTTGGTCGCATTATAAGATATTGTAAATTAGCCACTATTGGCCATTGACTGAAAAATGGTCGTTTATATGAAAATTTTAGTCATTTTTTTAGTAATTGACTATCCATTTTGTACTAGTGTGTATTCCACTTGTTGTTTCTTCATTTGTTTCCTCTAGAAGTAAAAGTGGAAGGAAAAAAGTAAAAAGTTTAGAAGTAGGAAGGGACAAAGTGAGAAATAATATTTTTCAAAAAGTTGTACCATAAAAATGAAAAATGTTGCTTTGAAAAGAAGGTCGGTACAAGAATTAGAGAGATAGATAGCCAAATGAAAACAACCTTATGTTGGTCAGAAGAGAAATGCTAGGGTCGGGAAGATTTTTTTTTATGAGTGTCAAACCATAGAAACACAGACTGAAGAAATGAATTGTATAGAGATACGAGTGCAAACACATGTCATGGCTCCTTATTCTTTCTTTACCTTGGAAGCTAAAATACAAAAATTAAAGAACATTATAGCTAAGTATCAAGGGGAGGTGGTTCCTCAAGAATAATACCAAAAGTTGTCAAAATGTTTCTATGCATTAACACATGTGGAGTTAGAAATAAATGAACATTTTGCTAATTCTCAAAAGACGATTCATGAGTTACAAGAACAAATTAACAAATTGACCCATGATGTTAGAAAATGTAGTAGGTAAGGCTCAAATTGACTTTAGCCTTAGTCAAATTGAGTAAATAAAATTTCCACATTAGCACGATAACTTGGAGGTAGTTAACTAGTGTGACATGGCTCTTGTCACCCAGTTAGCTTAGTAAATTCGAGTTAGCGGGCTTGGAGTTTAGTCATGCATGTGTGATTGCTAAATTTTAGCAATCTAGTTTAGTTATTTTCAGTTCTACTAAGTTAACTGACCTCTAATTATTCATAAATTCAATTGAATTTCAGTTGTGCAGTGGGACAGTAGTCTAACTAAATTTTTTTCCGGTTAACTGATCAATCAACCCAAAATATCTCATTCATACATGGAATTCAAATTGCTCAATCGGAGTGGAGGAGACAAGGCTAGTGTAACATGAGTTGTATACTAGTTGAGTGTACAATTGTTGCATGCAGTCAGGATATCAATTCCTTTGGAATTGCACAAGGAAATAGAGACTTACCTATTGTTTAAGAGCTCAAATTTTCTCAGGATTGTGCAAGGAAATAGGAGGTTGGAGGAGGCAAAAAATAGCTAAGAATTGGCTAGTGGCTCTCATTCAGTACAGAGAGCAATGTTTCTTTTGCAAGTTGTGCTCAGAGCTGGAGTGATCCAGGTGGATATTGGTGGCCACCTGCCAAGTCCACTTGGACCCCCACCATTATTTCTCTCAGCATTTTCAGTTTCCTTAATTGTAGCACAACTTACTATTTTTAGTAGTTTTTCGGGTCCTGAACTTCTGGAGCCGTTTTGAGGCCCTAAACGACGTTTTTTGGGAAATCTGGGGCAACATGGGTCCATGGACCGATGTTGCCTCCCAAAGTGGTAGTGCTCGGATAGATCTTTCTAACGAGTTATTGTACGCATCAAACAGAGATCGTATGCCAAAGTTATGACCCCGGGAAGTTGGTGTACCAACTTACCCAAACGGGGCCCACAGTTTGGCGTTTCATCTTCTAGGGTTAGGTTTTGGAATGTTAAGGGTTTTCCATTGTTTCTCAACAATAAACAGGCCTTCGAGCCTCATTGTAACACAATTCAGAGGCATGTAGCCACCACATCTCTTCTCAGAGATAAGCTACCATCACCCTCGCTGGTTTATTTCCATTACTGTTTATAAGAATATTTCAGTATTTTACATTAATGAAATGAAGTATTATTTCCACTGCATATCTGTGTTTATGGTTATCTCTGTAATTTTTTGCGTTCCTGTTTAAATCCGGATCAGTGGTATCAGAGCAGTCTTCTTTTTCTCTTTTTTTCTTTGTATGTCCCCAACAAGGTCGGGATATAAGGAGTTAGGGCTTGAACTGGTCGAACCTTTGCAAGACCAGCCTCGCAAATCCCGACGACCTCCCATGGCGGATGCGAAGAAGGATGAGGGGGCCGGAGATCCTATCAAAATCTTGCTTGAAGAAGCCCTCGAGCGACAACAGAACGCGATGATGGACAACTTTGCCCAGATCCTTCAGCGGCTACCCAGAAGCGACGCATCGTCTTCCAACAGCTACTCTGGAAATGCAACACCCTTTAAGGTACAAGTTAATTTTGAAATCCCCATATTTGAGGGTCAGATAGATGCAGATGCTGTAGATAAATGGTTAAATCTGCTAGAGGGTTATTTTTATGTTCATGAATTTTCGAGTCGGGAAAATATTGTTTTCGCTCTTCTCAAAGCAGCCCCCCATGTCAAGGACTGGTGGGAAACCTACTGCGAGCAGAAGGATGAAAGTACTGGCTCACTATTTTCAGCCGCACCCACCTAGAATTCATTCCGGGATGCCATCAAGGAGCAGTACTACCCTCTAAGAAGCTATGAGGATGAATACATAAAGTGGACCACGTTGCGGCAGGGAAGGGACCAAGACGTGCCGGAGTTCACCAATCTTTTCCATACCCTTCGCACAAAGTTGGGTATCAAGGATTTAGAGCAGCATTTGATACTCAAATACCGCGGCTGCCTGCACAAGTACATCCAGGAAGAAATACAATTCCTGAACATCTCCTCACTCGGCACAGCATACCGATATGCCGTCAAGGTCGAGTAGAAGTTTAAACAAAAGAAGCAAGACTTTGGATATGCGAATCTAAAGCAGGGGAAAGGTGCCCCTAAACCACAGAACAAAGGAAAAAGCCAAGGCGAGGCAGCCCAAGACAACCCATCGAAGCTGCAAGCAAAGAACAGCGCCGCGAAGCCAAAAAAGGACACAGGAAAATGGTGCAAGTTCCATAAGAGCTCCACTCACAACACAAGTGAGTGTCGGGCTAAGCAGTCACTGGTGGCTGAGCTAAAGGTTTCAGAATCAGATGCATGTTCCGACTTTGAGTCAGAACCTGACAAGGGGAATGACAAAGGGAAGAAAATCATTGATGCAGATCCCAATGCCACTGTTGCTATCGCCAAGATCCAGAAAAATGAACCCGAAGATCCAGAGGAGGAGGAGTGTCTCTTCCACTCCCAGATGTGGGTAAAGGGCTCCGCATTGCAGTTCATTGTTGATAGTCGGAGCCAAAAGAACCTCATTTCGGCAGAGGTCGTGAAGCGGTTGGGCTTACCGACCACAACACATCCACAACCGTACACCATCGGGTGGCTTCACCAAGGACGAGATCTTCACGTGAGCCAGCAGTGTCGCCTTCCATACAACATCAAGCCCTTCACGGATGAGGTATTGTGTGATATTGCTCCCCTTGAAGTTTGTGATGTATTATTAGGATAGCCATACTTGTGGAAGCGACATGTTGTGTATGAATCAAGGCCCCGTGCTATTATTATTAAATTGGGAAATAAGTTGTACAGGATACCAGAGGTAGCACCACCTACCGCCATCTCTTTGATTACTGCAAAAAAATGCAGTAAGATCATTTCCAAAACCGTGAAATTTGTTTTCCTGATGATATGCCCTCAAGGAAAGAAGAAGATAGTGGCCGTGGCCTCCAGACAGGGCCCCTCCGCACAAAAACTATAGATGGACAAGGTCTTGGAGGAGTACGAGGACATCTTCACCTCCCCCGCAGGGGTTCCATTGCATTGTCAGGTCAAGCACTCCATCGATCTGACCCCAGGTGCGCTGCTACCCAATGGACCAATTTATCGCCGCTCCATTCTAGAGAACGATGAAATCAAGAGGTAGATTCAGGAGCTCCTGCAGAAAGGTCACATCCTTCCGAGTTCATCGCCTTGTGGGAGCATGATCATGTTGGTACAGAAGAAGGATGGGTCGTGGAGACTCTGTATTGACTATCGGGCACTGAACAAGATCACTGTCCGTAATAGGTACCCGATCCCGCGGATTGATGACCTCCTGGACCAACTAAAGGGGGCGAAATATTTCAGCAAGATCAATCTGAAGTCAGGATATCACCAGGTACCAATCGAACCCTCTGATGTGTGGAAGACTGCCTTCAAATCCAAGGAGGGCCTTTTCGAATGGTTGGTTATGCCTTTCGGATTGACGAATGCTCCTGTAACCTTCATGAGGCTAATGGATGACATCTTGCGGCCATTCACCAACTCATTTGTAGTAGTATACTTGGATGACATTCTGATCTTCAGCCAGAGTTGGGAAGAGCACCTCCACCACATCTGACAGGTTCTCCAAACACTGCGCAACACAAGCTATGTGCCAATTTGGAGAAAAGCACTTTTGGCATGACCCAGGTTTAGTATCTGGGATACATCATTGATGAACAGGGGGTGCATGTGGATCCAGCCAAGATCCAAGTCATTCGGGGTTGGCCATCTCCAACCACTCTAACAGAGCTCCGCAGCTTTCTAGGTCTTGCCAACTTCTACCGCAGGTTCGTGTTGGGGTTTTATCATATTACTTGGCCCTTGAGTCAAGTCACCAAGGGAGGAGCGAAAGAAAAATTCTTTTGGTCTGAATCTCAACAAAAGTCATTCATAGAGTTGAAGGATCGCCTCTGCACGGCACCAGTGCTCGCGTTACTAGATTTACAACAACCATTTGAGGTCGAGACAGATGCCTCTGACTATGCCATTGGGGCAGTCCTTACTCAACATGGACATCCAGTGGCATATCACAGTGAAACACTTTCAGACACAGTCTGGAAGTACCCCACTTATGATAAAGAGATGTATTCCATTGTGCAGGCCTGCCGACAATGGAAGCATTACATTTTGGGGAAGGAAACGATCATCCACACCGACCACTGATCCCTGCAGTTCATACAGACCCAAGGGAAATTATAGAATGATCGCCATCAGAAGTGGTCTACATACCTGCAACAGTTCCACTTGAATATCAAGTATAAGAAGGGCAGCACCAATAATGTTGCAGATTACCTCAGTCGACCACCGATCATGGCATTAACCACCATGCTCAACTCTTGTGGGCACGAGACTTTTGATTGGCCACTTCTCTACAAAAGCGACCCAGAATTCGGTCACACATACCAGACACTCTTGGAGGGTCGGCATGTTCCGTATTTTCACCTCCAGGATGCCCTGTTATGCCACCTGGGTCACCTTTGTGTTCCTTCAAGCGAGCGTGCCAAGATGATTTGGGAAGCACACTACAGTCGGGCTGCTGGGCATTTTGGGGTCGACAAAACAGTGGCAGTACTACAAAATTATTTCTATTGGCCGAATCTTCGACAGGATGTTGGGAAGTACATCAGATCATGTACTGCTTGTGCCATCGCCAAACTGACCATCAAGAAGCACGAGCTCTATACCCCGTTGCCTACCCCTAGTCGACCTTGGGAATCCATCTCCATGGATTACATGTCAGGCCTTCCTTCCACTAAGCATGGAAATGACTGTGTTTTTGTGGTCATCGACAGGTTCTCGAAGATGGCCATTATGGTGGCCTGCAAGAAGAGTATCACAACAGAAGCCACTGCTAAACTCTTCATTGAACGAGTGTGGGTGCACTTTGGGATCCCACAGTCTATCATCTTAGATCGGGACAGTCGGTTCCTCAGCACATTTTGGTCCAGTCTCTGGTCAATGCTCGACAGCAAACTCACGAAGCCCACAGCCTTCCATCCTCAAACTGATGGCCAAACAGAGGTTGTCAATAGGATGATTGTGCACATTTTGCGCATGTATAACTCAAAGCATCCACGCACATGGGACAAGAGCCTCCACTATGTTCAGCACAACTACAACCGAGCTCTTCACAGCTCCACTGGCCATAGCCCTTTTCAGGTGGGTTTGGGATTCCAGCCACTATGCCCCATTGATGTGGCCATGCCACTTGCAGCTACTCACATAAATTCAACTCATGTCCAGTCTGAAACAGATAAGGCCACTAGCTTCATTGAGCACATCCAACATATTCGCCAGCAGGTCCATGACATTTTGGAGAAATCAAATGCCAAGTACAAGCAACGACATGATCAACATCGGGTGCCACACAAGTTTCAGGTGGGCAACAAAGTCTGGTTGCATTTGCAAAAGGAACGCCTTACTGGAGCCTATCGGAAACTGAGACCACTCCAATATGTTCCTTACACCATTACTAAGGCTATGGGAGACAATGCATTTGAGCTTAGCATTCCCCCATTCCTTGGCCTGCACCCAGTGTTCAATGTGGACCACCTTCGGCCATACTTTCCACCATTGCTAGACACATCCGACATTGTAGAACAACTCACACCCACAGAATTAAATCCAGATTGCATGGAACAAGCTGCAACTGATCAGATCATGGACACACAGATCAAGAACACTCGCCAACAGAATATCCAACTGTATTGAGTTGTCAAAGCAGGCCAACTCCTTCACCAGGGCAAGTGGCTCACTAGGGAACAAGTTCAACAAAAGTTTCCTCATCTCATGGAGGAACTCAACACAATGGGGACCATTGCTTCCTAAGGGGGGAGGAATGATCCAGGTGGATATTGGTGGCCACCTGCCAAGTCCACCTGGACCCCCACCATTGTTTCTCTCAGCATTTTCAGTTTCCTTAATTATAGCACAACTTACTATTTTTAGCAGTTTTTCGGGTCCTGAACTTCCGGAGTCGTTTTGAGGCCCTAAACGACGTTTTTTGGGAAATCTGGGGCAACATGGGTCCATGGACCGATGTTGCCTCCCAAAGTGGTAGTGCTCGGATAGATCTTTCTAACGAGCTATTGTACACGTCAAACGAAGATCGTATGCCAAAGTTACGACCCCAGGAAGTTGGTGTACCAATTTACCCAAACGGGGCCCACAGTTTGGCGTTTCATCTTCTAGGGTTAGGTTTTGGAATGTTAAGGGTTTTCCATTGTTTCTCAACAATAAATAGGCCTTCGAGCCTCATTGTAACACAGTTCAGAGGCATGTAGCCACCATATCTCTTCTCAGAGATAAGCTACCATCGCCCTCGCTGGTTTATTTCCATCACTGTTTGTAAGCATATTTCAGTGTTTTACATTAATGAAATGAAGTATTATTTCCGCTGCATATCTGTGTTTATGGTTATCTCTGTAATTTTTTGCGTTCCTATTTAAATCCTGATCATGGAGCATGCAATTGTAATAGTTTCTCTATTAACATGATTAATGAAAAGAGGTTCAAAGGTTTTTTCCTGGTTGGGTTCCCCTTGAAATCACTGTGTACTTGTGGTTTTTCTTGTTGCATGTCTATGCATGTTGTTCTAAATTTTGATTTTCATTCTGCAGATTAGTAGAGTAAAATTTGCATCTTTGGTTTCAGTTCAAATTCTTAAGCAGTTGTAATTTCTATCAAATTTCTATCAAATTTCTACATGGTATCAAAGCCCTAAAATCACATTAGAAATAGTATTTCAAAATTGTCCCACAGGAATTTCGAAATTTTAGGTTCAGTGCAACAGTAATTCCTCATATTTAGGAGAATGTCTTTTAATGGACTGAGATTGGAGAATGCTCTCAAGGGTAGCTCGAATTTCATAGCCTGGAAGGATTGAATGGAAGTAGTGATTGATGATAATGGTGTGTTAGAATATGTTAAAACTGATATTGCAAAACCTCTAGTGTCTAATGCATAGAAATTATCCTAGTGGAAGATGAATGTTGCAAAGGCCAGGATAATTCTTCTAGAAGGTGTGAGATACCATGTGGTCTCAAATCTCCATGGAAAAGAAAAATCATTTTCTATGTGGATGATCCAAATTGGATCCATGAAAATTATCAGAGTTCTATGACTATTTCAAATCATGACAGACTTCAAAATCTTGTAAACAACGAGCTATCAGAAATAACCTCTGTATAATGGTAAATTGCAGCCAACACGGAGCAACGAGGACCTCTGGTCAAAGCGCGCTAATCGTTGGCCCATGGGGACTGTGCATGGCAATAAAAATGGCAGTTGGGAAGCTCAAAGCTAGAAACTGAGGCTGTTTCTGATGCATGATTAGCGCGCGCATCGCTGGGAAAAACCCCTCGAGAAGGAAAAGCCCCGAGCACTCGGTCACAAGGGAAGCCAGAAAACCGTGGGAAAAGCGCTAAAATCGATAAGTGGGTCCCGTGCTCCAAAACTGACAGAATATCAGAGGAATTTTGGGAGGTAAGCGAGTTTGTCAGAGGACCAAGCAATTCCATACATTGAATGATGTGTGTCCGGTGGATGAGAGAGAAAATCGCTCTCATCGCAAGCTAACGGTTGAACAAGTCAACTACGCAATAAGAGTGATAATCGTAGGATCTGGAGGCCCCAGATCTAACGGCGGAGGTTGCACCCAATGGGAAACCGAATTTGGAGGGGGGGAATAAACTACGATGCATAAAATTTTGAAGTTTGATTTGACTACTGAGCTGGCGAATGAATCATTTCCCAAAGTAATCGAAATAACGAACTATTCAAGGAAGAGCTGTCGGATGAATCGTTTCCCAAAGTAATCAAAATAACAAACTATTCGAGGAAGAGCTGGCACTAAGTTCATGAGAGGACAAGTGGCCACCTCCTCTGAAACGTTACACAGTGGCGATGACATAAAAGCAGGGAATTCCAAGTGAACAGAGGCAGGTGAACCAAAGGGATGGAAGAGGAAGCGAACAGTCAAGGGACGGACTGGCTTTAAGCTATGAACAGACAGAGAACAGAAAAGGGAAGACAGTGAGACAGAAGAGACAGAACATAGAGAAGAGCAAGAACCAGAGAACAGAAGCTGAGTTAACATGCAGAGTTAAGGCAGCATCGAGTAGACATAACCGAGAAGGCTTGAGAGGTTCAAACAATCCCTATGAGGATATCTATCGGGAAATGAGTACCAAATTGGACTCATCCCATTAAGACCAGTTGAGGTCGAGACTTGGTAAGGGGGAGTCTGTGCACTCTAGTGGCTTGGGGAATCCAAGAACCACCCTACTAAGCATCATTTGTTTCAGGAGACTCAAATTGAGCTCCTTATTGTAAAACTCTGCTTAAAGACACAATAAATAAGGCCACCACTGAAAGCTGGACCAGGAGATGTAGCCCAGGAGGATTGGGTGAACTCCTTATTAATTTGTTGTGTTTTTGCATTTGCTTGCTGTGTTTCTCTTACTGTTTTCCAATGCTTGTGTATTTCGCAATCTTATCAATTTGTTGCTTAAAATAACATACGCACACCAGCACATAAGTCTGTAATACCTACATTAATTAACTGATATCATACATAAGTATTTTTTAGATCAAGTGGTATGAGAGCTTTAGGCTATTAAGGTTAGACAAGCTTGTGCTGGATTTAGCTGTTGAATGCTAACTAGATCAAAGCTCAAATTAGGAGGAGGAGAGTTGGTCGAAACTAATCTTGAGATTGGAAGAGTCTATCCTCAGAAGATAATGTCAGAGGAATGTTCTGTGGGGCCAAACCATCAATTTATATATAGTTTCCTAGCCATAAGGTCCATCGTAGAGGAAATGTATAAGGATTTCAGAAAACATAAAGATGAAGACTCATCAGGATCCAAAAAAGATAAAGGAGAAGAAGCGTCTCTCCTCCATGACCACTCAAAAGGCAAAGGGAAAGAAGAAAGCTTTCTCACACCTCATAATAGCCCTGAACATAAAAAGAAGACATCTTTGATTAAACTAGATGTTAAATTTGATTTACCAATATATGATGGAGAGTTGAATGCAGAAAAGTTGGACAATTGGATCAGAAAAATTGATGTTTATTGTAGAGTGCAGAGTATCGATTCAGATAAGAACAAGATTCAGCTGGCTAGCCTACACCTTGGAGGCACTGCCTTAGTTTGGTGGGAAGGTAGGACCCAAGTTGACATGAAGAGACATGGTAAGACTCTTTCTGTCTGGAGTGAATTTGTTTCTGCAATCAAAAAGTAGTTCTATCCACTGGCCTACATGCAGTGAGCCATGATGAGCTGGCAAACTCTTCGACAATTGGAAGGGCAAAGTGTACAAGGTTACACCCAAGAATTTAGGAAGAGATCTTTGATTCTAGGAATCTCACTAGACTCACCTGAGACTCTATTAAAGTACATCAGTGGTCTACACAGCTACATGAGGCACAATATCCTCATGTTTAATCCTACTAGTATAGATGAGGTATTTGTTCAAGCTAAGCATCTAGAATCTAGAGGAAAGAATGGAAACCCAGAAGTTGGGGGATCATCCCAACCCACTGCAAGCAAGAATAAGGAGAAAATAAAATAGAAATGGAAAGCAAGGAAGGCTAGTACTGCACAAAAAGCAAGTCTTCATGCACTCACTGTAAGAAGGATGGGCATGATGATGAGCATTGTTGTATTTTGCATCCGGAGCTGAGACCTAAGAATTTCGAGGGAAAGATGAAGAAGACTGCTGCAGCTATTCAGAAAGATTTGGGGTTAGACTCTGGAGATGGAACAACCATTGCAACCACAGGTATAAAAGGTAAGAATTCTGAAGCATCTACTAGCAATTCTGCACAATCTACTATTGATGAAGAAAATGAGAGAAAAAGACATGAGCTTTTCCATATTTGAGTTATTTATAAACATCAAAAGATTGATACTTTGTTTGATAGTGGCTCACAAGTAAATTTAATTTTTGAAGCAATTGTAAAGAAGTTGGGATTACTGACTACACCTCACAAGAAACCATACCCATTAGGATGGTTACGTGATAAAGCACAACTACGAGTGACTAGACAATGCAAACTTAAGTTTTCTTTTGGGTCAGCATTTGTAGATGAGGTTGAGTTAGACATAATTCCTTTGGATATATGTGGAATTGTTTTAGGAAGTCCTTACTTGTGTGATAGAAAAACTATTTTCTATAGAGCTGAGAACAAGTATCTATTCGTTAAAGATGGAATCAAATACTTTGTAAGAGCTCATAAGCTCAAGAATAATTACACTCTCATAAACTCAAGGCAGATGAAACGAATGATAAATTCATGAAAACAATTTTTACTGATGGTTGTAAAGGAAAAGAAACCTGATAACGGCAAGCTGATTTAGAAAAAGTTGTTTCAGAGTATGATATCTTGTTTCAAGAACCTAAAGGTCTGCCACCCAAAAAGGAAATAGTGAATGAAATTAATTTGTAGCAAGATGCTCCATTACCTAACATTGGAATGTATAGGTTGTCCACTTTAGAGAATGCAAAAATCAAGAATCAGGTGCAGGAGTTGCTCGAGAAGGGGTTCATCAGACCTAGCACATCACCATGTGGATCTCCAACCATTTTGGTGAGAAAGAAAGATGGCTCGTGGAGAATGCGCATTGATTACCGAGCACTGAATAAGATAACAATAAAAAATCATTATCCCCTTCCTCGCATAGATGATCTATTGGATCAATTGAAAGAAGCTGTTTATTTTTCCAAGTTAGACTTGCATAGTGGATATCATCAGGTCAGAGTTGCAAAACAAGATGGATAGAAGATTGCTTTCAAAACAAAGAAGGGATTGTATGAGTGGCTGGTTATGCCTTTTGGCTTAACTAATGCTCCTGCTACTTTCATGAGAATAATGAATGATGTACTTAGACCTTTTCTTGATGATTTTGTTACTGTATATCTGGATGACATTCTGATATTTAGCAAAACATGCGAAGAAAATTTAAATCATGTTAAGCAGACACTAGATGTTTTGAAAAGAGAAAAACTTTATGTTAAACTCTCAAAATGTGAATTTGGCAAAACATTTTTGAATTATTTGGGACATATAGTAGGGGGTGGTTAATTGAAGATAGATCCCTCTAAGGTGGCAGTCAATGTAAATTGGCCTAAACCCAAATCTGCTATAGAAATTAGGAGCTTCTTAGGAGCAGCACAATACTGGAGAAAGTTCATTTCTAAATTTTCCTTAATTGCAGCTCCCTTACATGCTTTAACATGATTGAACAAGGTGTTTCAGTGGGGAGGCAAATAGCAAAAAGCCTTCAACACCTTGAAAGAAAATATTAGTACAACACCAGTACTAGCATTGCCTGATCTTCAAAGACCATTTGAGATCCAAACGGATGCCAATGACTATGCCATGGGAGCAGTGTTGATACAACATGGTAAACCCATATGTTATCATTCTGAGACATTTAATTCTACAGAAGTTAACTATCCTACATATGATAAAGAATTGTATGCATTATTACAAAGTGTAAAAAAGTTGAAACATTACTTAATGGGCAAAGAGACAATAATACATACAGATCATCAACCACTTCAATATCTACACTCCCAAACTAAGTTGCAACAATCAAGACACTATAGATGGATGGGTTTTCTACAACAATTTCATTTAGTCATCAGATATAAAGAGGGCATACACAATAAAGTTGCAGATATGTTATCTAGACCCATTATAAATGCATCTACTATACTTAATCATAATTCTGTGTTACATGAGAGCTACATTGAACAATATGCTCAAGATATAGACTTTAAAGATGTATATGCAACTTTAAGTCAAGGCAAACGAGTAGAAGAATTGGATTATCATATTAAGGACCGACTCCTATATCATTATGGGAAGCTATGGATTCCACAAACTGAAAGAGTAAAGATAATTCGAGAAGCACACACTTCTCTAATATCAGGTCACTTTGGGGTAAGTAAAATAGTTGCACAACTGCAAAGATTTTGTTATTGGCCAAAAATGAACGAGACAGTTTCTAGATATGTAAGAGGGTGTACTATGTGTGCTAAAAGCAAGCCCAACAATAGAAAACTAGGCTTGTACACTCCATTACCAGTTCCTTCTCATCCTTGGGAAAGTGTTTCCATGGACTTTGTTGGAGGACTTCCTAAATCTAGGAAAGGTCATGATTATCTGTATGTTGTTGTGGATAGGTTCAGCAAAATGTGTGTTTTGATACCTTGCAATAAACAGATTACAGCTGAACAAACTGCAAAACTATTCTTTCAACATGTATGGGTTCATTTTGGATTACCCACTTCCATTATATCTGATCAAGACAACGAATTTGTGGGAAAGTTTTGGTCAAGTCTGTGGGAACTAATGGACACCAAACTGAAGAAAAGCATAGCTTTCCATCCACAAACCGATGGCCAGACAAAAGTAATAAACATGACAGTGATCCAATTCCTCAGAGGATATTGCAGCAAGCATCCTAAGCTTTGGGATGAACATTTGTGCTATGTGCAGCATGCTTACAACCGAGCCAAACATTCTTCCACACAGAGATCTCCTTTTGAGACCTGTTTTGGTTTTACACCCAGGTCACCCTTGGATTTTGTCTTTGGTAAGGACACAATAGTTGAGGGACACAACGATGTGGATAGGGCAACTAGGTTCATTGAAAAAATCCAAGAGATCCACCAAGCAACATAGGAACAGCTGGAAAAGAGCCAGGCCAAATACAAGGCAAGGCATGACAAGCATCGGATGGAGCATAGTTTCCAAGTTGGTGATCAATTCTAGTTGTATATCAACAAGGATAGGATGCAAGGTGAAGGTAAAACGCTGAAGCCTATCAGGTATGGACCTTTCAAGATACTTGAGAAAATTGGTGAGAATGCTTTTCACCTTGATCTACTAGCTTACATGCACATCTACTCAGTCGTTAATACAGACAGCTTGAGACTATTTGAACCTTCGTTAATTGAGGATCCCAAAGAGCAGAGTCAATTGCCTTCTATTGATGACCTGCTACCTGAATATCTTAATGAATTGAAGGAAGACACAGTTCTGGATAGGAAGGTGAGAACGACGCGCAAGGGAGATGATGAGTACCTCAAAGTTGGGCTCAAGGGTTCAAAGCCAAGCAGTGCAAAATGGATAGAGATTGGACAAGTGAGACAATTGTACCCTCACTTAGTCAATGCTTGAAAACCAACTTTTGGTGGTCCAAAATCTTTTCATTGGGAAGGCCGTGATCCGAATTGGATCCATGAAAATTATCAAAGTTCTATGACTATTTTAAATCATGATAGACTTCAAAATCTTGTAAACAATGAGCTATCAGAAATAACCTTTGTATAATGGTAAATTGCAGCCAGCACGGAGCAACGAGGACCTTCAATCAAAACGTGCTGATCGTTGGCCCATGAGGACTATGAATGGTGCAAAAATGGCAATTGGGAAGCTCAAACCCAGAAATGGAAGTTGTTTCTGATGCGCGATTCGCTGGGCAAAACCCCTTGAGAAGGAAAAGCCCTGAGTGCTCGGTCACAAGGGAAGCCAGAAAACCATGGGAAAAGCACTAAAACCGATAGGCGAGTCCTGCGCTCCAAAACCAGCAGAATATTGGAGGCATTTCGGGTGGTAAGTGGGTTTGTCAGAGGACCAAGTGATTCCATATGTTGAACGATGCGTGTCCGACGGATGAGAGAGAAAATGCCCTCATCGCAGGCTGGCAGTCGAGCAAGTCAAATGCACGATAAGAACGATAACCGTAGGATCTGGAGGCCCCAGATATGACGGCGGAGATTGCACCCAATGGGAAACCAGATTTGGATGGGGGGAATAAACTACGATGCACAAAAGTTTGAAGTCCGATTTGACCACTAAGCTGGTGGATGAATCATTTCACAACCAAAATAATGAATCGTTTGAGGAAGAGCTGGCGCTCTGTTCATGAGAGGACAAGTGGCCACCTCCTGTGAAACGTTACACAGTGGCAATGACACAAAAGCAGGGAATTCCAAGTGAACAGAGGCAGACAAACCAAAGGGATGGAAGAGGAAGCGAACAGTCAAGGGATGGACTGGCTTTAAGCCATGAACAGACAGAGAATAGAAAAGGGAAGACAGTGAGACAAAAGAGATAGAACAGAGAGAAGAGCAAGAAGCAGAGAACAGAAGTTGAGCTGACCTGCAGAGTTAAGGCAGCATCGAGTAGACAGAACTGAGAAGGTTTGAGAGGTTCAACCAATCCCTATGAGGATATCTGTCGGGAACTGAGTACCAAATTGGACTCATCCCATTAAGACTAGTTGAGGTCGAGACTTGGTAAGGGGGAGTCTGTGCACTCTAGTGGCTTGGGGAATCCAAGAACCACCCTACTAAGCATCATCTGTTTCAGGAGACTCAAATTGAGCTCCTCATTGTAAAACTATGCTTAAAGACACAATAAAGAAGGCAATCACTGAAAGGTGGACCAGGAGATGTAGCCCAGGAGGATTGGGTGAACTCCTTATTAATTTGTTGTGTTTTTGCATTTGCTTTTTGTGTTTCTCTTATTGTTTTCCAATGCCTGTGTATTTCACAATCATATCGATCCGTTGCTTAAAATAACATAGGCACACCAGCACATGAGTCTGTAATACCTACATTGATTAACTGAGATCATACATAAGTGATTTTCAAATCAGTGGAAGACACATACTGAGCTATTAAGAAATAACAATGACAATAGAAAATTGGCATTGAGAGAAAAACTTCAAAACATTAGGATACATAAAAATGATATTATTCCATAATATCTCTCCATGTTCACTCATGTTCGAGATGAGCTTTGAGGGGTTGGGGTGAATGTTTCAAAATATGATCTGGTGAGCCTAGCTCTTCTAGGCCTTTCAAAATCTTGGCATAGATACTGGGACTCTATGAAGGAAAGTGAAAAATTACCGGGAAAGGTTGTGGTATGATTTGGTTCAAGAAGAGTTTCGGAGAAATACCAAAGATGGAGTATCATCTAGAGAAAAGGATGAAGATAATTTTTCCTTGGTTGGGAAGGGGAAGAAGGGAAAAGGAACGAAGACCCAAATCAAACTCGAATCTAGCCAAAACAATGGCAAGAAGAAAGACTTGAGCAAGATAAAATGTTTTCACTGCCACAAATATGGGCACTATGCAACAAAATGGCTGCACAATCATTATAGCAAAAAGACTTCAAGAGGAGCAAGTGGTGAAGCATTGGCTTCATAATTTGAATTATACTTCACCCTAATAGAATGCATGGCCAACATTGTTATGGGGAGTGTGTAGTACCTTGATTCTAGTGCCTCAGTCTATATGATAGGGTGCAAGGAATTTTTTAGTAGCCTCGAGGAGAAGGATCTCCAGATGCATATTTAATTGGGGTATGATGAGAGGTACAATGCTACATGAATTGGTACTGTCACCTTTGAGAGGGAGAAATCCTCCCCTCTTCGCCTCAAATATGCTATGTATGTACATGGGCTAAAGACTAACTCAGTCGTTGTAGTCATGTTGGAGGATAGAGGCTATGATATTATTTTCAGTATAGGGAATCCCTTTCTGAGACACATAGCTATTGGGAAAATGAAGTAGATTAGAGTTCGAGTGAAGAACCTATAAAAACTTCGAGTGGGAGATTGCACTGCATTGAGAAGCAAGGCAAACAAAATGTTGATTTGAGATGTTGAATAACTCTAGCATAGGAGAATGGGTCATCTACACCATGGTGCCTTAAAAATCATGCAACAAATTACCCCCGGTCTATCTAAAGGCTCCCTTGACTAGAAGAATGTCTGCAAGTGTTGCACATTGGGGAAATATGTCAAATCCACATTCCATGGACGAGATAGTAGAACATATGCAATTTTGGAGAGAGTCCACTCTAATGTTTGTGGACCCTTCTCTACAACCTCCACAACAAAACATAAGTACTATGTAATTTTTTATTGATAATCTCTATAGAAAATGTTGGAATTTATTCACGAGGAAGAAGGATGAAGTATTCTCCAAATTTTTAGAATTTAAGGTATTAGTTGAGAAGGAGATTGGGAAGAAGGTGAATGCTCTTAGGAGCAACAATGGAGGTGAATTTTTTTTAATTCCTTCAAGGAATTCTATGCTAAAGAAGGTATTTGAAGAGAACTGGTAGCACCCCATACCCATAGTAGAATGGGCTAGCTGAAAGGAAGAATAATATGCATATTTGGAGCTACAAGAGCTATGCTACATGATTAGGGGTTTCCATTGCATCTATGGGTAGAAGCATGTAACACAACAGTCTACTTGTAGAACCAAAGTCCTCATAGAATACTTGGTATGATCACACTGGAAGAACATTTCGCTGGGAGAAAGACTGATGTGTCTCATTTTAGAATTTTTGGAGCTTCAGTTTATTTCCATGTCTCCAAGAATTCGAGGAAGAAACTAGAGCCTACAATAGAGTTGGTAGTTTTTGTAGGATACAATGAAACTCCACACAATTATAGGCTGTATTTTCCTTCACTAAGGATGACAATGGTAAGGAGAGATGTCAAGTTTGATGAGGAGAAGGCTATTAGATTCTCTTTGGGACGAGATTTTAGTATCCCACCAAAGCATGAGCTTTTAGTTCCAAAGGAGGAGACTCAGGATGAGCTTCAGGAAGTTTTGGAGTAGCCCCAAATGGAGGAGCAAAGAGGAGGCTGAATGGAGACACCCACTCAACCAGAAACATCCAGAGAAGGGAGAAAGAGAACTAGAAAAGTTTATATATTGATACAGGATACAAGGGAGCATGTGGAAGCTCCTATATCACAACACAAGAAAAGGAGGTCACATGAGAGGTACACTAGTTACATGGCTCTCATGAGAGATCTCATTTAGTCAGAGCCTTCTTCATTTGAGGAAGTTGTTTCTTAACCAGTTTGGGTTAATGTTACAGTGGAAGAATATAAATCCATCATGATGAACAATGTATGGGAAGTGTTGTCGAGACCATAAGGGAAATTAGTGGTTGGTGCAAGATGGATCTATAAAGTAAAACATGCAGCTGATGGGAGTATCGAGATGTACAAGGCTATATTCATGGCCAAGGGATTTTATTAGGTAGAGGGAGTTGACTATGAAGAAACATTATACCCTGCGACAAGGTATTCCTCCATCAAATCAATTCTTGCATTAGTTGTGCAGATGGGGTGGAAAATCCACCAGATGGATGTGAAGATTTCTCAATGGTGTTGTTGAGGAGGAAATTTACATAAAGAATCTAGAAGGATTTAATACATATGATCGGGAGTCAGATGTGTGCAAACTCAAGTAAGAATTATATGGTCTCAAACAGGCGCCCCAAGAATGGTGCACTCAGATCAAAAATTATCTCAGTGGATTGGGCTTCACCAAAATTGAAGCAGATGCAAACCTATATCACATTGTGGTAGATGGTAAGTTGTTTATTCCTGTTTTGTATGTTGATGATTTAATATTGACAAGTGATGAGCAACTGATCCGCTCTTGCAAAGAGGATCTTGTAAGGTAATTTGAGATGAAATACATGGGCTTAAAACATTACTTCCTTAGTCTAGCACTATGGTAAGGTGATGATGAATTGTTTGTGTCCCTGGTGAAGTATGCCTCTAAAATAATTCAATGATTTCACATGGATAATTATAAGCCTATGGACACAACTCTAGCTATAAACTAGAGGAATTAGAATGCTACTTTAGGTGAAGAGGTTGATGCTATAATTTACAAGTATATTGTGGCATCTTTGATGTATCTTGTGAACACAATAATTGACATGTTCTATGCAGTAAACCATCTTATTCAAGATATGGTGAGGCCTACCAAGCTATGTTGGAAGGCAACAAATCATTTGTTACGATATCCAAGAGGAACTACCGAGTATGGATTATGGTATAGGAGGATAGAGGGAGTGAATCTTCAAGGCTTTGCTAATACATATTAGGTAGGGATTCCATTAGTTAGGAAAATTACTTCAGGTGCTATCTTTAGTGTTGGGACCATAGTTATTTCCTAGTACAACAGGAAGCATAGGTTAGTGGCACTCAAATCAGTATAGGCCGAATACATAGCTGCAAGTAAAGCAACATGTGAAGCCATATGGATGAGGAAAATACTTATGGGTCTTTTCAATGAGAAGCTGGATCCAATAGTGATATATTGTGATAGTAAAAATTTCATTAAGCTCTCTGAGAATTTTGTACTTCATGACAGGTCCAAGCATATTGATATTCGATATCATCATTTGCAGGACTGTGTGTAAAGAAGAATTATGTTTCTAGAATACATTATAGCTGAGGAGCAAGACAGTAAAATATTGACAAAGAAATTGTCAAGAGGTAAATTTGAATTCCACAGGTGCAAGATAGGGGTGGTGAAAAATCCCTTTCTTTCTAAGAGGGAGTGTTAGAAAATGTAGCAAGAAAGGCTCAATTTGACTTTAGCCTTAGTCAAATTGAGAAAATCAAATTTCCACATCAATAGGACAACTTGGAGGCAGTTAAATTGTGTGACATGGCTCTTGTTACTTAGTTAGCTCAATAAATTCAATTTAGTGGGCTTGGAGTTTAGTCATACATGTGTGATTGCTAAATTTTAGCAATCTAGTCCAATTATTTTTAGTTGTACTAAGTTAACTGACCTCTAACTATTGATAGAGTCAGTTGAAGGTCAGTTGTGTAGTGAGACAACAATACAACTCAGAGATTTGTCAGTTAACTGATCAATCAACCCAAAATAGCTCATGCATGCATGAAATTCGAATTGCTCAGTTGGAGTGGAGGAGACAAGGCTAGTGTAACATGAGTTTTATACTTGTTGAGTTTACAGTTGTTGCATGCAGTCAATAGATCAATTCCTTTGGAATTATGCAAGAAAATAGGGACTATTGTTTAGGAGCTCAAATTTGCTTAGAATTGTGCAAGTAAATAGGAGGCTAGAGGAGGCAGAAATTGGCTAAGTGTTGGCTAGTGGCTCTCATTTAGTAGAGAGAACAATGTTTCTTTTGCAAGTTATGCTTAGAGCTGGAGCATGCAATAATTTCTATATTCAACTGATTAATGCAAAGTGTCTTGAGGGTTTTTTCCCAGTTGGGTTCCCCTAGAAATCACTGTGTACTTGTGGTTTTTCTTGCTGCATGTCTATGCATGTTGTTCTAAATTGTGAATTTCATTTTGCAGATTAGGAGAGTAGAATTTGTGTCTCCTTATTTTAGTTTGAATTCTTGAGAAGTTGCAATTTCTATCAAATTTATACACGAGAAAGGGATAAAATTTATTCCATGATCCAAGATGTCCTGGCATGTAGACCTCCATCCTGCAATTATGATATGTCTTTGGTGGAGCAGTATCTAATGCTCAAAATTCAAGTAGTACAACATGGATTTCCTATGAGTTTTCTGATGTTTTGCATTGTATAAATGTCTTTCATAAGTAAAATGAGTGTGTGCAGTGTCTCTTATGTGAAATGTATATGCATAATTTTCTACTGATGGAACAAAGATATGAAAATATTGTACCTTTTTTTGGAGACGTGTAGCTTCAAGCCCTCATATATTTTGCACATAACTAGATAAAGTGGTGAAAGGAATGTCACCAATAATGAGAAAAATGAAGAAAAATGTGACATATGGGTTCAAGGAGAAGCTATGAACACGTTCACTATGCTCTAAATGCATACGAGTTTTTCCCAATAACCAAATGTTTTCTATTCACTCAAAAATATTCATTTAGGTGTATTGGTTTTAGGCCTTGATTATTTATAGGAACTCAAGGAGGATGTATTCAAAGGGGCTCAAATGAGATGGTCGAAATCATCATGAGAGGTAAAGAATAGGAAACCCTTTGGCCTCCATAACTTCTAGCAAGCTCTCTCCAAATTCCATGCCTATACCGAAATTGTGAGGGAAGCATGAGTTAATTGGATGAGATGTAGGTACTAGTTCCCCATTATTTGGTTCCCCTTATCTTACTATCAATCTGATTATGAATTGTCTAAAAAAGCTGAGTATTCGACTCTTCAGGAAATCAAGTAGATGGTTGGATTTAGATATAGAGGAGAGGAAACTTACGAATTTTACTCCCTGACTGCTTTGTATGTTAACTATCTACTTACTTGGACTAGAGATTAATTCCATGAGGACATGCAATTAGGTTAGTTTTGGGGTGATGTTGGGCCTTGTAATTTCTATATTTTATTCTAATCTAACATCTTGAATTCTTATGATAAACTCGTGTTCTTATTGGATTTTATTTATATTCTTTGTTCAATAGCAGATGAAACTTTGATATAATCTATTCGCTTGCATGATTATGTTTTAATACAATAAACCAAAGATGTTTGATAAATCGTTGGATGAGGTCATGTTGAAAAACAAGATTGTGAAGATTGTTGGAGGATGACCGTGTTGAAAGAGCTCATTGTTAATTCAACAAAACCTGTTCTTAATTGAAGAAGTTGGTTACGAGGTATATTTCTTGGATGTTTCAAATGACAAAACCTCCTTTCTATATATAGGAGTCTAAGGGGTCACAATATAACCAAGCTGACCTAACAAGAATAATATAAAGGCACAAAAATAACAATAGTGGGATTCTATGGGGCACAATAATAACAATATGGGGACAATAGGGGCACACCAATAAAAATAAGGAATACAACGACAATAGTAATGGGGGAATCACTAGTATTATATGGACCTAACATGCCCCTCTCCTTCAAAAAGGTGTTGTCCTCAACGCTTGAGTAGTTTTGGATGCTTCTGTATAAAATTATCATCCTCCCATGTGGAATCTTCAATGGGTAAGTTCTTCCACTTGATGAGATACACTGAAATTGATCGATTTCGTAGCTTTAAAGTTCTTGATTCTTTGACTTCTTCTGGTTCCAATATGATTTTTCCTTCCTCATCAAGTTCTGGAAATATTGTTTGAACTAGAAGCTTATCACCTATAACCTTCTTTAAGAATGAAACATGGAAAACTGGGTTCACTCGGGAAGCCATGAAGCTCCAATTTGTATGCCATATTACCTATCTTTTGCAACACCTTGTATGGACTATAATACTTTGGTGATAATTTATTATCCTTCTTAGCTTGCTTGAGGGACATTTGTTTATATGGTTGTAGCCGCAGGAATACCCAATCACCTACATCAAAACTTATTTCACTGCGATGTTGATCTGCCTGCTGTTTCATTCTATTCTGCACCAAGGTGAGGTTATCCTTTAAGAGTTGGAGAACTTGTTGTTGATGCTCGATGTGATCTTTCACTGCTTGAACCTTAGAATTTTCTCTTAAATATGATGTGATGGATAGTGGATGATATCCATAAAGTGCCATAAATGGGGTCATTTTTGTTGCTGTATGGAAGGAAGTGTTATACCACCATTCAGCCAGAGGCAACCATTTGACCCATTGTGTCTGTTTATCAGATACAAAGCAATGAAGATATCCTTCCAAACATTTGTTTACTATCTCATTTTTCCCATCAGATTGAGGATGATAAGATGAGCTATGAGCTAACTGAGTACCAAGATAAGAAAATAATTCTATTCAAAAATTTCCAATAAAAATGGGATCTCTGTTGCTTACAATAATATTTGGGTTTCCATGTAGCTTTTGAATTGTCGCCATAAATGTAGTCGAAACTGTACTTGCTTTAAATGGATGAGATAATGCACAAAAGTGTGCATACTTGGTAAGTCTATCAACTACTACCATGATAACACTCTTTCCTTTGGACTTGGGTAAACTTGGGATAAAATCCATTGAAATCTCCTCCCAACATTGGCTTGGAATGGATAAAGGTTGTAATAGTCCTGGGGTCTTAATTGTTTCAAATTTATTTTGTTGGCAAACCCAACATTCTGCCACAAACTTTTGAATATCCAATTTAAGGCCATCCCAAAAAAAATCCTTCTTAACCCTATGGTAGGTTTTTAGAAATCCTGAGTGCCCTCCTAAGGGAGAGGTGTGCAATTCCCTAAGAATCTTTTGTTTGAGTTGGGAATTCTTACATAGGTATAACCGATCCTTGTACCATAAAGAATCATTTTTCTAGCTAAATGTATCAGATTTACTAGGATCTTGTTGTATCTTTTGAATGAGTGCCCACAATTCCTCATCATTCTTCCATTCATCCCTTGCTTTGTTTATCCAATCTGGTTGGATAATAGAAATGGCGCAAAGAAATGCTTCCACATCCTCATCCTTTCTTGAGAGTGCATCTACCATAACATTTTGCTTCCCTTTTTTGTTGATGATTTCAAAGTCATAGCCCAACATCTTTGTGACCCATTTTTGCTGCTCTTCTGAAGAAAATCTTTGTTCGAAAAAGTATTTAAGACTATCATGATATGTTTTTACCTTGAAGTGCCTTCCCATTAGGTAGGGTTGCCATTTCTTAAGTGCATGTAGTATTGCCAACATTTCCTTCTCATAAATAGCTTTGTGTAAATACTTTCCTTTGATTGGACGACTTTCGAAAGCAATGGGTCTTTCTTCTTGCATTAAAACAACACCAATTCCATTTCTTGAGGCATCACATTCCACAATAAAGGTTTTTGTGAAGTCCGGTGTAGCTAAGACTGTTTCTTGGCACATTTCCTCTTTAAGATGTTCAAAGGCCTTCATTGCTTCTGGAGTCCATGAGAATGCATCTTTCTTCAATAATGTTGTTAGAGATGCTGCTATTCTCCCATAATTCTTAACAAACTTGCAATAATACCTTGTCAACCCGAGAAATCCTCGTAGATGCTTTATGGATGTGGGGATTTTCCATTCCTTAATGGCTTTTATTTTTCTAGGGTCTACCTTAACACCTTCATGAGATACAATGTGACCCAGATATTCCACCTCTTGTACTCCAAATAAACATTTGGATATTTTTGCATATAATTGTTTCTATTCCAATAGTTTGAGCACCATGTCAACATGTTGGACATGATCCTTCCAAGACTTGTTGTAGATTAGTATATCATCAAAAAATACTAACACAAATTTTCTAAGGAAGTGTTTGAAAATGGAATTCATCAAACCTTGAAATGTAGAAGGTGCATTAGTAAGGCCAAAAGGCATGACCAAAAATTCATAATGACCCTCATGAGTTCTAAATGTTGTTTTTGGAATGTCTTTAGTATTAATTCTGATTGGATGATATCTTGAATGAAGATCCAACTTGGTGAAGTAAATTGATCCATGAAATTCATCCAATAATTCATCAATGATAGGAATGGGAAATTTGTCTTTAATAGTGAGCTTGTTGACCTCCCTATAATCTGGACACATGCACCATGATCCATCCTTCTTGTGAACCAATACTACTGGAGCACAGAAAGAACTTTGACTAGGTTGAATTATACCAACCTCTAGAATTTCTGTAACCATACATTCAATTTCACTCTTTTGGACATAGGGATATCTGTAAGGCCTGATGTTTGGAGGAACACTTTCCGGAATCAAATTAATAGCATGATCATGATCAGGAATAGGTGGGAGGCCTTTGGGAGTCTCAAATACCTTGGAGTGATTGTCCAGGACTTTTTGGATATCTGGAGAAATGGATGATTTCAATGTGGGAACCTCTAGTGAACATAATTGTGTAATTATGCCTCGTTGTTCTTTGTTTAGAAGCTTTTTCATTTCGTTAGAGATAATTATCTTTCCCGATTTCCTTGTGATACCCCTTAATTCAACTTCCTTTCCTTCTAAAGAGAATTTCATGAAAAGTTCTTGAAAATTAAAATCTATTGTACCCAAGTATTGTAGCCATTGGACTCCTAGTACAACATCAACACCACCCATTGGAATGGAAATAATTGGGCTATTCAATACATATTCTCCCATGGATAGCTTGATATTATGGCACCTTCCTGAGCAATTTATGGTTCCTCCACTTGCAACCATCACTTGACACTCTGGTGTTGGATATAGGAAGCAATTTAATTCCTTGGCTATATTACAATGAATAAAATTATGGGTACTTCCCGAATCAATCAACACTATTACCTTTTTCTTCTTGATATGCCCTTCGATCTTGATAATTTAAGGAGTGGTAATTCTAGCCAACGCATTACAAGATATGGTCGGATTCATTTCTTCTTTTTCTAGGGTTTGTTCCTGGTGGACATCCTCTTCTTTTGACATTTCTTGTTCCTTTTCTTCCTCCTCTTCACAATCTATGTAAAATAATTTCTTCTTGACACACTTATGATCTTTAGTGTATTTGCTATCACAACTGTAACAAAGCCCTTTTGCTCTTTTTTCTTCCAATTGTTGTGGTGTCAACATTGTAGGTTGTGGATGGATAGGGGCAACAATGCTTCCATCTTTATGATTATGAGTGGTAGGCTTCCTTGTTTCCATAATTTTTCTTTCCATTTTTCTTTCCAACCTGAATGCCTTCTCTAATGAATCTGGTTCCCAAAGGTGAACCTCATGTTGGATGTTATCTTTTAAAGTCCCTATGAACACATCAATCATATGCTCCTCTAGAATATCTTTTACCCTTATATTCAATTTTTGGAAGTCCTTAATGTGCTCCATCATTGAACCCTTTTGTTTGATATTTATCAATTGGCTAAAAAAAGTGTTGCTTTTTGTATCCTCATAATGTGCTATCATTTCATCCGTAAAAATAGCCCAGTGACAATTTTTTTACAAAAGAAAAGCCATCGATACCATACAAACTGATTTGGTTCCAAATATAAAGTTGCAATGTTTACCTTTTGTGTGTTTTGCACATTATGGAGATCAAAAAATTGCTCCATCTGTAGTATCCATGTTCCGGGATCTTTGTCATCAAACTTCCTCATATCGATCTTTGGAACATGGTGGTTCTTCGATCCAACGTTAGAGTCTATGAAATCATGATTAACATTTATTTTGTTCTCATCATGAGTTTCCTTTACTACCGTTTCACCATTAGTAAGCATTTCTTGTAGAAAATTTGTCAAATTTGTCTTCAAATCTTCCATGCCTTTCTTTAAATCATCCACTTTAGCTTCCACACCATCCATATTAGCTTCCATCTTAGCTTCGACACCGTCCATCTTAGCTTCTACACCTTTCTTTAAACCATCTATCTTAGCTTCCATGCCGTCCATCTTAGCTTCTACACCTTTCTTTAAACCATCTATCTTAGCTTCCACGCCTTTCTTTAAAATATCCATCTTAGCTTCCACGCCAAACATCTTAGCTTATACGTCTTTCTTTAAACCATCCATCTTATATTATATTACTTTTTGTTCGAGTGACATTTGTTGCACTTGGTCTCGTAATTTTGATATATCATGTTGCATTTCTTCCTCTTCTTCATGAGTCATGCTAGAGCTTTCAGGTTGGTTACTAGGTGTTTCCATTTTTTTTTTTCGGGCCATCAATTACTAATAATAATGCTTCACTATGCCCTTTGAATTCCTTCAAACTAATTTTTCAAACCAAGCTTACGCAAAAATTAAAAAAAACTACACACCTTTTTTCACTTTGTAGGAGCTCGATATTGAATTTGATGCATCTCTGTAATTTTGGATCTCCAAGGTCTGAAATTTCTTCCTGCTATAACCCTCTGAGTAGTATTTATGAATCTGCAAGTTTGATCAATATTGGATTCTCCAATGAAGAGTTATGCCAAATCTCCCACGCTGACCTAAGTATAGACTTGTTTAGTAGAGCAAACTTGTATGACGTGCCACAGGTCACTGTTTCAACCTTAGAATCTGAAAATGGTACCCAAAAGACTACAATTTGTCCTGTTTATATAACTTCTTACGAAAATTCCAATTGATGGTCAGAAAGAAAGTTATGACGATTTTCCCAAGGTGACATGTTTGGAATGCAATTCTGAGGTCTGCAAAAACCTTAATTTCCTCATATTATATCTCCGAAAATATAGCGAGATAAGATCTGAAATTTGGAGCCGAGGTTCAGACTGATTTCCTCTCAAATGGGTTTTTTTTTTTTTTTTTGCTTCTGAACCTTTGTAGCAAAAGAGTTATAGCGAAAATTCCACGATGACCCGTTTTAGAGGAAATTCTGGAGCTTGCAAAAACCCTCACTTCCTCAGATCATATCTCCGAAAATATAGCGACACAAGATATGAAATTCGGACCCAAGGTTCGGTGAGTTTCATCTCAAATGGGTTTTTTTTCGCTTCTGAAACATCACAGACAAAAAGGTATAGCAAAAATTCCACGATGACCTGTTTAGAGCAGCAAATCCCTAGAATCCAAAGCTCTAATACCAAATGTTATGAAACTAGTTCACAAAAAGATAGAAAAGATAGATAAACGCCTTAGAATTCAACCTCTTTGAGGGGGAAACCTCCTTTACATTACATAAATGAACAATTCTTGGATGTTTCAAATGACAAAACCTCTTTTCTATATATAGTAGTCTAAGGGGTCACAATATAACCAAGACGACCTAACAATAATAATATAAAGGCACAAAAAATAACAATAGTGGGATTCTATGGGGCACAATAATAAAAATATGGGGACAATAGCGGCACACTAATAACAATAAGGAATACAACGACAATAGTAATGGGGGAATCACTAGTATTATAGGTACCTAACATAGACAACAACCTATAATGATAGTCACTATGGACAATATACCGACAACATTCTCAGTGAATAACATGAACCCAATGAAAAACTCTACAACCTTGGATACACCAATCTCAGCTCAATAGTTCAATGCAGGATATTGAACCATTTACACACACTAAAAACACAGTGGAAGATTGATCTAGCCCAATAATATACTCTTGCATAAGTGTTGTTACCACAACATAATAAAAATATAAGTATGTCTCTTCCATTAGCTAAAGATCATTGAATCTAATCACAACATTTGCCTTTGATCTCTGTAACAAAGCACTATCAACAACATATTTTTAATGCACAGTTGATCAATCAACAATTTCTCTGACCCTTAAAACAATACTCTATCACAACTAGTGCATTGGTATACACCATTGCTCAGTCTCTCTATCTCTTCATGCAGACAAGAACTACTAGATTGCATTCTAAACCTGTTCCAACACTCAACACTTAACACATCCCATCACATTTTCCCTACACATAGGCATACACAATATCATGCATCACTCATCATATTTGTACCATTACATTTGTTTCAGACATACCACATTTTTCTACAACTCAAAACAAAATTTCCATCACATTCCAACAATTGTGCATTGTCTAAAGCACACACTAGCTAACCTCTCCTTGGATCCACGCATGGTATATTTAATTATAATTCTCATCAACTCATTATGGACCAGATACATAAAATGAATGCACTCCATGACACAAAGGACTAAATAAAAAATTAAAAACAATTCACTCCATAATCAATGAGATCAATGTTTACTTGCTGAGTTTATCAATGCCACTAACACCATAATCACATATTCATTGCATTCACATATTCATTCATGACCAGATCAATGATAGCCATTGGAAACCACATCAATCAAACATTCATGTCTTTACATTGGGTAAATTTCTTTGGTTCAAGGTCGAGGTATTTTTTTCTCACCTATGGGACAATGTCATTGGAATTGAACTAACAACATGCAGTAATATCCATACTTTGGATTTGGCATGCCTACAAATCTAAGGTAGTGTCACAATGTGACCATGAGATGACCACGAAAATGGAACACTTGGAAAATCAAGACATTCTTTTCCTACAGCTACTTCTAACTTTGCCACTACTTTCTTAGGCACCTATGCATCCTCCAAAACCTATGCATACCTTTGCGACACTTTAGAAAAATTTCATCACAATCCCAACAAGTCTGTTAAAATCAATGAAAACACCATGCTGCCAACACTACTAACAATAATTCCTTATAGAAATAACTCTTCCTACAAAAAAACCACTCTATTTATATTTATAAAAATATGCAAGAAAAATGCAAAGAATTCCAGACTCTTCCTCTCTTTCAGCATGATACTAACACACACACATAATCTCAAAAGTCCCAATGTTCTAGAAATAAAATCAAACCTCCTTTTCATGAACGAGTCTCTTTTTAAACTATCTTTCAATACATTACATCCAATCCATTTCTTCTTTATGTTTCTTCCTTGGCTACAACTTCTTCCTTTTTCCAGCTCATGTTTCGATATTTTTTTCGAAAAATCATTGGAATAATATACTAAAATAAGTACAATATTTTCTCCAACAAAACATTTATCACAAGATTTCTTCATTATTGTTGGGATGGGGTCCCCTAGGGTCAATTTTGGGGCAAAAGCCCAAGTTTTTTTGTATAAAATGTAAAGTCTCCGCAAGTTGTGGTCGCGGAGCATGTAGATAGTAAAAGTGTCATAAAGGGTTTTACCCTTCTTTTAGGTAAGTTGAGTTGGCTTTTGAAGATCTACGCATGGTCTGCAGACCATGGGAATTTATAAGTAGGTGTGTCTTAGAGAGTCTAAGGCAAGGAAATAGTGATGAAGATGAATGTAATGGGTCAGTAAGAGTAAGAGCGAAGAAGTCTTAGAGTAGAAGAAAAGCTTTGCATCTATGTGTGCAGAGGCCTACAGTAAAGTCCGCAGCTAAGTACACAGACCCCTGTAGTTGAGTGCATAGGAAAGTCTTGAGTCTATAAGATTGAACTGATAATCAATACAGAAGATTGTGGAGAAATACTTTTGTTATCTCTTTACTTCTGTTATATGAATATGCCTTATTTTATAATGTGTTTATGAAATAATGATGTATTGATGCGCGACTTTACATGACTTATACTGTTATATGAACACAATTATTGTTAACTGTTTACGCGAAGACAATATTGTTGTATGTTGAAGTTATCAAAAACTTAAGCTAATTTGAATAGTTATTAGGTTATACATAATATTTGATGTGCGTAAGTAGTGGATTCACCTATTCAGGGTCCACGAAAGATAGTCGTAAGTGTTTGCAGAGGTATAGAAGTTGATTACGGATAATCCCTAAAGGCTTATCAATTTGCGTGAAAGAATATAAAGGCAATAAAGTGACATCATTCTCATCTCTGGGTGTGGAAAATTGGTTCTAGAATCCCCCCATACTTCTTCGGGTGAGACTTCAGTTTGCACTCCACGGATTGATGCCGAAAGGGCTAGTAGTGTAGGGATTTGTTTGGCGAAACTAACTTTGAACCTAGGTCAAGACCCACTAAGCCAACAAATGGTTCTGTTGCTAGGACAGGGATCTGCATAAAGAGATGTGTGATGTCGCACCACTGGAATATGACCAAGAAATAAATTGAGGGGTGGTTGGATAGAAAGATCCACGAATTCGCGGCGCAAGAAAACATAAATCTGCACTTGATGAAGGAATAGTGGTTGGACTGATATCTATACAGAAATACATGAGATATTCTTCTGCACCTTTCTGATCAAACTATACGAGTGGATTACTAAATTGACAGACGACCAAGGAAGGTGGCCACTTGACGGTTCAATAATGTGGACCCCGGAGCTAGTACGGAGGTTGGAAGCTTCCGAAGATAAGCTCGCATGCGTTGTTGATCATCAGCTTGATTGATTCATAGGAGGATTCCTGATAGAATTCACGGTCAATACCTCAGTCAGCTATAATGAAGCAGAGTGACAATTTTTCAAAGTACCGTGAGGTAAATATTTGAGATCTTTGAATAATTGGATTAAGATGCTCTTCTGTGAGAAGTGGGTTATGCCATTACCTTGATGTTTGGAGATATGAAAAGTAGAAATTTATTTAGGGATAGAGGGAGAACAAGCCTTGAATATAGCCCACTGATTGAGCCTCCTCTGAGTGACGATGAGGGAGCAGCACAGGCTTCACCATAGAGTGTTGTCCAATTAATAAGGCAAGGGTTTCCATGAATACCTCATCCGTCCACACCACCTCCACCTTCACCTCTACAACATACACCTTTGCCCACACCACCACCTCCTCCGCTTCCGTTCAATATGTTGAACACAATGAAATTGCCTATTTTCAAAGGCTTGGGAAATGAGGACCTAGACCAGTTTTGGTTTGTTGCGAAGGCCATGTGGAAAAAACAAAATATCACAGATGATCATATGAAGAAAGTGCAGTTGGTTACTACTCTACAAGATCACGCGTTGACATGGTACATTGAGTACTACACTGATAACTCGATGGCGTCATTAGTAGACACTCAGACTCCTCGAAACAAGGAATTTGGTAGGCCTAAATCTGAAACACAGTTGGTAGTGGGGTTCAAGGAAATCACGATGAGGATCGGTGAAACACCTTGGGAGCTGGATCAGAGACTAAAGTGTGGAATCCTCAAAGCCAATATGAATCTCATAGATAGTCAGCATCGCGACTGGTTTATAGTCATGCTCCTACCTCGCTTAAGGATCGCCCTGTCACAGCAAAAGATAGGAATGCAAGCGGAAGCACTGGAGATCACTATGAGATTGTGTGAGACACCTATCTGGGATGCAATGTTGGGAGTTCAACAGATTCATTCAGGGTTTCAGAACCTCTGCTTGGAGTTTCAGGGCTTGAAGAAGGAAAAAGCAGCTCAGTCGGAAGTGCATGAAGAAGTTTGGTGTCTCAAGTGTAAGAACCAAGGGAATGATAAGGATCATTGCCCTGCTTTTGTGAATTATGTGGCAGTAGGAGGGCCCATGCCTTTGAGGCCAGAAGCCCTAGCAGGACCAAGAACAGGGCTCGCGTTGTGGTGCGCAATATGTCAAGTAGCAGTAAAACATGTAACAAACAATTTCCACTTACTACAAAAATTTGTACAGAAACCGCAACGGTTATTCTACAACTCCTGTAAATCGGTAGGCCACGATGATCGTAAATTTCATAGATATGAATTAATTATGGAAAGAACACCTGCATATCAGATGCAAATAGAAACTCGGTCTTTGGAGAAAGGCTTCGGTGGAGCGAACCGAGGATATCAGGGACGTGGGCGAGGACAAGGAGGAGGAGGACCTGGTAGAGGTTGAGCGCAAGTTATTTGCTATAATTGTGGAGTACCAGGACAATACGCACAGGAGTGTACAAGCCATACATGCCCATCATGCCAGTATTGTACTTAGTTTGACCATGCAATAAAAGAATGCCCTATATTGATAGCTAAAATGCAGGAGAAGAAGGTGCAACCTTAGCAGCCTACCCAGAACCTGGAGATGATGAGGGAAGAACTTTGTGAAGAGGATCCCAATGTTAATATCATGCTGCAAAGTGGTGTGATGACTAGTGATGATAAGGGAAAACAACCTAGAGAAGGAGGATGGGTCCACAAGGCTCCAGAAAAATAAGTTGGGTTTGATCTGGAGTGCGCAAAGGAGACATTCATGGAAGCAAAGAAAAGATTTGTTGAAGCCTCTACCTCAGGAAGTAAGGATAGGCTATTTGAAGAAGTTAACCCCTCCATGCTTACTACTTTCTTGGAGACTTCCATGAAACTTCTTTGCGACAACAAGGCTGTTAAAGGATTACAGGGGTTGATAAATAAAGGTGCTGGTAGGGATAATGCGTTTGATGGGCACCATGCAGTCAGAAATATCAGTAGACATAAGACAAGAACAGGACGTGAGATGAGGCTCACTGCACAAATAGGAGAATACGAGATGGATCAAGTTATCTTGGATCTGGGGTGGGATGCTAATGTTCTGCCTAAATAGTCTTGGGAAAAGATGGGGAGGCATGCGCTGTAGTGGTCTCCAATTCAATTAAGAATGGAAAATCAACAAAAGATTATCCCTATGGGGAGATTGCATGGGGTAATCGTAGATATAGAAGGTGCGAGCGCGTTGGATGACTTTGAAGTAATAGAGATTGTTGATGATAGCAATCCATATCCTGCGCTCCTTGGAATTGATTGGGCTATTGACATGAATGGGGTCATCAATTTGAAGAAGCGGACAATGTCGTTTGAAAGGAAAATGCTCCGCGTGGTAGTACCATTGGACCTTGCAGAAGGACCGCACTATACTGAACTGGTCCGTGACTATGAGGAAAGTGATGATGATTTGGATCAGATCTATGAGAAAATAGCACGAGACCAAGATTGGGTTAATCCAACCACCGATGGATGAATTGCATGGGACCGTGAAAGCTCCTTTACATCAGATTGAAATGAAGAATTGGAGCACTGGAAGAATAGGTTACATGAAGTATCTACGCTGCGATGTAATATGATGACTAAATCATTGTGCTGTGTATCATCCGAGGTGAGAAGTTTTCCTTATTATTATTGTCTAATTGATGTAGATAAATTTTTCGATGCACTTGAAAGGAAAGTGCCTGAGAAGAATCGTTTCCAAGTGCTAGATTTGGTGTTGCATGCTACCCCTGCATGGTGGTGGGGTACACATAAAGAAAGTTTTGAAGAATGGTGTGACTATAGGAGGATGATGTGGATGCAATTTGGTCACCCCAAGGTATGGTTGGCTGAGAAGTATGATGGGAGAGATGATCCACACGATCATTTGGAAAAGTGGACTAAGGTTTATGGAATAGAGTTGCAGCCAGAGTGGGTGCATATTTTTGTCACACTTTGGACATTATCCCTATGAACTGGTATTTGGAAATATAGCTCCACCATAGCACCGCGGAATGGGATATTTTAAGAGAAGGGTTTGTAAGGACATTTAGCTTTGAAGATGGATTTGAAAGTATTGATGAAGTGCTGCAAGAAGTTAAGGCAACAATATTCATAATTTCGCAGGATCCCTTGGAATTGATTCAACTGGATTGCAGTACCTAGCTTCGCCATGCATTGGAATGTTATAATATGACTACTGAAGGGGAAGTTGAGGATCCAAGGAATATTTACATCTCCAAAGCATAAGGCCACCACAAAGTAGAGGGATTGTAGATAGAGAACCCCGACATCACCGTGCCACTGAAAACTAAGCAAGTCAACATTGGTACAGAAGAGGAACCGAAGTTTGCGAAGATAGGGGACTACTGGGATGATGTTAAGGTGGATAAATTCACTGAGTTTCTCTGTGAATATCAGGATTTATTTCCCACAAAATTTTTGGACTTGAAAGGGATCATAGGTGATTTGGGAGTGATGAAAATAACTTTGAAACCGGATGTGAAGTGTGTTAAGAAGAGGCCATATCGCCTTTATCCAAAATACAAGGAAAAGGTCTGCTTGGAGTTGGACAGGATGCTTGCAACAGGTATCACTGAACCAGTGGAGGAATCTAATTGGGTGAGTCCAATGGTCATTTAGGAAAACAAGCAGAAGGATGAAATAAGGATTTGTGTAGATCTTAGGAAGCTTAATGATGCTTGCGTTCATGATCCTTTTCCAACTCCATTCACAGATGAAGTATTGGATAATGTTGGTGGGTAGGAAGCTTATTCATTCACTCATGGGTTCTCTGGATACCATTAGATAAATGTTGTGCTAGAAGACAGGAGTAAGACCACCTTCACGACAGAGTGGGGATGTTTCCAATATACAGTGATGCCTTTTGGACTTAAGAATGCGCTGACGATCTTCTCCAATGTGGTCATCAAAGTGTTCAAGGAGTTCATTCACAAGTTCTTGGAGGTTTATTTCGATGATTGGACTGTGTTTGGGCTAGTTAAGCACCTTGTAGATATTATGTGCTTAATGTTGGATACATGCCGAAGGTATCAGATTGAGCTAAACCTAAATAAATTCATGTTTTGTGTCCCTTTCGAGATCTTGGTGGTTCATGTGGTATGCAGGTAAGAACTTATGGTGGACCTTGCCAAGATCATGGTGATAATCAATTTGGAAGCACCAAGTAGTGTTAAACAGCTGCATGCAACCCTGGGACATACCGGATATTATCGAAAGTTCATCAAAAGTTTTGCTCAGATTACCGCGCCTATGGAAAAGCTACTGAATAAGGACACTACCTTCTGTCGGGATGAATAATGTTAGCATAACCTCAATGTACTAAAGGAGAAAATGGTCACCGTGCTGATCCTAGTCTTCTTGGATTGGAAGAAGGAGTTCCATGTGCATGTAGATGCCTGATGTATTGTGCTAGGAGTAGTACTGACACAAGATGGTGAAGGATAATTGGATCACCCTATAGCATTTGTGAGCAGGAAGTTGTCTAAGTCTGAAAAGAATTACTCAACGACAAAGTGCGAAGGGTTGGCTATGGTGTATGTGCTCTAGAAGTTCAGACACTACCTGCTAAGTGGACATTTTAAGATGTACACAAACCATTCTGCATTGAAATATCTAGTTAATAAGCCTATGTTGGGGGTGGGGGGGGGACATGCAGATGGCTACTATTGTTTTAGGGGTATGATTTTGAGGTGATTGTGAAGCTAGGAAGGTTGAATGTAGGGCCAGATCATCTGTCGTGCATTGAAATAGGAGAGGAGCCCACCAATTTGGAGGAGGGGTTGCTTGACACATAGCTATTTGTGGTGCACATAGTGGATAATCACTTTGCAGACATTATCCACTTCCTGACTACAGGAACGGCACCAAAGGGATACACAATTCAAGAGAAGAAAAAATTAGTAGTACGCGCGATAGAATTTTCAGTTATTGCAAGGCATTTGTACAAGATGGGATCAGATGAAATATTGTGATGTTATGTGCCTGATTTTGAGTGAAATAGTATCCTCACTGAAGCTCATGGAGGAGCTACGGGAGGACATTATGCAGGGAAAGCAATAGCGCAAAAGGTTTTGCGCGCTGGGTTGTGGTGGTCAACGCTGCATAAGGATTCTAAAACATATTGTAGGGCATGCGATGCATGTCGGAGGATGGGTAGGCCATTGCGAAGGGATGAGCTTACTTTGAATCTACAGGTGTCCCTGTAGCCATTTGAGAAGTGGGCCTTTGATTTCATAGGACCGATTCAACCTCTAGGAAAGAAGACGAATGCGTGATATATTATCACCTTGACCGAACATTTGACTAGATGGGCGGAGGCACAACCTATGAAATATTGTATAGGGGCAACAACAATGAAATTTCTATTCAAATATGTGTTGACCAGGTTTGGTTGCCCGAAGGTATTAGTGAATGATCACGGAACACATTTTCTCAATGAAATGATGAATGGACTGACAGAGGAGTTCCAGGTTGACCATCAGAAGAGTACGCCATACCATCCTCAAGCCAATGGAATAGTTGAGGCTTTTAATAAGATATTGAAGAATGCGCTGACGAAGGTTTTCAATGCACAGTGGAATGATTGAGATGTGCACGTACCAGTAGTGTTATGGGCTTATAGAACTACTTGTAAGAAGCTTACTGGTCAAACAACTTTTAGGTTGGTTTATGGCATAAAAGTTGTGATTCCTATGGATTACATTGTGCCTAGTTTATGCATAGCAGCCTCACAGGAATGGCAGAACGCGAAGCCTTAGAAGAAAGGTTTGAGCAACTAACAAATCTCAAGGAAGATAGGCTTTTGGCTGGATTCCATCAGCATGTTCAGAAGGGTCGTGAAAAATCTTGGCACGATCAGCACATCAAACTACACACCTTCAAGGTAAATGATTTAGTTTTATTATATGATAGTAAGTTTGATAAGTTTCCAGGAAAATTTCAGATGCACTGGCAGGGGCCATATGTTATCAAAGAGATTACAGATGGTGGAGAAGTTTAGCTTGTGAAGTTGAATGGAGATCCATTTCAGGCAAAGGTAAATGGAAGTCGATTAAAGCCATATACTGATGATCTGGCCCAACTGCAAGGAGGCGCGGGACTATAAACAACACTTCCTGGTTTGTAGAGTTGCATGACAGGGGGTCTGCACAAAACAGGATGGTGTCATAGTACTAGATGAAGTGCGAAGGGAGTTTTGCTATAGGGGGAGGGACCACGCAGCATAGCTAGAAATTAACTGTTACAATCAATGTTCATGATTTGATTGCTAGGAGACAGTTAAGAGGAGTGGGTGAGTGACTTTTAAGGCATTTAAGGCTGAATTTAAGAGTGAAATCGTGGAAATTTTCTGCCAATTCAACATTTATGGACGGTTTGGGGGGAACGATTGGATTTGAATTCAAATTCGCTTATAAATTACGTATGGTCATCCAACAAAAAACACTTTTCCCTCTTAGAATTTCTGTGTTGAGTTGTCGATTGTATATGAATCCTTAGGTTTACGCTAATTTGGTCGCTAGTTCTGTATTCGAAATGTTACCCAAGGATACCCAATGCTTCATTCTCAACATGACATCTGGACCAAAAGAGATCGCTAGCACTGGAGGTACTATCGCCTCTGAGGGAGCTTCTCTAGAGGTGATGAGCATGGAGGTTCCATTTGCAATACCTATGGTGCTAAGGTCACCTAGGTCGAAGCCTACGCCGGTGAGAGAGGTCCCAAACCCAAAGAAAGATAAGAAAAATAGGTCGCTGCTAGTGCATGAGTCACCGAGGAAGCATTTCGCTACACAAGCCTAGAGGAAAGAAAATCCGAGCATGAAAGAGAAGGGGAAAGTGGTGGATTTGGAGGCTGAGGAGGGCACAAAAGATATAGACACTGAGGGGGTGGATCCTATGTCTAAGTTGTCAGAGTCTATCCCTCTGTGCAAGGGAAAAGTGAAGGTCCCTAAGGACCCAGATCCAAGACAATTCCTCCTCAACATGCCCCTATTACTGGAGAATTGGTGGGCTCTAGTATTGCAGCAATAATGCTGCAACTCCTGGGATTCCCTTCTTTACTTTTATCAACCCGGTAGTTCATAACAAACTTGGAAGCGACGGTGCTGTATGCACAAGTACTAGCTCTTGCCGCAGCTGTCACTTGGTCAGCTGGCACAAGTCTGCTAGGAGCTTAAGCCAACTTCTATAAGCTCTGAGAAGAAGCTTTTTAACTGATGGACGAAAGCTAACTCAAAGAAGGCTGATCTACTTGTAGAAAGAAATTGGAAAGCTGAAAGGAAACGTAAACCCTAGCAAACCCTAATTTTACCAGCTAGCCCTACTGATGCAAGAAAGAGGATGAAAGCTACTGAAAGAGATGCCATTGACTTCTAGGAAGGTAAAATGCATGTGTCTAAGCTACTTCTATAGTAACATCTGAAAAAAACATCTTTTTGTATTTTTGAATAAGTTGTCAGAATTATCATGCATGCGATTTAACTGTTTTTGACTGTGCAGAGGTGGATTGGCGAGAGGAAATGCTTGGAGGAGGTCGGGAAGGTTTAGAGAGGGCCTAAGGGGTCCCTAACACCCTTCCAGAGAGTTTCACAGAGTTTGGCTATCAAGAAGCCTCATTCGTGAGCTTTTACAGGAAGTTTGTAGGGTTTCTACAGGATGTTCTGGAATTTCTATAGGATGCCCGTAATTTTCTATAGGATGCTCAGAAATGGGATTTTTGAGAATGGATGGAGAGAGAAAGGTGGAGGAGTAAGCATGGAGGTAGGGCAAGGGTGTGAGGATGTCCAAGACTTGGTGGATGGAGCTGAGGAGAGATGAAGATGGTTGGATTTTTTCAAGGAGGAGAGAAGCAATGTTGCACAAAAATTAGGGTTATGTGAGCAAATGGCAAACGCGAGGCAAGAATCTGTGTTAGGGGTTGGAGCAGATGAGATTGATGGAGTATGGGAAGATAGAGAAGTGGTACGGGTGCTCTGCAAGTTGTTTCTTCAACTGAACCAATGAAGACTTGGAAAATCAGAGACCTAGTAACGTTAACCTAATCTAATCTAGCTAACAGTAAAGAGAATGAACAGAAGTTTATTTGCAATGAAACCATGTATAATAAATATGCAACAAAGTAATCAAGAATATGAACATGTAACCAACTTCTGCAAATAAAAATCGAACACTAATGGTTGCATGGCGAAGCAAAGATAATGTTTTTGGTGGCAGCAAGGTCACCTTGATCCCAACTCCTGATCCCACTGAGGGAGAGGTGAAATCAGAGGTGCTTGATGGCCTTTTTCTGAAGCTTGTCCCTGTTAATAACCTATCAACTCAATCTGAACATCAAAAGTCTTTCTAATCAACAGTAACCTAGATAAACAACAAGATTTTAATCTACTTAACAGAAATTATTTTGCAAAGACATAAAAATCAAATAGCAGTACATAAGGAAGCCTTGGCACTTGGGTTGGGCCCAACTCCAAGAGCTACAGGCTCCTAAAGAAAACTCAGAGCTAATGCCAAATAGAGTTGTTTTTCATTATCCAAAAATAATCATGTCATAAGAAATTTATACAGCAGTAGCTACAAAAACGAATTGAGACAATGAGAGCACTATAGTGCAAAACCCAACACTTCCAAAAGTAAACTACGAAGGCTGATGCCTTCCTATTTATACACTACGAGGGGCCTAGCAGCCCTCCTTAACTCAAGGGACTCAGCTATTCAAACTGCCAGTAAACAATCACTCTTCACAAAGCTGCTCGGCTGCCTTTAGGATTCGTTTTAGTGGTATGCTGAGCTCCGAGTTGAGGGTGGAGATTTCGAGGAAGGGCCATTTAATGCAAGAGAAAACCTCCCTTCGAATCCTCACCCTTGCTTCCTCATTCTTGGCTGTCACCTGGCTCATAATTGCTTGAATTACTCCAAAATTTGTCCAAAAAACCTGAAATAACCACGTATTAGCCTCCTTGGTAAAGTGACCGCCCTTATTCGTTCAAATAACATAAACATACTCAAAATACATGCATAATCTATGAAAAATGGTGGATTGATCAAGGAAAATTAGGCAAAATGAGCCCAACAAGTTACCCAATTCGGGGCTCATCATCACCCCCCTGCTAAATGGGTTGCTCATCCTATGAGAAACTAGTCTAGCTCATCATCCTTTATAGCTTTTACTGCCTCCATCACGTCCCAGGCCTCCGTGGTGATATCTTCTTCCTGGTCGTGGAATCCTGCTTTCCTTTCCACTTCTTCTAGCAATCCCAAAAGCAAAGGAGGACTGAATTTCAGGCCAATCCAATTGGCCTGCAGATTTTGCATCAACTGTTTGTAGAGAGGTACCCTTGCCAAGGCCTCCCTCATCCTGGTGGGAGAGTGGTATTCTCTTATCTTTAAGCTGTGAGGCAGGGCTTTTCACCGCCTCGTGCAGGCGTGCAGGCAGTTTTCCCCCAACAGTCTCTCCATGTCCTCAATGTGGGCAATAGCTTGATCCTGTTGCTCAATGTATTTTGGTAAATCCTAAGGGATGTTGGCCAAGTGCTGGTGGGTGCTTATCACTGCTGAGGGGTCGTCCGGCTCTGCTCTGATCATTAGTGGCTCACTGAGTTCTCTGCTCATAATACTGCGGACCTCTGCTGCTCTCTTTTCCTCATGATTCATCCAAGAGGCCATGGCCATAAGTTTGACATGTCCTATCACAGTGTTGGGATCCCATGCATTCATGTTCTGAAGGGCTAAGATGTGCAAATAAAAATCTGATAATTTGGCCCTGTCCTCTGATGAACTACTGCCACATAAAGCTACAAATTGATGATAATTTTGAAATGGAGTGATGCTCCTTTTGGCCAAGGTGTTAATCTGAAACTGTAATCACTGATCCTTAAGGTATAGGGCATATCATTTGGCAGGCTGCCTACACTACAGAGCTTCCATCGTCCAGCTGGCCATGTAGGCCAGTTGGGCCTCCTTTTCTTGTACCTGCTGTTTCAGAGACTGTATCTCTTGGCCTGCTTGCAATTCCTTCTCCTGTAGCTGTCTATTTAGTGTCTCAATTTCAGCCTGCAACCCATCTCTCTTCTGCTGTTCATCAGGGGTTTCTTTGTTTATTGTGGGCTCCTCCTGTTGCTGTTGTTCTCCCAAGATGTGAGGCCTGTCTTCCTTCCTCTGTCCCTGTAGCTGTAGCTGCTATTTAAGCAGCTCAATTTCTTCCTGTAGCTTGACCTGCTGGCTGCTCTCCACATGCCGTACCATAGCCAATTCCTTTCTCGCCTCTTTGAGTTGTTCCTCTAGGGGACCTATATCTGCCACACCCTTGGACTTAGCGATCTTCATCCAAGTGTGGGTCCTCACTCTCTCTTCTTCTAGTGCAAGGAAAAGTGGCACTGTGAATTTTTGGGGAATGATCTTTTTGGCCTCTAAGAAGTTATAGTAGGAGCCCAAACTAGGCTGGGGGCTAGGTTCCACAACGTTCTCCACCTTTTCTTCATCCTATGGTGATTTAGCTGCCTCTCCTTCCATTTCTTTAGTCTCCTTTAGCCTAGCCAGTGTTTCCTGTAGAACAGTCTTAGCATCCTGTAGAGAGGACTTTGTGTCCAACATTTTCATTCTTTCTCTCCAGGTGGATGTCTTCGGGCTTCCCTGTTCATAGGTGATGGATGCCTTTGAGGGATACCTCTCCTTTTGTGTATATGGTGTGTCTAAAATCGTGATTGGCTCTTTTGACAGTGGCTGGGGTCTGCCAGTTTTTATCTGCATGCTCCTTCTTTCCTTAAAATACATGGAAGGCTCCCTCTTTCGCTTCCCTTTTTGCTTTGGAGATGTGCTCAGGGTAGCTAGCACAACTTCTGCCTCCCTGGATAAAATCGTAGGTTATTTTTCCTTCTGTTTCCCTGTTTCCAGACTTCCTGTAGAAAGTCCTGTGTTGACTATCTTCTGGCTTCCTATAGAAACTGTTTTCTGGCTTCCTGTAGACACTGTTTTCTGGCTCCCTGTAGAAACTGTTTTCACTGTTTTGGTCTGCTTGGCTGGGGGTGTCTTCCCTTTTAATTTTGGTGTGGTTGTCTTGGTTGTGTCCTCACTTGCTTGTACTTTTTCATTCCTCTCTACCCTGCTCTACAATCGTTTCTCCCTTGGTGTTTGTGCCTTTTTTCCACCCACAGTTTTGGGCTCAGCAGCTTGGCCTTTCCCTTGTTTCTCTTCTTGTTCTTTCTATGGTGGTCTGTCCTGGGTTTCCTTACCCCTGGCTTTCTCTTCTACCTTAATGTGCTCCCTTTCCTCATTGCTGGATGAAGTGAGTTCCTCGGCTAGAATTCGAATATCATCATCCTTGGACATGTTGCGGAAAATCTCCCAGGAGAGAGGGACAGTGTAGGTATGGAGGTCATCTTCCACTAGAAGCTTGATAAGCCCATGATGGGCTAGCTGATCCAGTGTTCCTTCCTTCAATTTTGTGCCACACTCAATTAATGATTGTAGGAGGAAATAGGGGATTCTTAACTTCTGTTCTGGGGGTAAATCCATCCCATGTCTGAGTTCACTTAGCAACCGGAAGTGATAACCATAGACAATACTGAACCGCCCCTCACAGGTAATGTATTTCATGATCTGAAGGCTGACCTTGCTCCAAAAAGGATGTAGGCTGGCTCTCCAGACCCCATTCTTATCTTCTGAAAACTGTTCCTCTGGTAGGAAGAATTCTTTCTTGGCTTTTTGGCCCAATGCCCTCTCCTCTTTGCTCCAGGGTATCCCTAATGGCAGATCAGTAACCTGACTAATGAGTTGTGGGGTAAACTTTAGGGTCAACCCTCTGAAATTCATAGTGGCCAGTGTTTTTGATTTAGGCTGTAGGGACATTAAGAATTCTTCTGTTACCTCATGGTCATGACCTTGAATTCTGTCACAAAAGGTCATCCAATTGGCACGGGTGAATAGGTTCACCACCTCGAGAGTTTCACGCAATTTTTTGGAATCCGAGGGTTCCTTTCTGATAAACCCTCTTGGCATGGTGAGAGTGCTCTATTTTGGTTTGTGCTTTTATTAGTAAGGGGAATTCTGTTTATGGTTTCCTCCCTAAATCTTCAAGGAAAGATCTCTAGGGTGTTTAAATTTTTAACTTGTACCAATTCCCTGGTTCTAAAACTTTTGCTGCCCAAAAATCCGCTGTCCGAATGTAAAAGGAAGAATCAGGTTTTCACAGATAGGGCACAAAGCTCAATTTTCACCCCCCAACATACATATAACCATGTAAAATTCACATTCTTTATGCACAGGTTAGCCCTCATAGTGGTTTATCGTTTCTAGAGGAGGAATTTCTTAACAGGAATTGTGGAGGAGAATTTGATGCAGAACCAACTGAAAAATTCCATGTAACACACAAGAAAACTACTATTCTTGACCCATAGGCAGACTTGTCTCTAATTCTCCTACTCCAGATAGTTCAATTCACCACCTTTCGAAATATACCATGCAGGGAAGAGTGGTTTTCGAGCCTACCTCTTTCGGGACTCCAAATTTGTCGAAGAAAAATCCATTTGCTCTGCTCCAGAAGGCTATGCTGTATTTCCTGTAGAGCCTCTTCCTGTAGAATGCTTTGCCGACTTCTGGAGGATGTCACGGTGCTTCTGAATGAGCCTGGGACGTGGGAGGATTTTGAAATAGGCCGAGAAGCTCAGGCTAACAGACTGTGGGGGAGGAGGATGCGTACTTCGCTGAGAACGATTGCAAGTGTAAATGACAACGGTTAACGTGAGTTTTTCGGCCGACCATTTTTGAATTACGACGCATTTCATGGTGAGGGGGTGAGGTGGCCAGGCTGATCCATTAGCCAACGTCACGGTCATCATTCCTTTGTGTGTCTCTGACCGCCGTTACCTTTCCTTTGCCATTAACCGCCACCACCACTGCTAATCCTGCCGATTCTCCTCGATTGGACACTTCCCACATTTCGGCTGCACGTCTCTTTGGCGAATTCGAACGTAACCGAGCTCGTTCAGATCCGACGAGGCCATTCGACTAACTGTGGGTGGTCAATTGACTGGCCACCGAATTTGTTCAATCTAAACCATTCACAGACATGCAATTTTCAGAATATAGTCTATGCAATTTGACGAATAAGGTTAGACACTTTCCTGTGTGGCCGTAGACGTGTTCTGTAGACTTCGGGACTTGGAATGACGGCTTTGCTCGCTGCTGCTTCGTGCACAGGTGCTGGAACTCCTTCTTTCATTGGTTGATGCTGTATGCATGACTTTGGAACTCGATCCTCTAGTTGTAAATGCTGTATGCACAGGCTCTGTCTGATTTCAACTGTCGAGGAGGTGTTAACATCCAAGCGGAGTTTTTTTACATGTCCCTTATGTCGATTTTAGCTGCTACTGACTCCAGAGTATGTGCTCCAAACGGATCAGCTGCTACAGGATTCCCATAGGACATCCTGTAGCTGCTTCTCCTCCTGGGATGCATGCTTAAATGAGCAAGGTTGTATTCGCGGATGAAGAGTCCTGATGGAGCTTTGACAGGTAGAGTGTGCGAGCCTTTGTGTGCTTGATTTTTCACTTGGGAAAAAAATTTCAATCTGAGGAAAACAAGGCTCTTTGTATGACTGTGCAAGAATACATAACCAGATTGTTGCAATGGCGGTGGGAAGAGATGAAACAGGTGATGGATGGAAGAGAGGGGTGGCTGCAGGCCTAATCAACAGACTTCAAGCTTCAAATCCCCTTCCAAAATCAAATTTGGCCTACCCGAAGGCTCTACAGGATGTTTCCTGTAGAAATGCAAAACTTCTTGTAGAAAGCCCCAAAACTTCCTGTAGAAAGCCCAGAACTTCCTGTAGGAGGTGGAATCTCGACCTGAATGTGTTCAAATCCTGGGAAAAGTGAGTGGCTATGGAGGGAGTGTCTGTAAGGATGTCCTGTAGCCTGATACAGACCCCTGTCCTCATTTTACGTGACCTTCTTTATCTGCAATGTATTCCTTGCAACCTGCAATAATTTTCCAGAGATTAGACCTGTTTCTTTTTTTTTCTCTCTTTTTTCCCTCTTTTTTTTTTTTTTTTTTTTTTTGAGAGACAGCAGGGGCGCCTCCATGAGGTTTTCACCCCCACTATCTGCCCCGGGTGCCTCAGAGAGGTTTTCACCCAAGGATCTTTTTTATTCCATTTCTTTATTTTCTGAGAGACAGTTGGGGTGCCTCCATGAGGTTTTCACCCTCACTGTCTGCCATGGGCGCCTCAGAGAGGTTTTCACCCAGGGATCTGTTTTATTCCTTTTTTTTTTTTTGATGATCAAGGTGTGGGTGGAATAGAGGTGAAACCCTGCTCCACTACCAGCACTGATTTTTCCAAAGTTTCAATGAACTCCTTCCTTGAAAGGGGTTTCCTATAGATTTTCAATTGATTCCCATTGACAACCATGGGGATGGCTTCTTCATCAATGGTCCTGATAAGGACTGAGCCATTGTCCTTGCATTTCTCCACTGTATATGGTCCTAACCATCTTGTCCTCAGCTTTCCTTTGAAATCCTTATATCTTGAGTCATACAGCAGCGCCCAATCTCCCAGCTGGAATTGCTTTTCATTAAGGTGCCGGTCATGCCATATCTTCCTTTGGAGTTGAAATACTTCTGAGTGGAGGAGGGCCTTCATTCGTTGTTCATATAATCCATTCAGCTGCAGTAATCTTTCACGTTGAGCATGGCTGAGTTCTAATTCCAGCTGAGCTACCACCCTCAATGTATTGTACTCAAACTCTATGGACAACAAAGCTTTCATCTCGTAGACTAGCTCATAAGGTGTGAAACCTGTTGTAGTCTTCCAAGTGGTGTTGTAGGCCCAGGTGGCCTCAACCAGGCGATCTGCCCAATCCTTTCTGTTGCTGTTCACCACCTTAGTCAAAATCCCTTCTAATGCTCTATTAGTGACTTCCACCTGCGCATTTGCTTGTGGATGATATGGGGTGGAAGTCCTGTGCTTGATCTTGTGATGAGCGAGCAAGTCTTCAATCAGGTTGGAGGTGAACTAGCTACCTTGATCAGTGACTAACTCTCTTGGGTAGCCAAACTTGTAGAAAATATTTTCCCTTAAAAACTCAGCCACCTTTTCTTTTGTCGCTGCTTTGATTGCCTTTGTTTCTGCCCACTTTGTCAGGTAGTCAGTGCACACAATGATGTAAGACCTTTGCTTTGAAGGAGGGTTAATAGGACCCACAAATCCATGCCCCACTTCTCAAATGGCTTGAAGGTCACTTGAGGTTGGAGAGGCATTTCATCCCTTGGTGTCGGTTTCCCCATCCTCTAACATTGGTCACACTGGCTGATGTATCTTTTTACATCTTGGTGAAGAGTAGGCCAATAGTAGCCTACCTGTAGAATTTTGAATGCAAGTCCTTTTTGCTGCAAAGTGGCCTCCACAAGGTCCATCATCACAGGTGAGGAGGATGTCAAAGATTTCCTCTTCCCTAACACAATGCCTCAAGATCTGGTCTGGGCCAAGTTTGAACAGGTTGCCCCCGATCCAAGTGAATGGGGCACTCTTCCTTACAATGTTGCTCTTCTCCTTTAAGGACAGATGCGGAGAGAACTGTGCTGAGACCAAGTAATTTTCTATATCAGCAAACCATGGAGAGAGTACCAAGATAGAAAACATGTGTTCATCTGGCATCTGGTCATCCACTGTTCCTTCTTCATCTGCAGGAAAATCCAATCTAGACAAGAAGTCAGCGACAACATTTTCCTTACCTGGCTTGTCGACAATAGTCAAATCAAATTTTTGTAACAAAAGTAACCATCTAATGATATGAGAATTTACATTAGGCTTATTCATTAAGTATCTAATCGCAGCATGATCAGTGTGTATGAATGTTTGATAACCAGTGATGTAGTGTCTGAACTTGTTTAGGGAATGGACTACAGCTAGGAACTCTTTCTCGGTTACAGTATAGTTCATTTATGCCTTGGACAAGTTTTTGCTGACAAAGTATATGGCATATGGCAGTTTCTCCTCAACTTGTCCTAAGGCTGCCCCTATGGCTTTTTTCGAGGCATCAGTGTGGATGTGGAAAGGTAGGGCCCAGTTTGGACCTCTCAAGATCGGGGCGGACACCAACTTATCTTTCAACTCTTCTAGAGCCCCTTGACAGTCTTCAATCCATTTGAACTCAACATCTTTCCCTAAGAGGCCAAACAATGGCGAGGCTAGCTTATTGAAATCTTTAATGAATCTTATATAATATCCTGCTAAGCCTAGGAAAATCTGAACATCTCTCACCTTTTGAGGAGGTGGGACCTTCTGGATGATAGTAATCTTGTTAGGATCCACCTGTAATCCTTGCCGAGAAATGTTATGACCTAGCACGGTCCCTTTAGTCATCAGGAATTCACATTTTTCGGGACTGAGGGACATGTTCATCTCAATGCACTTGGTTGTAACTTTTCCCAGATTAGTCAATGCTTCTTGGAAGTTGGACCCATAAGGAGTAAAGTCATCCATATAGATTTCTACTGAATCATGGACCAACTCAGAAAATATGCTCAATACTGCTCTCTGGAAAGTGGTAGGAGCATTGCATAGCCCAAAGGGAAGGACCTGGTAGGCAAAGGTACCCCATGGAAAAGTGAAGGTGGTTTTATCTTGGTCCTCCGGGCTTATTTGGATCTGGTTATACCCGCTGAATCCATCTAGGAAAGAGAAGAACTTCTTCCCTGCCAGTCCATCCAACTCTTGTTCTATGAAAGGCAAAGGGAAATGGTCTTTCTTGGTGGCTTTGTTAAGTTCTTGGTAATATACACAGATTCTCCACTTCCCATTCTTCTTGGGCACAAGCACTAGAGGTGAGACCCACTCACTATTGGAGATGGGGTAGATGAATCCTGCATCCAACAATTTTTGCAATTCTTATTTGACAATGTCTTTAGGGGCTGGGTTCATTCTCCTCTGAGGCTGCCTGACTGGTTTACAATCTTATTTAATGTAAATGTGATGGGTACAGACCGAATGGTGGACTCCTTTCATCTCCTTATAGCTCCAAGCGAAAGCATCCAGATGATTGTTCAGTAAGCTACACAACTCCTTCTCCTAGGAGGGAGATAGGGAGGAGCTGATCTTCAAGGTTCTTTTGGGGCCAAATTCCACATTCTTAATTCTGGGAGAGGTTGGATCAGTCACACAAAGGTCCATTAAAGTGCTGGCTTGGGTATCCTCCACCAATTCCTCCAAGGACAGTGCACTGGGAGGTGGATTTTGAATCAAATTCTCAACCAAATCATCCTCAATTTGAGGGCCTCCCCTAGTGGTTTCTATTGTGCACAATGGTGCAGAGTAGACCTCATCCTCATCTCCCTCTTCCAACCAGAGTGGTAAGTCATGCTCTAGCAAAGGTTGGGCAGGAGGGTATAGGACTAGATGCTTGGACATAGGCCCATTCTTGATGGTCATGCTTCCATCCCAACAATTGATGTAAGCATCCGCAGTGGCTAACCACAGCCTTCCCAAAATGAGGGGGTGTCCAGTGAGCTTTTCCTTTGGCTGAAGGACCAAGAAGTCTGCAGGGTACTCCCAAGACTCAAAAGAGACCAAGACATCTTCCACAATCCCTTTGGGAGTCACGGTGGAGCGATCTGCTAACTACAGGACTGTCGAGGTCTTCCTTAAGGAACTCTGAAGGTTGAGTTTAAGCATGGTGTCCCTGGTCATCACATTAATCGTAGCCCCTAGATCAATCAAGGTATGGGGGATTATAGTGCCATTGATGTGGACATCAACTACAGGACTCCCAAGGTCCAAATACTTTGTACAGATGACTTGCCCCAACATTAGATCGGACAGTTGTCCTATGACATTGATAGTCGAGGCATCTCTCTTTCGCCTGCCTGGGTGCCTGAAACACTTCTCCTTAATCAATTTTTTGTATATTGGTACATCTTTTATGGCCTGGAGAAGTGGTATTTTCACACACAACTGTTTAAGTTCTTCTAGAATTTCAGTCTCCTATGGGTTTGGTTGTGTGGTTACTGTTAGTCGCTCAGGAAAAGGTGGAATGGCTTTGGGTTCACTTTCCTATTTCTCTTCCTCGTCCTCTGGGGGAGGAGGTTGGCGATCTGGAAGGGTCTTCCCATATCACAGGTTGATCTCCTGGATCTCCGCAGCATAGGTAGGGCATGTTTTCTGCCCAGTGTATACCTGCTGGGCCTGACGGTTATTGGGGTTCGGGTTCGGTTGAGAAGGCATCTGGGGTTGTCTTGGAGGAGCAGGAGGTAATGTTTGTGGCTGAGCCAGTGGTGGAGGAAGAATGGTAGGAGGAGAGTTGTATTGGGGTCTCCACCCCAGTTGAGGGGCATTCCACTAAGGTTGTGGCTGGACATGTGAGTGAAACGAATGAGCAGTGGGTTGAGTATGGTATTGAGATGGATAAGTCCACGGAGGAGGTGCGGACCAGGAAGGATGAGCAGGGGGACCCCAAGAAGGTATGTGAGCAGATTGGTTGGGGCTATAATAAGCTTGGGATGTCCCTTGCATCCCCTGCTAGTAAGGTCTGCGCCCATGCAACCTCCTTTGGTTGAGGAAGTAGATAGGTTCAGTGGTTGCCTTAGTCCCTTGGTACATGGCTTTAAATCCGGGCAAGGTTGGGCATTGGTTTGTGGGGTGGTTTTCCTCACAAACGAAACATACCTTTACTGAGTGCAATGGACACTCGTTCTTAGGATGCTTCCTCATACATCTAGGACAAAAAATGGCCAAAGCCCTCTCAGCTTCCTCTTTCTTTCGTTGGATTCAGAAAGTATCAGGTTGCATGGCAATGGTCTATCTCATCTCACTTTTGAGGTCTTCCATCTGATTAGCAAACTCATGATTGGAGAAGGTGGTACTAGCTAAAAGTGGATTCCCCCTACCTCTTTTTCAAGCTACCCTAGAGTGGTTTCTAAACACAGTCTTTATGTCCTCATAGGGTAGTTGTTAGATGTCTCCTCCAGCTAGCATGTGAAGGGTATCTAAAAGGTCTTCAGGGACTCCTCGGAGCAGAACCAGCTTTAGAGATTCAGGGTCAAGTGTGCACCTGGCCCGTTTATAACTGAGTTGGAACCTTTCCTCATAGTCTTCTAAAGATTCGTCATTTCCCATGGTCATCCGGAAGATCTCTCCCTTTGTTTCCTTGGACCTATAGTAGTCCCGGTATTTGTTGTTAAAGGCTTGTTGTATCTGAGCCCAAGTGGTGATACTGTTTCCAGGTAACCCCATGAACTAGCACAATGCTGCATCCTTGAGGGTAGAGGGAAAGAGTTTCAACTTTTACTCGTCTTCTGCATAGTCATAAGTTCAACAAAGGACAACAAACTCAAACAGGAAGGTATCAGGGTCTTCAGTGGTCAATCCATGGAAATGAGGTAAGGCTGAGGGACTTATGTTTTTCATTTTCATGTCCCCGTTGGTCTCTCGGATGGGGAAGGTACCTTCTATTCTCTCATCATCTTCTCTACCATTTCTGTTTTCAGCCATGGTCTCAAAATGAATGTTTTCTTGCTCTTCTTCTATTATAGGATCTTCGTATATCTTAGGAGATTCACCTATAGGTTCTTCTGGGTCACTGCCACCAAAGAAGAGAGAAGGATGACTCAGTGAAGTAGTGAGGGTGTTGGGTAGGAGTTTTCCGGTATTATCTCTGTTCTTATGAGGCATGAAAATATTTTTGGTTGCTTTTGTTTTTTTCTACTTGTACCTGCAAAACTGAAACAGATAGAATTGCAAATAACTAAAATCTATCTTGCGGAAATGAAAATGCGGAATTGAAATGAAAGCAGAAAATGACTAATATATTTTGCTGAAATCAAATTGCAGGAATGAAATTCTAGACTACGCTTGCAGAATTGAAATTCTATTCTACGCTTACAGAGTTGAAATTGCGGAATTGAAAGGCTAATCTATGAAAGGAGGAAATTTCTAATTTACTTTTGCAGAAATGAAATTGTAGAATGGAACTGAAATAAACTACTTAGCAGAAGGTTGGAGTAGAAAAAATAGAAGAAAAGCAGCAATCATAAATACTCTGACGCTTCCTTGGCAATAGCGCCAAAAAGAATGGTGGGCTCCAGTATTGCAGCAATAATGCTGCAACTCCTGGGACTCCCTTCTTTACTTTTATCAACCTGGTAGTTCGTAACAAATTTGGAAGAGACGGTGCTGTATGCACAAGTACTAGCTCTTGCCGCAGCTGTCACTTGGTTAGCTGGCACAAGTCCACTAGGAGCTTAAGCCAACTTCTATGAGCTCTGAGAAGAAGCTTTTTAACTGATGGACGAAAGCTAACTCAAAGAAGGCTGATCTACTTGCAGAAAGAAACTGGAAAGCTGAAAGGAAACGTAAACCCTAGCAAACCCTAATTTTACCAGCTAGCCCTACTGATGCAAGAAAGAGGATGCAAGCTACAGAAAGAGATGCCATTGACTTCTAGGAAGGTAATTTTCATGTGTCTAAGCTACTTCTATAGTAACATTTGAAAAAAACATCTTTTTGTATTTTTGAATAAGTTGTCAGAATTATCATGCATGCGATTTAACTGTTTTTGACTGTGCATAGGTGGATTGGCGAGAGGAAATGCTTGGAGGAGGTCGGGAAGCTTTAGAGAGGGCCTAAGGGGTCCCTAACACCCTTCCAGAGAGTTTCACAGAGTTTGGCTATCAAGAAGCCTCATTCGTGAGCTTCTACAAGAAGTCTGCAGGGGTTCTATAGGATGTTCTGGAATTTCTATAGGATGCCTATAATTTTCTATAGGATGCTTAGAAATGGGATTTTGGAGAATGGATGGAGAGAGAAAGTTGAAGGAGTGAGTATGGAGGTAGGGCAAGGGTGTGAGGAGGTCCAGGAATTGGTGTATGGAGCTGAGGAGAGATGAAGATGGTTGGATTTGTTCAAGGAGGAGAGAAGCAATGTTGCACAAAAATTAGGGTTATGTGAGCAAATAGAAAATGTGAGGCAAGAATCTGTGTTAGGGGATGGAGCAGATGAGATTGATGGAGTATGGGCAGATAGAGAAGTGGTACGGGTGCTCTGCAAGTTGTTTCTTCAACTGAACCAACGAAAACTTGGAAAATCAGAGACCTAGTTACGTTAACCTAATCTGATCTAGCTAACAGTAAAGAGAATGAACAAAAGTTTATTTGCAATGAAACCATGTATAATAACTATGAAACGAAGCAATCAAGAATCTAAACTTGTAACCAACTTCTACAAATAAAAATCGAACACTAATGGTTGCATGGCGAAGCAAATGTTGGCATTATGGCACAAGTTTGGAGCTATGGTACAAGTGTTGTCTTTGATGGCAACTCTCTTTGGTGACAGATCTCAGTACAGGCTCTCAGAATAAAGAAAAAGATATATACACAGGTTCACCTAGACTGAGGCACGTATACACGTGGGTTAGACGTTACAAAGGTGCGTATGCGTATACACGCACTTTCACGCAGGGAAAAGCGTGTATATGTTAGAGAACTTACTTTTGGTCCGTGGTAGTTAGTCCTTGGTATTTGAACCTATGGTTTTGGACCATGGTATCTCGTCAGAAGTGTTGATCCCAAGTATTGGGTCCATCGTATTGTTTTATTATGGTTTTGGACCGTGGTATTGAGAAAGGCCTAAGACTATAAAAGGGGAAGGAGATCATTTGGCAAAGGATCATCTGAATTAATCAAATATCTAATAAGTGCTAGATCTGAAATATTGGTGATTGGGGTTATGGTGCAGATCTGGATCTGAATGAAGGAGGAACCTTAGTGCAAAGAGAAGGATAAGTTCTATTGATGGGTCATAATCTTTAGCCTTGAATGGTAGTATCTTTGTATGATTTTGATCTGTTATATGTGGCGCATGCTTGATCTATAAATCTGATAATCTGGGTCTGAATATTTGAAAGAGTGAATTATCCTTTATAGATCTGTACGTAGGTTCAGTAAAGTGAAGGCGCATATACATGCTAGTTCAGTGAATAAAAACAGCGTATACGCAGGTTTCTCCAAATACAGAAGCGTATGCACGCAGGTTTCAGGTTATTGAAGTAGCGTATAGTTACTTCTGTTTATTGCTGCAGTGTTCTGGGTTCAGAATTTGGTGTGTGGTTACTGTTACTGTGTTTTGGGTACAGTTGTTAGAGAAGTATCTACTTGATTCAGTTCTAATTGGTGAAAAGGAGATTGTTTGATGCAGAAATTCTTGATGATTGATTGATGTTCATGGATCTATTCTGAAAATTTATGAAACGTGGTCCCTGGAAGAAAGAGAAGGTTGTAGCCTTCTGTAGGCCAGCACCTACGTACTAGTATCTTGGCTAGTGCAAGATCTAAGGGGGTTGTAGCTCCCTTCCAGGAGAAGCTAGAGAACGAGAGAGGGTTGTAGCTCTCTACAGGTTGCAGCCTGCGTACTGGTAAAGGACTGCACCAGTACATTGTAAAAAGAAGTTTCTAATTAAAAGAAGATAAAGACGAATTGCAACAGGTGGTTTTCACCTACATTGGGTTTCCACCTTATATCTTATGTTCTTGTGTGTGTGATTGTCTTCAGATCTGTTTTACTGTTTCTGGTTACTGTTTATTTGATCCTAATACATAGATTAATGATCAACATCAGTAACATAAATTAAAATATAAGTTTGCATTGCATACGCGGGTTTCCTTCTCTGTAGTTGCGTATATACGCAGTTTTATCTAACTGAAGTAGCGTATATGATTTGGGTTTGAAAAAGAAAATAAGTGACTTGATAATACCGATTCACCCCCCATCTCAGTATTATTTCCAACAATTGGAATCAGAGCAGGTCCTTCTGAAGAAGCTTCATCGCTTGAAGGAAGATCCATCATCATGAGCAACTACGAGAGAGAAGCATCAATTAGGCCACCAAATTTTGATGGGACCAACTTCGTCTATTGGAAGGTAAGAGTTACAACCTATCTTCAATCTCTTGGTACTGAAGTCTGGGATATCATAGATAAAGGGTACACTTTTCCTTCAACAACTCCTACAGATCTGGCTGGTAAGAAGTAATATGAAACAAATGCAAAGGCTGTCAATACTCTATTAGGATGTCTATCTCAATCAGAATTCATCAAGGTTATGCAGTATAAATCTGCAAAAGAAATATGGGACAAGATTGTCCTGAGCTATGAAGGAGATGACCAGGTAAAGCGAGCAAAACTTCAAACCCTCATAATTCAGTATGAAAATCTAATAATGCACAATGATGAAAGTGTGGCTAACTATTTCCTTCGTGTAGATGAGATTGTTAATTGTATGAAAAACTTGGGTGAAGAAATAAAAGAGTCTGTTGTGGTTGAAAAAGTTCTAAGATCTTTGTCCCCTAGGTTTGAATCTAAAGTTTCTGCAATAGAAGAAAAAGAGAATCTATGAAACCTTACCATGTCACAGCTGCACAGAATTTTGACTTCTTATGAAATGAGGAAAGGAGGACCATCAGACAGAAGAGAAGCTACTTTCAAGGCTTCAGGCAAAGGAGATTACTATGAGTCAGGACACGTGTCAGAAGAAGAGGAGGAATCAAATTTTGTCAAGAACCTTCAACGAGGTGCTGGAAGATTCAGAGGTAAGTTACCTTTCAAATGCTTTGCTTGTGGAAGAGTCGGTCACTATGCTGCCAAATGTCCTCATAAGGATAAGAGTGATAAGGGGAAGGAACCTGTTAGATGGAACAAGAAACAGAATGTAAATAAGAAAAGCTATTACACTCATGAAGATAGTGATGGACTTTCAAATAGTGGCGAAGATGAACAAGGTAACAAATATAAACTTTTAATGGCTTTTGAAGATGATGATTTTGTGGATGCTATAGATGAAGAAAGTATTTATGAAGAGATTTCTAGACTCAAAATTGGTTTAGAAGAGAAGAATGTGATCATAGATACTCTACAATTCCAACTTGCTGAAAAGGAAAAACATCATGAAAAGTTAGAATGTGAAATTGTGGGACTGAGAAAAGAGATTGAGAAAACAAAATCTCTTAATCTTAGATTTGTTAAAGGATCTGACACGTTAGATGAGATTATCAAAGTGTAGCGCTCTCCACTAATCAAGACAGGTCTGGGATATAATGAAGAAACAACTCAAGTGCAGAAACCATCTACCTCCAAGAGTTATCTTGATGCTGCAAGGAGAAGTGAACAAAGGCCCAATGGAAATCACCAGGTAAATCAGGGACAATTTACTTCAAGAATGAAAAAAGACTACCAGGTAAATCGAGGGCAATCTACTTTAAGGACAAACAGAAGCTGCAACCAGCCACAGGTAAAACCTTCTCAATTTTCCTCAAGAATGGATGTCAATAGGAACTACAATCATTTTGCTGGTAGATTTGATAATCACAGGATTTTCTTCAATGGCCAATGTTTTTCATGTCATAACTTTGGTCACACAGCAGCTCAATGTGTTGCCTATAAGACAATCATGACTAGATAAGCTCATAAATAGAGGAGTATGACTGGGATCATGAAAAGGACCTACAACAACTTCTCTACTCTTGAAAATGAAATAGAATGTTCTATTTGTAACAATTTCGGTCATGAAGATTTTGAATGTAGGAGCAGGTTTCAGCAGAAAACTCAGAAAGAGCAAGCCTCAAGTGCCAAATCATGGAGAACCAAAAAACCACAACCAGAAAGATGTGGTATAGCCTTATATGCAGAAGGGCAAGAAAATCAATGGTACATCGACAGTGGATGTTCGAAACATATGATAGGTGATAAAGAAAAACTTCAGTCATATAGTGCCTTAGAGAAGGAGAAGAAGGTTTCGTTTAGAAATGACACCCTTGCTCTCATAAAAGTTAAAGGTTCTGTTCAGTTGAAAGAAAGGGTCAAAGCTAGAAATGTCATGTATGTTTATGGCTTAAAGCATAATCTATTAAGTGTCAACCAGATGTGTGATCAAGGAACTGAGGTAATATTTCGATCAAATGGATGTAGTGTTCGTGATCTTGATACAGGAAAAACAGTGATCAAAGGCATAAGGACTCCAAATAATTTATACATATTCAAAGAAGGACAACATCAATGGTATCTGAGCAATAATGATGAACACTGGCTATGGCAAAGAAGATTGGGGCATCTTAGTTTCTCATAGATAAGGAAAGCATGCAAATACCAGGCAGTTCGTGGTCTTCCAGACATCAGAATCCCAGACAATACAATATGCAAATCATTTCAGTTTGGTAAGCAAACCAGAACTAACTTCCCTGAGAAGGAAGGATCAGCCAACAGGCTGCTTGAACTTGTCCATACTGATGTATGTGGACCAACAAGGAAAAGGTCACCTCGAGGAGAAGAATACTTTATATTATTCATTGATGACTATTCTAGGATGTATTGGATAGGACTTATGAAGCACAAAGACGAAGCCTTTGAAAAATTCAAATCATTCAAAGCCTTGGTGGAGAACGAATCAGATCTCAGAATCAAATGCCTCAGGTCGGATCGAGGAGGAGAATTTACCTCGAATGAATTTTTCGATTTTTGTGAAGAACATGGAATAAGAAGGGAATTCTCTATAGCTAGGACTCCTCAGCAAAATGGAGTAGTGGAAAGGATGAACAAAACGGTTCAACAAATGGCTCGTGCAATGCTTGATGAGTCTGGAACTCCCGCAACTTTTTGGGGTGAAGCCGCATTTGCTGCAGTTGTTATTCTCAACAAGACAAATGTCCAGGTGAACAGCACTCAAACTTCTCATGAGCTCTGGTATGGTGACACTCCTTGGGTAAAACATTTCAAAATTTTTGGAAGCAAATGCTATATTAAAAATAATGATGAAAATCTTGGCAAGTTTGAACCTAGAGCAGATGAAGGCATTCTCCTTGGTTATTCTCCCCATAGCAAAGCATATAAGTGTTACAACAAAAGACTTGGAAGAATTGTTGACAGCATTGATGTAGTGGTTGATGAAGAAGGAAACATTCCTAGGCAAGTGAATTCCGAAGATCTCGAAAATGATGAGGACTATCCTTCAACATCAAATCAGAACTATGATGAAGAAGAAGCTCAAGAGGCACCAGAAGAACAGATAAGGATAGAAGATAAGACTCCATCCAGGTACGTTAAGAAGAATCATCCAAAATCTCAAATTTTGGGGCAAAAAGAGGCAGGTATATAAACAAGAAGAACAATTGCAGAAGCCTCAAGCTATTTGGCTTTTCTCTCCTCCACTGAACCAAAAAATGTAAAAGAGGCATGCAAAGATGAATGCTGGGTCAAGGCAATGGATGAAGAACTTGAGTAGATCAAAAAGAATAACACATGGGAGTTGGTTCCTAGACCAAAAGATAAGAATGTCATAGGGACAAAATGGATCTTTAAAAACAAGTTGAATGAAAATGGGGAAGTGATTAGAAACAAGGCTAGACTTGTCTGTAAAGGGTACGATCAACAAGAAGGAATAGACTTTGAAGAAAATTTTGCTCCCATTGCTAGACTTGAGGCCATCAGAATGTTCCTTGCTCTCTCTAGCTTTCAGAAGTTCAAAGTATTTCAAATGGACGTGAAATCAACCTTTCTGAATGGAGACTTAGAAGAAGAAGTGTACATTGAGCAACCAGATGGTTTCATTCTTGGGAATGATCCAAATCTTGTATGCAGACTAAAAAAGGCTCTCTATGGTCTTAAACAGGCTCCAAGGGCTTGGTACTACCATTTGGACAAATATCTTCATCAACAAGGTTTTTCAAAAGGATCAGCAGATAGCAATCTTTATATAGAAATTGAAAATGACAAATTGCTAATACTTGTTGTGTATGTAGATGATATTATCTTTGGCATCAATGAAGAAGCTATGAGTCAAAGCTTTGCCTTGGTGATGCAGAAATAATTTGAAATGTCTTTGCTTGGAGAACTGACATATTTTCTTGGATTTCAAATCCAACAAAATGAAGGCGGTATCTTTTTGTCTCAAACCAAGTATCTCAAGCAGATCTTGAAGAAATATGGCATGCAAGATGCAAAACCAGTATGTACCCCTATGGTTACAGGATGCAGCCACAGTGCAAATGATGAATCAACAGCAGTGCATCAACCAACCTATAGATCCATGATTGGAAGTCTGCTTTATTTGATAGGTACTCGACCAGACGTCATGCATGCAGTGGGAATAGTTGGAAGATTTCAGGAAAATCCAAAGGAAACTCATCTTCAGGCAGTGAAGAGAATTTTCAAGTATCTTCAAGGAACTCAAAACTATGGCTTATGGTATCCTAGAGATATAGATCTAACTCTTCATGCTTATTTAGATGCAGATTGGGTTGGAAGCGTGGATGACAGAAAGAGCACAAGTGGTGGTGCATTCTTTATGGGTTCCAGATTAGTATCTTGGTTCAGCAAGAAACAGAGTTCGATTGCTTTATCTACAGCTGAAGCAGAATATGTGGCTGCTGCATCTTGTTGCACTCAACTCCTTTGGATGATGCAAACCTTGTAGGATTTTCAAATCACTTGTACTCCACCTATCTCCATCTTATGTGATAATACAAGTGCAATCAGCATTTCAAATAATCCTGTTATGCATTCAAAGACTAAGCACATACCGATCAAGTATCACTTTCTCCAGGAACAAGTGTTGGAAAAAAAGGTCAAATTGGAGTATGTCCCTCTAAGGAGCAAGTTGCTGATATTCTCACCAAACCACTGCCCAGGGAAACTTTTGAATACCTTAGACAGAAGCTGGGAGTATTTGATGCATCATTTTGCTGTTAAAACTTGTCTATTTCAAAGAAAAATGGGTGTATGTGAGTTTCCTGATATGGATCTGCGTACATACGCCGGTTTGTGCAGAGACAGTCGCATATATTAAGGCTTGATGGATATTAGTAGGGACAGGCTCTGGTTGAAGATAGTATGATATGGGTCTGACAGAGACCATCTGGCATAGGTTCAGGGGGAGCAGATAAACTTCTAATGATGCATTGTTGGCATTATCTTAGAAGCTTTTGGTTCTAGATCACAACTGTTGTTGGTTTCAGGTGGAACAAAGGCAGAGGGAGAACAGAAGGAAATCTTGGTTGCTGATCTGAATGGTGATTGACAGATGCTGCTGATATCAGTTATTGGTGACTTTCATAAATATTGCTCTAGATAATTCGTCTCTATGTCACGTATCTCTTTTATGGTGTCAAGGTCATGTAACGACCTTTTTTTTGGTTTCCCCACTATGCTTGGGATGAAGATGTAATGTACTTGGTTATCATATGTAAATTTCTGATGTATCCCCACTTGGTTGGGTGAAGGACGTATGTATTGAGTCTTTTGGTGATAGGAAGGTCCTTTATGATGTATAAGTCATGTTTCTTCTTGAAGAACATCTTTTTGCAGATCTTGCCTACAGTTAGGGTGAGGATGGTCAGCACAGCAGGGCAGAGATTTCACCATGTACTCAGGGGGAGCACAACCCTTTGCCCTTGATGACAGAGGAGGAGAATGACTTTGAGGATCTTGGGGTTGCCATCAAGTCCAAAGGGGGAGATTGTTGGCATTATGGCACAAGCTTGGAGCTATGGCACAAGTGTTGTGCTTGATGGCAACTCTCTTTGGTGATAGATCTCAGTACAGGCTCTCAGAATAAAGAAAAAGATATATACGTAGGTTCACCTAGACTAAGGTGCATATACACACGGGTTAGATGTTACAAAGGCACGTATGTGTATACACGCACTTTCAGGCAGGGAAAAGTGCATATATGTTGGAGAAATTACTTTTGGTCCGTGGTAGTTAGTCCTTGTTATTTGAACCTATGGTTTTGGACCATGGTATCTCGTCAGAAGTGTTGATCCCAAGTATTGGGTCCATGGTATTGTTTTATTATGGTTTTGGACCGTGGTATTGAGAAAGGCCTAAGACTATAAAAGGAGAAGGAGATCATTTGGCAAAGGATCATATGAATTAATCGAATATCTAATAAGTGCTAGATCTGAAATATTGGTGATTGGGGTTATGGTGCAGATTTGGATCTGAATGAAGGAGGAACCTTAGCGCAAAGAGAAGGATAAGTTCTATTGATGGGTCATAATCTTTAGCCTTGAATGGTAGTATCTTTGTATGATTTTGATCTGTTATATGTGGCGCATGCTTGATCTATAAATCTGATAATCTGGGTCTGAATATTTGCAAGAGTGGACTATCCTTTATAGATCTATACACAGGTTCAGTAAAGCGAGGGCGCGTATACACGTTGGTTCAGTGAATAAAAACAGCGTATACGTAGGTTTCTCCAAACACAGAAGCGTATGCACGCAGGTTTCAGGTTATTGAAGTAGCGTATAGCTGCTTCTGTTTATTGCTGCAGTGTTCTGGGTTCAGAATTTGGTGTGTGGTTACTGTTACTATGTTTTGGGTACAGCTGTCAGAAAAGTATCTACTTGATTCAGTTCTAATTGGTGAAAAGGAGATTGTTTGATGTAGAAATTCTTGATGATTGATTGATGTTCATGGATCCAGTCTGAAAATTTATGAAACTTGGTCCCTGGAAGAAAGAGAAGGTTGTAGCCTTCTATAGGCCAGCACCTATGTACTAGTATCTTGGCTAGTGCAAGAGCTAAGGGTGTTGTAGCTCCCTTCCAGGAGAAGCTGGAGAACGAGAGAGGGTTGTAGCTCTCTACAGGTTGCAGCCTGCGTACTGGTAAAGGGCTACACCAGTACATTGTAAAAAGAAGTTTCTAATCAAAAGAAGATAGAGACGAATTGCAGCAGGTGGTTTTCACCCACATTAGGTTTCCACCTTATATCTTATGTTCTTATGTGTGTGATTGTCTTCAGATCTGTTTTACTGTTTTTGGTTACTATTTATTTGATCCTAATACACAAATTAATGATCAACATCACTAAGATAAATTAAATTATAAGTTTGCATTTCATACGCCGGTTTCCTTCTCTGTAGTTGCGTATATACGCAGTTTTATCTAACTGAAGTAGCGTATATGATCTGGGTTTGAAAAAGAAAATAAGTGACTTGATAATACTGATTCACCCCCCCTCTCAGTATTATTTCCAACAACAAAGATAGTGTTTTTGGTGGTAGCAAGGTCACCTTGATCCCAGCTCTTGATCCCACTGAGGGAGAGGTGAAATCAGAGGTGCTTGATGGCCTTTTTTTGAAGCTTGTCCCTCTTAATAACCTATCAACTAAATCTGAACATCAAAAGTCTGTCTAATCAACAGTGACCTAGATAAACAACAAGATTTTAATCTACTTAACAGAAATTATTTTGCAAAGACATAAAAAGAAAATAACAGTACATAAGGAAGCCTTGGCACTTGGGTTGGGCCCAACCCCAAGAGCTACAGGCTCCTAAAGAAAACTCAGAGCTGATGCCAAATAGAGCTGCTTTTCATTATCCAAAAATAATCATGTCACAAGAAAGTTATACAACAGTAGCTACAAAAACGAGCTGAGACAATGAGAGCACTATAGTGCAAAACCCAACAGTTCCAAAAGTAAACTACGAAGGCTGAGGCCTTCCTATTTATACACTACGAGGGGCCTAGCAGCCCTCCTTAACTCAAGGGACTCGGCTGTTCAAACTGCCAGTAAACAGTCACTCTTCACAAAGCTGCTCGGCTGCCTTTAGGATTCATTTTGGTGGCCTGTTGAGCTCCGAGTTGAGGGTGGAGATTTCGAGGAAGGGCCATTTAATGCAAGAGACAACCTCCCTTCGAATCCTCACCCTTGCTTCCTCATGCTTGGCTATCACCTGTCTCATAATTGCTTGGCTTTGCTCCAAAATTTGTCCAAAAAACCTGAAATAAGCACGTATTAGCCTCCTTGGTAAAGTGACCACCCTTATTCGTTAAAATAACATAAACATACTCAAAAAACATGCATAATCTATGAAAAATGGTGGATTGATCAAGGACAATTAGGCAAAATGAGCCCAATAAGTTACCCAATTTGGGGCTCATCAAGAACCTAACCTTTGAAGGTACACGCTTGGCGCAGATCCGGCATTTGAAGCTAGAAGATTGGGATTTGGTGGACCATGAGTGGTTCCCCCACCTTGCTAGAGACACCTACATGAGGAGGGTCTTCTACAAAGAGTCTGGTGTCAGCACGCTAGAGCCTGTGGAGTGGATTCACAGAGTGAACCAGTCAGGGTTGTTGAACCTATTGTGGGTACCCCACTACCACCGCTCCAATATAAACTTGATCATCATTAAGCAGTTGCTGTGCCTGGTGCATGACAGGTGCTTGTGGCTGAGCACGCTGATCCCCATAACCGATATGTTGATCGATTGGATCACGCTATTGCCACTTTCAGGGTTAAATTCGGTCAAGGAGTTTGGTAGAAAGACTAGTGAGCATGAGCTCGCTGACAAGATGAAGGACAAGTTAAAACTTGTGAAGAAGCCATGCGGGTATTCTATTACCTCAATCACTGACCCGACATAAAGGTTTCCATGCAGATTTTGGCTAGCAAGGTTATGAGAAAATGATGCACGGACAAGGTTCCCGTGCTAGTGGTTTCTTTGGCTGCGCAGTGTGCAGAGGGCGTGTAGTTCAACTAGGCGCACTACCTATGTAGTGAGTTCCTCGCAAATTGCAGAGAGGCACAAGATGAGAGTTAAACATTCCATGATTCGTGGTTGTTGCTCTCAATTGTGTTGGTCACCTAGGATTTACCGAAGGACAACCAATTTCCTCTTGTAGAGAATGATTTTCCAGAGGCTAAAAAATTCGCATCTCTGTGTGCCCAAAAGATGTTGCGCAGGTCACAGAGACCTAGAGGCATCTCACGAGACCTCCTGAAAGCTTGGTCTTCCATGAACTTCACTTCTCACCTTACTACTATCTTCCTGCTACTTGGAATGTATATTCTAAATTCCTTTGAGGTTTCACTGTATCCAAAAAAATACCCCTTCTCTGTAGTCTGATATAGTTTGGTCCTTTTATCATCTGACAAATGACAATAAGCAATGCTGCCAAAATTTTTGAGGTGGATGACTTCTGGCTTCTTCCCTGAGAAGACTCCTTCTGGAGTTTTCTTCCCCAAAGCTCTAGGAGGAGTCCTGTTCTAGATATACACTCTCGTCTTACATGCTTCTACCCACATAAATTTGGGTAGATCCTGGTAATATAACATAGCCTTTGTAGCTCCAACAATGGTTTTGTTTTTCCACTATGCTACACCATTTTGCTGTGGATTATATGGAGTTTTCCATTCTCTCTTGATGCCTTCCTTCGCACAAAAATCTATGAAGTATTTATCAATATATTCTCCACCATTATCTGAGTGAAGCACCTTGATATTCTTCCATGTTTAATTCTCCATGAGAGTTTTAAACTCTCTGAAACGATCGAAGACCTCATCCTTGGTCTTCAAGAAGTAGATATTGGTTTTCCTAGAATGATCATCAATAAAGGTGATGAAATATTTGACACTGCTGAGAGCTCTAGTGGACACCGAGACACAAATCTATGAGTGTATATGTCCTAACATGCCATCATCTATGTTGTCACTTCTTGGAAATGTTGCCTTAGCATACTTCCCAAGTATGCACCCTGTGCACACATCATTGTGTTTAGTTCCAAGTTCAGGAACCCCTGTTATGGTTTCTTTGATTATCCTGAGTGCTCCATGGTGTAGATGTCCCAGTTTCATGTGCCATAATTTATTCAGCTCCTTCCCATTGCTACTGTTACTTCTTATCAATACCATTGGAGAATCAATTTGTAAGAGGTACAATCTGTTAGATCGAACTCCAATATGTCTTACCTTTTTCATATGGGGTGTTTGAAATACACTTTATTCCCCACAAAGTGAATATCATACCCCTTATCCTGTAACTGGGATATTGAAATCAAGTTCATACCCAATCCTAACACATGCAATACATCTAAAGCACGGGTGCTTGCTCCTTACTCCCCCTTAAAATCTATGATACCTCTCCCTACTCGAGTACATTTCATTATGTTTCCCATAGTAATATTGAAATCCATCTGCTCCTTTTTGTAGCTAGAGAAATATACTCTAACCCCAGTCATGTGAGTTGAATCTCCACTTTCTATATACTAGAATGCCTGTGGAGTTGACCCTGCTAAGAAAGAAAATTCATCTTCCAATCTGGGATACAAATCTGAAGTCTCCTAGATGTTACTTTTTTCCATGGCTATACTTGAACAAATTTAGTGTGTTATTCCTATTTTTCTCCCAACACAAATTCTTCTCTACAACTTGTAGCAAAAACTCTTTGTGTCCAACCAGGATCCTGCTTAGAAAAATATGAGTTGCAACTGCTCCCTCTGCATACTGGAATCAGTAATCTGGGCAATTCAATTTTACTACCTCCCTTCAACTGAAAAATTGAACTACTACCCTAGCAACTCGAACTTCTTGTTCTAGGCTCTGCACAGTTTCTCTAGGAATTTTGATCTACTACTTCCTCTAAAAAACAAAATTACTTTCTCTTCTTTTGAGCTTCCTTGCTGATCAATGAAGCTCTGATACCATGTGAAATTTTATCTATTGCAGCTAATATAAATTATTCTTCTAACTCAAAAATTAATTATTCATTTTATTTTCTACAACAAATAACGAATAATATCACTGCTGCAATTTTCACCATAAAAATACCGCGGAAAATAAAATACTAGAAACTGAGAAATTCTAGCACACACACAATAAATTTGACATGGTTATTTTTGGATAATTGTCCCTAGAAAAACCCAACTTGGTAAAACCGGTGCAATAGATGAGGGTTTTATTATTAATGTTCAACAACAATTCTAAGTACAATAATTTAGATGCCCAACTGGTAACCTAATCTGAAGAAAATACTGGCAAAAATATTGTGAGAATTTTCTCTCACCCCACAACTATTTTTTGCCTCCAAAATAGCTTCCCCAACCTCTATGCCGAGATGCCTACGTAACCCTATGTGTAGTGCCTACGCTAGCCCTATGAAGGTTTCGGTCTTCCTTCCTATGACTCTTCTGGGAACTAATAAACTTCCTCCCAAAATGCTAGTACTCTCCTCTTCCACTTGCTACTCACCCTTTGGCTCTATCTTCTTTGTTGTGCTGTTGCTACTGAGAAAATAAAATTGCCCTAGGCCACTAAGTATCTGCACTAGATGATCTCCATCACCACTTCAAATTTTTTTTATAATCCATTGTTGGAGCACCAACGACCAAGATTAAAACTTAATCAATGGATAGGATCATTTCTAGGTCAATTTGTGTGAGTTTCTAATGATTCACCCCTGATCTCAATTAATGTTGATTAATTAACCATATTCCCTAAGTTTAGACTTAGGAAATATTTAAAAATTTGTTAATAATCTAATTGGGACACTTATAGGTGGAATTTCCAGGAATGATTTCTGGGTTTTGGAGATCTCATGTATTCTATCCTCTCCACAAAATTTCGTGTCTAGAATACATCTGATGCTAGAAAAAAAAAACTAACATAGTTCAGGGAAGAAAACTACATAGGAAGTTTGATAGTATTTGGTCTAGGGTTGGGAGGTGAGTATGGTCCCTAACCTAGTGCATATCTTCCTAAAACCTATGACTCTTTGATGTCCATTGTACAACAAAACATTTTTGTATTGCTAATATGCTAGACGTAAGGTGAGTATGTTATCTCGTTATGAAAATTGATTCTGAATAGTCCCACGACTTGCATATCTATCTCTCACAACACAATTTGTCGATAACCAACCCACATATCCATGCTATGGATGCTAAATTTTAATTTGGGCATGTAACCAAATCTTGTCTATTAGAACAAATTCTATTTTGAGTTGGGAAACATTTTGTTATTCCTCTTACACCTTGTTAATTTGTATTGAATCTTTGTAATGCCTACACCTACCTTATGCAATATTATGCTCATTAAAGATCGATATATCATGCTACTAATCCACATCTTGTAAGGTCAAAGTAAATATATATGAAATGAGCACCTATTTTGTTATATTTCCCAAATTTTGCCTAACATATTAGTAGATGTTCTTCCCACACACCATTATTTGGTTATGTTAAAAGCCTTCAATAATAAATTACACAAATGTTCCATTCTTGTCTTGAATTATATCATCTTACTATTACCAATATATTATGGTGTAACTTCATTCTTGGAATCAGGTTTGGATTTTTCCTTTTAGGAAAGCACATGATAATCACCTATTTTACTATTTTGTTGATTTCTCAATCATCTTGGGTTCCAATCTGAACAAGCTTGAAGTTTGGTGAATTCATTTACTGAATTAATGTTAACATTAGAATATGTGCTTTAATATTTTGTTAAATAATATAAGCAAATGATGGAAGGAATTGTTATGCCATTCATTTTCTATTCTACTAAACAAGCATGATCATAGGTGGCCATTTCATTTCCATTCCACCAATGGGAATGCCTTTTAATCCACCCAGAATTTGCAATGGTTGAGAATGAATCATAATTTTAAATCCAAATCACCAATGGGATGTTGTTTAAATCATTGAAGTTGATGGACCGTTAAGCCATCTACAAGGAATTATGCCTCCACCTGCATGATTTGAGCATCAAGGGAGGCTCTCGAGTGCAAGTCCCTACAGGTTTTGGTTGAATAGATACTCTCAAACTTCGAACCTAATCCAATGGGAGTTTTAATTTTACTACCTCAGAGGCATGCGTTTTGAATCACTCTTAGGATAAATTAAGTCGAAATATTATCTATGACATGAACTTATAACTAGGGTTGTAACAAGTAAATTTTTTGAATTTACTTTGAATGCTAAAGTTTGGGGAAACTTGGAAACTAGACTCATATTAATGTGAATTCATCCAACAAAGATAACCTCCAAGTCAGATATTCAGTGTATTTCCCATGAAACCTTTTTTAATTTATCCAACTACATAAATCTTTCTAAAATTATCTTATGTTGAGTTTTAATATATGAGGGTTCAATCCTAAAGCTTTGGAAGAACATAAATATTTAATAACAAATTGGACATTTTGATGAGAGGTTTGGAAGACACAATACACACTTGAAGGGGTGGTAACCTTCAGTATGATTCTTGCTTGGTTATATTCTATACATCACTAGTGTGGAAAAAACCTACATTGCATTCATCTAAGAAGTTTGAACTTGTTTTAGCATGTTTAAGCTATGTTGGGCCAAAATATGATAACTTAAGGAGCTCTTTATGTACAGAGCTTCTAGAGTAAGATGTGTATAGAGGTATATTTAGAATGTCTGCAATTATTTTCTAATGTTCCTTTTAAATTGTATTAAAACCTATGAATATGCCAACCCTTCATGACATTGAAGAAGACTTACCTTACACTTTAAATTCAGGGTTATAATTCAAATCAGAAGAATCTTGTGGTGGTTGAATAGCTATCATTCCAACATTAGCATTTGACATTCTATAGTGTAAATGACAGTGTGTTCCTCATTAATATAGTGTGTTGGTAATGCCTATGATGGGTTTTGAATAACAATCATATCATTTTCAATGTTTGAGAAATATCCTTTATAAGAATTTTGGGATTGGAGGACATCCCAATCTATTGTCATTCATCTCCATCCAAACAATGCTCTAAGTGCATTAAACATAGATCAATTATGGTATATTCTCATCTAGTAATTGATGTTGGTTTCATGCTCTTTGGTTGTCCTCAAAAGTCACCTATTTCATTGTTGATAAGTGTTAATATCTGTGTGAAAAATATGTCATCTATTTTCTAGAATGGAGAAATTGAGCTCTGTTGCAACGTTTGCAAGTTAGTTTAATGCAGAGTTTGGGGTTCATTATAGATTATGGAGGATCAACGTAAATTAAAATCTTGTTAGAATCTGAAATGGTGTCTTTGTGCATCTAGAGTACATGGATTGTTTGCCCTATACGCAAGGCATAATTGAAATGGAATGCACTGTCAAAATTTAATTAGAAGAAAGTTTGTTTGGATCTAGAAATTGTGTTGTACATTTGCAGAGAACATCCATGTGACAAGGGTATGTGAAAATATCAGAAGGGTTGGTTTTGATTCCTTGCAAGGGTCGACATAGTAAAACAATTTCATTGTAGTTGTAAGGTCGTTTTCCACCATTTTTTTGATGGTTCTAGAACATAAAAGGATTTTTTGAATGTTTGCACGGATCTAAAACAAATAATGAAACCTTCTTGACTAGGAACAGAGTGATAAATGTTGATAATGCAACAAGATGATGGAGCTTAGTGGAAAGAAGTCACCTTCACTAAGTGGGCCCGTAGGCAAATTATGGCGTAAAGTCTATTTTTAGACTATGTCTATTTTTAGACATATGGATCATGGTCTATGAGTTACAGGATGCTGTTTATGGATGATTGGTCATGTTGGGAAAAATAGATGGACTTCTATTTCTGGTTCACAGCGGAGTGATTAGAGTTTATTTTTACACTACTAGGCTAAAAATAGAAAAGTCAAATATTATTGTCTCATAATAATATTTAGACTATAAACATTATCTTATACTCTTGGAGCACTTCAGTTTGAGCTACAGATGTGGCACATGCAGCTATCAGAAGGAAATACACTTTTCTTATGGGTCAGTTGAGCTATTTCATGCAGGAATTCAGTTAGAACTCATGTGGTTGAGTTTGGTGGAGTTGATTGTGGAGTTGATGGAGTTGTGTTCAGTTTGACTTGGTTAAACTAGTTGTAATTATTCTAACTGCAAATAGACTAGTGATGAGTGATGTGAATTAAATTGATTAAATTAATTCAATAATTATTAACTCATAATGCAACTAAATAATACATCAGTTAACTCAGTGCATGTACAGTTCAGTGGAGACAGGTGGTAGAGGTTGAGATTGCTATCAGTTGTGACTATAGTTGTGCATGAGATCTTGCACAATCAATGGATTGAGTATGCCCATGAGGATTGTGCAGTATATGCCCAGTGAAATAGCCTGTGCTCACATGATTTTCACTTGGTATTGTGTAATAAAGGCAGGCAAAACAGCGGAGGAGATTTCAACCTGTGACTTGTTCAGATCTGAGCTAGTTTTGTGTGTAACGGGTGGAGATAGTGCTGGATACTTGTGAGGAGTATTGTACTATATATTGTTACATGTTCTCAATCATTAATATACAGATAGTGTGGGGTTTTCAGCTGTAATATTTCCCCAGGTTAGATACTGTGTTAATGTGTGCATGTGATTGATGTTTCATTGTTTTTAATGTTGCTAAATTGACGATCAACGTAGAGGAGATTATGTATTGTGCATGTATTCCGAAATAGTGTATAATCGGGATAATATCTGTGAATAAGTGTTTATTATTCAAAAATTCTACATGGTATCAGAGTTGTTGATCATCAGATCTATTATTCAGAAAGTGTTTACATTTTATTTCTTTAGGTAGAGTCTATAATTGGGCCAGGTAGCCTCTGGATTCATCCTTCCTTTGGAAGGTGAGATATCCAGTAAAAGCCCATACAATCAATCTATGTACGAGAAATAATTTGTTCTCATGAATCTTAGATCAGAGGCGGTTGAGTTTGGAGCTGGTGGAATTCGAATTTGCAGCAGTGTTTTCTTGGTATCAACGTGGCAATGTCTTTCAACGGATTGCGATTGGAGTATGCTCTTGAGGGCAGCTCGAACTATATTGCATGGAAGGATAGGATGGAGGCGGTGTTAGATGATAATGGGCTGAAGGAGTTCATAGAGGCTGAGGTCTCAAAGCCTACTGATACTGCTCAAGTTGATGCTTGGCAAAAGAAGACAGCAAAGTGTCGAAGGATTCTGTTGGAGGGCATGAAGGATCACATTGTGTCCAGCCTGCATGGAAAGGCTTCTCCATACTTGATGTGGAAAGAGTTGACAGATCTATTCCAAAGCAAGAGTGATCAGAGGAAGCTGGTGCTTAAGGATAAACTCAGAAACATCAAATGTGAGAAGGGAGACAATATGCCCAAGTATCTCACGAAGTTCACTCAGCGCAGAGATGAACTGGGAAGTGTGGGGGTGACTGTCGATGATGAGGACTTGGTGAGCCTAGCTCTCCTTGGTCTTCCGAAGAGTTGGAATTCCTATCAGGACTCTGTCAATGGTCGGGAGAAATTGCCAGGATGGGAAATACTTTGGTCAAATATTGTGCAGGAGGAGATCAGGCGGAATACCAGGGATGGATCTTCATCAAAGGGAACTGATGAATAAAATTGTGCTTTGGCTGCCAAAGTAAAGAAGGGGAAGAACAAGAGAGCTTCTCAGTCCGGTGCGAAAGGCAAGAAGTAGGAAATGTCCAAGTTGAAGTGTTTTCACTGTCACCAGCACGGACACTATGCCACTAATTGTCCACAGAAGAAGAAGAACAAGCAAGCTGCTGGATCTATAGCGGGAGAGGCTCTAGCCTTGTAGTTTGAGCTTGATTTTTCATTGATCGCATGCTTTGTTTCAAGTGTGATGGGATCGGTGTGGTTCTTGGACAGTGGTGCGTCTTTTCACATGACAGGAGATCGAGATTTTTTTCTGATCTGGAGGACAAAGATCTTGGAGTGCACATCGAGATGGGTGATGATGGTAGATACAGTGTGACCGGTATCGGCACCATTTCCTTTGAGAGGGAGTCTGGTAAACCCTTCGTATTGAAGGAAGTGATGCATGTTCTAGGATTGAAGAAGAATCTTATCTCTGTGGCGATGTTAGAAGACAAGGGATATGATGTTGTTTTCAGCGAGGGAAAGGCTTTCCTATGCAGTAAGACAACTGGAGAAACTCGGAAGATAGGGGTTCGAGTGAGGAACCTTTATCAGTTGCATGTAGATGGATGCACAACAATGGCATGTAAGGCAGAAGGATTGGTAAGCCAGGATGATGGCGAGCTGTGGCACAGGAGATTGGGTCACCTTCACCATGGAGCCTTGAAGATACTGCAACAGATCACTACAGGGCTTCCTAAAGGTACTCTTGCGCAGTCAGATCAGTGCAAGAGGTGTACTTTGGGAAAGTTTATGAAAGCCACCTTTCACGATAAGGATAGTCACACCATGACGATCCTTGAGAGAATTCACATAGATGTGTGTGGACCTTTATCAGTAGCTTCGACAACAAAACACATGTATTATGTGATCTTTGTTGATGATTTCTCTCGTAAGTGTTGGATCTTCTTCATGCAGAAGAAGAGCGATACATACTCAAAGTTCTGTGAGTTCAAAGCACTGGTTGAGAAGGAGTCAGGGAAGAAGGTGAAGGCTCTTAGGAGCGATAATGGTGGTGAATACATCTCTGGCGAGTTCAAGGATTTCTGTAAAGCAGAAGGGATTCGAAGAGATCTCATAGCTCCCCATAACCCACAGCAGAACAGGGTTGCTGAGAGGAAGAACAGAACGATTGTGGGTGCTGCACGGGTGATGTTGCATGATCAGGGCCTACCCCTTCACTTGTGGGTGGAAGCATGCAATACAACAGTTTATGTGCAAAATCGTTGTCCTCACAGGATACTTGGCATGAGTACACCCGAGGAGGCTTATTCTGGTGAGAAGCCTGATCTTTCTCATTTGAGAATTTTTGGTGCTAAAGTTTACATGCATGTGACGAAGGATGCCAGGAAGAATTTGGAGCCAGCAGCAAAGGTTGGGATATTTGTGGGGTAGACTGATACACCCCACAACTATCGTGTCTATTTTCCAGATAGTGGTAAGACTGTTGTGCGACGGGATATAAAATTTCAGGAAGAGAAAGCCATGAAGTGTTCGCTTGAGAGGGAGCCACAATTGCATGCAGATGAGGAGCTATTAGTTCCTAAGGATGAGCTTCAGGACATGGATCAGCCACAGGACGAGGTTCATGGAGTGGAAGAGACCACTCGTGTAGCGCCAACCATCAAAGGGTGAAAGCACTTGACAAAAGCTGAGTGACTGGCTCAAGATGCAGAGAAAGTTGTAGGACCACCTATAGCCCAACGCAGGCAGAGACAGTCACCTGATCAGTACATTGGATACATGGCTCTTATGAGCAAATGTGTTGTGACTGAGCCATCCTCTTTCGAGGAAGCTGTGGAGGATCCTGCATGGGTAGACGCCATGGTGGAAGAGTATGATTCGATTGTCAGAAATAGTGCATGGGAGATTTCTCCTAGACCAGAAGGGAAATCAGTGGTGGGTTCGAGATGGATCTACAAAGTTAAGCAGGTAGCTGACGGGAGTGTGGAGAAGTACAAGGCAAGATTTGTTGCCCGAGGCTTTTCACAGATAGAGGGGATCGATTATGAGGAGACCTTTTCACCTGTCGCAAGGTATTCTTCCATATGGACGATTCTTGCTCTCTCAGCGCAGATGGGATGGCACATTCATCAGATGGATGTGAAGACTGCATTCCTCAATGGAGTCATTAAGGAGGAGGTGTACGTAGAATATCCCGAAGGTTTTGAGATCTTCAGCAGCGAGTCGCATGTGTGTAGGCTCAAGAGAGCGTTGTATGGGTTGAAACAAGCACCACATTCTTGGTACACACGGATAGACAGTTATTTCACCGGACTTGGATTCTCCAAGAGTGAGGCGGATCCTAACCTATACCAGATTGTGGTGGAGGGTAAGTTGCTTATCATTGTACTTTATGTAGATGATTTAATTCTAATGGGTGATGAGCTGTTGATACTTTCATGCAAGGATGATCTTGCTAAGGAGTTTGAGATGAAGGATTTGGGCCTCCTTCATTATTTCCTGGGATTGGAAATTTGGCAGCGCAGTGATGGACTATTTGTTTCTCAGGGTAAGTATGCTCGGGAGATACTGGAGAAGTTCAACATGCATGGCTGCAAGCCTGTTGATACTCCTCTTCCTGGAGGTTGGAGGAAGGAGGATGCCACTTCAACAGAAGAAGTGGATGCCACTGTTTATCGACAGTTGGTGGGGTCGCTTATGTATCTGGTCAATACACGACCCGATATATGCTATGCTATTAACCAGCTTTCACAAGTTATGGTTAAGCCAACCAAGCTCTTCTGGAAGGCGGGCAAGCATGTATTGCGTTATTTGAGAGGAACATCGAGATATGGTTTGTGGTACAGACAGGAGGATGAGGTGAAGCTATGTGGCTTCACGGATGCAGATTGGGCAGGGAGCCCAACGGACAAAAAGAGCACATCAGGAGGGGTCTTCAGTATCGGGTCGACAACAGTTTCTTGGTATAGCAGGAAGCAGAGATCCGTGGCACTCAGTTCAGCAGAGGCCGAGTATATGGCAGCAAGTTTGGCTGCATGTGAGGCTATATGGATGAGGAAGATCCTAGTTGGGTTGTTCGGTTCTCACTTGGATCCTATTGTGATTTACTGTGATAACTAGAGTTGCATTAAACTCTCGGCTAATCCTGTATTTCATGATAGATCTAAGCACATTGACATCAAGTACCATCATATCAAAGATTGTGTGCAGTGGAGAATCATGTTACTTTCATACATTCCAACAGAGGATTAGGATGCTGATATCTTGACAAAGGTGCTCACGAGGAGAAAATTCGAATACCACCGAGGCAGGATAGGGGTTGCTGATAATCCATATCTTGTTGAGAGGGAGTGTTGAGAATGCAACAAGATGATGGAGCTTAGTGGAAAGAAGTCGCCTTCACTAAGTGGGCCCGTAGGAAAATTATGGCGCAAAGTCTATTTTTAGACATATGGATCATGGTCTATGAGTTGCAGGATGTTGTTTATGGATGATTGGTCATGTTGGGAAAAATAGATGGACTTCTATTTCTGGTTCACAGCGGAGTGATCAGAGTCTATTTTTAGACTGCCAGGCTAAAAATAGAAAAGTCAAATATTATTGTCCCATAATAATATTTAGACTATAAACATTATCTTATCCTCTTGGAGCACTTCAGTTTGAGCTACATATGTGGCACATGTAGCTGTTAGAAGGAAATACGCTTTTCTTGTGGTTCAGTTGAGCTATTGCATGCAGGACTTCAGTTAGAACTCATGTGGTTGAGTTTGGTGGAGTTGATTGTGGAGTTGATGGAGTTGTGTTCAGTTTGACTTGGTTAAACTAGTTGTAATTAGTCTAACTGTAAATATACTAGTGATGAGTGATGTGAATTACATTGATTAAATTAATTCACTAATTATTAACTCATAATGCAACTAAAGAATACATTAGTTAACTTAATGCATGTACAGTTCAGTGGAGACAGGTGTTAGAGGTTGAGATTGCTATCAGTTGTGTCTATAGTTGTGCATGAGATCTTGCACAATCAATGGATTGAGTATGCCCATGAGGATTGCGCAGTATATGCCCAGTGAAATAGCCTGTGCTCATGTGATTTTCACTTGGTATTGTGCAATAGAGGCAGGCAAAGCAGCGGAGGAGATTTCAACCTGTGACTTGTTCGGATCTGAGCTAGTTTTGTGTGTAACAGGCGGAGATAGTGCTGGATACTTGTGAGGAGTATTGTACTATGTATTGTTACATGTTCTCAATCATTAATATACAAATAGTGTGGGGTTTTCAGCTGTAAGCTTTCCCCGGGTTACACACTGTGTTAATGTGTGCATGCGATTGATGTTTCATTGTTTTTAATACTGCTAAATTGGTTATCAACGTAGAGGAGATTATGTATTGTGCATGTATTCCAAAATAGTGTATAATCGAGATAATCTCTGTGAATAAGTGTTTATTATTCTAAATTTCTACAATAAATTGCAGACATTGAATATATTTTTCAGTGCATGAAAGTTGTATTTAGTGCACAGTACAAAGGTCTAGCTGTGAAGCATGGATTCTTTTCTTCATTGTGATAATGTGATCGTGATGTTGGTAGAAATCCAATGAGTTTGTTGCAAGGATTAGTACTTGACACTTCTAATGGTAATGCAGAGAAGGATTCTTCTTGCAGGGGATTATATATACGTCACGGTAGTTGTTTGTCCTCAAGTGGTAGACATTATGGAGTGATTATTATTAACTCTGACAGATATTTTGCCATTTTTATTACATATATATGATGAATTGAATAGTCTCTTCAGAAGTAGTATTCAATGCGCAGTTCCAGATGTTGTATGCATTGGACTAAACTTGCAAATGTTGAATATGCTAACAAGCTGAACATTATTTTGTTTTTCTTCTATTAAAAAATAGATGAATTTGTTGTTTCATTTGAATAGGTTTGGCTTTGAGGTATTATGTTGTTGCCTATATTGATCGCATACCACCCGAGACTTTATGTGAATGTGTTTTGATGAGCCTATAGACTTGGTGTTTGACAATCTGTAAATGATAGTTTGTGGATGAACTAACAATATTGAAACGATTACTAGGGCATGAGGTGAAGGATTGGAAATTTAGCAATTTATGCTTTGGAATCTAATACTTAGGGTTTCATGAGTTGAATTTGTATGGCTTGACAATTGGCTTGGTGAATAGACTTTCTTAATTGAAAGTGAAGCATTTTGATGATGAGATTTGATAAGTTGACATTGATTAGAAATTGCTACTATTTGTACTTGATTAATGAGTTTATGGATTGGCTTGGCATCAGACAAGGATTTTGATTGGTTCCTTATGACAAAGAGTTTAACATGGTTCTTGACAATGTTAACATGACTTGGTTATGCCTTGATTAACTTAATATTGGCAATGTCACTTTGGCGTGTCACTCTATGATTTGATATTCAGGTATTTAGTGACTAGTATATTGATTCAATGCTTGTTATTGGTATTATAGGTTTGATTTAGTTAGAGAGATTGGTTTTCTTCAGTGATTGATTATTGGTATTCAGTGGTGATTCAATATTCAGGGATTGGCACAGTGGTAATTCAACATTAATTGATTTGGTATTCAATTTGGTATCTTGGTTTGAACTTATAGCTGGTGTCGGTCCAGTTTTAAAATAGATGAAATGTGTCCTACATGTTTTGTGATGGAATGACAGGTGAATCCAATATGAAACATTTTGAAATGCGGTCCACAAGGTGTTTAGTGTTGTAGCCTTCAGTGAGGGGGTAGGTGCTCTGTTTAAATAGGAGACAGTAAATGAGATTAGGGGGTTGTAGCTCCCTTCTAGTGAGTTCTAGAGAACCAGTGGAGGTTGTGGCCTCCTGTAGGTAGGAGCCTGATGCGTTGGAAAGGGTCTCCACCAGTACAAGACCATGATGTAAAGATAATTTTTCTTTATAATAAAACAAGAAGATATAAATGAAAATAACAGTGGTTTTCTCCCACATTGGTCTTCCACCTAAAATATTTGTGTTCCTATGTGTATGATCCTGATGCGTTGATGTGGCTTGATTTCTATGGTTGTTTTATGATTAATCATTCTCATAATCACTGATATATTTCACATAATGCTAGTAATAAAATTATGGATCAAATGCATTGAAAACAAAAGTATAATCTACATAAAGTTTTAATTAGGCATGAAATACTAATTCACCCCCCTCTCGGTATTTATAATAGTTTCAACTGCATTTCCAACAACATTCCCTTTCTTATAAACTTTTTTACATTCATACCTAGAAGCTTGAACATAATTACCAATTTTGGTATACACAAATAACTCTTGTTCCATGATTCTCAGAGAATATTAGTGTACAACTTTTTCTCTAGCTGGTTGGAGTTTTTAAAGTTAGTTGTCTAGAAATATCCATGACCTAATGGCATATGCAAACCATCAAAATAATAAAATGTTATTTTTGTAATGAAAGAGATACTTATTTAAAGTCAATATATCTTAATGATGTTTGTTGTGTTAGATGAATTATCTTGAAGTCAGTGGAGAACTTTACTATTGCACAATTGTATCAAGCAACTTAGCACAAGCAAAAATATTCTTGACATTCGACTCATGGTGGTCAAAATGTAATGACCCTCTAAATTGCACAATAATTGGATTTTCCTGTGTCATCTATACAAAATCACAAATCTTGCCATCATGCAGTCCATGCACCAAAAGCTAGAACACAATTTTAACAGCATATGCAATAGATTTTATCTCACCCACCTACATACTAACTACATCTAAGTGTTCTTAATTCTATGACTAGCCATGTGAGAGATATACCCATATGTTCAATGTATATGGATTTATTTCAAGGTTTGTGATTTTTCATATATTAAATTCTGCACTAAAATGAAATATATCTGAGTCCCTAGTCAACAATTAAACATTTGTATGACCAAGTAGTCTTCGGATAAATTTCACCTTCTATTAGTCATAGAGTTGTTTCCATATAATGATGGGGTCATAGAAAATTTATTTGTTGTATGCTATCAGAACAATGGAATGAGTATCATATGCATACCCTTAATATCTTGGATACCCAATTGCCAAACCATTTGCTCACAGTGATGGCATTCAAAATCCTACAATCCAACAATTACATTGGTTGGCATATAGCCTAAATATATACAATTGGTTAGTAAAGGGCTTTAAAATTAACACGAGATGGCGAAATGGTATCAAATTTTCTATGGGAGCAGTGAAGTTGCTCCATTCCTAGTATTTAGAAACATGGTTGTCCTAGAAATAATCCACATTGCTTATGAGGATATGACCTCCGTTGGGAAAAAAATTTCTCCCCTAGATGTGCATGCATCTAGTTGTTTCCTTTATTTTTGCAACATGATTATTCAATTACCTTGGAAAAATGCCTTGTAGCAATTAGCAGAAATGGGAAGAGTCTAAACATCTTGGAAAATCAACTTAACACATTGATGCCATAATAAAACTTTTGCCTTTGAATTTAATTCCAAACTAGTTGTCTTCTATTTCACATGAGGAAAGAAAGAAAATAATTGTGTCAATGTCCACAAATGTCTAAAATAGGTTAATGGAACTTTTATCACAAACTATAGTAAGGCTAGCAGAATAGGGAAGGGTTATCACTATTGGTGAGGCAACAACTTCTCTCACTTGAGTGAAGCATGGCCCCTACACAAGGGAGTCTTCCTTAGTAGCCTTTATGGTCCCTAAAGTCGATACAACAAGTCTAAGGGAACCTCTAAAACTACCAAACTTACCACAAATGGAGTGTAACAATCAAGGCAAGGTGAAGGTTATTATTTAATGTCATCTCCAGGATTGGATGGGTGAGGTTCTAGGGTAATTCAGAAGGCTTAGTAAGTCAACACTCAGACAAGAGGATCCCCAAACACTACCAAAGAAGAAAAAAATATTATTTGTTGCAAAACTCACATAAAAGGTGAGAAATTATAATATTCAAACAATTTATAATAGCAGTGATAAATTCATCCCTTGAAGCATGTAATCATCAAACATAGATAGGGTTAAATAATGAGTTAAACTAGAGTTTATCAAGCTGGTTCTATCTAAACATTAACATTCATATAACAGTCCTAAGTGTTAGGACGTCTAGCCCTAATAGAACTATAGATGAAATTAGTAAGACAAATTATGGTGGCAAGAGTAATTTTAGGCCAAATATATGCACATTTACTAAGGCATCTAGCTTATCTATAGCTGAAAAATTATGTAAAACTATTATAAACCCTAACCTGACCTAAATAAGCGCACAATGGGAATTCTAGGAAGGAATTGGGAAGCTGACTTAGATCACCTTGAAACAGTAGATGACAGGTACATAGTAGTAATGGTTCTTGTCAATCTCAATAATCCTTGGGGTGTTGTTTTTAGCCATGAGTAATTAGCAAAGGTTACAGAGATGTCAACCAAGTTAGGCTTTTTAATATTTTTTGAAGAAGTATATGATCCCTGGATGCTTTTTCATGAGCTATTCATACGAACGATATTGTTTGCAATAGTTGATCTTGTGCTCGCCCTTGGAAGCATATCAAAGAGATAACTTATTTCAAGTCGATGGCAAGGGTTGACTATGGCTTATGATCTTAATGGTATTATAAAAGAAACAAATGTCCACATTATAATCCATTAGTTATCTTATACCATGCCCATATAATTTATGAATGTAATTCTAGACAAAGAAAAAAAAATGCTTACCCTATTCTTGTAATGGTAACATGAGAGTTAAGTAACCAAGTAACCACCTCTCATGGGTTAGAATGGTAAGGGGGTTTGTTACAAGTGGTATCAAAGATCTCAGGTTCAATATTTCGACCTAATGGGCTCTATCACAATAAGGGTGAAGAAGCTACCTTATAATGTGCTAGTAAAAAAAAATAAATCTTTTTATCTTATTTATTTAGGTATACTCCTTACTAAGGGCTAAAGTCTTGGGATCTCATTTCTTCTACCATTTTGATCCTATTTTCTTAATATGGTAAATGAGAGTTATTGTATCATATTTTTTGTTGTGTGCCAGGGGGGCATAAACATATTATTCCATCATCTATCCCAGATAACAAAAACCAACCTCCACTTGTTCTTGACATAATCCTTTGAAGTGACTTCCTTAAGTTTTTCCACTAAACATGAATCATGTAGAAATTATTGCAACACTCATTAGTTTCTTGTAAATTTTATTTTTCTTTCAAGGGAATATCCATTTCCATTGTTGTTTCTTGGGTGGTTATTAGGTGAATATTTTACTTTCTAATATTTCTATTAAAAGATCTATTCCTTTCTCGAGACCGTTACCCATTTTTTTTTTTGCGCCTATCTAAAAAGGATTTCCTAGAGCATGTATAGTTTAATTTGTTAATAAAACATAGTTATGATATGTCCTGAGAATACAATAGACCTGGGTAATTAGTTCTATTGAGAATGTAATGGCCCTAGCTAACTGACTATCATGACAGAATGGACCTTTTTTGGTTTTTTTTCTTCCTTAGGTGAATGCACACATGGAAGTTGAAGTTGGGAAAACAATAATCTACACATCCCATTTCAAAATAAAAATGAAGTTTTCATCTAGAAAATATAGTTCTCATTCAAATGTAATAACCTGTATGCAAAACTAAGAAGTAATGGTGCATCAACACCTATAATCTCAAAATATTGAGCCCTCAATAATCACATGGTAACCAACAAGCAACAACTACATAAAAAAGTGCTACTCAACTTGTGCTAAGAGCCAAAGTTGTCTATATATGATGGGGAAGAACAAGTGTGCATGCGAACATTTTAAGTGACTTTTACTTTTGATCAAACCTAAACCATCAATGGGGGGGATCCCTTTCCCAACAAACAAAGGCTTTTGTACATTGATTTGGTGTTGCCTAATTTGTGACCTTAAAAATTAGATTACCATTATTATTTATTTAACATGTACTTGAAAAGGATTTTACAACTAATTTATAAATTGGTTAAATCATTATGTTCTTGGAACTTTATTTTATGTCTTTAGTAAAAACATGGCCATCATATCAAGACTCCATTTTCTATGTCAGATTGTCATTTGATTCCTTTCTTTTACAATTGTATAGATTGTTTTTAAGTGTATGCTAACTGGAATGGATTGCAAGATTTGAATGCATTCTCCTCCTTATGAATATGTGATCCATACTAATTATGTTGTAGGTACTAGGGTAGCATGTTCATGCAAATTGGAAAATATGATCATCAATATGTATATTTGTTTATCTATTCTTCATTTATGAATTAATAGCTGAGTGTGTGTGGTAGCACAAGGGAGGAATGGAAGACTTGAAGGCTCAACTCAGGGAATTGAAAATAGAGCTCAGGATATGCAAGGCATAAATAAAGAAACTTGACAGGAAATAACAAGGATTGACATATTAGAAATAGGAACTATAGGAATACTTGTCGTAATCGGCATGCCAGGTTCAAGCCTCAGAGAAGGGAAGTGATGATGGTTGGAAAGGATCCTGTGAGACTAAGAAGGAAAGAAAACCTATCTAGTGTTGGTATTGTGGGGAAGATCACATAAAACGCGATTTCCCCCACAGGATGAAAAGGAAGGGAAACTAACTTTATTATAAATGTATACTCATTATTGATGGTCGAAAGTACCATGAGTGTTGGACTTAGGACATGGAGTAAACTTTCAGACTACTTGTTGATATTGTTATGCTATGTTTTTAAACATTAAGCTCGTGACTGATTGTTTAATGATTTTTGAATATGCATGGACATGTTATTTTCATTATAGTTCTTTTATGATTGTGATAGATTTTATTTTATTTATGTGATGTTTCTTTCATTGTTTCCTCTTGCATTTCCTATTGATTTTTTTATAACTGACTATTAATTATAGACTTGGGAGTCTTAAAGCAAGCTGGTTGAGGTGGTGTTTTAGCGGCTGCAACACCCTCCAAAATTTTGGCCTACACTCAAATTTTGGAGCCTACTATGGATCCTGTGATTGGTTGTTCCTTAGTCAATTATTGGTAACTCACTTATTGGCAAGTTGATGATTTCAAGCTCCCTTCTTCGATCTCAAGATTCATTCACACTTTTATCTTTATATATAAAGTGTCATCTTCAGGCATGGGAGTTATCACTTGTCATGCAAAGGGAATTTTTGGTTTACTTCAAGAGGAAATATCTATGAAAATGAGTTTTTACCATCATATAGACATGTTTCGCACTCATTTCCAAAGTTTCACGCACTATTACACAAGTTTCATCATTATCCTCACAAAGTCTATCATTGGAGCCACACTTGTCATAAGCTTCCACAAAGGTTGTTGAATTAAGTGAAGTATGTTTTAATATGTTCTGGATGATCTATGTTGTATCAGTAAGTGTCCAAGTGTGTAGTCATAGTAAAGTTCTATCACTGTTCACATCAGTTCCACTGATCCCACACTTAACCAAATTCCAGAGGATTCCTAGCAACCTAGCCTCATACAACCATCCTAAAATGCACACTTTGCATCTGCAAACATTAAGAATTTTCCTTTCTTGCTAGAACTGTGCAATGTTCAGAAAGATTAGCCTCCCTTGGCATCCAAAACTACATAGATGCCTCTCTTAGTTTCCTTCCCTCAACTGGAGCTCACTACCTTCATAAACTACACAGTTTTTTCCCTCAAGCCTCTCAACTACTGAGTGCCCCTTTCATCCTGAAACTATACAGTTTGTCCTCCCAGGGCCCCATCCCATAGCAGCCATTGCCTACTTGAACTATGCAATTCTCTTCCCCAATGGGAACTACACAAAGTTTCCCCCAGTGGACACTATGAATTCATATCCCTCAGTCCAGCCCAGTCACAGAGCCTCCCCCCTAACCTAACACCATTTTTGGCTCAGTCAATGGATTATCATGCAACATCTTAGACTAGCGGTTTATCAGAATAATGTTGTCTTGTCATGAGCGTATTACGGATATAGGAATTCTACCAGGCTATGGTAAGATGATTAAGAAGTAGATGAAGAAAGATGACATGCTAGATGACACTCAATGAGCTGAGGAGAAAAGATAATTATCAAATAAGAAGACCAAGGAACCCAGGGTATGATACAATATCGAATCTACATGAAGACTCCATATGATTCACAACCCTTTGGAGGGTATATGCAGAAAAAAAAGCACATCTCATAAAGTTGAAATGCACCACTTAGTGTACTATGAATGAAAACTTATCATTTTCATATCATTATGTCTTCAATGAGATGTATGGTCACAAACACTGAAAGTCATTCCATGTTCTTTTTCTAAGTGTTTTTCTCCCTTTTGCTTGTTGGATCAACTATTGTCTCTTGGCATGTTTGACTATTATGACATGTTTGCAAGCCTTCTCTGGTGTTTTCTAAGGTCTACCTATGTGTATATGAGTTGTCCTAACGATGTAAACATCCATCACATGCATACACAAAGTCTTGAAAACCATCGCATAAGTGTCGTCACAATCATCCTAAAGTCTATCATAAGTGTCGCACTTTCTGCTTCTTGTCCTAAGATAGTCACTCAAAGGGTAATGCTTTGTTTGTTGTTCTGATGGTCTATGTTGTTGTGTCATCGAAATATTCTAAGTGTGTGATCACAATTCAAGTTCATCACGAGTCCATCTTCCTCCTACACTTCGTCACTTTCGGAAAATATTCGTGACCAGGAAACTCAACTTCACCGGGCCCTGACTAAGTTGCACACTGCACGGTCTCAACCCTCATTGATGTGACCTTTATGCTTGGAACTGTGCAATGCACAACCACTGTCCTTCAGGACTACTGCTATGCACAATTCCTGAGTGTAGTAGCCTCCTAGCCTGCCTTGAACTAGACACTTTTCACTTTCAGGCCTCAATATTTTCCCTTACCTACTAGAACCCTGTAATGCACAGAGAATCCAGCCTCCCTTGGCATCCAATCCTATGCATATGTGTCCTGTAGTGACCTTCCCTTAGGCAGAGCTCACTGCCCTCAAGAACTGTGTAGATTTGTCATCTAGGCCTCTCTGTTGCTCAGTCCCCCTTGCCTTTAAAAACTGCCTACATATGTCTCACAGGGCCTCATCCCGTATCAGCCTCTTTCTGCCTAAACTGTGCAATCTTGACTCCCTATGGGCACTGCACAATTTTTCTCCTGTCGTGGGGATTGTGCTAAAAATTTTCTCAGTCAAGCTTGAGTTGTGCTCTGCACAGTCTCAGTGATCAAGCCCTCTCCCTATCACTTGGAAATGCGCAATGCACAGTTACTGGGCCCTTCCTCCCAGCATATCATTTGTCCCAAGCTAATTTCAGGGATAGTAATACATCATTTTAGAATAGGGAGTTCTTTTATTGATGTCATCCCATCATGAGTGAATTGTAGGAACAAGTACACTATCAAGTCATGGCGAGATGATGAAGGAGAATAAGGAGGGAATCATGCCTAGAGACTCACTTGTAGCTAAATGAATTAGTGAACATATCAAGAGAAAGCAAAGGTCCACAAATTTTCAACCACCTCCCAAGACCGAAAATCATTGAAGACCCCGCAACGTCAAACTATGCGGAGGAGAAGAGAAAGCATATCTAAGAACACATCTTTCACACAAAAACAATACTGACTTTAAATTGTCTCACCATCAAGTCAGTCCATGTCAGTAGTGTTGTTTCAAGTCATGTCATGAGTTTTCATATGCCACATCACTATTATGGCCATGTATATTGTAAATTAAATGTATTTTAAAGTTGAATTCCAATGGAAACACATGAATGTGAAGAGAAATGTAAATTGAAAAGTCATAAGAAGTTGAACAGTCATGAGGGTATTCAAAGAGTCACAAGGGGCAAACATCACCCCTTTTTTATATATAACCCCTCATTGTATGAGCAAAGGACTTTTTCACATTGGATCCTCCCGCAAGGCATTAGAGAGAGCAACTAGTTCTTTGAGGAGCAAGGAGTGGCTCCAATGTCCCAATACTAGGGCTAGTGATGTACAATGTAAATACGTGTCTCAAAATTTTTTCTTAATAACATAAGAATTTTAAGGCCAACATGTTATTCATGGATGACTTATGAATGTTTGTAAGAAATTCTGTGGACATTTGTATTTCATGTTTGCTTTCACATGTACTAAGATACTTTAACTATTTCGATTATTTTAGTGTTTATTTTGTTGAGAATGTGTTGTAATGGTTGTTATTGTTATCTCATGCTTGTGGACTATTCCACGAGATACTAGGCAAACCTTTCCTTTATTACCAGTTATAATGAGTGTCACATCCGATGTGGGCTATTCTGCTAGATGTTAAACATATATTCCCTTATTCATTGGTTATAACGATTGTCTTATCCGCTGTGGATTATTCCGCTAGATGTTAGAGAGGTTCTTCTGGTCCATGTGTGTCTCTTCCTGGGTGGTACTATTACCTCTCACTTAGAGGCTCACTTTTCTCCCCCTTTTGTAGTAATAAAACCTAGACATAATTGCATTGCACACTCACGAGGCACATTCGCCTTGCTTTTTGAAGATACCATTGCATCAATCTCTTGCACTGATAGCTAGAGCCAAGGAAAATATTTAAGGATTTGGTAACCAGGAATTTATACGAGATGGGACTCTTACACCAAATGGCGTGAGATCTAATTAGGACTTCTTATGGGGGAGATCCCCTTGGTTGACATATTTCCAACACCGTTAACAAAATGGCGCTAGCAAGAGGGCTAGATGATAGGCTGAACCCATTCAGTCTAGTTTGAATCTCTTATTTAAAATGGCTCTTCCCCAAATCATGATCCCGTGATTCTTTTCTAAAGAGCTTAATTGTACCATCAATGTGGAATTTATTTATAACATGTCCGAACTCAAGCTCGATGGTGAGGGTGAATCAAACTTTTTGGGAACATCTGTTTCAAGTTGTCCTCTTTGTTTTTCTCACATAATATGTTCCAAAGATGTCATGGTTATATTAATCACCCTCACATTAGAAGGTCATGTTAATTGTTGGTGTCATACATTACCCATTGCTTTTATCCATTCATTCGATCAGATTGCAAAGATTGTTCATAAAGCCTTCGATAAGTATAGCTACCTAGATGTTTTTGGAAGAATCAATTGTTTATGAATGAAGCCTAATGAATCAATTGAGGATTTTTCTGATTAGTTCCTTCACCTCTATTATGAAATTCCTAAAAAAAAATTGAACTAGGATTTCTCAAAATAAGATTTTGAGAACTTGGTTCATGTCTCTTCCTATGTTGAGCCTGAACCTCCTGATTTATCTTCTTCACCAACTCTTGCAAATCATGAGGCACCTCAAATTTAAGAGGAGGAGCTTACTACCCCTTTTATTCTTTGTCCTCCTCCTTTTCCGGTCCCAATGAGGGTGCTTCCTTGTGGTGATTGTAAAATTGAGAAATCTACAAATTGAATCTCCAGTCCATCTTCTCATTCTTCTTCAACTTCAATGGAGGAAATTCTAGAATGGCTCATGAAGCCTACAGTGAAGACTCACTCCTCCATTCCAAAAGATGTTGTCACCGTTCACAAATCTATTCTCAAAGATAATCTAGATTTCTATTATCCTCTATCATCTACATATCCCAACTCTTTGTACCGTTAACCACTTGATTAATCTGCTCCACCAGCTAGTTCTTCACATTCTCTTGATTCTCAAGCTGTTGTCTCAAATTGTGATCAGGTACAAGGAAATTAAATTACATGGGTATTGGAGAAGGAAGGTGAATATGCCTCTAATATTTCCTCTTTGTTTTAGAATCTTCCATGTCAAAATAATGAGTTTCAATCTTGAATGGTTCCCAATCTTCTAATCTTGGTAGAAAATACAATACAATCAATTCTTTCAATCAACCCCCAGCCTTGGGCAATAATCATTCCAATGATGATGACTCTATTTCCATATGTCGTGATGAATTCCCAAGCACATCATATGATCTTTCAATTTCTCATGAAGATTTTAATTTAGATCTATAATCTGGTTCAGTCAAAGAATATGTTCATATCGAAACTTCCTCTTCACCTCACTATCCCTTGTGTCCTACCATTTTCAATGCATCTACTTGCAACAGAGATATTCAATTTTCTCCAATTTCTTCATCTGATGATTTATTCCCTCGATTGACACAAGGCAGTGAGGTTGTACATGATGAAATTGAAAATAGTCAAATAATAGAGTACCCTTGCCATTCCCTGTCATCTCTTCTCTTGCATGAAGAAAACTCTTCAAATAAGCTTTTTCATGAGATATCATTGATTCATTTGTCTTTGAATATGTTATCAGAAGAGCATCTCCAATTGAGTAATATGATTATTGAAGTTGAAAAATCTGGTGAAACTTGTGACAGAGATGGTTTCCATCTAGTGAGCAGTTTTGAAATTAGCAACAATAGTTGTCCTCAAACCATGCATGATATGATTCAAGGTTCAAAACATGATTCTACAATCCTGGAAAGTTCCGGGACTTTCCAGGGATTCAAGAACTTCAACTTCCATTGATGGTTATGTTAGGATCTCGTGACTTTGGTAAACTCCCTGAACTGAGTCAAATCTATTTTTTCGCACACATCCATCTCTCTGCATGGTTTCACTCGATGTAAAATTCCTTTTGAAAAATGTTTGTGTCAACGGTGCTAGACCCGCCAACATTCAGGATATCTGCCTAGTATGAAGTCCCAAATAGACGTCACATTATTTAGTGTAGGAGTCCCATCTGGTACGATGGCCTAGATTCGATTATCTTAAAGATATTCCTTAACTCTTGCTTGTCAGCATGTGAGAGTGGTCTGCTTTGTATTCGAACAACGAGGTTCACATGCTTGGTGATTGCTAGTGTTACTTGTGTCAAGGTTATTTAACTGCAAAGGGAGAGGGTGTAAGTGAGTCTCTAGTCAAAAGTGAACAATCCCAACTCTGTCAGAGACACACAACACAGTAGGACATGTGCATCTTCCAGTGAAGTATTCCACATAGATTCGGCAGTCACAAACACACAATGAACGGATAGCATGTACAACACCCAACGTAATAGTCCACACGAGTGTGATGGTCATTATAACAATTTTATGGGAATGGTTATTTCTAGTGTCTGGTGAGGTAGCCCACATGAGAAAGACAATGTTAACAACTTATACAACACATTTCCATAAGCATATGTATTAGAACAACTGAAATAGTTCAATTCTCTTAACATAGGTTAAAGTAACATGCATTACAAGTGTTCAAAGGATAGTCTTACAAACAATTACAATACATGTGTGAAAATGTGTTGGCCTGTTAACAGGGTTCTAAATTAAGTGAAAGTTCCAAGACACATCGGTACACCATACATCACTAACCCTGCAAGCGGGGTGTTGGAGCCACTACTCTGTCCTCAAAGAAAATATTACAGACTCTCAAGGCTATGTGTGAGGAGCCAAGGTGAAAAGTCTTTTGCATGTACAAATGAGGTGTATTTATAGTCAAGGGTGAAACTATCCCTTGTGACTGTTCAATTTCCCTCATCACTGTTTGGCTTACATGACTCTTCAAATTTACATGTGGGTCTCTTGGACTCCCACGTTACATTACATTGATTACAACAGTATGGACCCTAGTAGTGATGTGGGTGAGATGACTCATGACATGACTCGACACGACAATTTTGGTTTGTTCATGTTGTTGGTGGTGTCCATGTCAAGCTGCAGTGCTGCTGAGTGATGGATGTGATCTTAGTATATCATAGCTTCATCTCTACATGGCAAGGTGTGTGAATTCTTCGACGGTCTTGGTGTTCACTTGATGTTTGCACGTGCATGTTCCTCCTTCTCTTTTACTTTGACATGCTTCATGTGTTCATCCGTTCGCGAAAAAATCTCCTTACATGCATTTATAATTTGTCTATTTGTGAAACAATCTCCTGGCATGCATTCCTTGTTCGTCTGTTTACAAGCAAATATCCTTGGATGCATTCAAAATTCGTCCATTCGCGAACTAATCTCCTCGCATTCTCTCCTTGTTCATCCCATTCATCGTTGCGTCATGTCTCATCCATGTACCTGTATCTATAATCACTCATGATGAGACGCCATCAAATCCAGAAATCTCGTAGTCTACCATGATGCATTATCATTCGCTTTCAGATGCAGGTCATCAAGAGAGAGGAGACGGCTCTAAAACTACACAAGGTAGATTTCAAGCCAGGATGTGGGCTCCAGGCACTGTTGGTGAAAATTGCGAAGAGGTCACTGGGAGACTGATATGGATAGTCTAGATCAGCAGTGAATGTTCGTGGGATTTGGCTTGACTAGAGGGTAGATCTGCACAATTGTTTCAGGGAGGTAGTGTAGGCAGTAGAGGGGGGATGGAAGAAACAATTGCACAATCTCTACAGGGAGCTAGTAGTGGGCTGTAGGAGGCTTGCTTGGAAAAAGTATACAATTTTTCTGGGGAGCTGGCAGTGGGCTGTGGGAGTCTGCTAGAAAAAACTATGCAATTACTGGGAGGATGGCCTGTTGAACATCCTTATGCAAATTCTAAGTTGAGTGGGATGTTGGCCAGTTGGTTGATTGCTCATGACAATTGCGCAATTTTTTGAGGGAGATAGTGATGGACACAAGGTGTCTGTCCATCATTTATGTGTAGTTTCTTCAGTCAGCAGAGTGGACAAGCTTTGAAACTTTTGTGCAATTTTTTGGGGGAGTGAGTCCCAGGGTCATTGCCTCGTCAAACTCTCTGGTTGACCAGCTAGAGGGTTGGTTGATGTGCTTGTAGACATTGTAGATTGAAAAGGCTTACTAGCAAGTTCTGCATTGTTCTATGTGACAGTCAGTCCGGTCGACTCCAGGATTACACAGTGTAGGTTGCTTGGGACACAACCTCAATCTATGCACAATTCTAGGTAGTAGTACATGATCACTAAGGGCCGAAATTGCACAATGTGACTTAGCGAAGGTTCGGCTATTGGAGGGTGATCCGGTCATCAAAATTTAACCAAAATGACTAAGTGTGTGGGCATGTGAACTTGTGCATACAAGATCTTGCAAACACATACTCAACATGACTCGATGACAAGACACCTCAAACCATCAAGACAACATATAGTTAGTGTGACTGACCGATAGTGTGAGCAACAAGTGTGACACTTGTGATAGATCGTTGACAACCATGATGACGCCTGCGTGTCAGTGTATACAAAATCGTGTGTGAGTGAGATAGATGTGTACATGGTGAACACAACTCAAGCACAACCTTCAATATCACCAGAATGAGGTCGCAAGCATGACATATCAATCAACATGCAGAAGACGACAGTTGGTCGAACAAGTGAAAAAGAAGCAAGACATGTAGAAGAAACACAATGGATGACTTTTCTTGTTTGTGCACATGCATGTAACCGAGGACATGGTGATATGATAAAGACAAGCAGTCCTGTAAATTCAACTAAAAGGTGTACTTCGAAAGATTTTCCTTACTTACCATAATTACCCTAAAGAATTTCATGCATCCGACGGAGTTTGCACGTGGTCCTGATCTTTTCCATGAATCGGTTCCTTGGTCCTTCTCCTCAACTCCTTTGAAGTGATTTCAACTTGTCACCTTTCCAGTAGTCACAAAGAGGTAGATCTGCGCAATTTCAACGGACAGTGATTGATGCCAGAATGAGGCCTTGGGAGGCTCGTCTATGCAATTTCTACGTGGAAGACAGAGAAGACAACTTGGACAACACTGTGTAGTTTTGAGACTCTGGGAACTATTGCGGGGTAGGGGTCTTGGGAGGACACCTTTGCACAATTTTTTAGTGCAGTGTAGCTAGAATTCTCTTTGCATTTTTGGAGAGCTGTGCTAGCTACTTGACTGGTCTGTGCATTTTTGGAGAGCAGTGTTGGTTGGGGTCTCTGTGGGCTACAAGGTTTCAACAGGAAAGGGAGGTTGGTGTCTCTGTGAACTACAATGTTTTAGCAGGCAAGGGAGGAAGCTTGATGGTTGCATAAGCAAAGCGCATAGATTCGGGAAGCTGGTTGAGGCTAGGTTGCTTGGGAAAATGACTAACTATGAGATCAATGAAACGTATGTAAACATTGATAGGACTCAACTGTGATCGCACACGAACACTTAGTGACACAACATAGACCATCCAAAATACATAAGACATAATTTTATTGATGCAACAACCTTCGTGATGTGAGCGCATGAGGTGAGTGTGAAACATGTCTATGTGATGATGACCACTCACATGCACACAATTTCCTTTAAGCAAGACAATAGTCCCTTTGCATGACAAACAACAACCCCTATGCCCGAAAATGACACATGCTACATAAAGAGAGAACGCGAAAAACTATTAGGATCAAGGAGGGGAGCTTAAAATCATCATCTTACCAACAAGCGACCAAGGATGATCGATTGTTGGATCCAAATTAGGCTTCGAAATTTAATGTGAGCCAAAATTTTGGAGGGTGGTTGTGGCCACTACAACACTTGGTGACACCCTGGTAGAACGCCAACTCTCTGTATGGACCTTATTTCATGAAAAACGAGTCTAACCCTTTCGGAAGTATTATTTTATTCTTTGATCATCAAGGTTTCCACACTAGCTTGGTTGAAAGATGTAGTCCCTACCATTCTCTTGATCGGTCAACACACATTCCAAGCCAAGACAACTTAGTTATTTCGATTGGGAATGATGGGTATATTGATGCACAAGTGCTATAACTCTCAGAGTTTAAGTTTCATCTCTGGTGTTGTTCCGTTGCTGGGAGGCCTGGATAGTACCCTGATGGAGTCACGCAAGAACACAAGCATCATTCCGTTGCCAGTGAGCCTGATCAATACCCCGACAGAGTTACTGGCATCATCTCTCTGAGCTATAATCCTTTCTTTTCTTTCACCTTATTCATTTTTCAATTTTTAATTTTTAATTTTTTTTAAGAATGGTGCATAGGCACTTATTTATTTCGAAGGCAGAAGAGGGATCCCGACTTATCAAGAGAAGAAGAGTTTGTTCCTTCAGGGAAGTATGTTATGTATACCTATGACATACGTTTTAAGGTTTTCCCCCTCACCTTACTCTACTTGACTGAGCAAGCAAGTTTTAACCCAAAAGAACATATTAGAGTAGGCAATACTAGTTAACAATGCAAGCATTGTGTTTTCACCAAGAATCACTCTAAACATAACATATTTTCCATCAAGGCATCATTGACTGAAGACAACAAGTTCTTCATAAAGAGAGAGGACAACATATAACTAGATTTTGATAGTTGTACAAGTCCTTTTAGATTCGCCTGGCTTGTCTCGAGAGCCAAACACGGTTTCAAAAGAGGCTAACCTATAGGTAGAAGCAAGCAGAGAAAGCAAAAAGGAAAAAGCAAAAGTAATGCGATAGAGAAACAAGTAAGCAAAGCAAGAAAGCAAGCAAACCAAAACAAGAAAGCAAGAAAGAAAACATGTGGACCAAAAATCAAAGAAAAGCAAGAAGCAAAGACTACTCCTACTCCTACACTAAACAGTGCATGGGCCTACTCACGTGAAGTGATATTTCCAATGCAACCACCGACACATTGGCTGGCCCATGTTGGTGTAGGCATGGTTCGCGAGAAGAATAGTCAAGCGAACCAGTAAACATAAAAGATACAACAATGAAGACCAACATGCTCCGAGTTCTAAAACATCCACAGAAAAGAAAAGAGTGAATGCACAAGACAAACATTCTGCGGACTTAACATGGTGTTGTGACATGCTACATGAAGATGATCAACATGCACACTCTTTGTACTGTGACATACGAGTGAACATGAGAAATACCAATAGCTTATGCTTTGTAAGTTCACTCATTCTGTAAGATTCCTCCAAAGCTTGAGCGATGGGATCATGTGATTTGAGTGGAGGAAGCAAATTCTGGGTGTTTGGCTGATATTCAATGCGAAGCAGAGAGTGATGAGGAGCCTTGGGTGTTTCGAAAATTTTATGATCGGAAGTGGAACTAACCTTAGAATAGCGAGGGCCTAAAATAACCATCAACCTAGGCTGAAGTGCCTCGACAACCTACAGGTTTTCCACTCCGTCGATTGGTAGATCATTAGAGACCAGTGACTTGGACATATTAATAGTGAGTGAATCAACATCGTGCTCAAATGAAGAAGTACATAGATCACTTCAGAAAATTTGTGATGTTCATCGACATCCTCATGATTTGATGAATCATGCATAGGGGTAAATGAGAAGCAAGAATGTTCATCCTCTGTGTTTTCAGAAATGATAGATGACAAATGGAACACATTTTTGGAGGAAGATGTGTCCTCTCTGCAATGTAATGAGAGACTGACATCCAATTTTTCATGTGAACGATCGGAAGTAGAAACATATAGAAATGAGTTTTCATAGGGGAAATCAACAATGGTAGAATCACAAGGGATGTAAAGATAGAGTGGATGAGGCATGGGTGGAAGGGAGTCATCCTTCACCGCTGGTTCTTCTATAGATTTCTGCACACACTCATCATGAATGATAGTGCAGGTTGGTTGCACAAGACCAACTCTATTGACAACTTGATCCTCGTTCACAACAAGTGTGGAGTCCGGAATGGAAGAACACAAGAGAGTACAATTTTGAGGATCAATGGAATGCGAGGATAGAGGTTTAGGGAATGAATCCACGTGATAACCAACAGACCTGCAAGCCAAATATACGTAGATATTAAGAGCAGGTGGGGTAGGAGGATGTGATAGTTCAACAGATGTGCGCACACCTTCTCCCACCTCGCACTATGGAGCTAGAGATTTTTGATGAGAAGAGGATGGAAAGTTGCTTGTGATAGTGACCTCGTCTATCTTATATTTGGAAGCTCTAACGCCGAGGTGTGCTGGGACAGGTTCAAATGATTCCAAGAAATGTGGATTTTCAGATATGTAATGAAGATACTCAAATCTTCCATCAAGAAATCCCCAATCAATTTTATCTTCAGGAAATCGGTATGCAAGATTACAAAAGCGTGTGTGAAATTGTTCAACGGATCCATCAGGTACTTTATGTAATTTCAAAATTTCTTTGTTGAGTGCTTTATGGTCAAAATGATTGAAAGCACGATTTATCTTTGCGACCAGATGAGAGAGAGAGAGTGAATAGATTTTTTGGGTAGCGTTGCACACCAATGCAGTGCGTGCCCTGAAAATGTATATGCGAAAAAAGTGTAGGTCATGTAATCTTCAAATATTTCATGCCTTTCACAAGAGCCTACAATGCCTACTGTGTGTCTAACCAAGGCTACTTGGCCTCCACCATCGTATGTTTATGTTACACAGTATTTTTTCACACCTCCTGCACTTCCCTGTGACATACCCTGAAGTGCCTAAAACATGACCATAATGCAGTGCACTCATTCATATATGCAACTTAAATCCTCCCTAAGACATTGATTGGAAAATGCCTTGAGCTTCCCTTGAAGAAAATAGCTCCTAAACCCTAATTTGAGGATCGTCGCTCTTATGAGACTAAAAACCGTGATGGTCGCCTATTGTATTATACTCGACCCATGATGGCATTGCTCTGTTTACTTTTATACCTGCGATGATCCAAAAAAGGAAATTTTCCCAAAGAGGATGAGAAGCTTTGTGATCTAGAAGCTTCTAGAGTGGCAAGCTGGGGGTTTTTTAACATAGATGAGGTCGAGTTATCCCAACTTAGCCTCTTGGTCTTATCCCTATGAGCTACCTCCTTCAAATGAGGGTCTACTCCTATCAATGTAGAGATCCTAACTCCCTTTCCCTGCCTATATATTCATCTTTTCCCATTCCCAAAGGTTTCGTCTATTCCTATTTGCACCCTTATGCTAAGATTTCGCCTATATGCTACTCATTTGAATTGGAGAAGGAGTGCTTGGAGATCTTAGCTTGGACTTGGATATTTATTCAAGGAGAGCCTATCAATATCAAGGCTTGGTTGTATCCTTCCCTATATTTTCTATTAATATACAAATGTCGGTTCATTTTCCATTGATGTGTATGCTCATGTATCATCTATCTTAACATTCCTTAATCAGTTAAGTACGTTAATTTTGAATATGTTATTTGTATTTGCATGCCTTGTTGTGTCTTGATCTCTTATGCAAGTGCATAAATGCTGAGAGAATCAGGAACGGGCCCGTGACGCAAGCGATCCAAGGTCTTCAACAAAGGAGATCAAGATAGCATCAGAATAAGGTAGGCCATCTTCTTCATCTCTCTTTTCAATTGTAACATAGGAAAGTGTTTGGTAGATTGTCACTTCGGTTGCTAGACCCACTCATTGGGCTAGAGGGATCGTCTCTGTCCGCGGAGAGGATTTACATAGACAACAAAATGGTGACTCCACTAGGGAGGCCATAACCCTTTCCATCCATTCCTTCAATCAGATCCCTTGATGAGTTAGACCAACCATCGATTTTTTGGCTTGCTGCATCAATCTAGGTTTATACCATCACTAATTACTGCCTTAGAGTGCTAAGTTTAGATTGTTTCTTGGAATATTTTTTTTTTTTTCCCATATTCCTTGCCCATCGTGGGTTTATCTCTAACAGTCGCGATGGCATCGCGAGTTTTTACCTATACATTCGTGATGGAAAAAAATTCCTTCATTATTTGGTCACACTGAAATCATCACTACTTTTGCTATAAAAAGTAGTGATGATGACCCCGACCATTGCGGGTTTGGCTATGAAAAGTAGTGATGATAACCCAATCATCACGGGTTTGGGTATATAAAGTAGCGATGATCCTTGAATGTGAGAATTTTTAAGGTTTCTTCCTTAGAATCCAGTGTGTCTTGGCCCCTAAGGTCTTTTCCTATCCTGTATGCTTGGATTTTTCAGTTTTTGATTGATTGTCTTGATTAATTTGCAAAATTTGTCTCATTGGCTTTGAAGTGAAATCTGATTGAGTTCTAGGGTTTCTAGTCAATTGGTCATCACTCGCTGCTTGTTGGTGTCATTGAGATGTTTGTTTTGCTAATTGATTGAGTGTTGTTTTCTATGGAAATCATTGAAAACATTGTTTTGCATTTGTTTTAACTTGTATTTCAAAATTTACTTTTTGTGAAAATGCATTAGATTAGTTGCATTGAAAAGTTATTTTTTGAGATTCATCATTGAGAATATATCACATATTTCCGTGATTCAAAGCTAAAAAATTGTATTAGGTGCATCAAATCATTCAAAACTAAAAGAAAAGCATAATTCATATAAGTGCATCTTTGTAAAGTAAAACCATTTTGCTTTTGAAAAAGTTTCATTTAGGATAGTGCAAATTGACAATCATTTTTACTTTTGGCATTGAATTTGGAAGACGAAGTGAAAGTTAGTGGAAGGCATTTTGCATGATGCATTTTGTTTGATGCATTATTGATTGAAATTTCTTCCCTTGGTTAGTCTAGCTTTCATTGGAGTGGAAAGTTTTCCTTTTCTCATATAGTTGCATCATAGGTGTTCAGGTGACATCATTTTGAGCCTTAAAACTGAAACATAATTGAAGATAAACATTAAAATTTACCTCAATTAACCTAAGGATAATTTGGAACTTAACACAAAGACTTAGTGGTCTAGGCTAGAGACATGTTACGACGTCTATAAAATTCATCAGTTGTCGTTTGCAATACTCTTGCATTAGACAGCACTAGCACAAACTTGTCATCCTCGTACCGTCGAGTATATAAAGGGAGACCCTCATAGGCTGCAAACCTTTATCCATAGGAAGGCGAGTGTGTCGCCCTGTAAACATGATACACCGAGAACAAAATTCATGGATATTTCCTGCACGTACATCAAGTCCTTAGTAAATTTATTTGCTAAGGTGTATATTCCAGTTCACGGTTACCTGGTAATCTCTTTTTCTTAGAGTATCCTGACTAGTCTTTTTGATCTATTCAGACTCCTTAAACTTGAAAACATCATCGAGTACTTGTCCTTTCAAGCTCACTAAACCAATGAGAGCGACTAGAGTCACCTTTTCATCCTTTTCTCGACTCTTAAAACATGGAAAGGAAAAGTTTTTGTTTCAAATTCTAAAATTAATTGAACGCAGAACAATGCTTCCTCTAGAAATACTCAGTAGATCTTAGGTTGATACTGATGGCAACATTTTCTGAGTTTACCAGTCAAGGAAACCCCTATGATAAATGGGAATCCTAGTCCTTTTCCTTCTTTTGGAAATACTAGTGCTCCCTATATGGTGATGTTGTCCCTTCCTGAATTGATTATTTCTTCACCCCATTCTTCCTCTTCGTCTGGTGAAAGTCTGGATTCTAGTAACCAGGAAGCTAAGAAGAAGAAGCAAAATAAGCAACGAGGAAACCAAAAAACTATTATTACCGATGCAACTAATGAAGAAAAATATTCCAACCAACCCCGGAAAGTAAAATTCCCTTTCATGTTATGTAAGGGTGACCACCTTCTTCGGAATTGTCCTTGTATTCCCAAGCTCTTAAAGGTGTGGTCCATAGGTTCACATCAACCTTTGTCATTAGCCTCTAGAGGTGATGCTGGTGATAAACCTTCAATTAGTAATAATAAGTTCCATGGGAAAAAGGGAAAAGCAAAATTTCCCTGTAAGTTGTGTGAAGTGTTGGGTAGTGTTATATTCTTTCCACGACTAGCCCACGTAGTTAACCGGGGGGTTTGGGGGGGGCGGAGCCCCACATCGTTGTGCCGATTGTGTAGCGGGGAGGGGGGGGGTCATAGGGGGTTTGAGGTGTACCCATAACCCGACTTTATGGGGTCCGGGGCAACGCCCTAGAAAATTTTTGTTTTGGACCCTATGTTAGGATGGGCGGACCCACCTATGGTTTTGTGCATGATTTTCGCATATGTTTTTGGACACGATGGTTTTCGATCCATGGTATTGGATGCGATGGTTTTTTGGTCCATGGTATTGGATGCTTTAGCATGTATAAATATGTATTATAACATTGAAAGGAACATAATGAAAAATCAAGCTGGTAGTCCCGGTTTTGGGATCCAGGGGAAAATCTTTGTGTATATGTGTTATTCTCTCGCATTTTTTTATTTTATGTGTTTTAGAATTCGTATGCAGGTAATTTGTGTACGGGTTAAAACCTACATGAAGGTAATCATCCCTTTCACCTTTGTCCTCTTATGGATGAAGCTTCCAAAGAGTTGGAAAAACTTACTGCTTCCCGACCTCATCTTTTGATTGGGTATCGAAAGCTTTCCACTGATCCTTTACTAGGTGATCCAGTGGTTGATCAAAATTTATCTTTGGTTAACCCCACTTTCTCTAAAAGTGAGTCTCGTGAGTCCATTCTCGACCAACCATTGGTCGATAAAATGGTAGACTTGGTTCTGCCTTCAGTTAACTATACCTTTTAGGTAAAGAGTGAACCCCATACCGCTCATGTTCTTCTGGTTTCTTCAGCTTTGAATGAACTAGAGGGAAATACAACTATTACCTAGGTGCATGAGAGCAGTTCTCCTTTTCAAATAGAGCAAGAGGGTAGCTCTCACGTTCCAACGACACCCATTTCAAGTAGTTTAGTCACTTCTTCTGATTGGAGTCGACTGATAGGATATCATCTTCTATCTTATTTGCCTTTCCAGATTACAATACAAGATTACCATATGGCCGTACCTAGCATAGTCATAGACGAGGGCGCATTTGTTAGCATCCTGTCCTCAACTGATTTGCAAGATTTTGGTTCTCCTCAGCTTTTCCTCGTCACCCAAAATATGTTAGCTTTTAACAGAGGAACTAGTCAACCATTAGGGATCCTTCCTAAGTTGCCTATTAATTTGGGAGGAAAGACTATCGATATATATATGTGATGGTTGTCTAAGGCCCTTTAGATTTTAATATACTTCTTGGTCATGACTATGTTTATGTCATGGGAGCTCTTGTCTCTTCCCTCTTTCGAGTGATGTGTTTCCCCCATGAAGGAAGCATTGTGATCATTGATCAACTTACATTCATTGGTCCTGAGTCAACTCCCCATCAACCATCATCCCTAAATGGTTCTTATGTACAAGTGATATCACCCTCGCCATAGTTTAATTACGTGGCCACCTGTTCCATGCCCACATCTATAGATGATCTAGTAGGTGATGTAGTACACCATGTACTGGGGGCATTGGAGCATGATTTTTCATTTGGATCCCTGGACATCTATCCCTTCCAGAGTGTTGTTCTCCCATCTGATGAGAACCTCTTGGAAGCCATGGCCTCCTTTGGTTTATGATCCAAGGTTTGGAGTAGAGTTCCCTATCCTGTGTCAAGCTCCTTAAAAAAATGAAACAAGGGATGTGGAGTAGAGTTCCCTGTCCTATGTCAAGCTCCTTAAAACATGAAACAAGATATATGGAGCAAAGTTCCTTGTCTTGTGTCAATCTCGTTAAAAAATGAGACAAGTACTATGAGGATAGTTCTTTTACTATGTCAACCACGTTCAAAAATGAATAAATGTCATGAGAATGGCTCTTTTCCTATGTCAAGCTTGTTAAAAAAAATGAAACAAATCCCCTTCCAATTCGAGTCTTTTATTAGATCTCGTAAAATCCCAGTCGAGTCTTTCACTTGATCTCTTAAGTGATCCTTCATTCCATCCACCTATTAGTAACCAATGGTCTACTTCGGTGAATGAAATGAAGCTTGGGGGCATGTACCTCGAATTGAGTCATTATGCTGGGGGCATGGAAATTTATCTCAAGCTTAGTTTATCTTTGTTTCAAGCTTGTGTAAAAATGAAATGAAATCCAAGCATAGTTTTTCTCATGTTTAAATCTTGTGAAAAATGAAAATATCCTCAAGTACACTCAAGCATAGTTTCCCATGTTTCAAGCTTGTGTAAAAATGAAACCATTTCCCTTTTTCGCTCTAGTGATTGTTGTTTTGTTAGCCGATGTTTTCTAGATGAGCCTTGTTTTTCCCATTCCATCACCACCGTCTATTTCGTCGATCATTCACTTTCACTTGGTTGTTTTACCCTTTCCTGAGGAACATCTACGATGAGTGGTATTATTAGCCAACCTCTTGAGAATTACATGTTTTGAGCGGTTTCATCATTACTGGAACCAGTTATTATCCTTTTATACCACTCATTCCTCCAGGAGGAGTCATCTTTCATCTCTTTTATGACTCGTGAAATATGAAAACATTGTCGAGTAATTGTCTTTTATAACTCGTTAAATTAAATGAATTGACATTGTCTCAATATACATTTACCCCTTTTTCGGGTTGAGGTTGACTATTTAAGAAAAAGGTACACCTTGGTCGAAATGGTGAAGAGGTTATCTCAAATATTCTTTTCTACCTTTTCGGGTTTGAGGCATAAATTACGAAAAGGGACATGATGGAGTTTTCTTTTTTGTCTCTTTTTCAAACTCTTTAAATATGAAAAAGACACTGAGTTATTCTTCCATCAGACTTGTTAATTTTTTTTTACGAAGAAAGACTTCCCATCATGACAATAGTGAGTTTCTCCTTCCTAAGACTCGTAAAACTTACTAGGATGGATTCATTCGAAGAATTAACTTATAAAACAAGCATATGGTATCCTCTTCAAGCTTGTGTAAAAATAAAGAGGTACTCACTAGAAATAGTAGGGAAAAAGTGAAATTGAAACATCTCTTGCATAGGTAGCATATCTGTCTTGAACATGACACTCATATGTTTCTCATGTCGGTTTTGGGACATCCTCACTTAGTCGCTTGTCCTTCAGGGTTTGGGTAATCAATTTTGCCTCTCATTTGATTATTCCACTTCATCATTATGACCCTTGGTCCTATGTTTAGTCAAATGCTGCCAGACTCTAGAGTTGTGTTGCCGATATGTTCAAGAGAAGTCCTATCTGCAATCTATTACCTATACATTGCCTGAATCTTTGCTATAGTCTTGGATCCCACTCATTTCATTCCACTTTATTCCTTGTTTCGTATTGATGATGGAGGACTCACTATGACCCTCCTTTGATGGGTCACTTCTTGCCAACTTCAGCTCATTATCCAGGAAGATGACATAGAAACTCCCTTTTAGTACCTTAGATCTTGCATGCCTTAATGGTAAGTTCTTCAAATCCGATGGCAGGTTTTCACTATTGACCTTTGATGGAGTGATTCCATGAGTGTTCGACATCAGCTTCATTTTCACATTCACAAATTGTATTGTCATACCTTGAGGGCCATTGCCATTATTGGTGGCTTCTCTTGTGCTTGTTAATGGTCCACATCATTGGTTGGTAATCAGGTTGTTTTCCACCATGTTTGACTTTGACACGTTCATTCGCATGTTATAATTCGTACTTTTAGTGGGTTGGGATGGAGTGCAAGACCCTGAGTTTTGTTTCATACAACTTAGGTTGCGTGGAGTTATGTATTGTTCATGATTGTACACATATTTCTGCTATATGGATGGTTGTGACCATACCATGGGGATTTACATTTATGGTGATCCTTCTATCTTGGATGGCTACATCTAGACCTTGGATCTTATATTTACAGATGATCCTTTTCATTTGGATGGTTGTGCCCATACCATGGAACTTTTCACATAATCCTTTCTATCTGAATGGCTGCGGCCATACTGTGGATTCATGTTTTGACATCGAATATGTATATGTATATGCATCCTTGATTTGCAGGTCTCCTGATAGTGTTTGTTCTCATCCTTGCGAAAGCTCATAAGAATCTCATCCATCACTCCCCATTTTGCCTCCATGCTTTAGGGGGCATCTGTTACACAGTATTTAGTCACACCTCCTATACTTCCTTGTGACATACCCCAAAGTGCCAGAAACGTGACCATAATGTAGTGCATTCTTTCATATATGCAGCTTAGATCCTCCCTAATACATTGACTGGAAAATTCCTTGAGATTCCCCTGAAGAAAATAGCTCTTAAACCCTAATTTGAGGATCATCGCTCTTATGGTACTAAAATTGTGATGGTCTCTTGTTATATTATACTCGACCCATGATGGCATCACTCTGTTTACTTCTACCCCCGTGATGATCCTAAAAAGGAAAATTTCCCAAAGAGGATGAGAAGCTTCGAGATCTAGAAGCTTCTAGAGCGACGAGATGGAGGTTGTTTGGCATAGATTAGGTTGAGTTCTCCCAAATTAGCCTCTTGGTCTTATCCCTATGAGCTACCTCCTTGAGATGAGGGTATATTCCTATCTTTGGAGATATCCTAACTCCCTTTCCCTACCAATATATTCATCTTTTCCCATTCCCAAAGGGTTGGTCTTTGCCTATTTGCACCCTTATGCTAAGATTGTGCCTATATGCTACTCATTTGGCTTGGAGAAGGAGTGCTTGGAGAGCTTAGTCTGGAATTGGATATTCATTCAAGGAGAGCCTATCAACATCAAGGCTTGGTTGCATGCTTCCCTTTATTTTCTATTAATATACAATTGCTGGTTCATTTTCCATTGATGTATATGCTCATGTATCATCTATATTAACATTCCTTGATCAGTTAAGTAGGTTTCTTTTGAATATGATATTTGTATTTGCATGCCTTGTTGTCTCTTGATCACTTGTATCTGCAATCACTCATGACGAGATGACGTCAAATTTAGAAATTGCCTAGTCTACCATGATGCATTATCATTTTTTTTACATGCAGGTGACCAGGAGAGAGGAAAAGGCTCTAAAACTACGTAAGGTAGATTTCAAGCTGGGATGCGGGCTCTGGGCACTAGTGGTGAAAATTGCGCAGAGGTCATTGGGAGACTGTGATGGACAATACAGATTAGCAGTGACTATCTGTGGGATCTGGCTCAGCTGGAGGGCAGATCTGCGTAATTTTTTCAGGGAGGTAGTGTAGGCAACAGAGGGGTTTGGTAGCAAGAACTACACAATTTCTCGGGGAGCTGGCAGTGGGCTGCAGGAGGCTTGCTTGGAAAAATTGCGCAATTTTTCTACGGAGCTGGTAATGGGCTACAGGAGCCTACTAGAAAAAACTGCGCAATTGCTGGGAGGCTAGCTTGCTAAACATCCTTGCATAGTTTTTGAGCTGAGTGGGACGTTGGGTAGCTGGGTGATTGCTCATGAAAACTGCACAGTTTTCGAGGTGAGCAGTAGGGTGTCTGACTAGCTGAAAAAATTGTGCAATTTTTTGAGGGAGACAGTGACGGACACAAGGTGTTTGTCCATCATGTCTACGCAGTTTATTCAGTCAACAAAGTGGGAAATCTTTGCAACTTTTGTGCAATTTTTTGGGGGAGTGAGTCCTGGGGTCACTGCCGACTCAAACTCTCCGGTTGATTAGCTGGAGGCTTCGTTGACGTGCTTGTGGGTAACGTAGATTGAAATGGATTACTGGAAACTTCTGTGTTATTCTGGGTGACAATGAGTCTGATTGACTCCATTATTGGGCAGTGCAGGCTGCCTGGGAGACAACCTCAAGCTCTGCACAATTATGGGTAGTAGTATATGATCACTGAGGGCCAAAACTGCGCAATGCAGCTCAGCAAAGGTATGAATATTGGATGGTAATCAGGTCTTCAGAATTTCAGCAAAATGACTAAGTGTGTGGGCATGTGAGCTTGTACATAACTGACCTGACAAACACACACATGATAAGACACCTCAAACCATCAAGACAACATACACCTGGTGTGATTGACCGATGGTGCAAGCGAAAAGCGCGAGACTTGTGATAGATTTTGAACAACCACGACAACGCTTTTGTGACAGTGTATACAACATTGTGTGTGAGTGCGAGAGATGTGTACATGGCAAACAGAACTCAAACACAACCTTAAAAATCACCAGAATGAGGTCACAAATATGGCATAACAATCAACATGCGAAAGACGACAGTTGGTCAAACAAGTGAAAAAGAAGCAAGACATGTAGAAGAAACACATAAGATGACTTTTTTCATTTCTTCCCATGCATGTTACTGAGGATAGGGTGATATGACAATGACAAGTAGTCTTGCAAACTCAACTAAGAGCTGTACTTTGAAAGATGTTCCTTACATACCATACTTACCCTCAAGATGATCATCCATCTGACGAAGTTTTCATGTGGTCCTGATCTTTTCCATTACTCGGTTCCTTGGTCCTTATCCTCAACTCCTTGGAAGCGATTTCATCATGTCACCTTTTCCTGTAGTCACTGAGAGGTAGATTTGTGCAATTTTAGTGGACAGTGACTACTCCTAGAATGAGGCCTTAGGAGGCCCATCTACATAGTTCTTACATGCAAGACAGACAAGACAACTTGGAAAACAGTGTATAGTTTTGAGGCTTTGTGCACTGCTATAGGGAAGAGGTCTTGGGAGGACACCTCTACACAATTTACGAGTGTAGTGCAGCCGAACTGCTCTGCACATTTCTGGAGAGTAGTGTTGGCTGCTTGACTACTCTGCACATTTTTTGAGCACAGTGCTGGCTAGCGTCTCTACGGGTTGTGGGGTTTCATAGGGCAAGGGAGGTTGGTGTCTCTATGCACTGCAGGGTTTCAGCAGGAAAGGGAGCAATCTTGATGGTTGCAGAAGCAAAGAACACAGTTATGGGAAGTTGGATGAGGCTAGGTTGCTTGGAAAAATGGCTAAGTGTGAGATCAGTGAAACATATGTAAACAATGATAGGACTCGACTATGAACGCACACAGACCCTTAGTGACACAACGTAGAGCATGCAGAATACATACGACATACCTTTCTTGATGCAACAACCTTTGTGATGTGAGTGTGTGAGGTACCTTGAAGCCAGAGAAAATTCCCTTTACATGACAAACAACAACCCCTATGCCTGAAAATGACACATGCCTAAAGAGAGAACACAAACAACTCTTAGGATCAAGGAGGGGAGATTAAAATCATCAACTTACCAACAAGAGACCAAGGATGATCGATCACAGGATCCAAAGTAGGCTCCAAAATTTGCATTCGAGCCAAAATTTTGGAGGGTGGTTGTAGCTGCTACAATAGTTTGGTATTTTGGGTGTGACCTTTCTAATTTTTAAGATTTTATTTCTGACCCAATTCAAGAATCTATTATAGTTCATTCATCTTCATGCAAATCTTTCACATTAAATTTGGTTTGGGAATGTGCATCCCTCATAGAGTCATGGAATTATGAAGTTGATCATCTCAAGGAATATATTTTCCCAAAGGAATCATACTTATCGAATTTCTCCATGAATGGTCAGTGCCTAGGTCTTCTTGTGAATTTGATGTTGCAAATTTATCCTCTCATCATATCAAAAATATTCTTGAGTGATAATGAATGCACAAGTTGTCATACAAATCAAGTTCTTCTCCATTCACCATGTCCCAACTGGTCTCATGCATTTGTGGTGATAGCATCCTTTTTAAACTCATTTGATGACTACGATACTTGTACAATCTGTCACCAATTGCAGGAAGGTGGTCTATCATATTTGGATCGCAAGGAACTTGGTTTGATTGTTTAGAGCATTCACGGGATTGTTTAAATTGAGTTTTCTTTAGTTATTACAAACTGGGAATCTGATGCTTCAATTAGATCATATAATCATTCTTTTGTCCTTGATGAATGTCATTAAACTTATCATTTTCCCATCAACACATCCAAGGACAGTTGTTTCGCACCCCACGATCTTCATTGTTCAACATCTCTCTATTCAAATTTTTGTCAAGCAGACGAGGCACTTCAGCCTTCATTGATGATTATGGTACATCCTCACTATCTTGACATGACTGTCGAGTATGATTAGATCTATTTTTCCTCATATGATTCTCATCATGATCCTGCTCTTCTAATTGAAAATTCACCTTTTCCAAGATTTCAGATTTTTCAAGAGGGCCATCATGAATTTTACGATCCAATCATTGACTGGCTAGAACGATCTTACTTGGCAAGCTCTGTTTCAAACAACAAGTTTCAATCTTTCCTCGTGCTTGCTAAGGAGCTCAGTGTAGATGAAGACACATCTATAAGAGGCTTCTGAGGTTTGTTGAATAATGGTATTCATCGAAAAGGTAAGCATGTGGATTGGATGAAAGTAGTGTTTGTGACACACCTTTCTGCCCACAGGAAAGACCCTCCTTTTCCTATGCAAGTTTTTCAATTTTTTATATCTTATGTTCCACATCACTTTTTATCTATTTTATTTTTTCATATCTTTGTGGATGCAGCTCAGGAAAAATTATGGTGGCTTCGCTGGAAATTTCATTTTACGTGACCCTGGCCTTCTTCTTGTTAGGATAAGAGTAGGATTAGCTACATCTTAGTTTTCCCTTCCTTGCACTCATCTTACACTCGTTCCCTATAGTTTGTCTTGGTCTTCTTATTCTAGTTCTACATCATGTTTTCTTTAGTAATTTTGTCTCTTGTCTTCTGGTTTTTTTCTTGGTTCCGTGTTTTCTTTCTTTTGTCTTGTCTTCCTTCTTATTGAGTGTTTTCCTTTTGTTTTCACTTTGTGAATAAGTGTTGTTCCTAGACCTTTTTTGGCTTCTTAGTATGTGTGTGGCCAATCTATAAAGAGTCTTATGACACTTCGACATTTGACTAGCCATCTGTGAGTCTTCCTTTTGTTGGTTACACCTTTTGGCCGATGACTTTCCAACGCAAAATACGATCCATCTTTAAGGAGAGTTTTGGCCCAACCATGAACCCATGTTTAGTCCAGAAACCTCCTGCCTATACTCGGTTTTTATGCTTCGGTGTTCTCAAGCTTATCCAACTAATAGAAATAGAAAAGGGGAAAAATCTAAATGAGAAAACCTAAATTAAAGTTCTCTATATGCTTCTCTGAAGGAATAACCTCTTCTTCTCTCAATAAGTTGAGATCCTTCTTCCGCCCCAAAATAAATAAGTGCCAATGCACATTTCTCTTTAAATAAATAAATAAAGGTGAAAGAAGAGAAAGACTTCCTACACAGAGAGGTGAAGCAAGCAACTCCACGAGGGTACTGTCTAGGCTCACTAGAAGTGGAGCAATGTTTGTGTTACTACGTGACTCCGTCGGGGTACCGTTCAGACCTGCTGGTAGCAGAGCAACACTAGAGATGAAAAATTATACTATGGAAATCTTAAGCTTGCAAGCTACAGTACCCTTCCCAACTTGAAACATTGTGATTATGCTGAATTTATGTTGTGTTCGATTGAGGAGGTATAGAGGGGACCATGTATGTTCATGAGGTAAGTGAGAAAGCCAAGGTAATATGCATGATGAGTCAATACTCTCTGAAGAACCAAGGCCTTGCATGAAAGTAGTTAACCAAAATAAAGAAGTTGGATTCTAGCATTGTGTCGCCAAGTGTTGTAGTGGCTACAACACCCTCCAAAATTTTGGCATACACTCAAATATTGGAGCCTACTGTGGATCCTATGATCAGTCATTCCTTAGTCACATATTGGTAAGCTGATGATTTCAAGCACCCTTCTTCTATCTCAAGAGTCATTCACGATTTTATATTTACATAGAAAGTGTTATCTTCTAGCATGGGAGTTATTGCTTGTCATGCAAAGGGAAGTTTTGGTTTTCTTCAAGGGGCAATCGAGACTACATGAAGACTCCATATGATTCACAACCCTTTAGAGGGTAGGTACATAAAACAAAGAACATCTCATAAACTTGAAATAAACCTCTTAGTGTAGTATGAATGACAACTTATCATTTTCATATCATTATGTCTTCAATGACATGTATGGTCCCAAACATTGAAAGTTATTCATGTGTTTTCTCTAAGTGTTTTTCTCCCTTTCACTTGTTGGATGAACTCTCGTCTCTTGGCATACTTGACTGTTATGACATGTTTTTGAGCCTTATCTAGTGGTTTCGAAGGTCAACCTTTGTTTATATGAGTCTTCCTAACCATGTAAACATCTGTCACACTCATACACAAAGTCTTGAACACCGTCACACAACCTTCGTCACGGTCATCCTAAAGTCTATCGTAAGTTTTGCACTTGCCACTTCTTGTCTTGAGACAGTCACTTAGAGGGTAATTCTTTTTTTTTTTCGATGCTCTATGTTTTCATGTCATCAAATTATGTTAAGGGTGTGATCATAGTTTGATTTCATCATGATTCCATCTTCCTCCCACACTTCGCCACTTTTCGAAAATCTTCTCGACCGGGCAACTCAGCTTCACGAGGCCTCAAATGAGTTACGTAGTGCACAGTCTCAACCCTCATTGATGTGGTCTTTCTACTTGGAACTTCACAGTGCGCAGCCACTGCCCTCTAGGGTTGCTTCTCTGTGCAATTCATGAGTCCAAGAACCTTCCTTGACCCCAAAAATTGCACAGTTGTGCCTCCCAGCCTCACTTGAACTACGCACTTCACACTTTCAGCCCTCAAGATTTTCTCTTTCCTACTATAATCCCTCAATGTGTAGATAATCCTACCTCCCTTGGCCTCCATAACTACACATATATGTCCTCTAGTGACCTTCCATGAGCTGGAGCTCATTGCCCTCAAGAACTACGTAGATTTTTCCTTTAGACCTCTTTGCTGCTCAGACCCCCTTGCCTCTGAAAATTGCATAGATCTATCTCACAGAGCCTCATCCCGCATCAGCCACTGTCTTCCTAAACTATGCAATCCTGACTCCTAGTGGCCACTGTGAAATTTTTCTCTTGAGTGGGGACTGTGCTAAAAAGTTACTCAGTCAAGCTTGGGCTGTGATCTGTGCAGTCTCAGTGATCAAGCCCTCTCCCTATCACCTGGAAATGCACAATGTGTAGTCACTAGGCCTTTCCTCCCAACATGTCACTTGTCCCTAGCTAAGTTAATGGATAGTACTGCATCATATTAGACAAGGGATTTTTATTATTGATTTCTTCCCATCATGAATGAATTATAGGAACATGTACACTATCAAGTCATGGCGAGATGATGAAGAAGGATAAGAAGGAGGAAAGCATGCCTACAAACTCACTTGGATCTAAATGGATAAGTGAACCTATCAAGAGAAAGAAAAGGGACACAAGTTTTCAACCACCTCCCAAGACTGAAAATCATTGAAGACCCTGCATCATCAAGTTACGTGAAGGAGAAGAGAAAGAATATCCAAGAACACATCTATCACTCAACAAGAATAATGACTTGACATTGCAACACCATAAAGTTAGTCCATGTCAGTAGTGTCGTGTCCAGTCATATCATGATTTTTCATATGAAACATCACTATTGTGGCCATGTATATTGTAAATCAAATGTATTGTACAGTGGAAGTCTAATGGACACACATGAATGTGAAGAGTCATGTAAGTTGAAAATTCATAGGATGTTGAACAATCATGAGGGTTGTCAAAGAGTCACAAGGGGCAAGCATCACCCCTTGGTTATATATACCCACTCATTGTATGAGCAAAGGAATTTTTCACTTTGGCTCCTCCTAAAAGGCATTAGAGAGACCAACTAGTTCTTTGAGGAGTAAGGAGTGGCTCCAATGTCCCACTACTGGGGCTAGTGATGTACAATGTAAATATGTGTCTTTGAACTTTTTCTTAATAACAAAATCCTTTTAAGGCCAACACGTTCTTCATGCATGACTTATGAATGTTTGTAAGACTATTTTGTGGATGTTTGTATTTCATGTTTGCTTTCACATGTACTAATATAGTTGAACTATTTCGGTTATTTTAGTGCTTATCTTGTTGAGAATGTGTTGTAATGGTTGTTATTGCTGTCTCATCCTTGTGGAGTATTCCACGGGATATTAGAGAGACCTTTCCTTCCTTACCAATTATGACGATCATCACATCCATTGTGGACTATTTTGTTGGATGTTAGATGGATCTTCCCTTGTCCATTGGTTGTAACTACTATCACATCCGGTGTGGACTATTCCACTGGATGTTAGATAGGTTCTTCTAGTTCATGTGTGTCTCTTTCTGGGTGGTACTATTACCTCTCACTGAGAGGCTCACTTTTATCCCCCTTTTGCAGTAAGATAACCTAGACATAGTTGCACTGCACACTCACTAGGCACACTCACCTTGCTTTTCGAAGGTACCATTCCATCACTCTCTTGTGCTAACAACTAGATCCAAGAAAAATATTTAAGGATTTGGTAACCGGGCCTTTATACCGAATGGGACTCATACACCAAATGTTGTGATGTCTGATTGGCACTTCATATCGGGGAGATCCCATTGGTTGATAGATTTCCAACACCATCAACAGGTGGCAGGGAAGCCACTAATTCTCGAGAAATGGGAAACACATGAATGACATATTGAGTATTAACATGATAACAAGTACAATAAAAACATAATTGGTTTGTATAATTTCCACATAACAAAAAATGACAACCTAGTAGGTTTCTTGAGTCCATGGAAATGATGGACAATAAAAGGGAGTTCTATTAACCATAACCTTATTAAAAATGTACTTATTTATCACATACGTGATGATATATGTATAGATATATGAATGAAAATTTCGTTATGTCTCACAACTTTGTCAGGGTTTATTCGAAAGGAAAGACAACTGCTTATGGATGCCATGAAGAGAAGAACATGAACATGAATCTTGCATTGTGAACATCGAAAAAAAAACAAAAGAGGTAGTATGGCCTAGTTCACATAAATAAAGATAGTGTGGTCTTTGGATTCTATGTTACAATATGTAATGTGTCGAATCATGTGTATATGTGCATGTATTGTACATGTGTATATGTATACATTGTCCTATGCCATATGTATTTGTATTGTGCTATGTGTACATGACATTATGTTATTTGTATCTTATGTGGTGTAACTTTTTTGGGACAGGAAAGTATGGGACTTTATAGACCCACATATTATGTATCTTTCTAGGTGGAGGCAATGTAGCCTATTGATTCCAAATATTTATGTCGATAGAACACCACGTTGTTTGGTAGTTCCCATAGTCAAGAGTGGGCTTATCTAGCATGATTGTGGAGTGGGTACCTGAGTAGTTAGCCCAGAGGATACTTGGAGCCCTAAAGTAGCATGACTGTGGTCCAACATGACTATGGTGAGGGCAACTGGGCAGTTATTTTGGAGGGTACTTGGAACCCCATAGTAGCATGATTATTGATTTGGTACCTTGAAAAATAGTTTGGAGGGTACCTAGAGCATTGGAGCAACCACTTTGGATCGACACTTTGGCCATGAAGGACATGTTATCATCTGTGTGCTTGACATGATAGGTAATCAACCCCATGTGTGTAAAATAAAAGTGGAAGTCATCAAATCAAGATAAGTACCAATGCTTTATTGATATTTAGAATTTCTAAATTATGAGCATGATTTATGATATCCTATGTTTTTTTTAGTTAACCAGATGATATCATTTAGTTTATGATGATTTTATTTATGCACTAACCTGGTTTGATATAGGAATTATGGAAAATTCCAAGTTCACTGCAAACATAGATTGTTAATAAGGTATAATTTACATTCATTACATTTCCCTTTATGATGAGTCTTATAGGATCTGTATGTTCATGATTCAGGAATAGACATAAGACTTCTCACTTCATATTAAAAAAGTTGGCCACAAGATGGAACAACAACAATATGCATAAAACAAAGGTTTAAGGAATAGAGCCATTGTGCGACACTAGAACCAATATTGCCAATTGATTTCCATAAAGCACTTATGACCATTATGGTAGTTTTGTCGTAAGGATATTCCTTGGTTTTGAGACCCCTCTAATGTGAGGAAGCATAAAAAGGGGGGTGACTAGATTGCCCAAGGGACTGGGAAACAGAGAATGGAAGGCCATAAAATAATTGTTTTTTTTTTCATAAGATTATCTGAGTGGAATCAAAAGAACATTGGGAGTGTGTCTGGAAATAATGAGTCGGTAACTATTTACTGAAGGAAAAAGGAGTGCAGGGAGGCAGGAAACACTCAAGGGAACAATCCAGGTTATATTAATTATATCAAGCACCAAAAGACTGCAAAAAAAAAGCTAGGGAGCCACTAGAAAATGGATAAATTTATAGAGTAATGATTACTAAGCGGATGGGTGAGCCACTATGTATACAAACTCTATTGTAAAATCTTAAATGATTTGTAAATATAAAGCTCCATATCATCTAATTTTTAAGAAACTAATCTTATTGTATATGGTCATTGAACATCGAGGATCACATTCACCCAAGGGGGAGGGGTTTGTAATATATCAGTCACTATCACCTTTGTAAAGGTGTAATATTTTGAAATAAAACATAGGCACATGGGATGAGACAAAAGTGATAATTCAAGGGTTGAGGTGGACTTTTCTTGGGGAAAAATGGAAAACAAGGAGGTAGGTGGCATCATAGCAATTGGTTTGCAAGAAGAAACAAAATTAATTAGCAATGACAAGCCAACTAACACAAAAATATGAAAGAGGATGATAGATGGAATACATTTGATTGGCCCGCAAGTTTTGGGTGAGACTGGAAAAAAAAAATATAGGACATGCAAGAAGGTGTGGAAACCCCAACAAAAAGGATTCATCACATCTGTTGGTTGGATAGTGGGGGGAAGATTATGCCAGTAACTTCTTGAGGCAGTGCAAATCTTGGCTTGATATCTTTTGTAAGAAACACGTAGCTTGGTCGTGTCACAGGACCAGTCCCCTTACGCCCCAGAGTCTAGCTCAGGGAAGACAACTGCACAGGAAGTTTGATAGCAGTTAATATATGGTTGGGAGTTGAATATATTCCCTAACCCAGTGCCCATTTTCCTAAAATTATGTCCCTCTGATGTCCATTGTACAATAAAACTTTTCGCTATTGCTGATATACTAGATGTATGCCCAATATGTTAGCTTTTTATGCAAACTGATTCTCAGTATTCCCTAATATCACATATTTGTCTCTCACAACACAATTTGTGGATACCAACCCTCATATCCATGCTATGGATGCTAAATTTTAATCTAGGCATGCAACGAAATATTTTCCAGTTATAATAAATTATATTTCGAGTTAGATAACATTTTGTTATTCCTCTTACACACTGTTAATTTCAATTGAATCTTTGTAATTCCTATACTTACCTTCTGCAATATTATGCCCAATAAAACTTGACATATGATTCTACTAATCCACATCTTGTAAGGTCGAAGTAAATCTCTATGAAATTAGCACCTATTTTTTTATCATTCCCAAAGTTTGCATAACATATTACTAGATTTTCTTCCCACAAAACATTATTTGGTTATGCTAAAGGCCTTCAGTGATAAATTACATAGATCTTCCATTATTGTATCTAATTATATCACCTTATGGTTACCACTATATTGTGGTGTAACTTCATTCCTAGAATCATGTTTGCATTTTTATTTCTAAGAAATACCATGATCATCATCAATTTTACTATTTTGTTGATTTATAAATCATTTTTGGTTCCAATCTGAATAAGTTTGAAGTTTGGTTAATTCATTTACCAAATTAATGCTAACATTAGGATATGCGCTTTAATATTTGCTTAAATAATATAAGAAGATGATGGAAAAAATTATTATGTCATTCATTGTCTAGTCTACTGAATGGACATGATCAAAGGTGGCAAGTTCATTTCCATTTTTCCAATTGGCATGCCTTTTAATCCACCTAGAATTTGCAATAGTTGAGAATGAATCATAATATGAAATCCAAATAGCCATTGGGGTGTTGTTTAAATCATTGAGGTTGATGGAGGTTTAAGCAATCTACAAGGGATTATTCCTCTGGTGAGGGCCAGTATTGCAGCAAGAATGATGCAACTCCTGGGATTCCAACTTTACTTTAATCAACTCGGTAGTTCGTAACAAACTTGGAAGGTCGGTGCTATATGCACAAGTACTAGTTCTCACTGCAGGTTGTCACTTGGTCAGCTGGTGCGAGATCACTAGGAACTCAAGCCAAGTTCTATAGATTTTAGAAGAAGCTCTATGTGTGATGAAAGGAAAGAAATATTACTATATATATGCTATTCTAACTGCAGAAAGGAGAAAGAATGGAATGTAAAGCATAACCTAGTAAACCCTAATTTAACAAGCCAATTCTACTTTTGACATAAACACTATGAAAACCATGAAAGAAATGCCATTACCTACTCAAGGAAGTAAACAAAATCTTACCATGCTATTTCTGGAAGTAAATAAGAAGAAAAGGTATTTTTGAATTTTTGTGTATTTTTATGTGAATTTAACATGCATCTAATTTATTGTGTGTGAGTGTTGCAGCGAACAGGTGGCGTTAGAGGGCGTTTTTGGAGCTTGGGAGGATGTAGGATGGTGTGTATGGGTCCTAGGAGGTCTTAGGTGGCCTTCTAGAGGCTTTTCCCACACTCAGCCTTCAAAAGAAATCCTATAGGAAAAACTACAGGAGGACATAGGAAAACTACAGGAGGAAAACCGGGAAACTACAGGAGGCCTATAGGAGGAGGCTGAGAGAAACTTTTGCTGTTTTGAGGGTGTGAGAGTGGGTGGAAAAGGTGGATGAAGGTTGGAATGAGGTCTTAGGGTGCCTAAGGTATACCATGAATCACCAAAGAAGAGAAAGATGATTGGGTTTGCTCAAGGAGAGAGGAAGAAGTTCTATGAAGAATGAATGAAACTAGGGCAGAATTGAGGTGAAGCTTGGGAGACATATAGGGCATGGATCAGATGGAGGGTGTGATTTCTGGTAAGCTGGCCTACTGCTGGAGGATATCTGCTGCATAGAAATTGACAGTCAACCAACAAAATCAAGCAACCAATGGAATGAGTGCATCCTAGGAAAAATAGAGTTTTGCATTAAAATGGCCTAAACTATGATGTATAGAAGGAAATGCTGGGAAATTTTGTAAGAAAGGAAAGCATGAAAAATGACTATTGCAAATCAAGAAGTGAACATGATAAAGAAGATGTAAAGCAAAGAAAAACTGGACTATCAACCTACTAGAGAGTTGCAAACACTAGAAGTCCTAGGAATGAGGAAAATCTATGTTTTTGGGGTAGCAATAGAGTCTTTGCATCAAATCATGGTCCTATAGGGAGGAAGAGAGGCCAAGGAACTATTGCTAGCCTTTTGAATCTTCTCTGATCACTGCTTAACCTGCTACAAAAATCACAAATGGAAGCAAACTACTAAATCAGCAAAAGCAACCTATTCTTAACCATCTAACGACAAACTAATCTACAAACTAAAGTAAAGCATACAAATACAAGTAAATAGAAGCTTGGCAGCTTGGATTGGGCCCTAACCCAAGAGCTTCAGCCCTCTGAGGTAACTCAATTCCAGCTCAAAAAGGATTCCATATTCATTATCAAAAAATAGCAAGATTACATAAAATTGTCATAAAATAGTAAGCTCGAAATTTGGGCAGAGTTTACACAAGCAAAAAGTCCAAACCTAGTGAGGCTCTAGGCCTCTCTACTTATACATCTGAAGCTACCAGAAACTTCCTTAAAATCAGGGAGGCTTGGCTCCCGAAACTCGAGATAACTATCAATCATCTTCCACTTGCTCTGCTGCCTTCTAGTGCATGATTCAACTGCTTGTACTCCAAGCTGAATGAAGGGGAGTTAGAAGTGAGGAGAAATAAATGAGGGGTATTCCCTCCTATAATCCCTCTCCTCTGTCTACTTCAAGTTATTGCTGCAGTTTTACCACTATATCCTTGACTTTGACCTTGAAATCCATCAATAATCTGCATTAAATACATGTTAGACCACATGGCATAATAACTAAATCAACTCACCCTATAAGCATAAATATAATAAAAAATAATACAATAAGGTAAGAGAATGGTTGATTTTACTAGGTTAGGAGGTAAAATGAGCCCATATAATTATCCATTTATGAGGCTCATCATAACCCCCCTACTGAAAGTGTTTCTCATCGTCTGAGCAACCTAGTCAATCTCTTGGTCTTTCATGGCCCTGGTGGCCTCCCTAGCATTCTAGGATTCTGATGTGGTCTGCTCATGTTCTCCATAAAATCCTGCCTTTCTGTCTATGTCCTTCCACTGCTCCTTCTCTTCTTCTTCTCTTCTACCTTTCAACATGCCTAATATGAGTGGAGGACTCAGTTTGAGGCCAATCCAGTTGACCTTCAGCCTTTGCATGGAGTGCTTGTACATTGGCACTCTTTTCAATGCCTCCCTCACCCTCATGGGGGAATGGTATTCTCTGATCTGCAAGCTGTAGGGTACGATGTTCCATATTCTCATGCATGCAGGCACACAGTCATCCCCAAGTAGCCTAAGCATATCTTCAAAGCGTGCAATGGCTTGTTCTTGATTGGCTAGATATTTAGGGGCAATTAGAGGGTCATTGGCGAGCAGGTTGTGTGTGCTGATGAGTGCCATAGGATCCGATGGCTCAGCTCTTATCATCAATGGTTCATTACGCTCTCTTATTAACAATATTTTCATTTCCTCTGCCCTCAATTCTTCATGGTTCATCCATGATGCCATGACCATTAATTGCAGATCCCCTAGCTTAGCATTGGGGTCCCACACATTTAGTTCTATGGGGGCCACGTTGTGTAGATAGAACTTTGCCATCTTTTCTTTGTCCTCAGAGGTGCTTTGGTCACACAAATCCATGAACTGCCTGTAGTCTTGGAAAGGCATTATGCCTCTTTGTGCCAAATGTTTTATTTGGAATTGAAGCCATTGGTCCTTTAGATAGAGGCCATAAGATTTGGCCGATGTTCTGCATTGTAGTGCTTCTATGGATAAGATGGCCATGTATGCAAATGAGTCTCTTTCTCCTGCAGCTGCCTCTTAGTAATTGATTCTTGTTCTCAAGGTGGATTCTTGTAATGGCTTCTATGTCTCTGAGAGCACTCAATTCCCTGCCCATTTCCCTGAGTTTGTCTTCCATGTGGCCAATATCGTCAACTCCCTTAGACTTGGCTATCTGCATCCACCTATGTGTTCTCACTCTCTCTTTTTCCAATTCTAAAAACAATGGAATTGCAAATTTCTATGGGATTATATTGCCTCCCTCATGTAGTTCATAATAGGAGTCAAGATTAGGCTGGGGGTCAGGTTCTTGTAGCTCTTGTGCTTCCTCTTTCCCCTCTGGCTGTCCTCCTATCTTTTCCTCAAGTTTTTGTGTCTCCTGTAGTTTGGACAGTGTCCCCCGTAGGATTGTTTTAGGGTCCTATAGAATTGCCTTCCCCTTCCATGTAGAAGATCTTGTAGTCCTCCTTTAATAGGTTATGGGTGTCTTGGAAGGAGATTCTTTCCCCTAGGTAGATGCTGAATCTTCAATGTTAATGGGAGTCTTTGATGAGGGCTGAGGTTGGCCTGTTTTAATTCTGGTACTCTTCCTTGCCCTGAAATACATGGAGGTTTTTCTTTTCCTCTTCTGCTTCTGCTTGACTGGTGTACTGAGGGTAGTGAGGGAAGCTGTTTCTTCTCTTTCCAATGTTTCAGGGGACCCTTCTCTTTTCTCTGCCCTCTTTGCCTCCTTTCCTCCCTCTTCTGTCTCTTTTTCCTCCTCCTGCTCTGTCTCTTTTTCTACCTCCTATTCTGTCTCTTCAACTCTCCCTTCCTCTATTTCTTTTCTTTCCTCATTCCTCTCTTGCTCTGCTATGTCACCACTAGCTTCATCTTCTCCTCCTTGCTATTATCCCTTCTCACTGACAGTAGGACTGAAATCATAGGTTAATGCCTTGATGTCATCCTCAACTGTCATATTCTGAAAACTTCCCATGCTATAGGGATTGTAAGGGTATGGAGGGCTTCCTCTACTTGGATCTTGATTAGGCCATGGTGAGCTAGCTGCTGTGAATTTCCTTCTTGTACCTTGGTGCTAGAGTCAATGAGGGACTGAAGGAGAAAGTAAGGGATACTAAGCTTTTGATGTGCTGGGGTATCCATGCCATATCTCAATTCTTGGAGGATTCTGAAATGATAACCATAAACAATGTTGTGCCTCCCCTCATAAGAAATGTATTTGATCACTTGGTAGCTAACCTAATCCCAGGGATATGGTACACTAGCCCTCCTAATTCCATTTTTGTCTTCAACAGGAGTTTCATTATCTTGGAAAAATTTCCTCTTGGCAGCCTGGCCAATTGGTTTCTCATCTTTACTCCAAGGTAACCCAAGAGGAAGGGTAGTGACCCTACTGATGAATTCAGGGATTATTTCAATGGAGAGGCCTCTAATGGTTACAGTAGCATGAGTTCTTGTGTGAGGGATCACAGAGAGAGCAAATTCATGGGCAATTTCGTCATCAAACCCTCTAAAGTTCTCAAAGAAATTCATCCAATTTGCCCTTGTAAATATTTCCACCACTTGAGGATGTGCATGGAGTCTAGTGGAGTTAGTGGGCTCTTTTCTCATAAACCCCCCTATCATACTGCCTGTACTTCTTTTGAAAAACCAGATATGGATGTGGAGGTAAAGAATTTTGAGTGAAAATAGAAAAATAGAGCGGACTATGTTTTTGTTTTTTTTTGTTTTTTTTTTAAAACAAGAATTTTTTTATGTATTTCTACCCTCTCAAAGACTCATTTTATCTTCAATTTGAGACCAACTCTTACACATTTTGATATTCAATAGAGGGTATTCATGAACCTACCTCTTTAGACTAAAATTCGTGCCAAAAATCAAGTTTCCTCCCTTCAAAATGACTCACTGCCCCTCCTGTAGATTTCCTGTAGGTGCTCCTGTAGAAAATATCGAGAGAAAAAATATGGAGGATGGTTGATACGAGGTTGTGGGGGCATAATAATACTACTGTGTGGCTGAGTTACGAGGAGAAACTGAAGAAAAGGTGATGAGAATGCGCGGGGAGGAGTGCTCATTACCTTTTATGGTTGTTTCCGGTTATGAGTGTTGAGCTGGCAAGGTATACGTTGCCCAAATTAGGACCTGTTATACAAAAATATCGTCACCATGACTATTTGTAGTTAGTATGGGTCTATCATCACTTGTATTGTCCTCCTAAGCAAGTCTCAGACCTCAGCTCTTCAAGTCAAGCTTCGAAAATGATAGAAAGACATTAAAAATCAACAAAGCTCTGGTTCCACACTTTCTCTCACTGTTGCCTGTGGTCCCGCACCCCCTGTTCACAAAAACTATGGACCTGCCTGTTCTATCCCTAAAGGAGTGGGTTCGGACCCCTGTGAAAGTCAAAAAGGCACAAGTTTATTCTAAAAAACTCACGTTGGGTTAATTCTAGATGATTCTAGAAGGAATTTTGACGTGGATTGGTCGCTCTTAGGTGGTTCATGTATCCCAAAAGAGAAGGAGCTAATCCCTTGATGAGAGGAGCTGTCCCTGTGAAGGAGGGCTTTATCCCTTTAAAGGAGGAACTAGTAACTTCCCTCCATTGCACTATAAATTAAGGCATTGGGCTGGTTGCTAGGGAGGTTAGAAGCTGAACATTTTTTAGGGTAAATGCTCGTGGAATTGAGACTTCCTAGTTAAGCTTGAGAGGAGAGATCACATACCTTTTTGGCTTCATTGGGAAGAGAGTGAAACTTGTCAAAGTAGAGGAGACTTCTTGTTGGACCCCGGGAGGAGCTTGTACAGCATCAAGGCGCAGGTTGTAAAGTTCTTCTTTGATTTGAATTAATACAATCAGATTCATTTTTCTCAACAAATTGTGTTATGTCATTTGTTTCATGAATTCCTTGATCATCATGTTAAGTATGCTTTATGATATTGGCTTTTCAGGTGCTATTTAATTTGTTTACTTGTTTGTGTTTGTAGATTCACAACAAGGGAGCTCATTTGGATTAAAGGAGTGAGGCTTCCACAAACTTGCATTGGACCCAAGGTAGGCCTAAAACAATTGTTTTCCTTTGTTTATAATTGCATATTTAGGAAAGATAGTTTTTTATTGGCTTGCTTGTCACTAGATATCGTTAGATTCTAGGAAGGTCTATCTTGTCCGCAAGATCGACTCATTCCGTGTGACAGGACCGTTGGTCCCCACCTGCTTGGTCATCATGACTCCCCCTTGTAATCATCACCTCATTACTACATCGGAGTTAAATCTTCCTCCCACTACCTGTCCTTCGCATCTTTTTCTTGAGTTGATTGTGCGCACGTGTGGGTGGTATCTTGGTTAAGTGGAGTCAACTAAATGAAGGTGGCCAAGTTAACTGGTCACCTTTCCCTCTTTTTATTTCAACCATATTGTTTCCTTTGCATGATTCCTAATTACACACATGTAGATAGAGTAGTGACTTAGCTACTTACCTATAATCCAAGTGTATTTGCTGCCATTGACTGTGAGGTGCTTCGACTTTCTCTGCTGTATGCCTTCATTTTCCCTCATGCATGCTGTCTCTACTTGCTGATGTGTTTTTGTGTGTTTTTACAGGTTTTTCTTTTGCTGGAGATGAGTTGCATGTGTCTTTTCAACCTTCAGATGTGTTGTCCCTTGTTGTTGGTGTTGGACTTCTATGGGATCAGCTGCTATTGGAGCTCCTGTTACTACTTCTCCCCTTGAAACTTCAGCTATTTCCCTGTGCTTGGAGCTCGAGAATGATTCCAGAGGTGAAGATGAATGATGGATAGATAGTAGGTAAGCTTTAGGTAAAGTTAATGGTGCCATTTCCTATTTTTATTTTTGTTTTTTTTTTCAAAGCTGAAAAATTGTTTTTCTGTGTTTTTTTCTTGGAAAGGAAAAAAATAATAATAATGATGCTTGGAGTGTGATTCAAGCTTGGAAATGATGGAAAGGAGGTTTAAATATGGTAAGGGGGATTATAGGTTCCTCATGATGCTTTTCTTGTTCCTCAAACTGCGACTTGTAGACACTTTTGGCTCTCTGTAATCCCTACAGGAGCCTCTATAGAAAACATAGTTTTGAAAGAAGAGGTATAGTGGGGTGAAAGAGATGCAAAAAATGATGGAGGAAGGTGTGGACAAGATGAGATGGATGCTGGTAAGAATGTCAAGGTCCCCTTGGCACCTTCTGCTACTCCCTGTAGTCCTCCTGCAAACCTGCAATGCAAAAAAAAATCATTTTTTCTTTCTCTCTCTTTTTTTTTTTTGAAAACAACTAGGGCACCTCAAAGAGGTTTTCACCTTAATTTCTAGCCCTGGGTGCCTCCAAGGAAGGTTTTCACCTAGGGATCTTATTCTTTCCCCTTTTTTGACATCACTGGGCTGCCTCAGAAGAGGTTTTCAACCCAATGATGGAACTCAAGTGCCTCATGGAGGTTTTCATTTGAGTCCTTATTTTTCTCTTTTATCTTCAATGAGTGGGTGAAGTGGAAGCTAAGACATGCTCCACTACCATCACAGTTTTATTTAAATCTTCAGTAAGCTCTCCCTTGGAGAGGGGTTTCTTGTAGACTTTCAACTGATGTCCATTGACAAGCATGGGGATGGCTTCATCATCAATGGTCCTGATCAGAACTGAACCATTGTCATTGCATTTCTCCACAGTGTAGGGTCCCAACGATCTTGTCCTCAGCTTGCCTTTGAAATATTTGTATCTTGAATCATAGATTAGTGCCCAATCTCCCTCTTGGAATTGCTTCTCCCTGATATTTCTGTCATGCCATATCTTTCTCTGAAGCTAAACTACCTCTGTATGGAGAAGGGCTTGCAATCTATATTCATCCAATCCATTGAGCTGAAGTAATCTCTCCTTCTGTACATGGCTGAGGTCTAGGTCTAGCTGAGCTGCCATCCTTAGGGTATTGAAATCAAACTCTATTGACAACAAATCTTTCTTCCCATAGACCTGTTCATAGGGTGTGAACCCGGTGGTGGTCTTCCATGTTGTGTTGTAGGCCCAAGTGGCCTCAACTAATCTGTTCGCCCAGTCTTTTCTACTGCTGCTCACTACCTTGGTTAGGATCCCTTCTAATGCTTTGTTAGTGACCTCCACTTGCCCATTGGCTTGTGGATGGTAAGGGGTGGAAGTCCTGTGCTTGATCTTATGATGTGTGAGCAGGTCTTCAATCAGGTTGGAGGTGAACTAACTGCCTTGGTCTATGACCAACTCTCTCGGATACCCGAACTTGTAGAATATGTTTTCCCTCAAAAACTCAACTAATTTTTCCTCAGTCGCTGCTTTGATTGCTTTCGTCTCTACCCACTTTGTCAGATAGTCGGTGCACACAATGATGTACTACTTCTACTTCGAATGGGGGTTGATAGGCCCCACAAAGTCCATGCCTCACTTCTTAAATGGCTCAAAGGTCACTTGAGTTTGCATGGGCATTTCATCCTTTGGAGTGGGTTTCCCCATCCTTTGACATCGCTCACACTGGCTCGTATATCTCCTCACATCTTGATGAAGAGTGGGCTAGTAGTAGCCTGCTTGCAATATCTTGAAGGCAGTTATTTTTGCTGCAAAATGACCTCCACAAGGCCTGTCATGACAGGTCAGGAGGATGTCAAAGATTTCCTCCTCCCCGTCACATCTTCTCAAGATCTGATTTGGGCCAAGTTTGAAGAGATTGCCTCCAACCCAGGTGAAAGGGGCGCTTTTCCTTACTATCTTGCTCTTCTCCTTTGAGGATAGGTGTGGTGGGAACTATGTTTAAACCAAGTAGTTTGCTATATCAGCAAACCATGGAGAGAGTACTGATATAGAAAATAGATGTTCATCTGGCATTTGGTCATCTACCATTCCTTCTTCACCTGCAGGCAAATTTACTCTAGACAAAAAGTCAGCAACAACAGTCTCTTTACCAGGCTTATCAATAATGGTCAGATCAAACTGCTACAGTAAAAGAAACCATCTAATAATGCGAGCATTTACATCTAGTTTTTTCATTAAATATTTAATTGCAGCATGATCAGTGTGCACACAAGTTTGATAGCCTGTGATATAATGTTTGAATTTGTTTAAGGAATGCACGACAACTAGGAGTTCCTTCTCGGTCACTGTATAGTTTAACTCTTCCTTTGACAAGTTTTTGTTTATAAAGTATATGGCATAAGGTAAATTTTCATCAATTTGTCCTAACACTACTCCTATTGCCTTGTTCGATGCATCTATGTGAATGTGAAAGGGTAGGGCCCAGTTTGGGCCTCTGAGAATTGGGGCAATCACTAGCTTGCTCATCAAGGTATCTAGGGCTTCTTGAAAGTTTTCCGACCATATGAACTCCACATCTTTGCCTAGGAGGCCAAACAAAGGAGAGGCTAACTTGTTGAAGTCTTTAAGGAATCTCTTGTAATATCCAGCTAAGTTTAGGAAGCTTCTGACATCTCTCACCTTTTGAGGAGGTGGGACCCTTTGGATGATGGCAATTTTGTTGGGGTCCACTTGCAGTCCTTGTTGAGACATTGCATGACCTAGCACGGTCCCTTCAGCCATCAAAAATTCACATTTTTCCAGACTGAGGGACAGGTTCATCTAAGTACACTTATCTAGAACTTTTCCTAGCTTAGATAAAGCTTCCTGAAAGTTAGAGCCATAAGGAGTAAAATCATCCATGTATATCTCTACTACATCATGAACCAGTTTAGAAATATACTCAATACCGCTCTTTGGAAAGTGGATGGAGTGTTGCACAACCCAAAAGGAAGGACCCGTTATGCAAAGGTACCCCAAGGACAAGTGAAAGTGGTCTTATCTTGGTCTTCTGGGCTGATTTGAATCTGATTGTACCTGCTAAACCCATCTTGGAAGGAGAAAAAAAATTTCCTTACCAGACCGTCTAACACGATCTATGAAAGGTAAAGGAAAATGGTCCTTTTTAGTTGCTTTGTTCAATTCCCGATAGTCGACACAAATTCTTCACTTACCATTTTTCTTTGGCACTAGCACCAAAGGAGAGACCCATTCACTATCAGAGATGGGATATATGAATCCTACATCAAGCAATTTCTGCAACTCTTCCTTAACAATATCTTTAAGTGTTGGGTTCATCCTCCTTTGAGGCTGCTTGACTAGCTTGCAATCTTCCTTGATGCATATATGATGAGTACATACTGAAGGGTGCACTCCATCTCCTTATAACTCTAGGCGAAGGCATCTAGATGTTTTCTCAGTATGCTGCATAGCTCCTTCTCCTAGGAAGTAGATAGGGATGGATTGATTTTCAATGTTATTTCTAGGCCGAACTCTATATTTTTAACACGGAGAGAAGTGGGATCAGCGACTCAGAGATCAGTTGATGGGTTGTTTTTTATTTCTCTTACTATGTCTTCTAATGGTGATACACTGGGAGGTGGATTCTGAATCAAATTTTCAATCATATCATCCTCATCTTGCGGTTTTCCCCCAAGGCGATTTCTAATGTACAAAGTGGTGCAGAATAAACTTCATCCTCATCCTCCTCCTCCAACTAAAGAGGTAGATCATGTTCTAGCAACGGTTGGGCAGGAGGATATAAGATTAACTGCTTGGACATGTGCCCATTCTTTATGGTCATGTTCCCAGCTCGACAATTGATGTATGCATCGGCTGTAGCTAACCAGGGTCTTCCTAGAATGAGAGGATACCTAATGAGATTTTCCTTTGGCTCGAGAACTAATAAATAAGTAGGGTACTCCCAAGAATCAATGGAGACCATCACATCTTTCACAATCCATTCAGGGGTCATTGTGGAGCGGTTTGCTAGCTACAGCACTGTCGTGGTATTCCTCAAGGAGCCCTGGAGGTTAAGTTTGAGCATTGTGTCCTTTTTCATCACATTAATGGCAGCTCCCAAATCAATCAAGGTATGTGGGACCATTGTGCCATTAATGTGGACATCAAATACTAGACTTCTAGGGTCCAGATATTTTGGACAGATTATCTGCCCCAACATTAGGTCGGGCAGTTGTCCTATGACATTGATGGTTGGCGCATCTCTCTTGCGCCTTCCTGGATGCCTAAAGAAATTCTCTTTGATCAACCTATTGTAGATAGGCACATCTTTTGTGGCTTGGAGAAGTGGTATCTTCACACATAAATGTTTCAATTCTCCCCGGAGTTCTGTCTCTTCTGGGGTAGGCTGGATTGTCATGGATAGTCTCTCAGGGAAGGGTGGATTTGCTTTAGGTTTGCTTTCCACTTTATCTTCCTCAACCTCCCTAGGTGGAGGCTAGCTATCTGGGAGAACTTTCCCGAATTGCAAGTTAATTTCTTGAATCTCCATAGCATAAGTTGGGCATGATGGTTCCCCACTATACACTTGCTGAGCCTGTCTGTTGTTCAGGTTCGGATTTGGCTGGGTAGGCATTTCGGGTTGCCTTGGTGGAGCAGAAGGTAACGGTTGTGGTTGGGTAGGTGGTGGAGGCAGAAGAGCAGGAAGAGAGTTGTATTGGGGCCTTCACCCCTGATGAGATGCATTCCACTGAGGTTGCGGCTGAGCATAGGATTGAAATGAATGGGTGGCTGGTTGGGCATGATATTGAGGTGTGAAGGACCAAGGAGAAGGCGTGGACTAGGAAGGATGAGCAGGGGGCCCTAAGAAGGTATGGAGGTGACTTGGTTGGGGTTGTAGTATCACTGAGATGTCCCTTGCATCCCCTGCTAGTATGGTCTAGGTCCATGCAGGCTTCTTTGGTTTATGTAATAGATCTGTTCACTGACTCCTTCAGTCGCTTGGTATATAGCTGTAAGTCCAGGCAAGGAAGGGCACTTATCTGTAGAATGATCTTCTTCATAGACTGAAGAAAGCTCTATAGAATTCAATGGGCATTCATTCCTAGGATGCCTCTTGGTGCATCTAGGGCAAAAAATGGCCAAAGACCTCTCTGCTTCCTCTTGTTTTCTTCTGATATGTAAGGTATCCATTTGCATGGCAAGAGTCTACAACATCTCACTCTTGAAGTCTTCCAACATGTTTCCAATTTCACCTTTAATGGATGAATTGGAAGAAGAGGTACTGGCTATGGGTTGACCCCCCTGTTGTGGAGGTAAATCCCCTTTGCGGACAGAGGCGATCCCTGCTAGTCCAAATAAGGTCTAGAAACAATCAAACAACACTAACACGCAGGTTCCTAATTGCAAATTAAAGACCGATGATGAAGGCCTACCTGGATTCCAACGCTAGTACTTGTAGAAGAGTAGATGCTCTCGTTCCTTTGCTCCAGCTGGTCACAATCCCCACGATCCTTGTGAAAAGACACCTTCACATGCAAAGAACGATACAAACACAAGCATAAAATCCAATGGATGCAACTATATATCAGTCAGAAATGATATAGCTCAATCACCATCATAAAGACAATAAGAGTGGAACCATAATGATAGTCGTCTATTATTGATGAACAAAGAAGAATACAACCATAGTTCTGACGTCAAATCCTTCTCAAGAGGGTCCAGCCAGCAAGTTCCTTAAGCATTCACCCTTGAAGGTAGATCTCCCAAGACAAAAATCTCTCACTCACAAGTTTACACAAGATCAAAACACTTCACAACCTTCCTTAAGCTCTCTAACAATCCCACACTTGTCACACCAGCTACCTATCAAGCTCGCACACCATCATCAACACTCCAAACACTATGAATTCCAAACTAGCAGCTCATAGCTATAGTGGAGGCTTAAATAGGAGAAGGAGTCTCCATGAATGGTGGGAAGATGAGCTTATCTCCAAGGAAGGTGGCTCAAATGACGAAACAGACATGCCAGAGAAGGGAGGGCGACATATACAAGGCCAACAACTAGGTCTAGAGTCATCTGGAAGGCCGGCTGTAAGAACAAACTCGCCTATACTGGATCATCGCGGGTACATAACTGCATTGGAGCACTGACATCGCTACTGCATAACGGAGAAAGTCATGTCAGTGCGATCAAATATAAGCAACAATCACACTATCCCATGAAATTCGACCATCGTGGGAATCACATGTACTTCTGCGATGGCAGCGCGTTCGGTCTATTTTGGAGCGCTCATCAGCGTGGTTATTTTTACAACAGTCGCGATGATGCAGAAACTTTTGCAAAGTGGGTCATTTTGCAACATCAGAGAGCATGAGCTTGAACGATTTGGACTCATGACACAGTAGGAAGACTGGGATGAAGGCAGTGACAAATTACTGCGTAACAGATGCCCCCTGAAGTATGAATCCTGAGAGAGTGGGAGGGGTGAAATGCTTTACGAAACTGACTGAACTGGAACACCACCGGGAAGAACCTGCACGCAAGTACAACTGATATCTCCGATAATGAATTATATGTAGTCTAGGCATGGGCGCAGCCATCCAAAAGACATACGAAATAGGTCTGTGGTATGGACGCAGCCACCCAGCTGATGAGACCATGATGATAACAAAGGTATGGTCGCAGCCATCCATGAAGACTGAGGTATGGGTGCAGCCATCCATCAATGAGTCATGTAATGATCATAATAATCCACAAAATCACAACCTGGATCTCAACATACAAAATCCAGGGTCTTGCGCTCCATCTCGACCTGAGCAAAGTACAAGTCCAAGCATGCAAATATAGGAGTTGAAGTCGAACATGCAAGAACATCGTCTGATTACCATTCAATGATGAAAACTGTTAACAGACGCGAGAGGTACCACCAATAATGACAATGGTCCTCAAGGTACTATAGGTACAATCTACGGCGTGCGAATCAGTGAGCCGGTGTCAAACACCCGTAGAATCATTCGGTCGGAGGCCAATGATGAAAACCTCGTGTCGAACATGAAGAACCTACCATTGAGGCATGCAGGCTCCAAGGCACCTGAAGGGAGTCTCTAGGTTAACTTCCTAGATAATGAGCTGAAGTCGACAGGAAGTGACCTTGATCGAAGGTGGGACATAGTGTTTCCCACATCATCGACACGAGACAGAGAAGGATAAGATGTTTTGTGTGAGGTATCAGAGGGAGGTTGAGTATTCTGCAGAGGTCAACTTCTCTTGAACATATTGGCGGCATGACAGTGGACTTGGCAGTATTTGACATCAAATGATTAGGGGGCATGGTGACAAGGCAATGAGCAGATGAGAGGTCAAACAGGATAACCCAAACCCACGGAGGCAAGTGTAAAAACAAGATGAGATGTCCCCACCCAGACACAAATGCAGACAAGTGCCATGTTCAAGAGCGACATACTACCAACACGACAATTATTGTGGTTCCATTTTCCCCACCATTGCTGGCGAGTACCCTGGTTTTTTTTTGGATGACAAGCTTGACGGGGATAGCATATGCTTGAAAGGCATCATTTCAACGGAATCCGTTGTCATTAGGTTTTAACAAGTCTGACAAAGGAATAACTCGGCGTCTTTTCATGTTTAGAGAGCTTGAAAAGACAGCAGAAAAGTAAACTCCAAGGGGGTCCTTTTTCGTAAAGTTGTGTCTCTTGAGCCCGAAAAAGTAGAAAACAATGCTCGAAAGAACCGCCCGACCATTACGATCGAGGAGTACTTTTCATGATTAGTGACTTCGACCTGAAAAAGTAAAAAAGCGATCGTAATCACATCGTTTCATAACCGCTAACGAGCCTGAAACGACAAGGGCCCGACAATCTTTTCGTCTTTACACGGTCAGAAAAGAGTTTAAAGACGATCGCCTCTCATTTACATTTAACGAGTCGAGAGGAATAACTCGGCAATCTTTTCATATTTAGACGGTCAGAAAAGAGCTAAAAGAAGACCTCCATTTTTATTCTCTTTAACGAGTCAAGAAGGGAAAAATACTCGGCAATCTTTTCATATTTTACGAGTCAGAAAAGATCTTAAAAGTGACTCATCCTAGAGGAACGAGTGGTATAAAGGGTAGCAACTGGTTCCGGTAATGGTGGAACTGCTCAAAACATGTAATGGTCAAGAGGCTGGCTAATGAAACCACTCATCACTGCGGTTCCTCAGGAAAGGAAAAACAACCAAGTGAGAGCATATGATCGGCCAAAGAGATGGTAGCAATGGAATGAAACAACCAAGGCTCATATAGCAGAATTTAGCAGATAAAAGGCAATCACGAGATGTAAATCAGGTGTGGGTTCATTTTTACACAAGCTTGAACCATGGAGAACTTTGGTTGGATTCGGTTTCATGTTTACACAAGCTTGAAACGAAAAACTATGCTTGTTATGAGTTCGCATGCCCCCAGCATAATAACACAAATCGAGGTACATGCCCCCCAAGCTTCATTGCATTCGATGAGTTGGATGGAATGAAGGTTCACATTCGAGATCTTGGAAAGACTCGACTTGGATTTTACGAGATCTTAATGAAAGACTTGATTTGGAAAGGGAGTTGTTTCATTTTTTAATGAGGTTGACACAGTGAAAGAACTATCCTCATAACCCTTGTTTCATTTTTTAACGAGCTTGACACAAGACAAGGAACTGTGCTCTAGACCCAGTTTCATTTTTTAAGGAGCTTGACATAGGAAAGTGAACTATGCTCCGACCAAACCTAGTTTCATTTTTTAAGGAGCTTGACATAGGAACACGAACTATGCTCCGAACGAACTTCATCATAATGAATAGGAAGTCATTACTTCCAAGAGTGGCACTCCCGGTGGAAGGACAACATCTCGGAAGTCAGGACCTAATGCCCCTAGGACACTATAGATGACATCAACATCACTGGATATAGGCACGGGATAAGTGGCCACGTAGTTGATCTGTGGTGGGGCAGATACAACTGGTGGATAAAAAATAGGAGGGGATGACAACTGCGTAGGAGGCACCGGGGGACTAAAGAACAATAATTGATCTATAGTCACGATTCTTCCATCGTGTGGAAAGCAAACCACACGGAAAATCGAAGAAACAAGGGCCCCCATGGCATAAACATAGTCACGGCCAAGGAGGAGACTGAAATCTAAAGCACCTTGGGTAACCAGTACATCTATATAGACAATTTTGCCTCCCAAAGTAATAGGGAACTTCAGAAGGATCCCTAATGGTTGACTGGTTCCTCCATCAAACGCTAACAGATTCTGTGCAACTGGCACAAGCTGTGGGGAGCCCAAAGCTTGCCAAGTAGTGAAAGGCATGAGACTAACTGACGCACCCTCATTCAAGACAGTGCCAAGTACTGCCTTCATAGGCATGTACTGTAATCTGGAAAGGCACATGGGATGGAAGGCAGAATGTAGACAAATGACTCCAGTCGAAGGAAACGACTAAACTACTTGGTGGGGGAATTGTATGATTGCCCTCTTGCTCTGCAGGAGCCGAAGGAGGACCCCCTTGATCAGCGAGGATAGGAGGGTCGTTCTCTGACTCAGGAGAATCTGATGAGACGAGAAGAACATGAGCAGTAGAATCATGATGCTCCTCCGGAACAGAGTAATCAACAGGTGGTGAACCCAAGTCAACACGCTCTTCGACCAATGGTTGGTTTGGAGTAGGCTTGGCACAGCCAGGTTCGAGAGGAGGAGCCTGGACAAGAGAAGAATCTAAGTCAATCTTGTTGTCCACAGGGAGGGGGTCAGAAGAGAGCTTCTGATAACCAACAAGAAGTTGGGGTGAAGAAGCTGTAAGACTTTCCAAAACAGCGGAAGCTTTATCCATGAGCGGACAAAGGTGAAGGGGATGATTGCCCTCACATAGTCTACAGGGGATTCGAATCTTCCCTTTCTTTTGAATGTTGTCAGTTGATAGGGTGGCATCGCCATGAGCTTTAGAAGATGATGAGGGACGAGCCAGATCGCGAGACCATACTTCAAGGATCCTGGGAATGCCAGGACAATCACGAAGAAGGTGGTCATCCTTGCATAATCTACAAGGAAATTTGACCTTCTGCGGAGGAGCAGAAGGTGGCTCGACTTGAATTGTACTTTTAACCTCTTGCTTAGGAGACTTCTTCTTCTTCGTTGTCTTCTTCTTCTTATTAGCCACCTGGTTACTTGAATCCATACTTTCACCAGGCGAAGTAGAAGATGAGGACGGAGAAACAGGCGAAGAAGGGGAGAGGTCCACCTTAGAATCAACATGATGTTGTTCGGGTGGGGGAACTGATTGACCAGCAGTTGAGACGATAGGGACCATAGAGGTTGAGAACAACCAAATAGGCAACCCAACAGTTAACCCAGGAAGGGACAACGTTTCCATGTAAGGAGCACCAACATTTCCGAAAGGAGGGAAATGACCAGGATTCCCATCAGAGGGGATGCCTGGGTTGGTAAACTCCAGAAAAGTTGCCATCACAAACGAGAAAGAACCCTACTCAAACTAACGCAAACAAGATCTAACCGGGTAAATGTTAATCGTGGCCAAATAAATTTTAAGACGCAAGGACATAACTTGACCTTTTCATTTTTTAAGAGTCGAGAAAAGGACAAAAAGATGACTCTAGTCGCCTTTGAATGTTTAATGAGCCTGAAGTGACAAGTGCTCAGATGGACCTTTTCTTTTAGGGAGTCTGAAAAGGAACGAAAGTGACTACTCTGGAGAGCTAGGCAAAAGGGTTTACCAAACAAATCCGTAAAACTGCATATACACCTTGGCAGTCATATGAAAACCAAGGACTTTCCGTACGGCAGTCAATCTTCCCGAATGTTGTGTTCGGTGCATTACGGTCTGTAAGGCGGCAGACACGGCTTCCTATGGATAAAGGATGATAACCTAGTGGGGTCTCCCCATATACTCGATGGTACATGGGAGCTCAAATCCGTGCTAGACCACTATTGAGTCACAGAAGGAGGAATCACCCAACCTTGAGTGAAAGAAAAGTGACTAGGTTTAACGACGCCGGAGCACGTCTCTAGCCTAGACCTCTAAACAGTGTGCGTTATGTTCCAATGCATTTTTAGGTTCATTCAGTTCATTTTAAGGTTGATCTTGTATTAGGTTTTAGTTTTCAGGCCTTACCGTATGTAATCTCTCAAAATTCCCTAAATGCAAACTATATGCCAAAATATGTCATTCCATTCGATGAATGCTAGTTACGAGAGGGTTTGAAGGCTTTCACGCAAATGAAATGATCACAAAACAACAAATAGCTTCCCTAATGCAGCTAATGGAAATTCACAAACTTTTCTTCAAGATCACTAATCACTAATCAAAATGAAAAGCTTCTAATTCTCATTAACTAGTACAAAGTGTTATCACTCAGAACTAAAAAAATTTGATGTATATAATCGTCTGCCCTAGTCCAATAGCAAAAGTCTGTGTTAGGTTGATTTCATTTTTTTTTTACTTAGGATTTGAATGTTAAAGTTCTTAACTTAAACCATACTCGACTCCCATTGGTTCTAATTCATCCATCATTGTTCCATAGTCATGTCTTATCCATGTCCGATTCATAGTGTCTTTTAGTGATTTCTCAGCATAAATCCCATTGGCCAGTTTCGCAGCGCAATTATGGTTTAGCAATTTCGCAGCGCGTCATGATTAGGCCGTTTCGTAGCGCATTATTAGAATTTCAAACTAACAGTGCCGCGAAATCATGGATTCGTGCTTTTTGCAGTGAATCTTTCCTGAAAGGTCAAGTCTGTTATCCGAGTCATCAGTTGTGTCCACCCATGTCAGTTTTTGTACCTCTCGTATCACGTTTGAACACTCATTTGCCACTATCCCACTACTAGCTCTGTCAACATGCACAGAAATATCATTCCTAAGGGATTTTATCGTGCATGTACTTAATGATAGTCGTAAGTGCTGCATGAGTGACAAAGAATTTGGATTTCAAGCGAGGCTGTTTTCAAGCGAGGTTGTTTTCAAGCGAGGCTGTTTTCAAGCGAGGCTGAATTAAAAGGAATTGAACTACCATTGCAACTGAAGCTGTTAGACTCTGTGTGTGTGAAGATTTTGAAAGGAAAATGGAGAGAAAAGAGCACAGATCCGGTAAATGCCAGAGGACTGAACCTGAGGGCTTGGATATAGCGTTGAGGGATGAAGGCGTGAAGAAAGCGTTCAAAGATGCCGGCTGCTGGAACTTTTGCAAGAAGCTACAAGGAGGACATGCGCAGGTAACCAAAGAATTTGCGCTAAACTTCACTGGTTTAAATTCAAAGATAGCTATGTTAGAAGTCCAAGTTTCTCCAGAAGCCATAGCTGCTGTGACAGAGATCCCAAGAGGACGGGAAGAATGCTTTAAAAATTTTAAGTTTGATATGAACCCTTGTAAAGAATTTTTAAAGGAGGCATATGTAAATGAAGACTTAACAAAAGCAGTGCCCAGAAATTATGTCAAGGAACATTATGCTCTTCTTCTCACCTGCATTAAAAAATACTTGACCTGTGAAGGAAGGTACAATAAGGTCTATTCTTACCATTTCAAATTTCTTTTACATTTCACTGGGAAAGTTTCCATAGACATTCCTTTTTACCTATTTCGCAGTTTGAGTAAGATGTGTGACAAGGTGCAGTTAAGGAAAGAGGACTGTGAAACCTCTTTATTTCATCATGGTTTGATTAAGTTGTTAGTTTTAGATGGCCTCCAAAAGATAGGCAGGGACTGGAATTCGTTTATTTTCATGGCTGGATTCCAAAGCAAGACTGGCCTTACTCCACAACCAGTCAGAGAACTCACAATAGTTGAACTTCAAAAAGAAGCAAGAGCCAAAAAGCAAAACAAGTCACAGCCAAGAAAACCAGTGAAGCCACTAATCATTCAAGAACAACCTCAGAAATCAACAAAGGAAAAAACTCAGGATAAGAAGACTACACCTGAAACAAGCAGATCTGAAGCAGTCTCAAGGGTAAGGACAAGAGGTCAAATAAATAAGGAAAAGGGTAAAGCCATAGCTGTTGAAGAGAGCCCAACATCCAAGGCAAGCTTGAATGATTTATTACAGGCCATTGAATTCGAGCAGTTTGAACCAGTCCATATTGATTTGACACAGTCATCACCAGAAACTGCCAAGAAGTCTAAAGCCTCAAAAAAGCTCAAGTTCGATGAGCCAGGTGAAGAATTCATTGTAAAACCTAGAAGACCTATTACAAGGAAGCAAGTAAAAGAAGCGCTGTCAAAAATAGAGGCAATCGAGAAAGTTAGGCAAAATAATGCAAGTAGAACAATCATCACATCTCAAGAAGATAATATAGCAGTCATAAAGAGCCAATTAGAAGCAGCCAAATATGAGATTGCCAAATTGAAGCAAGCAGTTAGAAAACATGCAGATGTGTATACAAATTATCGTAAAGCTCTGTGGAAAGGGACTGAAACCTTTCAAAATCAGTTGAATTCAGTAGTTGATGGCCATGCACAATTTCACACGTGGACAGTACCAGCCATCAAAGAGGCCCAGTTCATTAGAAAAATAAATATGCAATTAAGGGCTGAGAATAAAGCTCCGAAGAGGAAGATTGAAGACCTGAAGGTACAGCTGTACCAATTATCTGCTAAATGAATTTTCTCTTCAAGAGAGGTTTTGTTCCAAATTTTTGTCAAATCTGCTTAGTCTTATTGTTTTTGAAGACATATAAATCCCTGCTATACATATGAAAACTCAGAGGAAGTTTTTGGCAATCAAATGTTTTGGTGATAAAGGTCTCGGGCCAAAGGCAAGCTGCTTAAATAATTCAGCAGTTTCGTAGCGCGCTACGAAACTGCTGAAGGTGATGATTTTAACACAGAACAGGCAGTTTTGTATTTTGAGCGGAAATTTTGAAAAGGAAACGCCAAAAGGGTATACAAGATATCAGCGGGAACGACAATAGCCAATCAAAACAAGACAGGTGGAGGATTTAAAAAGGTGGAATATTTCAACCCATTTTTAAAGTTCTGTGATATCCCCGTTGTCACCGTTCAAGAGGTAGCAAATCTTTTGCATACAAGGACCTTTTTCTTGCACACATGTCAATCGATGCAGCTCACAACACATCCAGAACGTGGCAGTGTTCCATATTATGGGTTATTAAAGGCTAGAAACATGCTTGGTACATTCGAGCATTTTGAGGAAAACTGGAGCCGAGAAGTAAGGGAAATCTCCTAATACTTCTGAGCAGTTGAAAGGTTCAGCGTTCAAGATCACTATGGAGTATTAAACATCCAGCTCAGCCAAGTCGAAAGAGGACCAGGTGTCAGAGAATAAGAAGAAGTCATTATGCATGCAAAATGGAGTTAGAGTCATAGTTAATTTAGAACTCTTAAACACTACAGTCAGTTCCTTATTGTATTTATTAGTTAGTTCAATAGCTAATAGGTGTCATTAGAGGCAGTTATCGAGTTCCCCTCATGCTGGAGGAGGAAGCTCGAAGTAGTTATAATAAGGATTCTATATATAGCTGGAACATCTATGTAATGAGGGTTGGAGATTTTATAAAACAGAGTACTGTTTTGGCTTATGTAGAAAGATAGAGTTCAGTAATATAATAGAACTGCTTTTCTTCTCAGGATTCATAAAGTGTTTATATGTTCAAGATGTGTGGTTTTACTTTATCCTTGATTTATTTTACAGTAGCATAGATGTGTAATCACTCAGAATTCACTTATGCTGCTCCGATTTCCTGTACACATTCATGAACTGTGGTTTTATAAGAGTTGTGTTTTGAACATTTAAATGCCACATGCCCTGACTTCTATGTAAAGGCTGTATCATTATTTGCTGAGGTTTTATTGACTCCATAGGCCCAATGGAAACTTATGTAATGTTTGTCCAACCTTCATATTTGTCACTGTTATTTCACAAGAGTTAGCCCTCTTATTTTTTAATCAAAATCAATAACCTTTTGAGAGAGCCCTCTCAGGCTAAGGAGGCTAAACCTTAGTCAAAAGATTCGTTTCAAACAGTTACTTGAAGTCTTCCTAGTCAGCAGCCTTCTAGTGTCTGATTTTGAGATAACACAAAGCAAAAGAGATTTTTTTTGTTGATGGAAAAGTGCATTAAACAAACTTTGAGAAATGATAACAAACAAATGTGAAAAATCGGTTGACCCCAAACAATTGTGATCTGTGTCTGGGTAGTGAAAAGAAATCGAAACAATGCCAATATTGGTTCAACAATGATCACTTAAACGACCAAGCAAAAGCAAGCAAAGAGGAAGGCTCAATCAAATCAATAGCAAGCAATAAACGAACCTTTGCAAATGAGTAACCAAGCAAAGCTGATCCAACAAACTTGGAATAATAAAACTAGGTCACAAGGCAAAAAGGCAAGATTCGCTCAATAAAACTCACAAGAGAGTGCTTCAATCTCCAGACAGTGAAAAACAAGTCATAAACCAAGTGAGAATAGCAGGGGATAGCAAGACCAACAGGTTCAGGAGGTAGAACTGAAGAAATTCAATTCTACAGGAATCAGCGTGGGTGATACATAGCAACAATGCGCTGATAAAGAACTATGCGTAGCAACAATGCGATGTCAGCGCGGAAGTACACGCCTTACCTGCGATGGTTGGTTTTACAGAACAGTCGCGACTGTTAGGTGTATTAACGTGATGAAAAGGAGGTCACAGAAAGGGCTGCGCGATGACAGCACGACTGTTTGATTATAAACCACGATGATGTTCAAAAACAGCCACAATCAAGCCAAAAACTCCCAAACCAAGACAATCAATCTTTAAACAAACAAGGCATTTCCCAGACCAAACCAGGAAACCAAGAAACAAAGAACTAATCCCCAAATTTTGAAAAGAGATCAAAAAACAAAAACTCAAGGAAAGAATGAACAAAAAGGGACAAAGGCGAGCTCCAAGCTGTTCAGTTCGTAAACCAAACCGGATATTGACTGAAGTGGCGTTCATCTACTTCACTAATGCAGAGCAATAGCGTTTCGAAGGCTACCTGGTCGTGCTTTAGGTTCCGTCTAAAGTTTACAAATCAAACAACAAGGTAAAGTCCCCAGCGGAGTCGCCAAATTGTTATGGAGGTAAACTGCCTCTGCAGACAGAGGTGATCCCTACTAGTCCAAATAGGGTCTAGCAACAATTAAACAACGCTAACACGCAGGTTCCTAATTGCAAATTAAAGACCGATGATGAAGGCCTACATGGATTCCAACGCTAGTACTTGTAGAAGAGTTGACGCTCCCGTTCCTTTGCTCCGGCTGGTCACAATCCCCACGATCCTCATGAAAAGAAACCTGCACATGCAAAGAACGATACAAACACAAGCATAAAATCCAATGGATGCAACTATATATCAGTTAGAAAAGATATAACTCAATCACCATCATAAAGACAATAAGAGTGGAACCATAATGATAGTCGTCTATTATTGATGAACAAAGAAGAATACAACCATAGTTCTGATGTTAAATCCTTCTCAAGAGGGTCCAGCCAGCAAGTTCCTCAAGCATTCACCCTTGAAGGTAGATCTCCCAAGACAAAACTCTCTCACTCACAAGTTTACACAAGATCAAAACACTTCACAACCTTCCTTAAGCTCTCTAACAATCCCACACTTGTCACACCAGCTACCTATCAAGCTCGCACACTATCAGCAACACTCCAAACACTATGAATTCCAAACTAGCAGCTCATAGCTATGGTGGAGGCTTAAATAGGAGAAGGAGTCTCCATGAATGGTGGGAAGATGAGCTTATCTCCAAGGAAGGTGGCTCAAATGACAAAACAGACATGCCAGAGAAGGGAGGGCGACATATACAAGGCCAACAACCAGGTCTGGAGTCATTTGGAAGGCCGGCTGTTAGAACAAACTCGCCCAGACTGGATCATCGCGGGTACATAACTATACTGGAACGCTGACATCGCTACTGCATAATGGAGAAATTCATGTTAGCGCGATCAAATATAAGCAACAGTCGTGCTGTCCCATGAAATTCGACCATCGCGGGAATCACGTGTACTTCTGCGATGGCAGCGCATTTGGTCTGTTTTGGAGCGCTCATCAACGCATTTATTTTTACAACAGTCGCGATGATGCAGAAACTTTGGCAAAGTGGGTCATTTTGCAACATCAGAGAGCATGAGCATGAATGATTTGGACTCATGACACAGTAGGAAGACTGGGATGAAGGCAGTGACAAATTACTGTGTAACACCCCCTACTTTTCTTTCTAGCTACTCTATAATGGTTTCTAAAAATAGTCTTTATGTCCTCATAGGATAGTTGGTAGATGTCTCCCCCGGCTAGTAGATGGAGGGTGTCTAAAAGGTCTTCCCAAATTCCCCTAAGAAGGACCAAATTCAGAGACTTAGGGTCAAGTGTACACCTGGCCCTTTTGTAACTGAGCTGAAACCTCTCTTCATAGTCTTCCAAGGACTCATCACTTCCTATGGTCATTCGGAAGATTTCTTCTTTAGTATCTTTTAACCTACAATAGTCTCGATACTTGTCCTTAAAGGCCTGCTGCATCTGAGCCCAAGTTGTGATGCTATTGTCAGGTAATCCCATGAACCAACACAATGCTGCGTCCTTGAGAGTAGAAGGGAACAGTTTCAACTTTTGCCCATCTTCTACATAGTCATAAGTTCGACAGATGATAGCAAACTCGAACAAGAAGGTATCAGGATCTTCTGTAGTCAGACCATGGAAGTGAGGTAGGGCTGAAGGACTTATATTCTTCATTTTTGTGTCCCCATTGGTCTTTGAATGGGGAAGGTACTCTCTATTCTCTCTCTGTTTCCCCTAGCATTTTTGTTTTCAGCCATTAGCTTCGGAGGAATGTTTTCTTCTTCTTCTTCTTCCCTATAGGTTCTTCAAATATGTTTGGATGTTCACCTAAGGGTTCTTCTTGATTGCAGTCACCGAAGAAGAGAGAAGGTTGGCTATGTGAAGTAGTGGGGGTGTTGGGCAAAAATTTTCCTAAGTTATCTCTACTCCTACGAGGCATGATAGGGAATATTTTTGGTTGGTCTTTTGTTTCTTTTTCCCCACACTGAATTACCTGCAGAAACTAAAATTGTGATTGAACAAAATAAATTGCAACTAGCTGTTACACTAAAATTTGTCACCATGACTATTTGCAGTTAGTATGGCTCCATCAACTGTCATACTATCCTCCTTGGCAAGTCTTATACCTCTGCTCTCCATGTAAAACTCCAAGAAAGAGAGAAAGTTTTTAAAAATGTATATATCTCTGGGTACGCAGTTTCTCTTAGCCTTACCTGCGTGTACGCACCCCAAGTTCACAATACCTACGTACTTGTACGCTCTGTCTGTAAAGCAATGGGTGCGTACTCCTGTAAAGGTCAAAAGGCGCAAGTTTCACTCCAAAAAAGTTACTTGTGGTCATTTCTAGAGCATTCTAGAAGCTTGTTTGACGTGTATGGAGCGCCTCCAGATGGTTCATGTATCCTTATCAAAGAGGAACTTATCCCATCAAGAGGGGAGCTATCCCATCCAAAGAGGGACTTATCCCATTGATGGTGGACCTGAATAACTTCCTCTAGAGCACTATAAATACAGGCATTGGGCCAGAGGGAGGGGAGGTTGAAAGCTGAACATTCCTAAGGGTAGATGCTGCTGGAATTAGGACTCCCTTGTAAAGATTGAGAGGAGAGATTCCCATCCTTTCCTAGCCTTATTTGAGAGTGGGTGAGCTGATCAAAGTAAAGGAAAACTCTTGCTGGACCCTAGGAGGGACCTGCACAACACCAAGGCTCAGGTTGTAATGGTTTCTTTTGTTTCCACTTAATGCAAATGAACTCATTTTTCTCAACAGATTGTTATTCATGATTTGTTTCATATACTCCTTGGTCTGTATGATGGATATGTAGTATTTTATGAGTTTATCAGGTGCTATTTAATCTTTTGGCTTGTTAGTGAATACAGGTTTCGAAGAGAAGGAGGAGCTCATCTGAATCGGCGAGGCTGGACTACTACAAAGCGTTGGACTAAAGGTATGTTAAAATCACCTGATTACTTGTATTCTTAATGCATGTTTAGAGAAAAGTAGTGTTTATTTGTCTTGTTTGTCACTAGAAAGCCTTTGCTTCTAGGGAGGTCAGTTTTGTCCGCATTATCGACTCTTTCCGCATGAAAAAATGGTGACTCCGCTGGGGATCGAACCCAGAATCTCTGGTTTCGCAGACCGTGGGTCATGCGGAAAGAGTCGATAATGCGGACAAAACTGACCTCCCTAGAAGCAAATGCTTTCTAGTGACAAACAAGACAAATAAACACTACTTTTCTCTAAACATGCATTAAGAATACAAGTAATCAGGTGATTTTAACATACCTTTAGTCCAACGCTTTGTAGTAGTCCAGCCTCGCTGATCCGGATGAGCTCCTCCTTCTCTTCGAAACCTGCATTCACTAACAAGCCAAAAGATTAAATAGCACCTGATAAACTCATAAAATAATACATATCCATCATACAGACCAAGGAGTATATGAAACAAATCATGAATAACAATCTGTTGAGAAAAATGAGTTCATTTGCATTAAGTGGAAACAAAAGAAACCATTATAACATGAGCCTTGGTGTTGTGCAGGTCCCTCCTAGGGTCCTGCAAGAGTTTTCCTTTATTTTGATCAGCTCACCCACTCTCAAATAAGGCTAGGAAAGGATGGGAATCTCTCCTCTCAAGCTTTACAAGGGAGTCCTAATTCCAGCAGCATCTACCCTTAGGAATGTTCAGCTTTCAACCTCTCCTCCCTCTGGCCCAATGCCTGTATTTATAGTGCTCTAGAGAAGTTATTCAGGTCCACCATCAATGGGACAAGTCCCTCTTTGGATGGGATAGCTCCCCTCTTGATGGGATAAGTTCCTCTTTGATAGGGATACATGAACCATCTGGAGGCGCTTCATACATGTCAAACAAGCTTCTAGAACGCTCTAGAAATGAACACAAGTAACATTTTTGGAGTGAAACTTGCGCCTTTTGACCTTTGCAGGAGTACGCACCCATTGCTTTACAGATAGAGCGTACAAGTACGCAGGTATTGTGAACTTGGGGTGTGTACACGCAGGTAAGGCTAAGAGAAACTGCGTACCCAGAGATATATAGATTTTTAAAGACTTTCTCTCTTTCTTGGAGTTTGACATGGAGAGCAGAGGTATGAGGCTTGCCAAGGAGGATAGTATGACAGTTGATGGAGCCATACTAACTGCAAATAGTCATGGTGACAAATTTTAGTGTAACAGATTGCCCCCTAAAGTGCGAAGCCTGTAGTAGATAAGGGTTTCATATCATCTAGGAAGGGTGAAGTACTTTATCATTTCAAGGATTATCTTGTGGAGAGCCCAGTCGGAACCTGCAAGTATTCAACACAAAATACATATATAAGATCATATCATCGCTGAGGTAGGCATTCTCATACTCAGATCAAAAACTTTAACTAAGAAACTAACTACTGCTCTGATACAAGAATGATTTTGCAGTACATCATAATCATAGACTTTGTAGACACAGTATGGACACAGCCATCTGTTTATGATTAGTTTACTGTATAATGAATACAAAACTCCTCGCAGCCTGGATGGTGGAAACTAGATCCAGGGTCTTCATTTCTACTTCCCGAACAGGTACGATTCTATCCATGCGAATAAATGAGTTGAGGTCGAACATGGTAGAAACCACTTGATTACCAGTCAATGATGTAAACTGTTAACAAGCGTGAGAGAGACCACCTGTGATGTCAATGGTTCTCAAAGTACCCAGTACAATCCATGAGATGTGAATAAATGAGTTGATGTCGAACATTTCACGGAATCCTTCGATCGAAAGTCAATGATGTAAACTATTGTCAAAGGCGAGAAACCTGCCATTGATGCATGCAGACTTCAAGGTACTGACGATTCCTAGGTCATCTTTCTAGATAATGTGCTGATGTCGATAGAAAGCGACCCGTTGAAGGCAAGCCCAAAACACGAAATCATAGATCAAGTTGAAGAAATGTAGCTGTAAGGACTGACTCAGGGATGGTCAAGATGGATGACGGGTATTTTGCAGATGAATGGTTTATATGCAGAGACCTCTTGAACACATAACGACACAACAGATGGCTTGGTGACATTTGACCCAAAGTTAATACCCGGCTGAAGACTTTCAATGTGGTTTGATCAACTGTGAGGCAAAGGATTTCCCAACCCAGGTGAATGCAAAGTGTCGTGTTCAAGAGTGGTAATAAGGCTTCTTCTGAGACAAAGGATAACAAATAGGCTCATTTTTCTCTCTTTTCTCCCACCATTTCTGGCAAGTACCTCTTTATTTTTTACAAGATTGAGGAGGATAACATATGCTTGATTATAAGCTCATCCTTCGGATGAGTCCAACTTAGTTTTGATTCGAACCCTAAGAAGGAGTGGTCCGTTCCTGTTTGTAATCGAACAGGTCCTTTACTGTGAAATTTTAACGAGTCCAGTATAGGAGAAACTCGGCATTTTTGATTTTTAGAGAGTCTGAAAAAACTTAAGAAGACTCCAGGTTGAACTTTTTCGTAAAGTTGTGTCTCCCAAGCCCGAAAAAGTATAAAATAATACTTGAGAGAACCGCTTGATCTTGCGACCAAGGAGTACTTTCATGATTAGTGCCTCTGACCTGAAAAGTAAAAAGTGATCAAGGACACGTCGTTTTATTTCCAGTATCGAGTTTGAAACGACAAAAACTCGACAATCTTTTCCTGTTTTTACGGTCAGAAAAGAGCTATAAGGGGACCGTCTTTTAATTCCGTTTTAATGAGTGTAAAAGAAATGCTCGGCAATCTTTTCATGTTTTAGGAGTCAGAAAAGGGCTTAAAAGATGACTCTAATGTTTTGGTTCGTGAAAAATGATAATTTTCCCTGAAAATCCTTTTGTCCTGCACAAAAATGACACATTACTCATACTTGTTTAAGATAGGCAAAAATACATTGAAAAATATCCTTCCATGGTGAAAAATAAACAAACTTAGCATTCATTTATCCAAAAAACCTATAAAAAGACCTTTTACCATGTCATTTTTACCATTTTACTGTTGAGGGAGAGAAAAGGGCTTTTGGCAAGAAACTTCCCGTGGACTTTGCGGAGAATCCAACCGTCGGAATCGAGCGCCATCTCTTTCAGGTATTTCACAACATCCTCCTCTTTGTTTTCATCCATTTAGAATTTCATTTTAGGCCCTAGTTTGATTTTTTGGGGGCTTTGGGGTTTCAAGATCTGCTTTTCGGGGTACGCAGGTGCCCCATGGGTGACCTGCGTACCCCGACATTTTCTCCATTGGGTAAATGGCAGGTGTACGCAACCTACCTTCAGAGCAGTTGCGTACCCACGCTCTGTTTCGGAACGCGGGGTGTGTACTCCGCGCAAAGCATTTTTAAACCCCCAAATCTCAAATTTGAACCATTAATTTTTGATTTAGTGAATTCTAATGGATGTTTTCTGGTGTGTAGATCGCCCACCATGCTTGATTGGCACGAAAGAGAACATGAAGATGTCGATTTGGCCGCAATAGATCATCAACCTTCCATTGATGCTTTGAAGGCATGCGGTCTCTATAAATACTGGTCCATACCTGGCATGAGGGCCCAGGTGCGATTCTTAGAGTGGCTGGTTGAAAGGTGGAACGTTCAGGATCAATGTTTTTACATCGGAGGGCACCAGCTCGAGATAGAGCCCTCAGACATATATTTTCTCACTGGTTTGCCTAATAGGGGCGAGCAACTGTCTCTGTTCGGGACTAGGCAGGGTGGCCAATCCCTTGCTAGTCTCCGGCTAGAGTGGTGCAATAATCAGAACCAGGAGAAGGGGATAGAAATCAAATACATATCCATACCTGAACTTATGGTAATTGCCTTTACAGTTACCAGACTCTGCCGCGCAGCTGCTTTGCACATTGCCACCGGGTCCCAAATGCGGATGGCGATTGATTGCTTCCGAGGCACCATTTGCAACTGGTGCGATGCTGTGTTGGCCAATATGAAGGGCCAACTGACTAGGGCAAAGAACAGGAAATTAAAGACCTTTGGGTATGGGCCTTTAGTTGTGAGCTTTGCCCTAGAGAGAGTTCCGATGCTGATCCCGCAGCATCTCACTGTTGAGGTTGGGCCTCCTCGGGAGCCAAAGTTGATGCGATGGGTTGCGGTGATGGCCCGACATCCTGATGAGGGAGCGGGAGTTGTCCGATTTCCTGCGGGTTACTTTCACTGGTTGGAGAACCAGGTCTTTGCGATCCAGGATTTTCCTTATGCCGGAGTGGATTTTCGCGGTGATCCGGACATGGTTCTTCCACAGGGAGAACAATGGGACGATAGAGGTACTTCATTTTTCACAAGTTTTTAAATTATTTACTTTTTTTTTGTTTTTATATCATCTCAAAACTGACAGTGACAATTTTCAAAATGCAGATGTAGGTCCACAGCGTCCGGCCAATCTCCGACCTTTCGAGAGGAGAGTACCAGTTGCACCAGCACCAGCCCCACAGGATGCGGCCGCAGAGACCTTAGCCGAGTTGGAACAAGACCTAGAGCGTCTTACGGCGGACATACCAGAGACGACTATAGATGATATTCCTATCAGACTTCAGCGCTATGTGGTCGCAGTCCCATGACCTTTTAGGAGGTTCTTGTGTAGGGTAGCGCGTGCAGTGGTGTCGTATAGAGAGCACCACCAGTGATTGGCTAGTCACTTTTGTGGACACATGTGACATTTTGGTTTTTTGTACTTATCATTTTTGCCGATCATAAGGTGTTTTTCAACCTATGATCGAAGACGATGTATATTTTGACACACTCCTATCTATATATATCATTATTACCGACTTATCTTGTTAAACATGTGTGATGAAATGTTTTTAAATTTACACGCATGATTATCGCAAATGTCTGTCTAACATTCGAGAGGCAATTGCATCTGCTAATGTATTTAATGACCTTGGAATATGCTGATATTCAATGTAATCAAATTCACGTTCCAAGAGGCGCACTCTCAAAAATAACCTTAATAACACTGGATTTCTAATGGCATATACTCTATTAAGCTGTAATACAACGAGTTCAGAATCTAACCTCACTATCAAACTCTGAATCCCAAACGAAATAGATTCAGACAATAATTCAATCACTGCACTGTATTGTGCAATGTTCTTTGTTGTTTGACCGAGGCTCACCCCATGCATAGAAACTAACTCGTCAGAGGGCGAATAGATAACCCAGGCTGCGGAAGAGATATTCCGTGTACTACGACAAGCACCATCAGCGAATCCAATGTGCATTTGGAGAGGCGTCGACATCTGCAATATCAAGAGTAAAACCAAGATAAGCCAGAATATCGACGAAAAACACACTCTCTAAGCTAAGCACACTGTCTATTCTAACAAACACACCAGCTAGAAAGAAAAACTAACCTAACTAAAATCTCCATACCCATCATTTAAGCATAATACCTCTTTAGGTAAAGTTCATTTCTAGGTTTACCCAAAGAGTCCCCATCAAAATCTACCAGCTCATAGGCCCCTTTTGCTAGCTTTCGCTTGACAATGTAGGGCCCATGCCACATAGGAACGAATTTTCTAGCACCTAATTTATCGTTAGCTTGATCACATAATAGCACTAGGTCTCCTTCTGAAAAATTTCGAGGGGTCACGTTGCGATCATACTGAGCTTTCTTCTGTTTTGCGTGAGTCTCGATTGCTAAAGCAGCATCACGTCGAGTCTCATCTAATTGAGCTAAGTATAATAGACACTTCTCCTCTTCGGAAGTAGCTGGAAGTAATTCGACAGCCATTTGAAGTGACGGGATTTCGCATTCAATGGGCAACACTGCTTCCAAACCATAAACTAGTTGGAAAGGAGTGAACCCTGTTGATGTTTTCACTGAGGTTCTAAACACCCAAAGCGCGGAAAATAACATGTTGTGCCAATTCGACCGATGAATACCAATGATTCATCGGATCATGATAACTAAAACTTTGTTGATAGACTCAACCAGACCGTTGGCTTGTGGATAATAAGGAGTTGAGCTATCGTGACGCAAACCAAGCTGGCCTGTAAGTTCTGTCATCATAATGTTTCGAAAATGGCGCCCATGGTCAGTGATTATCACTTGTGGGACACCAAACCTAGCAATAATGTGATTGAATATGAAAATTGCAGCTGTCTTACTGTCTGCCTCGAATGTAGGCATCGCCTCGGCCCACTTAGTAAAATAATCAACCGCAAGGATGATATACGCATGCCCCCCGGCCGAGTGAGGGTTACATGTAATAAAATCGATACCCCATTTATCAAAAGGACCAACAGCAATTATAGGGTGGAGAGGAGCAGGTGGTGCGCGCATCTTGCGATCAAATACTTGACAGTTGTGGCATTTCTGCACCGCAATGATACAATCTTTAAACATGGACGGCCAGAAGTAGCCAGCACGCAACACCTTCTGGGCTGTGGCATACCCAGACATATGACCGCCACACGCTCCAGAATGACAGTCATTCAAAACCCTTTCAGCTTCCTCATGAGTTAAGCAACGACGAAAAACCAAGTCCGCCCCACGACGATAAAGAGTATCTCCAATAATTTTGTACTGTTGGGATTGGAATCGAATTTTCCGACGTTCCGACTTTGAAATTTCGGGCCGAAAGGATTGGGTTTGGAGATAGACAATTATATCCCCATACCACGGATCTAAAGTGCTGATGAGAAACAAAGATTCGTCCGCAATGGGTTCCTTTGCCACAGTTTCTATGCCAGCACGCGGGAAATCACACATCAATTCCGCAAAAACTAAAGATTTCTTAGACTTGGACTTTTCAAATTCCAAGTCGAACTCCTGCAGGATAACGATCCATTTAGAGTACTTGCCCCCTAGCAATTGTTCAGTCAAAATGTAGATCATAGTGTTGCAATCCGAAATAACTTTAGTGTTACAGAGAAGAATGTAGTGACGAAAACGTTGGATAGCTTGAACAGCTGCCAAGGCCAATTTCTCCACATGTGAATATTTGAGCTCAGTGGGATTTAACGTCCGACTAAGACAATCGATCACATGTTCCATTCCGAATTCATCTTCCTGTACTAAGACCATTCCAATGGTGGAATGAGCGGCGGCGAGGTACAAAAAGTAATCCTGGTTGTAGTTGGGAGGATGCAGCAACGGTGCATGGGTCAACGCGTGCTTTAGCGCATCAAAAGATTTCTGAGCTATCTCATCCCAAGAGAATTGGGCATTTTGTTTCAACAACCGGGTAAAACCCTTGGTAATCTCGGCGTAGTTAGGAATGAATCGGCGTAAAAAGTTTGCTTTCCCCTGCAAAATTGCTCGTAAATGGACAAGGTGATCAGCTCGATGTAAGGAGTGAGCGGGCAAATCATCGAGATACGTTTGCACAATGTGCTTGATGTCATGAAATGCGTAAGACATCGCCCTTTGAAACATGGCTCCGGCATTCTTAAGCCCAAAAAGTAATTTGCAATAAGCAAATGTCCCCCATGGACAAATGAAAGCCGTTTTTGGTTGATCGGCAGGTAGAATATTGATTTGGTTGTAACCGGAAAAACCGTCCATAAAGGAAAATATTTCACTGCCGGCACAATCATCAATTATTTGATCGATATAGGGTGTTGGATAGTTGTCCTTGGGACAAGCACGATTGATATCCCTATAGTCGATGCATATTCTTATTGTTCCCTGTTTTTTGTTAACCGGAACAATATTTGATACCCAATTCGTTAACGGGATCAGATAAATGAAACCTGCTTTCAACAGCTTCTCAACTTCTGCTTTAATCGCAACCCCTTTTCGTGGGTGAATCTGACGCAAACGTTGCCAGACGGGTTTAGCGTCCGGGTAAGTCTTGATTTCATGGACAACAATGGCAGGATCAATTCATGGCATTTCCTCATAAGACCAGGCAAACACGTCGCGGAATTCTCGAAATAGGGCCTTGTATGTTTGAATTTCGTCATCTGAACACGAGGCACCTATATGAATGTGTTCAACAATTCCGGGCTTCACTGAAATGTCAATGGGAATAGTGCGAGAAACGTTTCCCAAATTCATATATGAATCAGGATGTTTCATTGGACTCTGAGCGTCTTTGACATATTCAGCTGTAAAGATTGATGAGAAATCATTTTCAAAACGATCATCCTCAGGTAAAAATGAAGATCTATGATGGAGATCTTCCCATGGTAAATCGTCTACACACAGGACTTCACAAAGTTGTTCGTCAGATGACACAACTTCGGGAAACGTTATTAACTCCAACGTTGACGCGAAAAGGGATTCCTCACGGACCACATTCATTTGGTCGATTTTGGTTGAACTCGGGTCGGAAAAAGATTGCACGGCTTCATAGGCAATTTCATATGGACTCAAAGGCATTGCATCACCAAATGATGCGTATATCATCCTTGCGGTTGATTATTTTACTAAGTGGGCCGAGGCGATGCCTACATTCGAGGCAGATGGCATGACAGCTGCGATTTTCATATTCAATCACATTATTGCTAGGTTTGGTGTCCCACAAGCGATAATCACTGACCATGGGTGCCATTTTCGAAACATTATGATGACAGAACTTACAGGCTAGCTTGGTTTGCGTCACGATAGCTCAACTCCTTATTATCCACAAGCCAATGGTCTGGTTGAGTCTATCAACAAAGTTTTAGTTATCATGATCCGACGAATCATTGGTATTCATCGGTCGAATTGGCACAACATGTTATTTTCCGCGCTTTGGGCGTACCGAACCTCAGTGAAAACATCAACAGGGTTCACTCCTTTCCAACTAGTTTATGGTTTGGAAGCAGTGTTGCCCATTGAATGTGAAATCCCGTCACTTCAAATGGCTGTCAAATTATTTCCAGCTACTTCCGAAGAGGAGAAGCGTCTATTATACTTAGCTCAATTAGATGAGACTCGACGTGATGCTGCTTTAGCAATCGAGACTCACGCAAAACGGATGAAAGCTCAATATGATCGCAACGTGACCCCTCGAAATTTTTCGGAAGGAGACCTAGTGCTATTATATGATCAAGCTAACGATAAATTAAGTGCTGGAAAATTTGTTCCTATGTGGCATGGGCCCTACATTGTCAAGCGAAAGCTAGCAAAAGGGGCCTATGAGCTGGTATATTTTTATGGGGACTCTTTGGGTAAACCCAGAAATGGACTTTACCTAAAGAGGTATTATGCTTAAATGATGGGTATGGAGATTTTAGTTAGGTTAGTTTTTATTTCTAGCTGGTGTGTTTGTTAGTATAGACAGTGTGCTTAGCTTAGAGAGTGTGTTTTTCATCGTTATTCTGGATTATCTTGGTTTTACTCTTGATATTGCAGATGTCGACGCCTCTCCAAACGTACATTGGATTCGTTGATGGTGCTTGTTGTAGTACACGGAATATCTCTTCCGCAGCCTGGGTTATCTATTCGCCCTCTGACGAGTTAGTTTCTATGCATGGGGTGAGCCTCGGTCAAACAACCAACAACATTGCACAATACAGTGCAGTGATTGAATTATTGTCTGAATCTATTTCGTTTGGGATTCGGAGTTTGATAGTGAGGTTAGATTCTAAACTCGTTGTATTACAACTTAATAGAGTATATGCCATTAGAAATCCAGTGTTATTAAGGTTATTTTTGAGAGTGCGCCTCTTGGAACGTGAATTTGATTACATTGAATATCAGCATATTCCAAGGTCATTAAATACATTAGCAGATGCAATTGCTTCTCGAATGTTAGACAAACATTTGCGATAATCATACATGTAAATTTAAAAACATTTCATCACACATGTTTAACAAGATAAGCCGGTAATAATGATATATATAGATAGGAGTGTGTCAAAATATACATCGTCTTCGATCATAGGTTGAAAAACACCTTATGATTGGAAAAAATGATAAGTACAAAAAATCAAAATGTCACATGTGTCTACAAAAAGTGACTAGCCAATCACTGGTGGTGCTCTCTATACGACACCACTGCACGCGCTACCCTACACAAGAACCTCCTAAAAGGTCCTGGGACTGCGACCACATAGCACTGAATTCTGATAGGGATATCATCTATAGTCGTCTCTGGTATGTCCACCGTAAGACGCTCTAGATCCTGTTCCAACTCGGCTAAGGTCTCTGCGGCCGCATCCTGTGGGGCCGGTGCTGGTGAAACTGGTACTCTTCTCTCAAAAGGCCGGAGATTGGCTAGACGCTGTGGACCTACATCTGCATTTTGAAAATTGTCACTGTCAGTTTTGAGACGATATAAAAACAAAAAAAGTAAATAATTTAAAAAATTTTGGAAAATGAAGTACCTGTGTCGTCCCACTGTTCTCCCGCTGGAAGAATCATGTCCGGATCTCCGCGAAAATCAACTCCGGCATACGGAAAATCCTGAATCGAGAAGACTTGGTTCTCTAACCAGTGAAAATACTCCGGTCTAAATTGAACAACCTCCGCTCCCTCATCAGGATGCCGGGCCATCACCGCAACCCATCGCATCAACTTTGGCTCCCGAGCAGGCCCAACCTCAACAGTGAGATGCTGCGGGATCAGCATCAGAACTCTCTCTAGGGCAAAGCTCACAACTAAAGGCCCATACCCAAAGGTCTTTAATTGCCCGTTCTTTGCCCTAGTCAATTGGCCCTTCATATTGGCCAACATTGCGTCGCACCAGTTGAAAATGGTGCCTCGGAAGCAATCAATCGCCATCCACATTTGGGACCCTGTGGCAATGTGCAAAGCGGCTGAGCCGCAGAGTCTGGTAACTGTAAAGGCAATTACCATAAGTTCAGGTAGGGATATGTATTTGATTTCTATCCCCTTCTCCTGGCTCTGATTATTGCACCACTCTAGCCGGAGACTAGCAAGGGATTGGCCACCCGGCCTAGTCCCGAACAGAGACAGTTGCTCGCCCCTATTAGGCAAACCAGTGAGAAAATATATGTCTGAGGGCTCTATCTCGAGCTGGTTCCCTCCGATGTAAAAACATTGATCCTGAACGTTCCACCTTTCAAACAGCCACTCTAAGAATCGCACCTGGGCCCTCATGCCAGGTATGGCCCAGTATTTATAGAGACCGCATGCCTTCAAAGCATCAATGGAAGGTTGATGATCTATTGCGGCCAAATCGACATCTTCGTGTTCTCTTTCGCGCCAATCAAGCATGGTGGGCAATCTACACACCAGAAAACATCCATTAGAATTCACTAAATCAAAAATTAATGGTTCAAATTTGAGATTTGGGGGTTTAAAAATGCTTTGCGCGGAGTATGCACCCCGCGTTCAGAAACAGAGCGTGGGTACGCAACTGCTCTGAAGGTAGGTTGCGTACACCTGCCATTTTCCCAATGGAGAAAATGTCGGGGTACGCAGGTCACCCATGGGGCACCTGCGTACCCCGAAAAGCGGATCTTGAAACCCCAAAGCCCCCAAAAAATCAAACTAGGGCCTAAAATGAAATTCTAAATGGATGAAAACAAAGAGGAGGATGTTGTGAAATACCTGAAAGAGATGGCACTCGATTCCGACAGTCGGATTCTCCACAAAGTCCACGGGAAGTTTCTTGCCAAAAGCCCTTTTCTCTCCCTCAACAGTAAAATGGTAAAAATGACATGGTAAAAGGTCTTTTTATAGGCTTTTTGGATAAATGAATGCTAATTTTGTTTATTTTTCACCATGGAAGGATATTTTTCAATGTATTTTTGCATATCTTAAATAGGTATGAGTAATGTGTCGTTTTTGTGCAGGACAAAAGGATTTTCAGGGAAAATTATCATTTTTCACGAACCAAAAAATCAGAGTCATCTTTTAAGCCCTTTTTTGACTCCTAAAACATGAAAAGATTGCCGAGCGTTTCTTTTACACTCGTTAAAACGGAATTAAAAGACGGTCCCCTTATAGCTCTTTTCTGACCGTAAAAATAGGAAAAGATTGCCGGGTTTTTGTCGTTTCAAACTCGATACTGGAAATAAAACGATGTGTCCTTGATCGCTTTTTACTTTTCAGGTCAGAGGCACTAATCATGAAAGTACTCCTTGGTCGCAAGATCAAGCAGTTCTCTCAAGTATTATTTTATACTTTTTCGGGCTTGGGAGACACAACTTTACGAAAAAGTTCAACCTGGAGTCTTCTTAAGTTTTTTCAGACTCTCTAAAAATGAAAAACGCCGAGTTTCTCCTATACTGGACTCGTTAAAATTTCACAGTAAAGGACCTGTTCGATTACAAACAGGAACGTACCACTCCTTCTTAGGGTTCGAATCAAAACTAAGTTGGACTAATCCGAAGGATGAGCTTATAATCAAGCATATGTTATCCTCCTCAAGCTTGTAAAAAATAAAGAGGTACTTGCCAGAAATGGTGGGGGAAAAGAGAGAAAAATGAGCCTATTTGTTATCCTTTGTCTCAGAAGAATCCTTATTACCACTCTTGAACACGACACTTTGCATTCACCTGGGTTGGGAAATCCTTTGCCTCACAGTTGATCAAACCACATTGAAAGTCTTCAGCCGGGTATTAACTTTGGGTCAAATGTCACCAAGCCATCTGTTGTGTCGTTATGTGTTCAAGAGGTCTCTGCATATAAACCATTCATCTGCAAAATACCCGTCATCCATCTTGACCATCCCTGAGTCAGTCCTTACAGCTACATTTCTTCAACTTGATCTATGATTTCGTGTTGTGGGCTTGCCTGCAACGGGTCGCTTTTTATCGACATCAGCACATTATCTAGAAATATAACCTAGGAATCGTCAGTACCTTGAAGTCTGCATGCATCAATGGCAGGTTTCTCGCCTTTGACGACAGTTTACATCATTGACTTTCGATCGAAGGATTCCGTGAAATGTTCGACATAAACTCATTTATTCACATCTCATGGATTGTACTGGGTACTTTGAGAACCATTGACATCACAGGTGGTCTCTCTCACGCTTGTTAACAGTTTACATCATTGACTGGTAATCAAGTGGTTTCTACCATGTTCGACCTCAACTCATTTATTCGCATGGATAGAATCGTACCTGTTCGGGAAGTAGAAATGAAGACCCTAGATCTAGTTTCCACCATCCAGGCTGCGAGGAGTTTTGTATTCATTATACAGTAGACTAATCATAAACAGATGGCTGTGTCCATACTGTGTCTACAAAGTATATGATTATGATGTACTGCAAAATCATTCCTGTATCAGAGCAGTAGTTAGTTTCTTAGTTAAAGTTTTTGATCTGAGTATGGGAATGCCTACCTCAGCGATGATATGATCTTATATATGTATTTTGTGTTGAATACTTGCAGGTTCCGACTAGGCTCTCCACAAGATAATCCTTGAAATGATAAAGTACTTCACCCTTCCTAGATGATATGAAACCCTTATCTACTACAGGCTTCGCACTTTAGGGGGCAATCTGTTACACTAAAATTTGTCACCATGACTATTTGCAGTTAGTATGGCTCCATCAACTGTCATACTATCCTCCTTGGCAAGTCTTATACCTCTGCTCTCCATGTCAAACTTCAAGAAAGAGAGAAAGTCTTTAAAAATGTATATATCTCTGGGTACGCAGTTTCTCTTAGCCTTACCTGCGTGTACGCACCCCAAGTTCACAATACCTGCGTACTTGTACGCTCTGTCTGTAAAGCAATGGGTGCGTACTCCTGTAAAGGTCAAAAGGCGCAAGTTTCACTCCAAAAAAGTTACTTGTGGTCATTTCTAGAGCATTCTAGAAGCTTGTTTGACGTGTATGGAGCACCTCCAGATGGTTCATGTATCCCTATCAAAGAGGAACTTATCCCATCAAGAGGGGAGCTATCCCATCCAAAGAGGGACTTATCCCATTGATGGTGGACCTGAATAACTTCCTCTAGAGCACTATAAATACAGGCATTGGGCCAGAGGGTGGGGACGTTGAAAGCTGAACATTCCTAAGGGTAGATGCTGCTGGAATTAGGACTCCCTTGTAAAGCTTGAGAGGAGAGATTCCCATCCTTTCCTAGCCTTATTTGAGAGTGGGTGAGTTGATCAAAGTAAAGGAAAACTCTTGCTGGACCCTAGGAGGGACCTGCACAACACCAAGGCTCAGGTTGTAATGGTTTCTTTTGTTTCCACTTAGTGCAAATGAACTCATTTTTCTCAACAGATTGTTATTCATGATTTGTTTCATATACTCCTTGGTCTGTATGATGGATATCAAGGATAATTTTAGGGGCGAATGTTCGCCCTTTGGCGAAATTAAGGGGTTTTAAATTTATAGTGGGCGAATATTTTGTATCATAGTACATTTTTACAAATCACCTCAAATAGCCCACCTTATTTTAAGGGAGAGGGTAAAAAAGGTAAATTTAGCCCTTGAAATTAGGACTTACAACCTTCCATTCGCCCATTTTCAAGAACAGGTTTTATTTAAGTGAATCCATTCGCCCATTTTCAAGAATAGGTTTTATTTAAGTGAATCCTATGGGCCAAATACCATATTTATAAAAGAGGTATGGTAAATTAATAAAAATATAAATAAATGAGAGGTATGGTAAATAAATAAAACATTTTTTATATTTACTCCATAAGTCACCTTATATACATGTAAGGGTGTAAACAAATAAAAATATAAGTAAAGTGGAGGTATGGTAAATAAATAAAACGTCTTTTTATACTTACTCAAAAGGTATGGTAAATAAATAAAAATATAAATAAACTAGACGTATCGTAAATAAATAAAACCTCTTTTTATATTTAGTCCATAACCCTGGTTCTATTTATGAAGGCTCAAGAAATATGTTTTATTTAAGTGAATCCTATGGGCCAAATACCATATTTGTAAAAGAGGTATGGTAAATTAATAAAAATATAAATAAACGAGAGGTATGGTAAACAAATAATTTTTTTTTTTTATATTTACTCCATAAGTCACATTATATTTACGAACACTCAAAAAATGGATTATATTTAGGTGAAACCTATGGCCAAAATACTATGGGACAAATACCATGGACTAGATTGTTATTAATACCATGCAAAAAACCATTATTAACCCTAATATTAGAATTAATAAAAATAAAAATGGCACATGGTATTGACCCATGGTATTCACCAAAATGGCACATGGTATTGACCCATGGTATTCACCTAGAATGTAGCCTATTTAAATGGGGGAATTAAACCAGCATGTAGCCTATGCTAAGATTCACTAGGACTTTACAAAGTTTTATTATTTAGTGAAAGACTCGCCAAGATCTTACAAGATTTTATAATTGAGTAAAATATTCGCCATGCCTGGTGAGAGATTCGCCAAAAAATTATATATACATATTATATTATTGATAAAATCGCCTTCCATTTTTCCTATATACCATGGAGATTCGCCCATTTATTATATTTATAAATTTAGGGGGGGTTCTTAAAATTTTCCCTGATGGATATGTATTATTTTATGAGTTTATCAGGTGCTATTTAATCTTTTGGCTTGTTAGTGAATGCAGGTTTCGAAGAGAAGGAGGAGCTCATCCGGATCGGCGAGGCTGGACTACTACAAAGCGTTGGACTAAAGGTATGTTAAAATCACCTGATTACTTGTATTATTAATGCATGTTTAGAGAAAAGTAGTGTTTATTTGTCTTGTTTGTCACTAGAAAGCCTTTGCTTCTAGGGAGGTCGATTTTGTCCGCATTATCAACTCTTTCCGCATGACAAAATTTGACTAGTGACAACCGTACTTAAACCAGGTTGTCCTACAGGCATCTGAACGGTAGTTTGAATCATAGATCCAGACAATGGTAAAGATGCCTGAGGAGTAGTTGCAAAGACAGTAGAAACCGGAGCTGTCGATACTCCAGAAGCAAGTGTGGTGGAAGGAACAGATGTTGCGGTAGTTGCAGCAGTCGTTTGAGATGGAGTACTAGGTGCAATTGGAGACTGAGTAACTACCGAAGGTACAGAAGTTTGAACATTAGACTGGACTGGTTGCTGGGATGGACCAGCAACTAAGGGTTGTCCAGCTTGAGATGACAACTGTACGCTTGGCTGCAATACCTGTTGAACTTGCGATGGATCCCACACTATATTCATTCCGGGGTATTGACCCATTACAGGTTGAGGATATTGAGATCCATAACCGGATTGAGGGTAGGATTGATAATTGAAAGGTACATTTCCCGTACCTTGAACATAAGATTGACCTTGAGGTGGTTGATAACCTTGACTCGAGTATTGACCTTGAGGTTGATAACCTTGAGGTAAATACTGATACTGGGGTTGACCTTGAGCTATAAATTGATACTGAGGTTGACCTTGGGGTACATATTGAGGCTGGGGTTGATCTTGAGGAATTTATTGTACTATGGGTACATACTGTCCTTGAGGTTGCCCCCCAGATACAATTTGTGTACCTTGAGGTTGCCCCCCAGGCGTTAATTGAGGCTGCCCCCCAGGCGGTAATTGGTCACCTTGAGGTTGAGAACCGGGAACTGAACTTGACATCATGTAAATGTCCCCTACACCCAATGGTTTGTTACCGTTGTTTCCAGCTAATAACCCATGTTCAATGGGTTGAGGAGATGCTCCCGCAAAAATACAAGAAAGTGACTGATACCCGGAGGAAACATAAGGACCGCCGTACAAGAAAGATTCAGGAGATTGAGTGAACATGGACGACTGACCAGACATATTTATAGGAGTATAAATACCTCCAGGTGGAAAAGGAGTACGAGGTGGAGAAAAACTTATCCCAGAGTTGTCTAAATAATTGGTTAACGAAAGGTACCAAGTAGTACTTCTAGGAGGACTGTAAAAGATGGATTCACGCTCCCTTAGATCAATGGTAGGTTGATCTTCAAGGATAGAGACGCCAAATTCTTCCTCTGGAGCAAGTTCTTCAATAGCAATCAAACCAGCAGGAAGATTTTCGATGATGACTCTTTCTACCCTAGGTGAATCAGGTGCACTAGAAGTTGGAGTAACAGGTTCAGATACTTCAGGTTCTTCGCCTATATCACTAGTAGATGAAAAACTACCAGCAAGCTCAGAAACTGCAACAGCTTCAGGATTATAACCTATTTCTAGACCTTGGTAATCTGGATGGACTACCAACGACGATTCTCCTTCTTCAGGTGAACCTACTTTACTGCCACTAGGAGTTACAAGGACTTTCAAACCTTCGTAATGACTCGGGACCCCTTTAGGAGGTTCGCCTCGAAGTCTACGGGACTTCCTCAACAAATCGGCCACGGTAACAATCTCAGGAGACTTGCCCCGAAGTCTACGGGACTGTCTCGGTAATTCAGCCACAGTTAAAAACTTTTAACTACTGCACACGCAAACAAAGTAAAATCTCAAAGAAAACCACCTAAAGTCTCTAAAGAACCAAACAAATTTGAATCACACGCCTAAAGAATCTAGGGCGTCAAACCATACACAAACAGTAGCCTTCCGGACCGAAAACACTAGTTGGAGATGAAACCCAACATCGTCGAATTCAGTACAGAAGTGGTGGGTGGAACAGTTACCCCGGAAACCTGCTTAATGAATACACCAGCACAAGTTCCTCCACTTTAACCGTCTCGAGTGAAGTGAACCCCCCGGAAAATCCAAGTGAGTCTAGCCGACGTCTGCTCCAGGTACAGTGGGATCTTCCCTCCACCGTCACCTCGGTAGAATCCTAAAGATAATGGTCACTAAGGTTACCAACAACAACAAATATACCTGGGGGAACAGTCTACGACCCGATAGCACGCAAGGGCAGAGTAACAAGCTCAATCCCCTTGCCGGCTCCTTGACAATAATCCAAGGTTTACCGACAAGTGACCCCAGGCTCCTCGACAATAATCTGAGGTTTACCGTTTGTAGTACGTGCGTATCTGGCGTCTTTCCCAATGAAGGAGGATTGATCCCCTCACTGGTTCGGACACAGTCTCATGCTTCTCCTTTAAGAGGAGTTTTCCCAGAGTACAAATGAAACAGTTGGATTTATCCTACCACAAGATGAGCTACTTGTTTGGTTTTACTGTCTTGGAGAGTTAATTACTCTCCTACTCCAAGACACTAGCCTGATCTATATTGGTGTTTCAGAGCCCTAGTAAATAAAAAGTTACTAAGTTGATTTTACTTTAAGCGTTAATTTTTATGGCTTTTCTTTAAGACAAAAGGTAGTGGAGATGAAACTGATGGTGTGTAGACTCGACCGAAATCCACTAAAAAGATGCACTTAGGATGATTTATACTAATTTTCTTTTTCAATGAATTCCCTAGCTAAGAGAGTTGGAGAATGCAAAATTGATATAAAGACAACTTTCTTGGCAATGAAAATCAAAGAAACAAACTCTTTATCTTTTCCAAAACATACAACACATGACCACTAATCACTTCACGAAAATTCCTTTTTCTTTCAAAGACTCAAATGCTACCAAAGCAAACTTTCCTTCAAAAGATATTTTTTGTATTTTTCCTAATTAATAAAGCATGTAAAACTTACTTTAACAGAAATCAAAGTTAAAAAAGCTATGGCAATCAAATCAACTCAAAAGCAAATCTAGAGAAATGCACCTAAAAACTAAATCTAACGAGGCAAAAGCCTACTAAAGATGATTCATGGATGTTTTACTCAGTCAAAATGTAACTAAGGACTAGTTAATGCAGAACCAAAAACCAGTCAAAAAAAAAATCAAAATCTTTTGTTCTTTTTCTCAAGAATAAAATTCAAAGTTCAATCAACAAATTTTTTCGAGATTCGGCAAAGAGAGAACACAAAGGTAGGTTTCTCACAAAGGCGGATTCTATGAAAGGCCTGACTCCTAAGAGGACTGAGCAAAACCAAGGAGATCCAAAGTTTGAGAACCTCTAATGCCAAAGTCACTACAGGACCAGTGCAAAAATCAAACCCTAAGGCAAAATCTCTATGAATTTCACTAAAACTCTCGACACTGACGAAACAAGCTTAGGTGAAGATTTATGGCAGAAAACCAGTGGATCTGGGTAGAAAAAACAAATTAAAACCAAAATCTAAAAGGTAAAAAGAAGAAAATTGAAATTTTCTCAATTTTGACAGAGTACGCAGGCGACCTGTTTGCACAGGTGCGGGTACGCTCTGTGCACAAAGCTGCAGTGCGTACAGGTACGCACTGTGCTCAACGCAGAGGCTGCGTACTTCTAGCAAAACTAAGAAAAACTAAAATCTAATTTAACCCTAAGCTAGCCCACCCAAAAACACAGTCAGACAGCCAAAAACCAGAAAACAAACGACTTTTCTCAGATCAAAATTTCATACAAAGGAAAAAACATTCACATCAATGGAGTCCCCAGCGGAGTCGCCATTTTGTCATGCGGAAAGAGTCGATAATGCGGACAAAACCGACCTCCCTAGAAGCAAAGGCTTTCTAGTGACAAACAAGACAAATAAACACTACTTTTCTCTAAACATGCATTAAGAATACAAGTAATCAGGTGATTTTAACATACCTTTAGTCCAATGCTTTGTAGTAGTCCAGCCTCGCCGATCCGGATGAGCTCCTCCTTCTCTTCGAAACCTGCATTCACTAACAATCCAAAAGATAAAATAGCACCTGATAAACTCATAAAATAATACATATCCATCATACAGACTAAGGAGTATATGAAACAAATCATGAATAACAATCTGTTGAGAAAAATGAGTTCATTTGCATTAAGTGGAAACAAAAGAAACCATTACAACCTGAGCCTTGGTGTTGTGTAGGTCCCTCCTAGGGTCCAGCAAGAGTTTTCCTTTACTTTGATCAGCTCACCCACTCTCAAATAAGGCTAGGAAAGGATGGGAATCTCTCCTCTCAAGCTTTACAAGGGAGTCCTAATTCCAGCAGCATCTACCCTTAGGAATGTTCAGCTTTCAACCTCCCCTCCCTCTGGCCCAATGCCTGTATTTATAGTGCTCTAGAGGAAGTTATTTAGGTCCAACATCAATGGGATAAGTCCCTCTTTGGATGGGATAGCTCCCCTCTTGATGGGATAAGTTCCTCTTTGATAGGGATACATGAACCATCTGGAGGCGCTCCATACACGTCAAACAAGCTTCTAGAATGCTCTAGAAATGACCACAAGTAACTTTTTTGGAGTGAAACTTGCGCCTTTTGACCTTTACAGGAGTACGCACCCATTTCTTTACAGACAGAGCATACAAGTACACAGGTATTGTGAACTTGGGGTGCGTACACACAGGTAAGGCTAAGAGAAATTGCGTACCCAGAGATATATAGATTTTTAAAGACTTTCTCTCTTTCTTGGAGTTTGACATGGAGAGCAAAGGTATAAGACTTGCCAAGGAGGATAGTATGACAGTTGATGGAGCCATACTAACTGCAAATAGTCATGGTGACAAATTTTAGTGTAACACTAGCTTAAATGAACTTGATGAATTGAAAAGGAAAGAAAGGAAATGTAGAACGGAAAGAAAAGAAATGACTAGTCTACATTTGCCGAAATAAACTATTAGCAGAATGTTGCAATAGGAAATAGAAGAAAGCAGTAATCATAGAATACTCTGACGCTTCTCCGGCAATGGTGCCAAAAAAGTGGTGAGCAGCAGTATTGCAGCAAGAATGCTGCAACTCCTGGGCTTCCAACTTTACTTTTATCAACCCTGTAGTTCGTAACAAACTTGGAAGCATCGGTGCTATATGCACAAGTACTAGTTCTCATTGCAGGTTGTCACTTGGTCAACCGGCACAATATCACTAGGAATTCAAGCCAACTTCTATAGATTTCAGAAGAAGCTCTATGTGTGATGAAAGGAAAGAAAGATTACTCTATAGATGCTATTCTAACGACACAAAGGAGAAAGACTGGAATGTAAAGCAAAACCTAGTAAACCCTAATTTAACAAGCCAATTCTACTTTTTCCATAAACAATATGAAAACCATGAAAGAAATGCCATTACCTATTAAAGGAAGTAAAAAACATCTAACCATTCTATTTCTGGAAGTAAATAAGTAGAAAACTTATTTTTGGATCTTTATGTATTTTTATGTGAATTTAACATGCATCTAATTTATTTTGTGTGAGTGTGGCAGCGAACAGGTGGCGTTAGATGGCAGTTTGGATCTTGGGAGGATGTAGGATGGTTTGGATGGGTCATAGGAGGTCTTAGGTGGCCTTTTGGAGGCTTTTCCCACACTCAGAATTCAAAAGAAAGCCTACAGGAAAAACTACAGGAGGAAAACAGGGAAACTACAGGAGGACACAAGAAAACTACAGGAGGAAAATAGGGAAACTACAGGAGGCCTAGAGCAATTTTTGCTGTTTTGAGGGTGTGAGAGTGGGTGGAAAAGGTAGATGAAGGTTGGAATGAGGTGTTAGGGTGCCTAAGGTCTACCATGAATCACCAGGGGAGAGAAAGATGATTGGGTTTGCTCAAGGAGAGAGGAAGAAGTTCTTTGAAGAATGAAGGAAACTAGGGCAGAATTGAGGTGAGGCTTGGGAGACCTATAGGGCATGGATCAGATGGATGGTGTGATTTTTGGTAAGCTGGCCTACTATTGGAAGAGATCTATTGCATAGAAACTGACAGTCAACCAAGAAAATCAAGCAACCAATAGAATGAGTGCATCCTAGGAAAAACAGAGTTTTGCATTAAAATGGCCTAAACTATGATGCATAGAAGGAAATGCTGGGAAATGTTGTAAGAAAGGAAAGAATGCAAAAGGACTATTGCAAATCAGGAAGTGAACATGATAAAGAAGATCTAAAGCAAAGCAAAACTGGACTATCAACCTACTAGAGAGCTGCAAACACTAGAAGTCCTAGGAATGAGGAAAATCTGTGTTTTTGGGGCAGCAAGAGAGTCTTTGCCTCAAATCATGGTCCCAGAGGGAGGAAGAGAGGCCAAGGCACTATTTCTAGCCTTTTGAATCTTCTTTGATCACTGCTTAACCTACTATAGAAAGCACAAATGGAAGAAAACTACTAAATCATCAAAAGCAACCTATTCTTAACCATAAGAGAAATACATCTAACGACAAACTAATCTACAAATTGAAGTAAAGCATACAAATACAAGTAAAGAGAAGATTTTTTCTTGGATCGGGACCTAACCCAAGAGCTTCAGCCCTTTTAGGTAACTCAGTGCTAGCTCAAAAAGGATTCCATCTTCATTATAAAAAAATAGCAAGATTACATAAAACTGTCATAAAATAGTAAGCTCGAAATTTGAGCAGAGTTTACACAAGAAAAACTTCCAACCCTAGTGAGGCCCTAGGCCTCTCTACTTATACATTTGAAGCTACCAGCAACTTCCTTAAAATCAGGGAGGCTTGGCTCCCAAAACTCAAGATAACTATCAATCATCTTCCACTTGCTCAACTGCCTTCCAGTGCATGATTCGACTGCTTGTACTCCGAGCTGAATGAAGGGGAATTCGAAGTGAGGAGAAATAAATGAGGGGGATTCCCTCCTACAAGTCCTCTCCTCTGTTTACTTCGAGATATTGCTGCAGTTTGACCACTAGATCCTTGACTTTGACCTCGAAATCCATCAATAATTCGACTGCTTGTACTCCGAGCTGAATGAAGGGGAATTCGAAGTGAGGAGCAATAAATGAGGGGGATTCCCTCCTAAAAATCCTCTCCTCTGTCTACTTCAAGATATTGCTGCAGTTTGACCACTAGATCCTTGACTTTGAAATCCATCAATAATCTGCATTAAATACATGTTAGACCACATGGCATAATAACTAACTCAACTCACCCTATAAGCATAAATATAATCAGAAAATCATACAATAAGCTAAGAGAATGGTTGATTTGACTAGGTTAGGAGGTAAAATGAGCCCATATAATTACCCATTTATGAGGCTCATCATCCTCCACCTGCATGGTTTGATTATCAAGGGAGGATTTCAGGTGCAAGTCCCTACCATTATTAGAGGAATAGATACTCTCAAACCTGACACCTATGCCAAAGCGAGTTTTAATTTTAGGTCCCCAAGGGCATGTGTTTTGAAGCACTCTTTGGATAAATTAAGTCTAATAGTTATTTATGACACAAACTTTATAACTAGGGTCATAACAAGTAAAAGTTTTGAATTTATTATGAAAGCTAAAGTTTGGGGAAACTTGGAAACTGGAATCATACTAATGTGAATTTTCCAACAATGAAAACCTCCAAGTCATCCTTTCGGCGTATTTCCACTGTAAATTTCTTTAAGATATCCAGTTGCACAATTCTTTCTGAGATTATCTTATGTTGAGTTGTAATATATGAGGGTTCAATCCTAAAGCTTTGGAAGAACAAAAATATTTAAAAACAAATTGGACATTTTGATTAGAGGTTCGGAAGACACTATACAAACACAAGGGGTGGCAACCTTCAGTATGATTCTTACTTAGTTGTATTCTATACATCACTAGTGTGGGTAAAATCTAAATTATGTTCATCTAGAATGTCTGAACTTGTTTTAACATGTCTAAATTATGTTGGGCCAAATTATGATCACTTAAGGATCCCTTTTTGTACATAGCCTCCAGAGTAAGATGTGTATAAAGGGATCTTTGGAATGTTTTCCATTATTTTCTATTGTTTCTTTTCATTTTTATTAAAACCTAAGAATATTCCAACCCTTCGTGACACTGAAGAATATTGTCCTTATACTCTAAATTCATGGCTATAATTAAAATCAGAAGAATTTTTTGGTGGTTGAAAATATTACATTTCATCATTAACATTTGGCATTCTATAGTTCAAAACATAGTGTTTTAATCATTATAGTGTGTTGATAATTCAAATGATGGGTTTTGAATCACAATCATATCATTTTTAGTGTTTGAACAATATCCGTTATAATAATTTTGGGATAGGAGGGCGTCCCCATCTATTTTCATTCATCACCACCTGAACAATTCTCTAAGTGAATTAAACTCATCTTAAGTGTGGTATCTTATCATCTCATAATTGTTGTTGGTTTCATTTCCCTTTGGCTTTCCTCCTAATAGCCTCAAAAGGCACCTGTTTCACTATTCATAAGTGTTGTTAATTTTTGTGTGAACAATATGCGATCCATTTTCTAGAATTTTATGTATGTCTTCCTTGTTGAAAATATGTTCCAATTCATGTATAAATTCATCATATTGATGAAGTTTCGACTTCGTTTCCAACTAAATTCCCTTCCTTATAATATTTTGTACAGCCACACCTAGAATCTTGAATAAAATTACCAAGTTTGGTATACAAAGATAACTCTTGATCCATGCTTCTCAGATTTAATATTATTGTATAACTTTTTCTCTAGCTGGCCAGAGTTTTTAAAGTTAGTTGTCTGGAAAATTCCATCACTTGATGGCACATTCAAAACATCACAAGAATCAAATTTTTTTTGTAATGAAAGAGACAATTATTTGAACTCCATATATCTTAATTATCTTTGTTGTGTCAGATGAATTATCATGAAGTCACTAGAGAACTATACTATTGCACAATTGTCTCAATCATATTAGCACAAGGAAAAAACTTATTGTCATTCCAAACATGGCAGTCAAAAGGCATGGACCCTATAAATTCCACAGTAATTGGATTTTCCTGTGTCATTTATAAAAAATCACAAATCTCGTCATCATGCAGTCCATCCATAAGAAGTTAGAACACAAATTTACCTTCAAAGGCAATGGATTTTATCTCACCCACCTGCATACTAGCTACATCCACATGTTCTTAATTACAGGACTAGTCATGTGAGAGATATACCCATCCATTCATTGTACATAAATGTATTTCAAAGTTTGTAATTTTCCATATATTAAATTCTACACTGAAATCAAGTATATTTGAGCCCCTAGTCTGCAATAGAACATATGTAGACCATACAATCTTAGGAGAAATTCTTCCCTCCATTAGTCACAGAGCTCTTATTGTCTAATGATGGGGATAAATTGGAATTTATTTGTTGTATGCTATTATAACAATGGAATGAGTATCATATGTGCGCCCTTAATATCTTAGATACCCAATTTCCTAAACATATGCTCATAGTGATGACAATCCAAATCCTACAATGCAACAATTACATTAGCTGGAACATAACCTAAACATATAGAAATGTTCAATAAAGGGATTTAAACTTAACAGGAGATGGAGAAATGGTATCATATTTTCTATGGGATTGGTGAAGTTTCCCCATTGATGGTATTCAGAAATAGGGTTGTCCTAAAAATAATCCACATTGCATACAATTTCGTTCCTTTCTATAGCTTGCTTATTCAAGTGCCTTAGAAAATTTTCTTGTATCAATTACTAGAATGGGAAATGTCTGAACATATTAGAAAAAAAACTTAATAAATTGATACCATAATACAATTTTTCCTTTGAATTCAATCCCAAACCGGTTTTCTTCTATTTCACATGAGGAAAGAAAGAAACTTTTTTTGTCAAAGTCCACAAATCTCTAAAATAGGTCAATGGGACTGCTATGAAAAAGTCCAGCAAGGCTAGTGGAACAAGGAAGGGTTATCACTATTGCCAAGGCAGTAATTTCTCTTACTTGAGTGAAGGATGGACACTACACAAGGGAGTCTTCCTTAGTAGCCTCTATGGTCCCTAAAAGTGAGACGATCAAGTCTAAGGGAACCTGTGCAACTACCAAACTTACCACAAATGGAGTGTAACAATCAAGGTAAGGTCAAGGTTATTATTAAAATTCATTTCTATTTTTATATCGACAAGGATCTAGGGAAATTTAGAACGCTTAGTAAGTCAACAATTAGACAAGAGGATCCCCAAATACTACAAAATAAGAAAAAGATATTGGTTATTACAAAACTCACATAAAAAGTGAGAAATTATAATATTCAAACAATTTATAATAGCAGTGATAAATTCATCCCTTGAAGCATGTAATCATCAAACATATTGATCTGAATTGGAGAAGATTAGTAATGTTGTGCTAATTCCCCATTCAGAAATAAACCCAAGATGCTTATCATTTTCTATTTCAAGTGCTTAAGGAGTCAAAACTTTTGCATAATTAACATATTCCTATGAGAGTTTCTTATTTAAATTTTATAAGCAGTTTAACATAAAACACATATGCTAAATAGCAACAATATAATAGAAAATAACATCAAAATATAACACACAACAAGCAAATGATAAAGGAATTCACCCCTACTGGGCTACGTCTCCTTGGTCTAGCTTCCAATGGCTTGGGCCTCTCTATTATTCTCAAATTACATCAAAAGTGGGTTTACAATGCTCATATATGTCTGAAACCTTTGTCAATGAGTTCAGGATACTGAAAACTGCTAAAATTGACTATTTTTGCATCAAATTTGGAAAAGAACAGACGGAGTTATGACTTCTCATAGTTCTTCCTCTATTCATTACACAAAATAATCTAAAACTAGTAGAAAACTACAAATTAGCCCAAAATCCACTAACCGTGCAAGAATTTCTCCACACCACAGGTCATATCCTATCGGATGTATTGCAAAGTGCAATTGGCAATGTCTGGCGGTGATAAACTATGAGACTTTGTCGTCTTGTGCAATTGTGGTTTACCGCATCGTAATCGAGGCCAATATTGAATTGTAACCCAACCCTTGCTGAGGCTGATTATTATTTCCACTGCAATTGCGATATGTGATCGCATCACATCACAACTCCCAAACTTGTCAGTTCTAGGGCCAATATCTCTTCATCGATCATTTCTTGCGATTTCGATATGCGATATAGAAAATTGTAATTAGCTCTTCCTGGGAGCTGATTCTTAACTCAAACCACTTACCGTTGCGATATGCAATATGTGATATGCGAGGGCCAATGGCAGGCTACCACTTGGCACCTTTTTATTTGTTGAAGACCTTGCCACATCATCCTAATCATGCCATGTAGGCACGTCAAATTTGAACTTTGACTTGCTCTAATTTCTACATACAAACTCAGATTTGAGTGTCGTTCACACCATTGGATTCAAAATTAGGAGCTCTTCAATTTGAAGAAGAGTTTGAAAAGATTCTGACACTTTGATTTTTGAGCATAATTCTGAGCACCTTATCACTCCTCCCCACTGGAAGCCTTTTGGACCCCAAAAGGATCACTTTCAGTTATTGAACAGATGAGGGTATTGTTCCCTCACCTTCCCCACTTCAATCCATTTGGCCTTTTGTTGGGATGGGGTCCCCTAGGGTCAATTTTGGGGCAAAAGCCCAAGTTTTTTTGTATAAAGATGTAAAGTCTCCACAAGTTGTGGTCGCAGAGCGTGTAGTTAGTTAAATAATCATAAAGGGTTTTACCCTTCTTTATGTAAGTGTTGGCTGGATAAATCGTTCTTGCAGACAAGACCAATCTCCCTAGTATCACAAGATAATCTAGCAACAAACAAACAAACAAATCTATCTTTATCTAAACATATGCAATTCATAAATAAAAACTATAGAGGTGTTAAGATCCTACCTTAAGTCCAACGCTAGTTTGTAGCAGCCATCCTTCAACCATTCTAAAGAGTTTCCTTTTGATAACCTGCAATTACAAACAAGCAAACATCAAATATGTTGTAGCTCTGATACCACTTGTTGTAGCTCCGATACCACTTGTTATAGATCTAAACCAGAAATATATGATAATGGAAATAAACCTAGAAACAATAAGAGAGAAATAGATAGAAATGATTCTTTATTGATCAAACCCTTAAGGTAGGGCAACACCATACATTCACTCCTTAAGGAAGGAGAACACTCCACAAGCCATATGCCTTTTCATACAATAATCCTTCACTATATTCCTTGACATGGAGTCTCTAGCCTCTATATAGGCCTCATACATACAATATCATGGGTCATTACCATGATTCCCTCATACCATCAACTAATACCATGGGCCCCTTACATTATTATTAACTACTTGTGGTCCCTTACATGATATGGGTTAACCACCTTATTTATTACTATGGCCCATCCCATTATTACATTATTACCTTGGGTACCTCCCTTGGTACCCCATATTATCCCCCCTAGGTATATAACATTCCACCCCCCTAAGCATGTTTCGTCCCCGAAACATGGGAAGAACACAAATAATAAGATCTACTCAAAAGAGTAGTCCACTGGTACCATGAACGTGCATCTAGCCATCCAAGAGAAAGGTGAACCCTCGATCTTGCTGGTGCCTCGCTCGCTTGAGATGGAAGTTGACCGTGGCATCTCTTCTGTGTGTAGTAGGTGGATTGTCGCTCCTCGCTATCAGTCATACGGGGGTTGTTGTCCTTGTGGCTAATTGGTTGCCATCTTGTTGGTTTTTGTCTTGCGGGGTGATGTGGGTGATGATATGTTGAAGTTTTAACCCACGGTGTCTTTTTCTTTAATTCACCCTGTTGTGGTGCCCATTGTGGTGTCTTCTTTTCCAATAGGACTTCAACCACTGAACCCTCATCAGATGTGTCAGCACCTGTTACCTTTTTGGCTTCAGCCTCTGTTTGTGTTTGATTGTCGACCATCAACTGCTCATCATCTGATATGTCATTCCCTGGAACATCTTCTGCGTCAACCTCCGTGGACTCTACCTGTTTATTGATGGAAATATCTTGTAATGTAATTTTATTCTTTTTATACCAGAGCTTCAGGAATTTCTTCTGCACATTAATATTTATAGTACCCACTGATTCCATCCACGGGTATCCAAAAACAACATCCATATTATCTGTCTCTAAAGCATAAAAATCACCATGCAACACATACTTATCCATAGAAATCTTCAAATCCTTATACACTTGAACATCCTCATTATCAATCTGTGCAGTTTCAATGTGTTGTGCTGGAACTTGCAATCTTTTTGCCAAATTAACACTTATAAGATTTTGCTTGCAACTAGGATTTATAGACACAACGATTTTCTCCTTCTGAATCAATCCATGAACCTGCAATAAAGATATACCAGTAGGAAATAACCCCATATGTTTCTCCTTATCTTGTTTTCTAGCATGAGACCATCTGTCTAAAAGGAATTTTTCAAATGCTTCATCAGGCAGGTTGTAACACTTCGTTTGGTTAAGTAATCCCGACCATGTGGCCGCTTCATCTGTAAAATCCTCCACTGCCCACCATTTCCATTTGTTTTTCCATACCCACTTCTTTTGTTTTAGGTATTCTTCAATAGTAGGACCACTATCTTTTCTTGTAAAATAAAGAACCTTGCTAGAAGCCATGAAGAGAGTTTTGGAAAAAAAAAATCACTTACTTGGCGAAAATTTGAAATTGTCACAGTTTAGTCAATATTACTCAGAATCCCTATTATGACCTGTTTTTAGAAATGGAAAAATCATTCTGCATCTACCCATGTGGTAGAAATCTTGATCCAGGCACTTGGAATTTCAGATATGCACTGCAACTCTCCCGCCGTCACCAAAATTTCTGCAAAAAGAGCTGATTTTAAATCAGCAATATCTCCCTCATCCGGACTCCGATTCGACTGATTTTTTTTTTGAAATTGAGTGTTTTTTCACACAAAATCCAGATCTACAATTAGATTTTTCTGATCGTGCACCAGGACGTCCAGATCTGCACCGCAAACTCGCTGCCCTGAAAAATTGTCTGCAACCCCACTGATTTTTAGATCAACGATATCTCCTTCATCCGGACTCCGATTCAACCGATTTCTTTTTTGAAATCGGCTATTTTTTCACAAAGAATACAGATATGCAATTATATTTTTCAGATCTTGCACCAAAACATACATATCTGGTCTGCAAACTCGCCGCCCCTGAAATCCTGCAAAAAATTAAAAAAATTCTCTCCTTGTGCCCAAGAAAGTGCTCCGATACCACTTGTTATAGATCTAAACCAGAAATATATGATAATGGAAATAAACCCAGAAACAATAAGAGAGAAATAGATAGAAATGATTCTTTATTGATCAAAACCTTAAGGTAAGGCAACACCATATATTCACTCCTTAAGGAAGGAGAACACTCCACAAGCCATATGCCTGTTCATACAATAATCCTTCACTATATTCCTTGACATGGAGTCTCTAGCCTCTATATAGGCCTCATACATACAATACCATGGGTCATTACCATGGTTCCTTCATAGCATCAACTAATACCATGGGCCCCTTACATTATTATTAACTACTTGTGGTCCCTTACATGATATGGGTTAACCACCTTATTTATTACTATGGCCCATCCCATTATTACATTATTACCTTGGGTACCTCCCTTGGTACCCCATATTATCCCCCCTAGGTATATAACAAAATAGCACCTGCATAGTTAATATCATAAATCATGTCTATTATGGTGATCAAGGAATCCATAAAATAAACCATACGTCAACAGCTTATTGAGAAAAACAAACTTATTTGTATTAACTTTGAAGTAGAAGAACCTTACAACCTTTTCAGCCATGATGTTGAACAAGCTCTTCCCGGGGTCTGAAACATGAATTTCCTTTACTTTGACAAGCCGTGCACTCTTCCAAATGAGATCTTAGAGGTATGTAATCTCTCCTCATAAAAGCTCAATTAAGAAGACTAAGTTCTAGTAGCATTTCACCTCAAAAATATTCAGCTTTCAACCTCCTCAGTAACCAGCCCAATGCTTCATTTTATAGTGCAAAGGAAGGAGGTTACAGGTCCACCTATGAAGGGATAGAGTCCTCCTTCAAAGGGATAAGCTCCTCACATCAAGGGGTTAGCTCCTTAAGGTATGGGATGCATGAAACTTAAGGGTGCGAACTTGCCACCTCAAGATTCCTTACAGAAGCTTCTAGAAATGACTCAAAGTGAGTTTTTAAGAATATACTTGCACCTTTTTAACTTTTACAGAGGTCTGCACCCATAACATAGAGACAAAGCGGTCAGGTGTGCAGGAGACATGACCTTTAAGTGCGGGACTGCAGGTAATGCTAAGAGAAAATGCAAAACCAAAGTTTTAGAGACTTTTGAAGACTTTCTCTTATTTTCAAGGCTTGATATGAAGAACTGAGGCTTAAGACTTGCAAAGGAGGAAAGTATGAGTGGTAATGGACTCACACAAATTGCAAAATGTCAAGGTGACAATTTTTTGTGCAATAGATTGCCCCCTAAAGTGCAATGTCTGTAATAGATGAAGATAGAGTTTGTCATATATGAAGACTGAAGTACTTTATCATTTCAAGGATCATCCTATGGACACCCCAGTCAGAACCTGTAGAAACATTCAATGCAAAATATATATATGTGAACATATCATTGCTGAGGTAGGCATTCCCATACTCAGATTAAAACTGACTAGAAAACTGACTAAACTGTTTTGATACAGGAATGATTTCGTAATACACCAAGAGTATAGACATATGTAGACATAGTATGGGCACAGCCATTTGTTTATGAATAGTCCAATGTATAATGAATAACAAAAATTCCTCGCAGCCTGGATGGTAGAAACTAGATCCAGGGTCTTGATTTCTGCTTCCCGAACTAGTACAATTCTATCCATGTGAATGAATGTTTCGAAGTCGAACATGGTAGAAACCACTTGATTACCAGTCAATGATGTGAACTGTTAACAAGTGTGAGAGAAACCACCAGTAATGTCAATGGCTCTCAAAGTACTCAGTACAATCCATGAAATGGGAATAAATGATCTGATGTCAAACATGTCATAGAGTCCTTTGATCGAAGGTCAATGATGCAACCTATCGTCGAAGGCGAGAAACCTGCCATTAAGGCATGCAGATTCCAAGGTACCGATGATTTCTAGATCATCTTTCTAGATAATGAGCTGAAGTCGATAGAAAGTGATCTGTCGTAGGCAAGCCTACAACATGAAATCATAGATCAAGTTTTGAAGAAATATATTTAGCAAGCACTAACTCAAGGATGGTCAAAATGGATGACAAATATTTTGCAGATGAATGGTTTATTTGAATTGACCTCTTGAACACATAACGACACTGCAGATGGTTTGGTGACAATTGACCCAAAGCTAATACCCAGAAACTGGCTGAAGACTTTCAATATGGTTTGATTAACTGTTAGGTAAAGGATTTTCCCAACCCAGCTGAACAAAAAGTGTCGTGTTCAAGAGTGGTTCATGGCTTTTCTAAAACACAAAGTGTAACAAACAGGTTCATTTTTCTCTCTTTTCCCCCACCATTTCTGGCAAGTACCTCTTTATTTTTAACAAGCTTGAGGAGGATAACATTTGCTTGTTTATAAGCTCATCCTTCGGATGAGTCCAACTTAGTTTAAAATTCGACCCCTAAGAAGGAGTGGTTCGTTCTTGTTTGAAATTGAACAAGCCCTTTACTGTTAAATTTTAACGAGTCTAGTATAGGAAAAACTCAGTGTTTTTCAATTTTAGGGAGTCAGAAGAAAAACTTAAGAAAACTCCATGGGTGTCCTTTTTCATAAATTTGTGTCTCTCAAGCCCAAAAAATTATAAAATAATACTTGAGAGAACCGTTTGACCATTATGATCAAGGAGTACTTTTCATAATTAGTGGCCTTCATCTGAAAAAGTGAAAAAGTGATCGAAGACATGTCGTTTCATAACCAATATCGAACTTGAAATGACAAAATTCCAGCGATCTTTTCATGTTTATACAGTCAGAAAAGAGCTGAAAGTGGACCGCCTTTTTATTCTGTTTAATGAGTGAAAAGGGAAAAACTCGGTAATATTTTCATATTTTACGAGTCGAGCTTAAAGAAGACTTGTCCTAGAGGAACGAGTGGTATAAAGGGTAGCAACTGGTTCCGGCAATGGTGGAACTACTCGAAACATGTAATGGTTAAGAGGATGGCTAACAAAACCACTCATAGTTGCAGTCCCTCAGGAAAGGAAAAACAACCAAGTGAAAGCATATGATCAACCAAAGAGATGGTAGCGATGGAATGAAAACAACCAAGGCTCATATAACAAAATTTAGCCGATAAAGACGGCAATCACTAGACGTAAAACGGGTATGGGTTCATTTTTATACAAGCTTGAACCATAGAGAACTCTGCTTGGATTAGGTTTCATGTTTACGTAAGCTTGAAATGAAAAACTATGCTTTTTATAAGTTCGCATGCCCCTAGCATAATGAATCTGAGGTACATTCCCCCCAAGCTTCACTGCATTCAATGAGGTGGATGGAATGAAGGTTCACTTTCGATATCTTGGAAAGACTCGACTTGGATTTTACAAGATCTTAATCAAAGACTCGATTTGGAAAGGGAGTTGTTTCATTTTTTAATGAGGTTGACACAGTAAGAGAACTATCCTCATGACCCTTGTTTCATTTTTTAAACGAGCTTGACACAAGACAAGGAACTATGCTCCATGACCATTGCTTCATTTTTTAACGAGCTTGACCCAAGACAAAGAACTATGCTCACAACTCCTTGGTTCATTTTGTTAGAGTCGGTCTTGTCAGTCCTCCGTCAGAGATCAAAACTATTTTTACATTTCATTTTTAGGTGTCCCATCCTGCTCGATCACCTGCATTCCATTTAGGAGCATGCCATAATCTGATGGAAGGGCTCATTGCCCTCATGTATTGTACCTGCTGGCTTAGGTATTTTCATCAATGTTTATTAAAGTCCATGATAGTCAATGTTTGATCTTTTAATGGGAAAAGATTCATGTCAATCATAGGTCTAGGGTTTCACAAATTGAGTCGTTAAAGTGTCAAAATGCCAGCAGGCCAGAGGGAGGTTCTACACATGTTTTTTATTTCATGAATTTCATCGTCATATTGATGGATTATGTCTGTTCTTCAAAACTCTGTTTTGAAGAAAAGTCAACATTTTGTCTTTTGTAACATTTTCTAAAGTTCTTCAGTTATTGAATTCTCCAGGTGCAGCCCTGGTCTTCCTTGGTCAAAACATGCCACTATCCTTGCAAAAATGCCAAAAAGATTCATCATTTAAAGCCAAAATAAAAAAGAAACTTGAAAAACAGAGCTGTATTAAAGTGTTAAAAAGTGCCAAAACTAAACATAAGAAAATGGGTTTTCGAGAAGTAATAATCAAACCCAACACTATATAAGTGTTTTTCATTGTTTGAAACATCATTAGCATGCCAAGAGATCATTGGAAAGCCAAGTCAAGCTATGGAAAAGTGAATTTCATATTTGAATGCCGAAAACTGTGAGCTGGAAGGAGTCATGGCGCATAGAGTAGGTGGCGTGGCACACTGGGATAAATTGCGCAATGTATTTTTTAATGGGTGCGGCACACTGGGACGGCACAGCGCATTGGGCAAGCTGCATAGCACACTCAGCTATCTGGCCCAAAAAATTCCAGAACGGCCTCCAAACGCCCAAAACGTGCAAATTTTTCTTGAATTCTAGTAGGTTGAGCTCCTCCTTCACTGTTCATCATCCAAGTTTATGGTGTATATTATGTTTGATGTGGTGAATGATAAAACAACAACTCAAACCCTACCACGTCAACATTTTCACATGAAAATTGCTACCTAGGGTTTCAAAAATTGTTTGCCACCAAGGTTACTCTTTTCCATCATTTTCCTTGACTCCATTTTTTCCCCTGTTTTCATTGTTCCCTATCCCCTAAAATTACTAAACCCCTATCCCAAATTCCCTTTCCCAAAATTTTAAATGTGAAAACCCTAAACCCTATTCCCACACATAAATCCTAAAACCCCCTCCCATGTTTCCCTAACAAATCTCTCCCAAAAATTCCTAATCCCTTAATATTATTTCCCTTTCCTAACAGTCCCTGTTTCATTTGTTTTCCCCTTGGTGGCAGAGTTTGAACACATCACTAAAAGAGCAGTCCAAACAGTTTTCATACACCAGCATCTTTTTCTCCAAGGCAGTTTGAAAAACAGCAGTCATGGCATCTGAGCATTCATCGGATTATGAAATGGAAACCCAAAGTGATTCACCCATGGAGGAACATGCACCCCGGAGGCCTCATAGAGGAGGAATACATATCAGAGAAGAACCAATCACCCTCACTAAATTACAGGCCTGCCCTCTTTCCATGTTTTGTTTCCAGCATTAGTCATGTTATGATTTTTGTGAAAAGGTGGCTAATGTTCAATTTCATCATGAGTTGGTTCGTCTATTTTTTCTGCATTTACATGGAGATCAAGCTACCTTAGCCGGTGTCACCTTCACACTCACACCAGAATCTGTCACACTAGCTACCAGAATACCAAACATTGGGGAACCATGGACCAAGAGGAAGAAGATTGACCAGTAGCATTATGAGCCATACATTAAAACCGGTTTCTTGAGGTAGCTCAAGAGAGTGTTTCCATTCCGATATCTTAAAGATGAATATGCTCCACTAATGAAATTAATCATGAAATATTTCAGCTGTGAGGGACGGTTCTCTCATCTATATGCTTATCACATCAGGTTGCTCATGCATTTCACTAGGTACTGATGATGAACATTCCGTATTTCATTTACCGGAACATAGAGAGGATGACCAAACTTGTGCAGCACAAAACCCCTCAGCAGCAACCTAACAGTGTTTATCATTTTGGTCTTATTAAGATTTTGGTGTTTCATCAGCTTGGATTGCAGGGTATCACTTGGGATGATTTCATCTCTCGTGACTTCTTCAGAGCTTCACAGGGATTATCAGAGGTTAAGCTTGAGACAGGTGGACCTTCTCATAAGTATGAGCACCATGAGACCGCTAGTGTGTTGGTATTCATCACATATCAGAGGGGCACTAGAAATTTGTTTGCAGTAGCGAAGCGAGTGTTATCTCTACCTAGTGTTGAAGGGGCCTCGCTTCCGACATTAGCACCACAGGTACAGGACAAAGGCAAGAGGCCAATGCAGGATGAGGGGCCATCAAGTGAATGAGAGACCGACTTCATTCTCATTCATGATGATGATATAGATACAGGCCCACAAAGTGAACATCTTAGAGAGATCATTCAAGAGCAGCAAACAGAGATCAAAGCCTTATCCCTTGACTTGGAGAGGGCTAAGTGGACTATGAAATAATTGGAGAAGAGGAACAAATAGCTTGAGGATCAGCAAGCAATCATGGAGTTACAAAACATCCGTGAGAATCGCTAAGCTGCACAAAGGAGAAGGGTTGAGCTCACTTCATTGGAGCAAGAGATTAATGATGATCGAGTCTAATCTTGAGAGAGTTAACATCCACTTAGAGAGACTGTTGGACAAGGCCGATAAGGACCATGCACTGCTGAGACACATGGCTTTCCACTACATGGAACGGAACAAGGTTTGCAAGGCACGAATCAGGAATTTAAAAGCAAAATTAAAGAAGGCAATAAGGAAACAAAAGAGGCAAAGGGAGCTTGATCATCTTCAGATATTGGCCGAAGCCTCTTTAGCCCAACATGACACTTAATGAAGAAGCTCCAGCCCCATTTTTTAACGAGCTTGACACAAGACAAAGAACTATGCTCACATACATCCGGTTTCATTTCTTAACGAGGTTGAGACAGGAACAAACTATCCTCGCAATAGGTCAAGAATCAGAAAATGACTGTACAACCTGATATGCAATTTCAAAGGGACTCAAAGGCATCGCGCCATCAAATGAATCCACCTCGGAATCAGAAGGTATGATCCAAGGATCATCAAAAGTAATAGTATTTGATGAAATCATATGAATAGTTGCAATAGAAGGTGATACGTTAGGAGGAGGGAAGGAAAAAGTTCCTAGCGAACCATAATCTTTAATCAAACCTACTCCAACATCCTTGTAAGGGATAGTTGTTTTACCGACCTGCTGAATACTATCTGAAGAGGCTAGGTCAGATGAGAAATAAGTCAGCTAGTCTATCGTAACGATATTTCTGTTATGAGGAAACTTAATAAGCTGAAAGACCGATGAAACAATAGCAATCATAGCATAAGACCAACTGTGACCCAGAAGAAGGTTGTAATCTAGAGGGGCATCAACCACTTCCACATCTAGATTTACAGTTTTTCCTTCAACCCCTATAGGTAAATCCTGCAAAATACCAAAAGGATGGAACCCTCGGCCATAAAAATCCTTTAGAATTGTCGGAGACTGATTGAGTGTAGGAGAACCAAGCAATCTCCAACGCCAGATTGACATAATACACATAGAAGCCCCTTCATCAATCACAGTTCGAAAGCAAGGTCTGTTTTTGACTAACACTGGAATCTGGAAAGCCATTTGATGAGGAAGGCGAGGTGTACTATTCTCTAAATCGAAGATTATTAGGTTTGAATCCTGAATATCGACGGCTCCTATAGCAAACAATAGTAATTTACGCTGTGCTTGGCATGATTGCAGCACATCCAAAACTGACATTGCTGAAGGGGCAATGGCCAGGTCTTCAACAATATTATAATTCTGAGTAGCACTCACAGCTGATTTCTGAAATATACCTTTAGTAGGCAGTTTGATTACTAAGTCAAGGTTGGGTTTCTTGATCTATAGCAGATCGGAACCAGGAGGAGTTGTAGTTGATGTGTTTGAACTAGAAGAATCTGCTTCTTTACCATCAACAGGATTTTTACTACCATAATCTTGCGATTACGTCGCAATCCTGACATGAGACATCATCATAATGAGTTCTTCTGAGGTATTCAAGGAAGAAGCAACCACTTTACTATCTTGAGTAGGAGAAGGATCATTTAAGATAGCAAGCATTTTAGAACCTTTAACAAATTTCGAAAACTCTGCTCGATATGGGCATACTTTAGTAAAATGATCCTCATCGCAAATGAAACAAGGATAGCGAGGTTTTTGTTTTTCGTCAATAGATTCATTTTTATTTGTTTTATATTTTGAATTTTGATTGTTTTTGTTCTTCCCCTTCTCTTTACTACTGGATTTGGTCATAGATGAATCTACGACATGGACGTCGGTAGAAACTTCAGCGAAAGAATCTACTTTCGGGGAATCAGGAAATTTGTAGTAGAAGAATTCTTTGAAGATTTCTTCTTGCTTTTAATACTAACTGAACCAATCATACCATCAGCAGCATGAGACCCTGAAGGAGCTATAGTTTTTGGAAGATCAAGGATTTTTTCATGTAAAGTACCTAACTGTGTATAAACGAGGTCAAGGTACTGAGCCTGAGAAATGACTTTCTCTTCAGTGAAAACTCCTGCCTTAGCTACATCTTTAGTGATTTTAGGTAACAATGATTTAACGAACCATTCTGCTAAAATTTGATCCGGAATGAAAACTTTCACTAAACACCTTCTACGTCGCCATTCATGAATATGATCAGAAATATATGTGGACGTGGATTGTCTTAGTGAAGTTAACAGTTCCGTGCCATTGTCGTATCTGACAAGCAACTAAAAATGAGTTAAGAAAGAAGTGGCTAACTGATTGAAATTATAAAAAGAGCCTCTTGGTAACTCAATGTACCATTTGGCGGCAAGATCAATAAGAGTTCTTTGAAAAAGACGCAATCGAATTGAATCATCAACGATTGAATTAGATGCACACCAGAGATGATAAGTCATAACAAGATTTGACGGATCCTCACCTGACTTGCCCTCGAATTTCGGGATATCACTAGGCAACTTATTAGGCATTGGTAGCCAGTACGGAAGATAATAAATTGGATTGTTCATAAGGTGCGACAAATCAGGTAAATCCAAAGTTGCAATAAATGGTAACTAGCGGTTCCAGGAGGAGGATATCCAGGATAACATAGAATTGGATTTGTATTAGAAATATTATAACCTCCTAGAAAATCAGGATTAACTGGACCAAACTGGGGTTGTTGAGGCTGTTGATAAGTATAGCCAGGATACAGTTGATTCTAATAAACTAGGTTTTGTACAGTATGACTGAATTGATACTGTCCCTGGTAAGGTTGACTCGTGGCAATTGTACTTGGACCAGCTTGTCTTGCAGGCATCTGGACTGAAGTCTGAACTGTAGGTCCTGACTGGGGCACAGAGACTTGAGGAGTTTGCATTGATGCAGGGATAGTAGAAACTAGAGCTACAGATACTCCAGAAATAAGTGTGGTAGGTTGAACAGAAAATGCAGTAGTTACAGCAGCAGTTCAAGGTGGAGTCTGAGGTGAGCTAGGCCTAGGCTGCTGAACTAAACTAGGTGTAGAGGTTTGAACCGTAGGTTGGACAGGTTGCTGGGTTGGACCAGAAACCAAAGGATGTCCAGATTGATTAGATAACTGCACATTAGGTTGCATAGACTGTTGAGTTTGAGACGGATCCCACACCATATTCATTCCGGGACCCATAAAAGGTTGTGCATATGGAGGACCATAACTTGGTTGAACGTAGGGTTGATAATTAGGAGGTACATTTCCAGCTCCTTGTAAAAATGATTGACCAGAAGGCGGTTAGAAACCTTGAGTTGGGTATTGACCTTGAGGTTGATAACCTTGAGGCACGTACTGAATCTGGGGTTTATAAGCATCTGAGGAATATACTGAGTTTGGGGTTGACCTTGGGGTACGTACTATCCTGAAAGTTGAAAACCTTGAGGTAGCCCTCTAGGCAGAAACTGACTACCTTGGGGTTGCCCCCCAGGCGATAACTGACTACCTTGAGGTTGCCCCCCAGGCGGTAACTGACTACCTTTTCCCCCAGGTGGTAATTGACTACCTTGGGGTTGCCCCCCAGGTGATAACTAACTACCTTGAGGTTGCCCCCAGGCGGTAACTAACTACCTTGCCCCCTAGGTGGTAACTGACTACCATTCCCCCCAGGCGGTAACTGACTACCTTGAGGTTGAGGATTTGGAATACTACTAGACATCATAAAAATTTGCTCTACGTTCAATGTTTTAGTTCCATTATTACCAGGTGATAACTGATGTTTAGTCGGTCGAGGAGTTGCTCCTGAAAAAGTACCAGAAAGTGGCTGGTACCCCAAAGGAACAGTAGGACCGCCATATAAAAATGTTTCTGGTGATTGGGAAAACATAGATGGCTGTCTTGACATGATTGATCAAGGATAATAATCTCTGGGTGTAGGATGAAAATAATCACACACAAACAAAGAAAATTTCAATAAAAGCACCTAAAGTCTCTAAAGAAACAAACAACTGAATCACCTGCCTAAAAAATCTAAGAGTTCAAACCACACACAAATAGTAACTTCCCATACTAAAAACACTAGTTGGTGATGAAATCCAATGTCGTAGAATTTTAATACAAAAAGGGTGGTTGGAACAGTTACCCCGACAACCTGCTTAATGAAACAGACTAGCACAAGTTTCTTCACAAAACCATCTCGAGTGAAGAGAACCCCCCAGAGAGTCCAAGTGAGTCTAGTCGACATCTGCTCCAGGTATAGTGAGACCCATCCTTCACCGTCACCTTAGGAAATAATCTTAAGTTTATGGACACTAAGGTTACCAAAAGCAACAAATACAACTGGGGCAATAGTGTACAATCTGATCTACGTGCAAGGGTAGAGTAACAAATCTCAATCCCCTTGAAGGCTCCTTGACATGATCAATTTGAGGTTTACCAACAAGTGACCCCAGGCTCCTCGACAATGGTGAATCCGAGGTTTACCGTTTATAATACACACAAATCTTCTATCCTTCCCAATGAAACAAACTTGATTGTCTCAAAGGTTCGGACATGATCTCGTGATTGACTCCTTTAAGAGAAGCTTCCCAAAATGTATCAATTACAATTGGATTTATTTCCTACCGCAAGATATAGCTACTTATTTGTTTTAACTATCTTGGAGAGTTAATTACTCACTACTCCAAGATACTAGCCTAAGCTATATTGGTGATAAGAGCCCTAGAAATAAAAAAGATTGCTAGATCAATTTTAATTAAGCGTACTTTTATAGGTTGTTCTTTAATTCAATAGGTATGGAAATGAAACTTTGATGGTGTGAAGACTCAATTCCAAAAACACTAAAAAGATGCACCTAAAATGATAAACAATTTGTTTTTCTTTCAATGAAATTCTAGCTAAAAGAAAGAGTTCAAAAATGCAATTCTTTAAGAAACTAATCCTTCTTTCAACATGGAAATGGAAAGAAAATCTTTTTGTCTTTCTCATTAAAAGAAAATCTTTTGTCTTTCTCAATAAGAACTCAAAATGAGACTACTAATTAAGGCTCACAATAAATCCCTTTCTCTTTTCAAAACTCGAAACTACAAAATTTTGTTTTCTTCAAAAGAGATCTATAAGTTCTAGAAAACACTCAAAACTACAAAACTAATTTTGAGATCTAAAAACTTAATTGAATAAAAGCTTCAATTCTTTTTGAGGATGTTTTACTTAGTTATTCAGTAAAATAAGGATTCATTTGTTCAGAATAACAAATCAATCAAAAAACATCCAGATATGTTTTCTTTTGTAAAAATTAAATTAAAAACTTATAACCAAGTTTGTTCAAAGATTTGCAAAGAGAAAACTAAATCTATTTCTCACAAAGGACAGACTTCACAATCAGGTCATACTCATCAAGAAGATGAAAAGACACCAGGGTAATCTAAGGTTTTTCAAGCTTCTGATCTTTGAGTCACTACAAAGACCATGTGAAAACCACTCCAGGTATGCAAAACTTCTAGAAAATCATCTAAAACAAAAATACCAATGGAACTTACTCATAAGAGATTTTTGACAGAAAGAATGCAGATCTGGGTAGACACTAAAAGCCATAAATAAAACCTAAACTTAACTGGAAGAAAACATTTTAGGTTTTTCGAAAAAAAAATTACAGGTCCGTAGGCTTCAAGAAGAAACAGTGCGGTCTCGTTCTGTTTACTAAAGGAAAATGTGGAAATGCCCGCACTGTATATAAAGAGAAAGTTCGGTCCCCTGAAAACTTCGAAAAAAACAAAAAATAATCTAGATTCTAAAAACTACCCAAGCCAACATACATCAATCAAAAACCAGAAACGGAAACAAGTTTCTCAATTCAAAGACAAAGGAAAACCAAAAACCAAATTCAGTTTCCCAGCGGAGTTGCCAATTTGCTGGCTGGATAAATCGTTCTTGCAGACAAGATCGATCTCCCTAGTATCACAAGATAATCTAGCAACAAATAGAAAAACAAATCTATCTTTCTCTAAACATATGCGATTCATAAATAAGAACTATAGAGGTGTTAAGATCCTACCTTAAGTCCAACACTAGTTTGTAGCAGCCATCCTTCAACCATTCTAAAGAGTTTCCTTTTGAGAACCTACAATTACAAACAAGCAAACATCAAATAGCACCTGCATAGCTAATATCATAAATCATGTCCATTATGGTGATCAAGGAATCCATAAAATAAACCATACATCAACAGCTTATTGAGGAAAACAAACTTATTTGTATTAACTTTGAAGTAGAAGAACCTTACAACCTTTTCAGCCTTGATGTTGAACAAGCTCTTCCTGGGGTCCAAAACAGGAGATTTCCTTTACTTTGACAAGCCGCACACTTTTCCAAATGAGATCTTAGAGGTATGTAATCTCTCCTCATAAAATCTCAATTAAGAAGACTAAGTTCCAGCAGCATTTCACCCTAAAAATATTCAGCTTTCAACCTCGTCAGTAACCAACCCAATGCTTCATTTTATAGTGCAGAGGAAGGAGGTTACAGGTCCACCTATGAAGGGATAGAGTCCTCCTTCAAAGGGATAAGCTCCTCACATCAAGGGGTTATCTCCTTAAGGTATGGGATGCATGAACCTTAAGGGAGCGAACTTGCCACCTCAAGATTCCTTCCATAAGCTTCTAGAAATGACTCAAAGTGAGTTTTTAAGAATATACTTGCGCCTTTTAAAATTTTACAGGGGTCCACACCCATAACACAGAGATAGAGTGGTTAGGTGCGCAGGAGACATGACCTTTAGGTGCGGGACCACAGGTAATGCTAAGAGAAAATGCGGAACCAGAGTTTTAGAGACTTTTGAATACTTTCTCTTATTTTCAAGGCTTGATATGAAGAACTGAGGCTTAAGACTTGCAAACGAGGAAAGTATGAGTGGTAATAGACTCACACAGATTGCAGAATGTCAAGGTGACAAGTTTTTGTGAAACAATAAGTTGAGTTGGCTTTTTGAGGATCTACCCATGGTCTGTGGACCATGGGATTGTATAAATAGGTGTGTCTTAGGATGTATAAGGAAGTAATGAAGTTTGTATATGAGAGAAGTCTAGATAGTTAGCAAAGAAGTGTAGGAAGGAAGGCTCTACAGCTGTGTGCGCAGAAGCCTAGAGTAGAGCCCGTAGTTGAGTGCACAGACCCCTGCACCTGATTGCACAGGGAAGTCTTGAGTTTGTAAGCTGAACTAAATATTAATAAAGAATATTGTTGTAGAAATACCCGTGTTTATCTCTTTACTTCGATTTATATGAATTCACTTTATGTTATGATGGGTTTATGAAATAATTATGTATTGATGCATGACTTTACATGATTTATATCGTTATATGAACATAATTGATGTTAATTGTTTACCTGAAGATTATCTTGCTGCAAGTTAACGTTATCGAACACTTAGGCTGATCTAAGTAATTGTTTGGTTAAGAGTAATCTTTGATGCGCGTAAGTAGCTGATTAGTCTGTTCAAGGTTCAAGAAAGATAGTTGTAGACCTTCATGGGGTCTAGAGGTTTATTAAAGGGAGTTATATCGATAAGCCATAAGGGCTATCGATTTGCACGGAGGTAGATTTAGGGCATAAAGACATCATGTTGATCTCTAGGTGCGGAAACTTGGTTCCAGCATCCCCCCATACTCCTTCAGGTGAGACTTCAGTCCACGCTCCGTGGATTGATTCTGAAAGGGCCATATCTGTGACGCTGACATGAATCTCGCGGATAGTCAGCACTGTGAATGGTTTGTAGCTTCGCTTCTGCCCCACCTAAGGGTTGCTTTATCGAAGCAAAATATAGGGACCCAAGCGGAAGCCTTGGAAATTGTGATGATATTACATGAAACACCTATCCAAGATGCTACTTTGGGAGTTCAGCAAATTCATGAAGACTTGTAGAATCTCTACTTGGAGTTACAGAGCTTGAAGAAGGAAAAATCCGCTCGGCTGGAGGTGCACGAAGAAGTTTGGTGCCTAAAATGTAAAATTTAGGGGCATGATAAAGATCACTGCCCTAATTTTGCAAATTATATTTCAGGGGGAGGGCCAATGCCACTGAGACATGAGGCTATCATGGGACCAAACATAGGGCCCGCACTATGGTGCGCTATCTGTCAGGTAGCTGGAAAACATGTAACAAACAATTGTCACTTTCTGCAAAAAATTGTACAGATGTCATAATTGTTATTTTGTAATTTCTGTAAATTGATGGGCCACGATGAGCGTAACTATTATAGCTATCAATTGATGATGGAAAGAATGCTCGTGTATCGAATGCAAACAAAAACCTATCCTCTAGATCAAGGTGCTTGGGGAGTGCATGAAGGATATAAGGGGCACAGACAAGGCCGAGGAGGAGGAGGACCTAGTAGAGGTCGATGACAAGTTATTTGCTACAATTACGGAGTGCTAGGACACTACGCATAGGAGTGTACGAGCTAGACATGCCCATCATGCCGATACTGTACTCAGTTTTAGCACACAATAGAAGAATTCCCTATCCTGATAGTTAAGATGTAGGAAAAGAAGGCACAGCCTCAACAACCTACCTAGAATCTATAGATGATGAGGGCCAAGCCCTGCGAAGAGGATCCCAATGTGAATATTGTGTTGCAAAGAAGGAAAGAAACCTAAATAAATTGAGTGGGTTCACAAGGCTCTAGAAAAGGAGGTTGGGTTTGATCTGGAGCACCCGAAGGAAACATTCATGTTGGCAAAGAAAAGCCTCGATGAGGCCTTTACCTCAGGAAGTTAGGACAACCTATCTGAAGAAGTTGACCCCTCCATGCTTACCACTTTCTTGGAGGCTTGTATGAAGCTATTACATGATAGCAAGGCCATGAAAGGGCTACAAGAACTAATAAATAAGTGTTTCGGTAAGGAAGGTGCTCCTAAATGACATCGGATAGTAAAAAATATAGGCAAACACAAGATGAGAATAGGGCACGAGATGAGGCTTATCATGCAAATAGGAGACTATGAGATGGATAAAGTTATTTTGGATTTGGGTTCGGATGCAAATGTTTTTCCTAAAGAAACATGGGAAAGAATGGGGAGACCTGCACTGCAGTGGTCCCTAATTAAATTAAGAATGGAAAATCAACAGAAGATTATCCCTATGGGGAGATTGCATGGAGTGACAGTGGATATCAAAGGTGTGAGCATGTTGGCTGATTTTGAAGTGATAGAGATTGTTGATGATGGAAATCCATAGTCTGTACTCCTGGGAATTGATTGGACTATCAACATGAACGGGGTAATAAATTTGAAGAAGTGAACGATGTCATTTGAAAGGAAATCACTCCGTGTAGTAGTACCATTGGACCCTGCAGAAGGATCACATTATACTGAACCAGTCCGCGACTATGAGGAAAGAAATGATGATTTGGACCAAATCTATAAAATAATAGCACGAGACCAATATTGGCTTAATCCAATAGCTGATGGAAGAATTGCATTGGACAGTGAAAGATCCTATACATTAGATTCAGACGATGAATTGGAGCACTGGAATAATAGATTGCACGAAGTATCTACGCTCTATTGTAATATGATGACTAAATCACTACCCTATGTGTCATCAGAGGTAATAAATTTACCTTATTATGATGGTTTGATGAATGTAGATAAATGTTTGGATGCATTTGAAAGGGAAGTACTGGAGAGGCTCCACTTCCAAGTGCTGGATTTGGCGTTTTGTGCTCCACCAGATTTTAAGCTCATTAAAGAATGAACCAATCTCTGGTAAAAAACCATTGTGAATGCATTATCATTAGCTTTTGAGCCTTGGTCGTGTTCTCATCATCACCTCCACTCTGTTTTGGCCGATCATACGCCTCCATTTGATTGTTTACCCTTTTTGAGGAACATCTACCATGAGTGATTCTATTAGCCATCCTTGTGACACTACCGTGATTGGAAAATTCCAAACCTTACCTGGAATCAGCTGCTACCTGAAATTATCACTCGTTCCTCAAAAAAACGAGTCTCCTTTAAGCTCTTTTCATTTGACTCATAAAATATGAAAAGATTGCTGAGCGATTGGCCTCTCCAGCTCATTAAAGCTACTAGAAGTGTTATCCCTCCTCTAGATTTTAATCTTTTTGGACTCGAGGGATTATTACACAAAAAGATCGACCGCTTGTCTTGTTCGGCTCGTTAAAACTATCGAAAATTCATCCATTTAGTATTATTTTATACTTTTTTGGACTTAAGGGATTACATGACGAAAAAGGATTATTGGAGTTTCCTTTCCGTCCCTTTTTCAGACTCTCTAAAATTGAAAAAGGACCGAGTTATCATTATCATTAAACTCGTTAAAATCAATAGCGACAAACTTGTCCATATAGACAAGAATGAGTTTCACTGCCGCTAGGCTCGTTAAAACATAGCGACGGGTTCGCTGAAGGGCGAATTATAGAACAAGCATATGTTATCCTCCTCAAGCTTGATAAAAATAAAGAGGTACTGGTCAGCAATGACTGGGGAAAAATTGGGAAGAAAACTTGAAGAAACTTTATTGGTAGCGAGTCGCTCTTGAACATGACACTTTCACTCCATCACCATGATTGAGTCACGTTGGTTTATTCCGTTCACTGGTCATATTACCAATGTTCCACCGTACCATCCATCTTTGGGGTTAACACTACCAATCCATTTTAGTGTCACTGATATGTTCAAGAGAAGTTGATTAGAGAATTCACCAACCCATATTGTGTCTCATCCGCTGCAATACCTTTATGCTTCATTCTTTCATGACCACCACCCTGAACCCTGTATCATCAGATCGTTTTCACCTCCAAAATTCATTTGCTCCGTTCCATGTCATAGATGTGGGATTCATTAAGGCCCTCCTACGACGAGTCACTTCTTATTGACATCAACTCATTATCCAAGAAGTTGACCTCGGAACAACCCTTTCAGTACTTTGAAGCTTGCATGCCTCAATGGCAAGTTTCTCACTTTCGACGACAGGTTTACATCAATGGCCTTCGACCGAGAGATTTTGCGTGGTGTTCAACGCCAAGTCCCATTTTCACACCACGCGAATTGTACTGTCGTACCTTGAGGGTCATCATCATTATTGGTGATTCCTCTCGCGCTTGTTAACAACTTACATCATTGGCTGGTAATCAGGCGATGTCTTTCCATGTTCGACTCTAGAACATTTTTCACATGGATCGACTTGTACTTCGGGCGAAGATTGGACGAGTTTGAAGGCTCCGGATCTAGTTTCATCCATCCAGGCTGCGATATATTCAGGAAAATAAAGACATCAAATGTACATCATTGCTGCACAGACGATCATCTGAATCAAAGGATGATGACTCTATCAAAATCATCAGTCTACCACACAGACGGTTGTTTGTCCCATGTACATGAAAATGAATTTATAAAGCTGAGCATGGGAATGCTTGCCTTAGCTAGATCATGAAAATATTATGAAGATAATGTATTGTATTGTATCTTATTACAGGTCGCCTTCCGGTTCGAAAAAACCTCGGATCCTCATGATAAAGCATTTCACCCGACATCAAAAGATTAACGACCTCATGCTTTACGGGGCAACTGTTATAGGAATTTTTGGGCACTGCAACCCCAATCATATATGTCCATAAACTAAGGGATTCTAAGTCCCTAAAAGTGTTGTTTCATGCCCAAAAGGAACAAGGTCAGCTGATTACATCATCTCCCAGAAGTTCTCCACAGAAAACTACTAAGAACTAGTCAAAACTAGACCATACAGGTTGCTCAGTGCTAAGGGTGCGATGCATCTCACCTGCCCATTGTAAAAGGTGTGATGCATACTGGAAAGCCTTGCTGTAGGGTGTGATGGGCGAGAATGGACAAATGGCAGAGACAGTTTGCGAGGTGGATGATCATGGAATCTTCCAGAAACTTCTCCTGTGACACCTGCCTCTCTGAATTCGCCCAGGGATGAGTAAGAGGTCATCAATCTCCAAGTGGAATCAAGAACTATCAAAGAGAAGACACTAATCAAAATCCTAGAAGCTGACTCACCTCCCTGCAATCATCTATATATGGATCCCTCATCCCAGAGATCTAGAGGGTGGAATTTTGTAACTTATAAGGAAGTGTTGTTGGTTTCTTGGTGTAATATCATAGTGTTGGGTGATCTAAGATTTTCATGAGGTGAAGAAGGGCTTTCATGCTGGGAGGATGACACTGAGTCAGATCAATGGGTTGTAATCCTCTCTTCTAATCTCTATATCAATAAAGCTATTCAAGTTTTCCTCCACATCCTTGTATGTCTAATAATATATGCATTTGTATGGTCAATATATATCTGGTCCTATATTGCTTATGATTGTAGATCTCTGCACTTTGAAGGTATTATGCTTGTTATAGAATAATTTGTCATCGTCCCTATTACCCCTTCTCCCGCACATTGGAGGACTTATTCTGGGACCTGTGAGAAGTGACATAACCTGAAAACACTTGCATTGTATCCCCTTGAGTATGTACTTCATATGCCCTGAAGACACCTTCTGCAAAATACCCATCAAAATAGCCCTTTTTCCATTGGCGCAGTTCCACTGTGTATCACTCGCACCAATGGGGGAAATCCTCCAAAGAGGGTGCGCCAGCTGGCGCTATGTCTCAGAGTCACTCGCGCCAGCCCAGTTGGGTAAAGTTTTTAACAAACCAACTTACGAAGGTTCTTCCTAACCTATTCATGAACTGGTTCCATCTTGAGTTAGTTCAGTTGGGCTTCGAATCTCCATAGAAGGGAAGTAGTTCTCCACCTCTCATGGAAGCTTCTTAGTGATAAAGCCAATCCCATGAATCTTGTGGATGACCCTAACTCCTTCTCCTCTATCTATAAAAGCTTGTTCTTTTGCCTTTGACAAGTTATTCTCCAAGTTCCAAATTCTAAGTCCCAAAGTCTAAGAATTGCTAAGCTTATGCTACAAGAAGCCTTCTTCATTCCTATGAAGCTAAATCTAAAGTGAGGAGGTTCTTGTCCAAGTAACCAAGGAGAGAGAGGCTTGTTCCCCATTCCCAACAAGCTTTGCAAGGCATGTGCTGCTAATCACCCAGCCAAAGGAGGATTTGACATCAGAACTATGGTTCTATTCTTCTTTGTTGTTTATCAATAATAGATGACTATCATTATGGTTCCACTCTTATTGTCTTTGTAATGATGATTGAGTTATATCCTTTCTGACTGATATATCGTTGCATCTATTGGATTTTATGCTTGTGTTTGTGTCGTTCTTTGCATGTGCAGGTGTCCGTTCACGAGGATCGTGGGGATTGTGACCGGCCGGAGCCAAGGAACGAGAGCGACGACTCTTCTACAAATATTAGCGTTGGAATCCAGGTAGGCCCTCATCATCGGCCTTTGATTTGCTATTAGGAACCTGTGTGTTAGCGTTGTTTGATTGTTGCTAGACCCCATTTGGGTTAGTAGGGATCGCCCCTGTCCGTAGAGGGGATTTACCTCCACAACAATTTGGCGACTCCGCTGGGGTTTTACTTTTTCAGGTCGAAGTCACTAAAAAGTACTCCTCGATCGTAATGGTTGGGCGGTTCTTTCGAGCATTGTTTTATACTTTTTTAGACTCGAGAGACACAACTTTACGAAAAAGGACACCCCTGGAGTTTCCTTTTCTGCTATCTTTTCAAACTCTCTAAACATGAAAATACGTCGAGTTCTTCCTTTGTCAGACTAGTTAAAACTTAATGACATCAGATTCTGTTGAAATGATGCCTTTCAAGCATATGCTATCCCTGTCAAGATTGTCATAAAAAAATAACCGTGGTACTCGCCAGCAATGGTGGGGAAAATGGAACCACAATTATTGTCGTGTCGGGAGTATGTCACTCTTGAATGTGGCACTTGTCTGCATTCGTGTCTGGGTGGGGACATCTCATCTTGTTTTTACACTTGCCTCCATGGGTTTGGGTTATCCTGTCTGACCTCTCATTTGCTCATTGCCTTGTCACCATGACCCCTGATCATTTGATGTCAAATACTGCCAAGTCCACTGTCGTGCCGCCAATATGTTTAAGAGAAGTTGACCTCTGTAGAATACTCAACCTCCCTCTGATACCTCAAACAAAACATCTTATCCTTCTTTGTCTCGTGTCGATGATGTGGGAAACATTATGGCCCACCTCCGATCAAGGTCACTTCCTATCGACTTCAACTCGTTATCCAGGAAGTTGACCTAGAGACTCCCTTCAGGTGCCTTGGAGCGTGCATGCCTCAATGGCAGGTCCTTCGTGTTCGACGCAAGGTTTTCATCATTGGCCTCTGATCGAATGATTCTACGGGTGTTCGATGTCGGCTCACTAATTCGCACACCGTAGATTGTACCTATAGTACCTTGAGGACCATTGTCATTATTGGTGGTACCTCTTGCGTCTGTTAACAGTTTTCATCATTGACTGGTAATCAGACGATGTTCTTGCATGTTCGACTTCGACTCCCATATTCGCATGCTTTAACTTGTACTTTGTGGAGCAACTCAGTGACTTCGACTCCCTGGATTTTGTCTGTTGAGATCCAGGTTGCGATTTTGTGGATTATTACGATCATTACATGACTCATTCACTGGATGGCTGCGACCATGCCTGAGTCTATTTATCGATCCTCACTGGATGGCTGCGTCCATACCTTGGATCCAGATTTTTATGTACTCTGCTATGGATGGCTGCACCCATACCACATATATCATGTACTTGAGATATCAGTTGTACTTCTTCATGCAGGTTCTCCGGCGGCAGTGTTTTCAGTTGGCCATGTTCTTGTAAAGCATTTCACCCCTCTCTCTCTCTCGGGCCTCATGCTTTAGGGGGCATCTGTTACACAATAATTTGTCACCGTCCCTGTTACCCCTTATCCCACACATTGGAGGACTTATTCCGGGACCTGTGAGAAGTGACATAACATGAAAACACTTGCATTGTATCCCCTTGAGTATGTACTTCATATGCCCTGAAGACACCTTCTGCAAAATACCCATAAAAATAGCCCTTTTTCCATTGGCGTAGTTCCACTGTGTATCACTCACACCAATGGGGGAAATCCTCCAAAGAGGGTGCGCCAGCTGGCGCTCTGTCTCAGACTTGCACTCGCGCCAGCCCAGTTGGTTAAAGTTTTTAACAAACCAACTTACGAAGGTTCTTCCTAACCTATTCATGAACTAATTCCATCTTGAGTTAGTTCAGTTGGGCTTCGAATCTCCATAGAAGGGAAGTAGTTCCCCACCTCTCATGGAAGCTTCTTAGTGATAAAGCTAATCCCATGAATCTTGTGGATGACCCTAACTCCTTCTCCTCTATCTATAAAAGCTTGTCCTTTTGCCTTTGACAAGTTAGTCTCCAAGTTCCAAATTCTAAGTCCCAAAGTCTGAGAATTGCTAAGCTTATGCTACAAGAAGCCTTCTTCATTCCTATGAAGCTAAATCTAAAGTGAGGAGGTTCTTGTCCAAGTAACCAAGGAGAGAGAGGCTTGTTCCCCATTCCCAACAAGCTATGTAAGGCATGTGCTACTGATCACCCAGCCAAAGGATGATTTGACGTTAGAACTATGGTTGTATTCTTCTTTGTTGTTTATCAATAATAGACAACTATCATTATGGTTCCACTCTTATTGTCTTTGTAATGATGATTGAGTTATATCCTTTCTGAATGATATATAGTTGCATCTATTGGATTTTATGCTTGTGTTTGTGTCATTATTTTCATGTGTAGGTGTCCATTCACGAGGATCGTGGGGATTGTGACCAGCCGGAGCCAAGGAACGAGAGCGAAGACTCTTCTACAAATATTAGCGTTGGAATCCAGGTAGGCCCTCATCATCGGCCTTTGATTTGCTATTAGGAACCTGCGTGTTAGCGTTGTTCGATTGTTGCTAGACCCCATTTGGGCTAGTAGGGGTCGCCTCTGTCTGCAAAGGGGATTTACCTCCACAACAATGCTGCTTTGACTTTACAAGTACTCTTTGAAGCGGAGTGGTCAAGGGAGAAGCGACAAAGACCTGTCAGTGAGGAGAAGGAGCAAGAAAATAACCGAGCGAAAGATCGAGGTTGGTATTCTTTGATCCTCTCCTATCTACTTCTCATAAAGGAAAACGAAAGTAACTTTAATCTGTTTGTTTCTAATATAGCTACCCATCTTAGTGGGACTAGAAGCTCTGCATAGACACTAGATTTCCCGATAACAGTAGTAGTACCATTGGACCCTGCAGAAGGACTGCACTATACTGAACCAGTATGTGACTATGACGAAAGTGATGATGATTTGGACCAGATTTATAAAATAATAGCACGAGACCAAGATTGGGTTAATCTGATAGCAGATGGATGAATCGCATGGGACCGTGAAAGCTCCTATACCTCAGATTTGGACGAAGAATTAGAGCACTGGAAAAATAGGTTGCACGAAGTATCTATGCTGCACTGTAATATGATTACAAAATCGCTACATTGTGTGTCATCGGAGGTAAGAAATTTACCTTATTATGATGGTCTAACTGATGTAGATAAATTTTTTGATGCATTTGAAAGGGAATTACCTGAGAAATATCTCTTCCAAGCAAGGTATTTGGCGTTGTGCACTACACCCACAAGGTGGTGGGGTACACATAAAGAGATTTTTGATGAATGGAGTGAGTACAGAAGAATGATGAAATTGCAGTTTGGTCACCCAAAAGCTTGGCTATCTGAAAAATATAATGGAAGAAATGATTTGCGTGATCATTTAGCAAAATGGACTAAGGTTTATGGAATGGAGCTACAGCCAGAGTGGGTGCATATTTTCTGTCACACTTTGGACATCATTCCTATGAATTAGTACCTAGAAACAGAGCTCCTCCATGGTACCATAGAGTGGGAGATCTTAAGAGAAGTATTTGTGATGACCTTTAGCTTTGAGGATGGGTTTGAAAGTATTGACAAAGTGCTGTAGGAGGTTAAGGCAATAATCTTCAGAATAACGCAGGATCCTTTAAAATTGATTCAACCATATTGGAGCACCCAGCTATGCCATGCACTGGAGTGCTATAATGAGACCACTTAAGAAGATTATGAAGAGGCATAAGGCCATCGTGAAGTTGAGGGACCACGGATAGAGAATCCAGACATCACCGCATCATTGAAGACTCAACAAGTGAACATTGGCACAAAGGCGGAGCTGAAATTTGCGAAGATAGGAGATTACTAGGATGATGGCACAATAGATAAGGTCACTGAGTTGCTCCACAAATATCAGGATTTTTTCCCTACCAAATTTTCAGACCTGAAAGGTATCATAGGAGACTTGGGTGTAATGAATATTACCTTGAAGCTGGACATGAAGCCGATTAAGGAGAGGCCATACCGCCTTAATCCCAAGTATAAAGAAAAGGTATGCTTAGAGCTAGATAAGATACTGGAAGCAGGCATTATTGAACTAGTGGAGGAATCTAATTGGGTGAGCCCAATGGTATTCTAGGAGAAGAAGAAGAAAGGAGAGATATGAATTTGCGTATATCTAAGAAAGCTTAATGATGCCTGTGTCCATGATCCCTTCCCGAAACTGTTTACTAATGAAGTACTGGACAATGTGGGAGGATAGGAAGCATATCCCTTCATTGATGGGTTCTCAGGGTATCATCAGATTAAGATCATGCTAGAAGACAAGAGTAATACCACCTTCACAATAGAATGGTGATGTTTCCAGTATACATTGATGCCTTTTGGACTTAAGAATGCGTCAGCGATCTTCTCGCTCATAGTCATCGCAGCATTCAGGGAATTCATTCACAAATTCTTGGAAGTATATTTCAATGATTGGACAACATTTGGGCTTGTAAAGTGCCATGTAGCTAGTTTGTGCTTGATGTTGGATACATGCCAAAGGTATCAGATTGCGCTAAACTTGAAGAAATGCTTGTTCTGCATCCCATTCGGAATCTTGTTGGGTCATGTGGTGTGAAAACAAGGATTAATGGTGGACCCTACTAAGATCACTGTCATAATTATTTTGAAGGTGCCAACAAGTGTTAAACGATTGCGCGCAACACTGGTCCAGACTGGGTACTATCGTAAGTTCATCAAAAGTTATGTTCAAATTACCACGCCTATGGAAAAGCTACTGAAGAAGGACATTACATTATGTTGGGATGAAGAATGCCAGTGCAACATGGATGTATTGAAGGAGAAAATGGTCACCACACCAATCCTAGTCTTCCCAGATTAGAAGAAGGAATTTCATGTGCATGTGGATGCTTCATGTATTGCACTAGGAGTAGTGCTGACATAGACTCATGAAGGAGAGATGCATCATCCTATAGCATTTGCAAGTAGGAAGTTGTCAAAAGTAGAAAAGAACTATTCGAAAATAGAGCACGAAGGGTTGGCTATTGTGTACGCGCTCCAAAAATTCATGCATTACCTACTAGGCAGACACTTCAAGATGTACATAGACCATTTTGCATTAAAGTATCTAGTCAATAATTCTGTGTTGGGGGGGGGGGGGGGGGAATATGCAGATGGTTGCTGTTGTTTCAAGAATATGATTTTGAGGTGATTGTAAAGCCAAGAAGGTTGAACGTGGGACCAGACCATCTGTCACGCATTGAAATAGGAGAAGAACCTACTAATTTGGAGGAAGGACTTCCTGATGTGCAGCTCTTCGTGGTGTGCGTAGCAGATAATCACTTTGCGGATATTATCCACTTTCTGACTATAGGGATAGCTACAGAAGGATACACCAATTAGCAGAAGAAAGAATTGGTGGTGCGCGGGGCATATTTCTCTATAATTGGAGGCAATTTGTATAAAATGGGATTGGACGAGATACTTAGAGGTTATGTGCCCGATTTTGAATGGAACAATGTCCTCACTGAAGCTCATGGAGGAGCTTTAGGAGGGCATTATGCAGGAAAAGCAATAGCGCAGAAAATTTTACACATTGGATTGTGGTTGTCAACGTTGCATGAAGACTCTAAAGAATATTGTAGGGCATGTGATGCATGTTAGATAATGGGTAGGCCATCGCAAAGGGATGAGCTACCTTTGAAGCCATAGGTGTCATTGCAGCCATTTGAGAAATGGGAAATTGATTTTGTAGGACCAATTGAACCTCTGGGCAAGAAAACGAGTGTGCGGTGTATCATCACTGCGGCCGAATATTTGACTATATGGGCGGAGGCATAGCCTGTGAGAGACTGTACAGGGGAAACAATAGCGAAATTCTTGTTTGAATATGTGTTGACCAGGTTTGGTTGGCTGAAAGTTTTGATGAGTGATCGCGGTATGCATTTTCTCAATGAAACGATCAGCGCGTTGATGGAAGAGTTCCAGGTTTACCATTAGAAGAGTACACCATATCACCCTCAGGCCAATGGAATGGTTGAAGCTTTTAATAAGATATTGGAGAATGCGCTGACAAAGGTTTACAATGTGCAGTGGAATGATTGGGATGTGTGCTTACCGGCCATGTTAAGGGCTTACACAACTACTTGTAAAAGGATTACTGGTCAGACACCTTTTAGGTTGGTCTATGGCATAGAAGCTATAATGCCTATGGAATACATCCTGCCTAGTCTACGCATAGCAGATTTCATAGGAATGGCAGACCACAAATCCTTAGAAGAACGGCTTGTGAAACTAATGGAGCTCGAGGAAGATAGGTTTTTGGCTCGATTCCATCAGTAGGTTTAGAAGGAACATGAAAAAGCTTGGCATGATTGGCACATCAAAATGCACACCTTCAAGGTAAATGATTTGGTGTTATTATATGATAGTAAGTTTGCTAAGTTTCGAGGAAAATTTTAGATGCGCTGGCTAGGACCATATGTTATCAAAGGAATTACAGATGGTGGAGTAGTTCAGCTTGCAATGTTGAATAGAGATCCATTTCTGGGAAGGGTAAATGGAAGTCAGTTGAAGCCATACACGGGCGATCTAATCCAATGGCTACATGATGGTAGCATAGTCTTAGCGTTCCAAACAGCTGCAAGGGAGCATGGGACTATAAACTACATTGCCCAGTTTGTAGAGCTACGTGACAAAAGGACTACGTGAAAAAGGGTGATGTCACAGTACCAGCATAGACACGAACAAAGTTGTGCTATGGAGGGTGAGATTGCACAACACAGCCAGAAAGTGACTGTTATAGTCACTGTTCATGATTTGACTGCCAGGAGACAGTTAAGAGGAGTGGGGGGATGGAATTTAAGGCAATTAAGGCTGAAATATTTGGATATATGCTGCAAAATTATAATTTATGAATGGATTTTCAGGGGACTGATCGAATTTGAATTCGAATTCGCCTATAAATTATGCATGGCCATCCAGTGAAAAACACTTTTCATCCTTAGAGCTTTTATCAAGTTGTGATGTCGGTTGCATATGAATCACTTGTATTGGGAGGATTTAGTTGCGAGCCCTACATTTTCGAAATTATCAGAGGTAAATCAAACATCCATCTGGGAAAAGATGCTGGGACCAAGCCCCACAGAAACTATGAGTACTGGTAGAGATGTTGCTTCTGAGGGAGTGCTTCCGTAAGTTGTGGGCATGGAGGCTCCAGCTGCTGTGCCTACAATGTCGAGGTCACCTAGGCTGAAACCTACACCAGTGCGGGAAATCCCCAAGCCCAAGAAAGACAAGCAAAAGAAGACCATGGCAGTGCGCAAGTCACTAAGGAAGCATGCTGCTACCCAAGCTCAGAAGAAGGACAAACAACCAACGAAGGATAAGGGAAAGTGGTCAATTTGGAGGTTGAAGAAGGCGTGAAGGATATAGATGCCTAGGGCGTGGAGCCTATCTCCAAACTGTTTGATTATATCCCTCTACGTAAGGGAAAAGTGAAGTTCACTAAGGACCTAGATGCAGGAAAATTCCTCCTCAATACACCCCTGTTACCAGAGAGCATCACTTTTGAAGGTTCGCACTTGGCGCGAATTCCACATTTAAAACTGGAAAACTGGGATTTGGCAGACCACAAGAGGTTCCCCCACCTTGCAACAAAGAACTATATGAAAAGAGTATTTTACAAGGAATTAGGTGTCACCGCATTGGAGCCTATTGAGTGGATTCGCGGAGTGAATTAATCAAGGTTGTTGAACCTTTTGTGGGTACCCAACTACCACCGCTCCAACATCAACCTTATTATTATCAAGTAGTTTTTGACCTTGGTACATGATAGATGCTTGTGGTTGAGCATGTCGATCCCTATCAGTAATATGCTGATTCATCAGATCACGTTGTTGCCACACTCAGGGTTGAATCGGGCCAAGGAGTTCGGCGGAAAGACGAGAGAGCGCGACCTCGCAGAGAAAATGAAGGACAAATTCAAGCTGGTGAAGAAGCTGCATGGGTACTCTATTACCTCAATCACTAACCCCACAGTAAAAATTTCTACACAAATCCACTGGAAAAGTCATGAAAAAATGTCAGGCGGACGAGGTTCCAACGCCAGTTATTTCACTAGTTTCATAGTGTGTGGAGGGCGTGCAGTTCAATTGGTCACACTACTTTTGTATCGAGTTCCTTATGAACTATCGAGAGGTGCAGTATGAGAGTAAAACATTCCACTATTCATGGTTGTTTCTCTCCATTGTGCTCGTCACTTGGGATCTATTGGAGGACAGTTAGTTTCCTCCCGTGGAGAAAGATTTGCCAGAGGTTGCACAATTTGCATTATAGAAACCAAATCCTTTTGGATGTTGATGGAGGCGAGAATTTTCATGGCCATCACCCGAAAGCCGTAGCTATCCCCAATAGTGTTTGAACAACTTTTAGAGTATGTGGAGTTTAAAGCTGACTTCCACCGCGTATACATCAGGGCGCGGAAGGATCCACAACAAAAATGGTTTGACCTACCTTACCTCGCTACAAATGACGCTATTCAGGAGGTCATCAAGCACTAGCCGATAGATTGGCATACTCCATCCAAACAAGCAGAAATTCCAACAGTTGGTTGAGAAGCGTAGAAAATAGGCCAAGGAGAAGGCCCAGCTGGAAGAGGAGCGGGCCGTGAAGCAGCGGGCTGAACAAGAAGAGCGTGACTCTGAGTGCAGTAGTAAGTATCCTTCGCCCCATATAGAGGAGGAGCAGTCAGAGTAGGGTGATGACAGTCAAGAGGAACATAGCACTCCCTTATAGATGAAGAGATATAGGGATCGGCAGAAGGAGGGGCCGTGATAGAAGTCAAAAGTGACAAAGCCATTGTTAGATCCGATCACACTGACAGAAGGTGACCTTGACGAGATCAGAGACAAGGTGCGTGATACCATGGTGGAACTGTTGTAGCAGTTCGAACAACAGCAACAATAGGTTCTAAGTCCAGAAGGATTTGCGTGAGCTGCAGATTTAGATGAGTAGGATCCATGTGAGTGTAGGGCAGGTAAGCGCTCCATAGACAATCTTGGCACTGGGAACCAGTCAGGCAGTAGAGATGGTTCAATCACTGGATCTCTGGGCAGTCACACTGCAAGATGGATCCTTGAGCATGGAGGTGGTTGATGACAAGGTCATCGTAAGTTCTCTGAAGAACATCGGCCTCAACGTGGTCGCGCTCCCAAATGATTTCCTTCACATGCTGCAAGCAGGTGTGACAACAGATTTCAGAGCTTAGGAGCAGTGCGCACTGAGCCTAATCAATGAATATAGGGTGCAGGCAAAGGAAAAAAAAATTAAGCACAGAGTGCCCAGCTTGCAGCCGTAGTGGCAGAAGCATGCAGAACAGTGTCGGAACTACATATCCTAGAGGAAGCACCGCTGGAGGCAAAGATCATAAAACTTGTTGCAGGTGTGCATGACTCTAAGGCAGAAGTCGCTAGAATCCAGTTTGATCTAAACATGAAGATAACAGATCTAGAGCTCAAGTCGCAGCTTTCAACCCCGCCAGAGGTAAGGGAATAACACGAAACCATTGTTAAGGATGGAGTTGCTAGGGTGGATGTTGTGGTGATGGACTGCACCATGTTGTTTGAGCAGGCAATGGAATTAGTCATGGCCTTGTAGGAAGATCCCACCTTGTAGGTCATGAATACATAGGTTCATGAGCTCCAACAACAACATGACAAAGTGAGGGCAACAACGCGCACCATTGCTATAGCACAATGCCTTGCCAAGTTTCAAGAGGCTAAGCAGTTGCTTACACAGGTGGAAGAAACGCAGAAGAAAGAGGATATCCTTAAGGCTAGATTGGGGCCTTAATTGGATGAGGCCTACATTGTCTCCACTAATATTCAAGAAAAATTTGCGAACTTGCAGAGTACGTAGAAAAAGATCAAGCAGGACAGTGCAAGACTAGCCACAAAGCAGCTGGTGGAAGAGATCAAGCAGGCAGCCATGCAGAGCGCAACTGAAGTAGCAGTTGCACAAGTGGAGCTCAGGGATCTTTGGAGCAAGATATCTGCGCCAGCCGAGTGACTCGAGGGTGAGTCACGATCTTTGTGTTGGGGGCCTATTGGGATGGGGTCCCCTAGGTCAACTTTTGGGGAAAAAGCCCAAGTTTTGGGACAAAAGCCCAAGTTTTGTTATATACAATGTAAATTCTCATCAAATTGTGGTTGCGGAGCACGTATATTGTAAAGAAGTCAAAAAGGATTTTACCCTTCTTTTATGTAAGTTGATTCAGCTTTTGAAGATCTACCCATGGTCCACAGACCATGGGATTCTATAAATAGATGTGTCTTAGGGATGTCTAAGAGGGAGGAAGGAAGTAGTCTATGGGAAGAGTCTAAAGGGTTCATGCAAGAGAGTAAGAAGGAAGGCTCTGTAGGTGTGTGCGTAAAGACCTAGAGTAGAGTCCGCAGCTGAGTGCATGGACCCTTGCAGCTGAGTGTGCAGGGAAGTCTTAAGTCTGTAAGCTGAACTGATTATCAATAAAGAAGATTATTACTAAAATTATTGTGTTTACCCATTTACATTTGTTATGTATGAATTCACTTCATGATGTGATAAATAATTCTTGTATGAAATAATGATGTATTGATGCACGCCTTTACATGGTTTATATTCTTATATAAACGCAATTGACATCAAGTGTTTACACGAAGATTATACTATTACATGTTACATTTATCCAACACTTAAGCAGGACTGAATAATTGATGGGTTAATAATAGTCTTGGATGCATGTAAGTGGTTGATTAGCTTATTCAGGGTCCACAAAATCCATTCATAGACCTTTGTAGAGGTCTAGAGGCTGATTCAAGGAAGTTATATCGATAGGACTTAAAGGCTTATCAATCTGCGCCAAGGCATATTTAGGACATAAAATGGCATCATGTTGATCATTGGGTGTGGAAACTTGGTTCCAGCATCCCCCCATACTGCTTCAAGTGAGACTTCAGTCTGCGCTCTGCGGATTTATGCCAAAAGGGCCAGTAGTGTATGGATTTATTTGGCGCAACTAACTCCGAACTTGGGTCAGGACCCACTAAGCCAATAGGAAATTTCTTGGTGAGATCTTTCCAATGGTATGATGGATTTTGCAAATGGGCCCCTGGATCGAAATTTATGGTCAGACAAAGTTAGGACTTGAACTCCTTAGGAGAAGTCCCTGAAACCCCGGAACCCTAGAAGGTCGGAAGCCGAGAACCCTAGAAGGTATGAATCCTGGAAGGTCGAAGCCTGGAGGTTTATTTAAAAGGAGTGATGGGATTACAATGAGCCAGGGTCATGGGAAAAAATACCAGAAGGTCAGAATCCTAAGGGGTCGAAATCCCATAGGGATGGAATCCCTGAAGGTGGGAACCTCGTAACTTCTTGTTAAAATAATTTCTTAAAAGAACCAGGATTAAGGGCTTCGGGCATTGGAGTTGGAAGTAGGTCACGAGAACATTGAACCATTTACAAAGGAGATCTCTTGCAAAACCAAGGATTGAGGGACCCTTTCTCTCTCCTATGACAAGGCATGTGGTAGCATATTAGTGGTCGGAGATGACATCAACATGACATAAAATTGGACATGTGGCAAGAATTTTTGGAATTTTATAGTACCCAAAGACCCATATATGGTTGACACATGGACCTTTTTGTATATGTAATAATTTCATGTATTTTTGTCGAATGGTCCCGTTTTCCATCCCTAATACATCAAGAAAAAGGTGTAGTCTTGATCGTTCAAAGGGAAAGGTAGCACATTGAACGATAATTTTTTAGAGGGCTCAACATATTAGGGGTTAATATCAAATGGGAGGCCTGAAATTTCAAGAGCTGAAATTAAGAGGAGAGCCGAAAAAGAAAGTGTTGAAATATCAAAGGCCCAAATGAATAGAGGAGTGCCGAAATTCAAGAGGCGATCACATCGAGACCTCATATCGGAAAAACAGGAAGGAAGGTATATTGGGGCCTGATATTGGAAGGTTGGACATCATAGAAGAGGTCACTTCGGAAGTCAAATCTCAGAGGGTCCTTCATTTAGAGACAATACATATCAATACCTCGTAATATTTTAAAATATATAATTATTTTTAAGTCCAAATATCACTAAGAATAGGAAAAAATAAAGGAAATCATTGAAAATATGAGGACCCCAGGGACCCTTCCTCTCTCCTCAACATAGGACACTTTGCAATAGATAATTGGATCTGAGGAGCTAATGAGGAAAGTGATGTCAGGGTGATGTGGTCGTATGGTGGACACATGGCAGTTGATTTCAGCATTTCTAAGGGCCTAATGGGGTAAGTCTCAGTGACAGATGTCGCCGCCAAGGAGGTTCCACATGGGAATGATGATGTTAATGGGACACCATTTCAGATGTTGGTTGTTTGGAGGAAAGGGATTTCATAACCCCCTAGTTTAAATTATTTTATAAAAAAAATGATCTTATGGAGGGGATCCAATGGTTTTAGCACTTGGTCATGTGGACTCAAGGGACCAAGGGCATAGAGAAGGTGGATCACCAAAGTGATATATTGAATATAGAAGGTCAGAAATCTTAGAACCCTTTTGAATTTGTATTTTTTAAAAGATCCTAATGAGAGGGGTTTCCGATGTGTAGTTTGCAGTTGGTTTTGAGGGCCCAAAGAACTAAGGGCATGGACCAAGGATGAACACCCAAGTACTACAGAGCCAATCAAAAGAGAGAGAAATCAGAACTTCTTTATAAATATTTCTCAAAAGTGTTCCGATGAGAGGGGTTTCGATGTTGTTAGAACTGGGTCATGAGAGCTCAAAAGAACTGGGGGCTTAGGGTGGAAAAGCACCTAAGTACTAAGAAGGAATATCGGAGCAAGGAGATATCAAAATTTTGTTTTAATTCCATTTTGAAAAGGTTATGATAATAGGGAGCTCCAATTTTATGTGGCTCTTGGTCGCAAGAATTCAAATAACTAAGGGTGAAGCAATAATACCAAAGGGATATAGGCCCTCCTACAGGAGCTTGAAGGCTTAAGCACCCAATCCATTGGTCACAACACCCGATTCTATGACAGAGTTGTTATAAGGAGGCTAATAGAAAAGGGGCTAAGAGCATAAGGCTAATGTTATTTCGTAGCTTCTATTTTAATAGAGTTACGATGCAAAGGGGATCTAAAACCTCGAATGTTGTATTGTACGAAATCCCCTTATCACATGCAGTGGTTCTATGATGAATAAACAATAGGGGGCTAAGCAAAAAGGAGTTGAAGGCATCAAAATTTGATGATTTCATAACACTTATTTTAAAGGAGTTACGATGTATTGATATCTGAGACTAAAATACAGAGAATATGAAGGATGAATGGGTTCACAGATAAGTACAAAACACCTCCACTATACCACACCAAATCATGGCCCGATCTAGAAAGACAAAATTCAAGTTGTTAAAGGGGGAAAGTGAAAGGCGAACTAGCCAGAAATCGTGGGGAATAACGTAACAAAATTATTGCCAGATTATGAACCCACCAGATATCAGAACCTGAATCTACCTAAGGAAATCAAGAAAATCGACATGGATATATTTTGGATTTAAGAGATCTGTGGTTTATATCTTTTGACTTAGTTACCGGAGAATCCACAGTACGAACCATTTTTCTGTCAACGTTTCAAATCCCAACTGGGATCCATCATTAGGACTTATGAATGATGATAAAAGAAGAGCTGATTAGAAGGAAATAAATAATTATGAGGAGAATAGATTTAAGGATCAGCGGAATGTCGGCTTGAATTTTTATTTTTATTTATTTATTTATTTTTATTTTTTTAATTGAAGATTTTTGAACAAATTATTTTTATTTTTACTGTTGAGTTTTATATATTAATTTTTATTGATGAGTTAATATATTAATTTAAATTATTAAAATCCATAACCTTAATGGTAATAATAATCATTAAATATTTAATATATGTTAATATAATATTATTTATTTTATTTTGTATGAGAAATGTTTATTTATTTTTAATATATATTAGTATTAATTAAGTATTATTAATTATTAACACTATTAATATCTATTAACATTATTAATATCGATTTATTAACATTATTAACATTTATAACATTAATTAGTTTAATATATTAATTAATTTATATAGCACTTAATTAATATATTAATTATTATTAATATTAATATAATTTCAAATAAAAATTTTAAATAATTTTAAATATTAATACAATATACTAATTAAAAATTAGTATATTGTATTAATATTTAAAATTATTTAAAATTTTTATTTGAAATTATATTAATATTAATAATAATTAATATATTAATTAAGTGCTATATAAATTAATTAATATATTAAACTAATTAATATTATAAATGTTAATAATGTTAATAAATCGATATTAATAATGTTAATAGATATTAATAGTGTTAATTATAACACTATTAATATCTATTAACATTATTAATATCGATTTATTAACATTATTAACATTTATAATATTAATTAGTTTAATATATTAATTAATTTATATAGCACTTAATTAATATATTAATTATTATTTTTTTTTTCTAAGCAACATTATCTACTATGTATTAATATTTACAGCGGAAAATTACATGCAGTGTGTCATGCTGCCCTATGGCAGCTGTAGCAAAGTCCCCCAACCCATTACATTTCTGAGAAACCCACCTGAAGATACCTGAATTGTTCCCTAATACCTTCAACAAAAAGACAAAAACCATCTCTGTAAAGCCCTCGCAGGGGCAGAGATTGTCACATAGTACCAGAGCTTGTGGAGATAGCCCAAGCCAAACAAAACTCAATTCCATAACGGAAGAGTGACACAGAAACAGCAGATGATTCATATGACCGAGAATGACCGACATATAACAGAAAAAACATACTAGAACCACTAAAGACAGCAGGAGAGAGAACCAACCACGAGCCCAACACGCGTCCAGTCTTCATGCATGAGAGCCATCTGGGCTTAGCCCTCTCTCTCGTCATCCCCGGGCTCGCCCTCCCCTGGTTTAGCTTCCCGAATCCACGCCCAGCCATGTCCTTCCGGTAGTCCGTCCATGAAAGCCGGCAGCACAGGTTCGTTCTCCCGCAATTCTGCCTCCCTTGAGCTTGAGGCCTCCCCCACAGGCCTTTTGCCTTTATCCACGAGCCTACACTCTGCCTCCATAGCCTGAGGCAGATTTTCCTCTCGCTCCGGGTGGAGTCTCTCTTCAGTGACCGCGGGGTGCTCCATTGCAGAAGGCCGAGGCATGCCTTCTTCCAATTCTTCCGGTATTCTGGTAAACAAGACTGAAATATGAGCATTGATGCCCAGATTTTCTCTGGGATTGCACAGCGAGAAGATGACAGAGCCGAATGCTGGTAGAGTTTGCTCGCCATTGTTGGACCCTCCAACCTCCACAACTTGACTTGCCTGCACCTGAGGTGCACCTCCTCGTCGGTGGCAGTAAATGCAACAACAATGGTGGTGTTGGTCAGTTGCAGGCCCGCGAGCGGATCTGGCTCTCCCTGAGCCTCTGCCCCGACGGCATGGCATTCTATCACGCACCATTTTCCCAAATTCCACTTCTTCCGACGAAGCTTTCTCCCAATTCGGCTCACTATGGCAGACAAAAGACTGTAGGCATGAACCAGGGAGGACCAGCAGTCGACCAGTCTCCCCCAATTCCACAAAGACTCCAGAATTCTCAGGACACAGAGCAGGAGCACCATCACTGTGGGCTTCGTCCGCATCCAAATCAGCAAATTTAACGACCTCTGCATTCCGTCGGAATGTCCCCGCATTGAATGCGGCCATCCGCCTTCGCTGTGAACCCTGCGCCTTCATTAAGGCTCGAATGCTGCCTTGCAGGTTGATGGGAGGTGGCGGCGAGGAGCCTTAATGCTCTCTGTCCGTCGCGTGTCCTGTCGACCGTGCCAAGTGGCCTTAACACGTTATGCTTGGTGGCACCCGCATCCGGGCCATATATTAATTATTATTAATATTAATATAATTTCAAATAAAAATTTTAAATAATTTTAAATATTAATACAATATACTAATTTTTTCTATTCTTTAAATACTAATATATATTAAAAATAAATAAACATTTCTCATACAAAATAAAATAAATAATATTATATTAACATATATTAAATATTTAATGATTATTCTTACCATTAAGGTTATGGATTTTAATAATTTAAATTAATATATTAACTCATCAGTAAAAATTAATATATAAAACTCAACAATAAAAATAAAAATAATTTATTCAAAAATCTTCAATTAAAATAAATAAATAAAAATAAAAATTCAAGCCGACATTCTGTTGATCCTTAAATCTATTCTCCTCATAATTATTTATTTCCTTCTAATTAGCGCTTCTTTTATCATCATTCATAAGCCCTGATGATGGATCCCAGTTGGGATTTGAAACGTTGACAGAAAAATGGTTCGTACTGTGGATTCTCCAGTAACTAAGTCAATGGATATATTTTGTTGTGTCCATCATGACACCTCTTTTTCATATTTATGTTATTTTTGTAATTTTTTGCATTTTCAAGAAGCGAATTAGCTATGCTTTGTAATCATTAGGATTTTCTCATGCTCATACATCTGAGTCGATCAAACAGTTGTAACATTGGGAGATATTCTGTAAGTTGTTTTTCTTTGGTCCTCCCTATAAAAAGAGGGAGGAAACTCATTAAAAAGGTTCCAAAATTCTTCTCTCAAAGGTTCTAAAGTCAGTGTTCTATAGTTATGAAATTTTTTTTCAGAGGAGGTTCCAAATTCGGTTCTAATTTCTTATTCTCAAGATTTTTATTATTTCTTCTACAAATATCACATGCTTAGACCTATGATCTATTTTCATTCTAGAAGATTAATGAAGAATTTTAGGTGATTCCAAGCATTTGGGATATGTAGTATGTATTCTTCCTTTATGTGTCATTTCATATGTGTTTCTCTTCTTTTGAAATTGTGTAAGTAGCTACTAGATTCACTGATATAACATGGATTTACTATCTTATATTGTAGCAGATAGTACATGTTAGATTAGATATTTACTATGTTATAGTGGACAGAATGTACCCATGAAATATTGAGTTGGAAACCTTACAATGCACTCCATAATTTCTGCATTTCATTTCCTTATTCTTCCATAATTCTTCTAGGATTTGTTGCATAGGATTTTGTGTTTTATCCATCCCTCTACACTAGGTACCTCCATTATATTTCTCCTTTCCATCTTTGATGCAGTGAAAAATCTAAGTTGCATTCTCTATGTGCCAGCCACCAGAATTGAATCATTTATTGTTGAGAATGATTTCATGTTACTTCATATACTATATCTACCTCTGAGAAAGGTAATTGAACCAGATTTAAAATCATTTTCATTTATCTCGTGAGTAGAATTGAATTATTTTCAAGAGAGATTAAGATGTCCTAGGCACTAACCTCTCCTTAACCCATGGGTTGTCTATAGGAGCTACAACATATTTTGGTGCCATTTCCAGGGACAAGTTAGAATATTTTCCCTGGGTACAACATTTGTAAACCATTTGGTAAGGTGAGTTGAAAGGGGTTTGGGTTGAAGATCTGTCACCTTGGCGACTCCACTATTTGAATATTATTTTGAGAATCGTGTCTTTCAAAATTCCACACACTCGTTATGATACTTCACAATAGAGAAGCCCCCTATGTTCAACCCTGAAAGGATAATATCTAGGAAAGTCTGGAAAGAAAGAAATCCTATCTCTCCAATTCCTGTGACCTCTTTTCAAAAAGTATGATCCTATAGCTCTCAAAAGGTTGCTATAAATTACTTTGATTCATCCTCCAAATTTTTGTGTTATCCTGAAGAATGTTGTTCATTATTTGGCCCATTTTCCTCAATAGCCAAAATCAAAAAATCTTTTGTCAGTTCACCTCCCTTCGCATTGCATACCTTCAGAGAACTTGAAGAAGTCAAAGATATTCCCATAAATAGCCCAACACAGAGCATCAATAGCTTTTTGTCTCAGCTTTAGTTATCTACAACTCATACAACTCCTCAGTAAGAACCTGTCATTAACCTCCTACCACCCCCCTTGAAAACATGGTTCTCCCTTGTTTCCTCCTAAATAAATATGCTCCACTGGACTTGCCACAACCTCTAAATGGTATGCCACATGATTATCTTAAGCTTTTGACAAGGTTCACTGGAGAAGATGATATCTCAGCTCAAAGACATAGAAATTTTCTGTGCATTTGCAGAAAATATGAATGTAGAATATTTGGATGTGGTGTTAAGACTCTTTGTCTAGTCCCTAGATGGAGAGGTAAGGAAATGGTTCAAAGCCCTTCCAAATGCTTCAATTACTACCTTGGAGGAGATGGAGAATTATTTTATGCAGAAATGTGGAGAGAAAAGGGACCATGGGGACATCCTCACTGAATTCAATGCAATGAAGAAAAAACATAATGAAGATGTTTCACAATTCATAAAAAGATTTAACAAATTATATAAAAAAATCCTGTTGAAATCAAACTTCCACAGGTTGCTACTAAAGTGGTTTTTTCTGGGGCTTTTGAACTTGAATTTGGTTTCACTCCTAGAGAAAGAAATTCTTGTACCCTAGATCAAATTCAAATATATGATTTAGAAGTTGAAGCAAATTTCACCTCCATTGGGAAATGGAAAGGGGATATTGAGTATGGTGATAAGATGATGGGAAAAGAGGAATCCATCTCTTCGAGGCATGGGAAGGAAACCCAATAACATAAGCTCGAGGAGATGAATAAGCTGATGAGAAATTTGTCTAACAAACTTATAAAATTGGAGTTATAAAACAAAAATCCCCCTCGATAGAGTCATCCATCTCCAAACCAAAGTTTCAACCCTCAATATAGACCACCCTTGTAGCTATTACAAAGGGAGAGAAAAGAGAAGCAAGATCATATTCAACCACCTTTGTATTTGGAAGATGATCCAAAGGAAAATCTTGAAGAAGACATAGAGGGAACATGAAATAGAAGCACACGAGGAAGAAGGGGATGACTTGGATGCTCTGCTGGATGATGGTGAGATTGAAAACTATTACAGGTTGTTTTTTGACTTCATGTAGGCCCAATTACACAGAAAATGTGACCTCGGGTCTTCTAGGAAAAGATCTAGAATGCAAGATCAAAATGAGGATCCTCCCCACTCAAATCCCCCTAAGTCATTAGAGAAAGGAAAAAAAATTCTTAACCAAGTAACACGAAGCAAAAAAGAGTCCTCAGATTTTGTTTCTCATAAGCCTGAAGTCCCCAAAAGAGAGAAATTGTTTCCCTTAATCAAGCCAGTCTGTAATAAGGAGAAGGAACATGCTGAAGCTGTAATAGTTGATAGGAACTCCTATGCCTTTAATCTTCAAAAAGAGTTGGATAAGTCCAATATCTCTATTCCCTTAACTGAATTGTTAAAATAGCCTAATTATAAAGCTCAAGTATCTTAGTTCATATGTCCGTCTACCATAGATCCAATGCAAGATAGCCTAAAGCTCCAAGAAGAAAGACCCATGGTTGTATTTGGACCTCATGTTGAGGAGAAATACTCTTCCATTGCCCCTTTCTATGTTACCTTGGTAATCCATGAGCTCCTATTGCATAACTATATGTTTGACTCAAGAGCTTCTCATAATCTGATGCCCTTGTCTGTCATGGAGTAGTTGGGGCTGAAAATAACAAAACCATATAAAGACCTATACTCCTTTGATTCTAAGAGAGTAAAATGTTTGGGGATGATTAAAGACCTGGTGGTCAATTTGGCTCAGATCCTTTAAAAGTGTTGTAATGGATATTGTAGTTGCTGACATCCCTGCAAGGTTTGGTATGCTTTTGTCTGGGTCATGGAGATGAAAATTGGGGATCTATCAAACTGGATTTGACATATCCCATCATTCCCATGTTTGGTGGAGAGGAAATTCAATTTTATAGGGAATCGAGATTTGTTAAGATAGTTACAAGGGATGATTGTTCAAATAATGCTCTAGTTTACGGTAAAGATAAATATTTATCTTCTTTGTTTTTCAAGGAAAATGATCAAATCAGGGATGAAACACAGTTGGAGTGTTCTTTCTAGCTAAATAAACAATCACTAGGGAGTAATAAAGTATGGAAGTTATACTTTGATGGTGCTTATTCCAGGGAAGGAAATGGGGCAGGTGTGTTGTTGGTGTCTCCAGAAGGAAGCTTGATTCCTCTTTCTTTCAAGCTAGAATTTGAAGCCACTAATAATGCTGTTAAATATGAATCTTTGTTGTTATGGCCACAAGCTTCTAGAAATATCAGCATTGGGTGCTTAGTAGTGTTTGGAGATTCAGAGTTGGTGGTGAAGAAAATCATAGATCAATTCGAAACTAAACATCCAAGATTGAAGGCTTACTGAAATGAGGTATGGGATCTGATTGAGAATTTTTTCTTAGCCTTTAATATCAAATTTTTTCCTAGAGATAGAAATCAGATGGTTGATTCCTTGGTTGTCACTACTAGTAACTTCAAACCTCCTCAAAACCCCTTGCTCAGATATAAATTTAAGATTAGGTTCAGAGCTTCAACACCAGACAATGTTAAGTATTGGCAGGTGCTTGAAGATGAGGAACAAATAAAACACTTCATGGATATTCTTGGAAAGTTTTCAAACTCAGTGATTGACCAAGAGGATGAGGAAGTAATAGATGAAAAACAAGTTAGTTGGGGAGAAACTATTGTTGGACACAATATTTTACAGTTTAAGGGTAATATCATCTCTAAAGAATTGGTTCCATTGGAAAGGATTTTTAACACAAATGTTGTGGCTACTGTTAGGACCTCATATTGTTCCTTTTTGACCATACATTTTGTCATGATATCATCCTTTTCAATCTATATTTAAAAGTCTGTGTTAGTGTTTTAACCCAATTATCCCAAAGGTATGCAATGATTCTTCTCATCACTATACGTTTAATTATTTAGCATATAATCACGATATCTTCATAGTTAATCTTTACATTGTTAAGTTGCTGAATAGTTAAAGAATGATGTGTAGTCTGCGTTGTTGAAACTGCATGGAGTTTGCAAGGCTATTTTTGCAGTTGCTGAAATAGTAAGAACGGCATGCAAATCTCGAAGCTGAAACAGTTGAGATTTCCATTCTAAATTTGACAGCAACAGAGGAACCAGACTGATCACTGAGGAAGCTATTACACTGGATGTAACGCGCATAATCTAAAGACAATATTACTATAACAACATTTTGTTGACGGGAAACTGATTTCCCTATTTTTGTATAATGGGTTGAAATAGAATTTATAATGTAAATATTTTGTAATAGATGTCTCCACTTTATAAAGAGGAGACATCTACATTAGAGGGGGATGAACAGACTATGGAAAAGGCTCAGTTGAAGGAATAAGACTAGAATCCTTTTTGTAATATGACATATTGATGGATGAATAAAATTTTGTTATGAACATCTTTTTCTAGTTCTTGGCTCATGGGGAATCTTGTGAGAAGGACAAGGCCCACCTTCATCACAAGATTTAGCCATTTTACTTCTGTAGTGTGTTAAGTGTGTCTTTTATTCATGCTTTGTTAACAGAACTGTTTACTGGGTGTCATTTTGCTGAAACTCTGTTTTCTTTTCAATTAATTGTTGCAGCATTTATTTTATCAGCATTCAATTCATGTGTGTTGCAACTAGGTTTATAGAGCAAGGTGGCAGCTTGGTAATCAGGAACATGTGCTAAAGATTCCCACTCCGGGAATAGGGTCTTGTTCTCTGTTACAACATAGCCAGCACTCTCCTGTGCAGATTGATTCTTTAGATTTCTTTCTTTTAAGCATTCTTTGGTAACTATCCGCAATAGGTTGTTTTGTTGTAACTTAGAGTGGAACTTCAGTTTGTTTAAGGCAAAGTATGACCAGTTTTTACTACAACTTTTGTTGCTTTTAAGATTGAGTACATATAGTACACAGTTGCATTTGAAATAAAAAGACCTCCTTGGGTTGACAATTTATGTAGCACTTTGTTTTTTAAATCAATAAGCAATTAAAGTGACCAACATTTTGGCGCCGTTGCCAGGGAAGGCAATTATAGATTTTAAAAGCACTGATGATTTTCTTGTAGATATGCAGGATGCATGAGAGGACGCAAGAAAACTAATCCTACAGGTGGCAAGGGAAAAGGAAGAGGAGGAAGAAAAACTTTCATCAATGAGATTATTTCAAAAGCTGAGACATCCCAGAGGCTAAGCTCTCGGAGGCCACAGACTCAGCACTCTCTCCAAACGAACTACCAAATAGAGGAAGTAGTGGGACCTGAAAGGGTTGTAGAAATAGTAGAACATACCGAGGAACCAGTGGAGGAAATTGAAGAACCAATAGAAGATATTGAAATTGAAGAACCAACAGAGGATATTGAAGTTGAGGAACCTGTTTAGGACATTGAGAGTCCAACAGAAAACACTGAAGATTGGGCAAGTGCAACAGGAAAGCAACCAATGGATGGAAACAATGAAGGAATCTTTGGTGGGGGACGTAGAGGAGAAGGAACAGGAGAGAATTCCCTCTCCACCTTAGAATTCCCTATTGAGGATCTTCCTAGAGGGACAACTCCTATGAAGAATATTCCACTCTCAGCCCTACCTAACTTCCATGGTTTATCCTCTGAAGACCCTGATGAGTTTCTTTTTGAGTTTGATATATTGTGTAGAAGTTATGATTATGTTAATAATGCTAAAAAATTGAAGTTGTTTCCAGCAACATTAAAAGGAAATGCACTAAGATGGTTTATGAGCTTGGGAGGTCATGTGATCACAACATGGGATCAGATGAAGGAGAAATTTCTGGCCAAATACCAAGACTATTGCCGAACAAGAGAAAAAAGGGAGGAATTATTCAAGATGGTTTAGAAGGAGGATGAAAATCTAGAGGACTTTGTGGAAAGAATCCACTATAATCTGCAGAGATTTGAGCACCCTTATGTAAGTAAAGATATTCTCAAAACAATATTATTGAAAGGGGTAAGGGATGATTGTTTAGATATGTTAAATATTCTTGGTAAAGGGGATATATCTAAAGAATCGTATGATGAAATCGTTAACCTCTGCAAGAGGTGTTCAAGAGGAACTGCAAATAAATAAAAAAGCAGGGATAATACTTATTCAAGGGTCTAGAAATCAACCAGTGGAGGAGCAACAAGAGCTAAAATAGGTAATCTACTTGAGGAATTCAAGACTTAAATGTTAAGTTCTTTTGCTTCACAGATTGATACCTTGTAGGTTAAGAAGAAACAAGCAGAGGCAGAAGCCGCTTTGTCCATCTTCTGTCCTAAATGCATAGAAAAACATCTGTTAAGGGAATTTCCACTGGACAAGGTACCAATCTGTACCATTTGTGAGAAGGACCATGAAACTCAATAATGCCCCTCTTTACCAGGGATAAAGGCAGCGTTACAACCAACTGAGGAGGAAGCTGAAGCAGTTTATCTGTTGACACAAAGGAAGCAATGGCAACCACGAGGACAAGGTACGAACTCTAGTATGCCATTTAATCGTTGGAATAATTATCCTTATTTTAATCAAGCAAATTACCTGCCCTTTAACCAAATGCAATACCCACCCTTTAATCAAATGAATTTCCCACCCATGCAGCAAACAAACCCTCCATTTGTAGACCCTGCAATGTGGACTCCCTGGCTTCTACAACAATCCTATTTTAACCAATGGAACCCAAACTGGAGGGCTCAACAAACTCTGTTCAAAAACCAATTTCCTCAGTTCCAGCAACAACTTTCTCTCCCGTCAGGTACCCCACCAAATAATCAAACCATGAAGCCTCAGCTGCCTGTACAACCAAACCCTAACCCTAATAATAATAATAAAGTTGTGCAAGTCATCGACATTCAGAACCTACCTACATCTCCTGTGCAATGTAATGATATTCATTTACGATCCGGGAGAATAGTTGAGCCGATCATTGACGATATTACCTCTTCTGACTCTGATAAGGAAGAGACAGAAAAGAATAATTTACCGAATAAGGGTGTTGAAACAGTCAAGCCATCCTCTAACAAAACTGCTGAAACAGTCGAGCCATCCTCTAATAAAACTGCTGAAACAGTAGAGCCACCATTCCCGGAACGTCTAGCTCTTGCTAAGACACCTGAGCCACCTGTTTTTAATCTTCTAGGGGAACTGCAGAATCTTTACGTTAAAATTCCACTTTTACAAGCACTCAGAGATGTGCCAATCTATGCCAGAACCGTCAGAGACATTTGCATCAAGAAACCTGGTAGGAAGGCTAAAGATCCCCTTACAGTTCATGTGATGGGTGATCTAGCTGCTTTAATGTCAGGAAAAGTTCCTCCTGTAAAATATGGTGATCCTGGTCACCCTACGGTCACAGTACAGGTCAGAAAAACTATTGTTTCATGAGTTCTGGTAGACCTAGGTGCTGCTATAAATATTATGACCCTTGAAACTGCACAGCTGTTACAATTGAAAAATGTAATTAGAGAGACACCAACTATCCTGGAATTAGCTGATCGTTCCACAATCAAACCGGAGGGGGTCATTGAAGACCTGATCATTTCAGTCGAATCTTGGAATTACCCAGCTGACTTTGTTGTATTACAGACTAAAGAAAAGTTGGGGGGGCATCCTCTGATTTTGGGGAGACCTTGGCTGGCTATAGCAGATGCTTTTATCAGCTGTAGATTAGGTTCAATGACAATTTCTAATGGATGTGAAACTAAGCAGCTTACTTTGTACCCTCATGCTACAACTATGATAAATAATGATGATTCTGTATGGTTAGACTATGAGGATAATGATACTCAACCCATTTTGACTATTGGACAAGCCTTAACTCTTAAAAACACCACAGAAGATGAAGTAATTAGTAATTTTATTTCTGAACCTTCCTCAGTTACTTCTGAAACATATAATCAGTTAACTGCAATTCTAGATCCTGAAACACAGGAAAAATTCAAGTTTGAAAATTCACCTCAAACATCAACTGCTATCTCCTCTAAAAGCATAATAGTAGAAATCGAACCTGGCAGAACATTGAACATAAACCCCAATTTATCAGATGCTGAAACACAACAACTAATGAAGTTGCTTTGAGAAAAAAAGAATTTGCATGGGACTACACAGATATGAAGGGGATCTCTCCTAAATTATGTACTCCTTGTATCTATATTAAGGAGGGGGACCAACCAGTCTGTCAACCCCAGCGGCGAATGAATCCCAATTTGAGGGAAATTGTTAAGGAAGAACTTCAAAAGTTGCTTAATGTAGGGTTTATATTCCCCATATCTGACAGTGAATGGGTTTCTCTATTGGTGATAGTACCTAAGAAAAACAGGAAATGGAGAGTGTGTGTAGATTATAGAGCCTTAAACAAAGCCACTCAAAAATATCATTTCCCCTTGCCATTTATTGATCAGGTGTTGGACAGCTTGTCAGGGAAGAAATTATTTTCCTTTTTAGATGGTTTTAGTGGATATAACCAAATCATAATTGCACCCCAAGATCAAGACAAGACCACTTTCACTAGTCCTTGGGGGACTTTTGCTTATAGAGTTCTCCCATTTGGACTATGTAATGCTCTAGCAACATTTCAAAGAGCAGTGATAGGAATCTTTTTTTATATGCTTAATGATTCTTTGGAGATATTTATGGATGATTTCACTCCCTATGGTGTGACTTTTGAAGATGCATTACAAAACCTTGAGAAAGTACTTAAACGATGCATACAAGCTAATCTTTCCTTGAGTACCAAAAAATGTCATATGATGATGAACGAAGGAATTGTGCTAGGACACTTCATTTCATTCCTTGGGATTCAAGTAGATCCATCCAAAGTACAGGTAATTCAGACCCTTCCTATTCCTAAAACACAAACTGATGTAAGAAGTTTTTTAGGACATGTTGGATATTACAGAAGATTTATAAAAAAAAATTCTAAAATAGCTTCTCCTTTGTTTGTGTTACTTATGAAAAATGCTAAATTTAAGTGGACTGATGCCTGTCAAAAAGCATTTGATGAACTTAAGCATCTGTTGTCTACAACTCCTATTCTAAGGGGACCTGATTAGGAACTTCCCTTTCATATATCCTCTGATGCTTCGGATACTGCAATTAGATCTATCTTGGGACAAGAAGAGAATAATCTTCCTTATGCTATCTATTTCATTAGTAAGAATATGACCCCTATTGAGCTTAATTACACAGTTACTGAGAAAGAACTTTTAGCAGTTATTTATGCTATTAATAAATTTTGACATTACATTACTAGTTATCCTTCTTTTTTTCATACTGACCACTTGGCTATCAAGTATTTAATGAATAAATCTATTACAAATGCTCGAGTTACCAGGTGGTTATTATTACTACAAGAATTTGATATTACAATTGCAGATCGACCAAGTAAAGAAAATGTAGTTGTTGATTTCCTTTCTCGGATAAAAACTGATGATAATACTCCAGTAGATGATTCCTTTCTTGATGAATACTTGTTTGCAGTATTTTCTCACTCACCATGGTATGCAGACATTGCCAATTATCTAGTTGCAGGGAAGCTACCATCACACCTATCACATCGAGAGAAAAGAAAGATCATTCAACAAAGTGCTCGGTATAGCTGGATAAGTGGGTGTATCTTTCATACAGGACTTGATCAAGAAAACTAGAGATGCATTAGTGAAGATGAGGTTTAT